>CM060918.1:792482038-793682038 GCA_030737875.1 Allium sativum | reverse complement strand
CAAGGTATAAATACTTCTGGAGAAAGTGTAGTTTATCTTTTTTATCACCTCGTTCGCACTTTATTTGATTCCGGCGCATCACGCTCCTTTATCTCGTCTGCTTTAGTAGAATCTCTGCACCTAAAAACTAATATGGTAGAGGACCCCTTAATTGTTTCAAACCCAATTGGGGGCCCGGCTCATTTGTCTATGATCTGTGTGGGATTGAAAATTTCTATTCTAAGCGTAGAGTTTAAATGTAGTGCCTTTGTTTTGGGCCATTGGTTGATTCTAGCGATGGAGTGGTTATCCAGTAAGGGTGACCATCTTGGTTTCGAAAAGAGGGTAGTTAGACTCTTGACTTGCCTCGGTAATACCCTCGAAGTCGCAGGTAACCCTTTAGGGTTGTATCATGATTTGTTTCCTAGAATCTCTTGACACATTTATTGGTAATTTGTAATCCGATCGAGTAGTGTTCGCCACTAAGGCAGAAGGTTCATTTCGCTTATGCATGAGTTGTGGAGAATCACCTTAGTAAGTACATTTGGCAACATGGTTGGCATTTATTTCCAAGAGATAGTTCTTCTACGTGGAATACCCGATAGTAAGTGGACGAGATCCAAGATTCACTAGTGAATTTTGGAGAGCTTGCATGAAACCATGAGTACGTCGTTATGTTTGAGCCGAGTATACTAGAAGTAGAGTAAGTGAAAGAGGAACGAGAGGCAACAGTGAAATAGGTTCCAACTCATATTTTGGAAACAAGAATTAAGAAGCTACGAAATTGTGAAGTTAAAGACGGACAAAGCATAATGGAGTTAAGCTCAAGGAAATGCGACTTAGAAGATTGAAGACTAGATTCGTGCATCATATCTCTTCTTAAGAGTATATCCTTGATCCCTCTCTTCCTGTAGAGCTTACTTGCATGCTATATTTTGTGTATAACCTCTCGGTCCCAGTCTCAATCCAATTTCTGTTGCAAACCCCATAGGGAGTATGACTCATCTGTTAGTAACACATGATGGGGCTTGAGGGTGTTCGTTGGTTTGACTAAATTTTTTTTTTGGGTTTTATAGGATACGGGTTGGTCTTAGGAAGGGACTCCCTTGTGACCTAAAAGGAATCCATCATGCTTAGTTTCCTAGAATCATATATAGTGGTTAGGTTGAGTAATTCTTTGGGTGTCAGTCTGATGTTGATTTCGGTCTTCGGGGCTGATGCTTAGAGAGTTTTTCTCCTAATCAATATATATATGGCATAGATTTCCAGTTTTGACATTGCCTAATGGGCACAAAGTTTTTACTTGCTTCTATCATTCGACTATACCTTTAGGTAGGACCATTTCCTATTATCGAGAAATTGGGAAAATGGCCTATAGATTAGAGCTACCCGAAAAATTGGCCGGAGTTCACAACGTCTTCCACGTTTCACATCTCCGAAAATGTCTACATGAGTCTGCTGAAGTGGTAGAGCCAAATATCCTAGAAGAAGCTGAAGTGGAACGCGAAGCAACCGTAAGGAAAGTTCCAACCCGCATATTAGGAACAGAAGTGAAGAAGCTACGCAACCGCGAGGTCAAGCTCGTCAAAGTTCAATAGAGCGACGCCGAAGAAGATGCAACTTGGGAAACTGAAGCTAGAATACGTGCTGCCTACCCTTTCCTTTTCGAGGGTACATCTTTGATCTTTCTTTTTCCTTAAGTTGCGATTTTATCTATTTTTTTAGGTATATCTCCTCGACCTTATCTTTTAGGTAGAAACTCTTTGGATGAAAACATGTGTTTGAGACATGTTATGATTGATGGTTGCAAGTGGTTGCAAGTGATTGCTAGTGGTTGCTCGTGGTTGCATACACACACACACAATTTAGGTTTTAGATCGGCTCAGTCACTTCATATTGCATATGCATATATGTTTGCATTCGTATATGGTTGAACTTTTATGTGTTGTCATATGGATGTTGCATTTGTATGAATGATTGTGCACTCATGTAGATTCATAAATAGGAGAATTTGCATACATAATGGATTCATGGCACTTACATAATTTGCATTAAGGAGGTCAACTGAATCAGTAGACCGCCTGATTTTGCATTAGATAAGTACATGTACACACACGCTTCACATATAATCATGAAGCATTAGAAGTCTTTTAAGGACAATGGATGCTCGTGTTTGATGGATGAGTAGATGGATGTTTGGATGTTAGGATGTACATTCTTCCTGAACTTGAAGATTTCGGGGACGAAATCCTTTTAAGTGGGGGAGAACGTAACACCCCGTGTATTCTATAACCGTGAAATTCACAAATTAAAGTATAACTGATTTCAAATCAAAGAATTAAGGGAAACGGGATACGCCATTGCGTTCGTCTCGGAATTCTGCTTGAGATAGAGTCTGAGTTTGCGTAAAACGGATATCGTATGAAGAAGATATGGACGAACGAAGTTGGGCGAAAAACCAGAAAACGGGTCAGAATGCACTGGCGCACTTGGGAAGTGCGCCAGAACAAAAATGAACTGGCGCACTTGGGAAGTGCGCCAGTACATTTTTGACCTGGCGCACCTGCCAAGTGCGCCCAGGTCAAAAATGACCTGCTGGTCAGGTCTGGTCAGGTCCTGGCTGGCCTAGTCTGTGTTTGGTCGATTTTCTGAGCCTTGCCTTGTCACTAGGGCTAGGTGTCAGCTCCTGGTTGGTCTCTCCTTTGAACGAACGGCTATTATCAAACCAAGCTTAATCGATGGTCTAAATCAACTCACAAACTCTATAAAAAGGACCTAAGACTAACCCTAATTCACTCAAACTAAAATGGAGATGAGACCGTCATGTTGCTGAGGAGAGACTAAGGATAGCCATCAGAAATAGAGAGACAATTAGGAGATAAATCAAAAGCTTAAAGCAACGTTAATTGAATCAAAGCAACGCCTACAACAAAGGATAGCATCTCCAAATTCAGAATTCAGATTCCTGAATTGAAGATTCATCATACGTTGTAAGTAGAGTGCTATTCTGATGTGAATTAAATAATTGTGTTGATTTGTGTAAATTAAGAAATGGAATTGTGGCGATAATAATCTATATTTGTATGCTGCTTTGATGCTAAACGATTTGGGAATATTATGGTATACGATTGTATATTTGCAAGTACGTGATTTGCGTTGGAAGTTAACAACGAAATGGAATTGTGGCGATAATAATCTATATTGGTATGTTATTTTTATTCTAAACGATTTGGCAATGCTAAGGTGTACGATTGGATTCATACAAGTATATGATTTATGTTGACAACCACATGTTGTGGAATTTTAATTGGGATTCATGCAAGTATATGATTCATTATTATGCTAATGCGATGTACATACTTTTATGATAACTTTTACTGTGTAATTGAATCAACTAAGTACTATGATTTATATGAATCCATGTTGAAATTGGCAAATCATACTTTTGTGAAGAAACAAAAGAAAGCACCGTTATGAACATAACCAAACTATGTTTGTTATTATGCCCAATTGAAAAACATGTTTTTAGGCTTATGTTGTTATCATAATCATATGATAATATATGTGACACATAAGTTACATTAGAATTACATTCCACTTGCAAGTTTACATAGATAAAATAAAAACCATGATTTAAGTTTAGGTATGTTTATGTATTAATTCTATAAATGGATTAAAAACCATGATTCATATAAGAATTAGGTTGGGATAATTCTAGTTGAACCATACTTTTGTATTAGTGACAAAAGTAAGTACCTTTTTGTTAGCATGTAGTGATTTTATGAACATGATTAGTTTATATTATGCCTAAATAAAAATATAGACTTATATTTCTAGTCAAGACCATGTGCCAATAATAATGATATCTAATTTAGTTAGATTCTTAATTTCAAGTTTACATGGTTAGTTGAACCTATGATTCATGTTTAAGTATTTTCTATGCCATAATCATATGAATAGAATAATTCATGTTTAAGTATTGTTTATGCCATGATTATATGAATAGAACGATTCATGTCTAAGTATTGTTTATGCCGTAATTATATGAATAGAATGATTCATGTTTAAGTATTGTTTATGCCATGATTATATTAATAAATTGATTCATGTTATGCCATGATTATATGATGTTACAATTGCAAGTTCACATGTGCCTACTTTATGTTAATTGAATCGTTCGTTGCAAGTTCATGCGTTCACACTCCCCTCTTTCATGTTACCTTATAAACACCATGTTATAAGCCTCCCCTTTTCATTTGGCTAAATTGGGTTTAAGTATTAAACCCAACACACCTTACATTGGAGCGAACGTGTAAACGGGGGTAATGACGTTTGGGCTAAAATATAGAACATATGTGTTGGCATGTTTGACGCGTGCCAACAACCTTGAAAGAACAATTAAGTGGCATAAATGAAATTTAACCAATAAAGATGAATTTGAATAATGGGCCGCAAATATTTACATATAAAAAGAAAAGAGACAAGATATGTAAATGTAGAAAATACGATGTGTTTAACCCGAGGTTGGATTGAGTTGTGATGTAAACCTGCCCGGAACCGCCCGGCTGTCCAGTAGTCACAACAATACCTATCCAATGTGGGTGGTTAAACACGGAGCCCAATAAGGACACGAGGTTAGACTGAGTTGTGGCGTAAGACTGCCCGGACCCAACCGGCAACAGGCAGCCACAACAATACCTGTCTAATGTGAGAGGTTGAGGCTTTAATAAGACAATTAAGGCTGAGTCAGGATTGATATGATTAAGTAAATTATATTAATACTTAATCAGAATGGAACATGCTAAACTAAACAGACTGATTGGGGGTTAGGTTTATAAAACACTTAACCAACTTAGCATGTTGGCTAGAAATAGAAAACCTAGTAGCGGGGGACCCTTTTCAGCAGTAACCCTATAAGGTATCATGATACCCTGAAACTAGGCAGGGTGGGGCACGATTACTGGGCTGATTGTAAGCGGTCAAATCGACGGCGGTGGTGCAGCAGTGTAGGTTCTAACGGGGTGCGGGCGTGCACACACTCCGGCACAGAAAAATAAGGCACTGGGCACCAGTAGCATACCTGTGCATTCTAGGATTGTGTCGGGCCGCCACCATGGGACTTGATACACCCCATGGTGGGACCAGAATAGGTAACTACAACATCGGGGGCCGTAAGACACATGTAACTATGCGAGTAGGAGCCGATCATCATAAAATGGAGCACTTCACCCTGATTATGGGGTGCCTGTTGGGAACTAGTTTATATGGGTACAGAGATTAATATGGGGTACGATAGTATATTCAACCCTAGACAACTTAACTTAGTTTATGGTGCTTTCCCATTTCCAGTTTATACTTATCATACCCAGTTCTTTATTCATAGACTGAATAGTCCTAGATTTACTCAGGCTTTATGTCCGACTCTACTTTTCTTTCGTCTTCTTTCCTTCCGTTCCCCCCAGGTCCACAGGGAGGGAATACCGCAGCTTGACCAGTTTCCACATCCAGCTTGAAGAGAAGAATGTATTGCCTGGATCTTTTCCGTTTTGGACTATGGCTTGGACAGCAATTATGGGACTTTTGAAATTTATTTATGTTTTCTTTATGCTTCTTTAAATAATGTAATCAAGACAGTTATGAAGATGTTATGTTTTTGGAAGTATTGTAAAACAAATTATGGCATGGTTCGTGTAACACGTATTTTAATGAAATAAAAGTTGTTGTTTTCCGCTGTTCAAAAATATGTGATATTATATCTGTCTTGTATATCTGTGACTTATACTTATAAACCTCCACCAAAATTAGGGCATTCCCTTTGAGAGTGACCCTAACGGAGGTGGGGTGTTTCAGAAACGGTGAACTAACTCAAACTCGTAAAATCTAAATAAGCCTATTTTTCACTTAGGTCCACTTTCGTAGACCTACCTTCGGCGTTGACAAAAAATATTGTTAACATTTTGGCGCTAGAAGGAGGGCCTGAACCTCCGACCTTGTGGTTAACAACCCCTCATATCTAAATGTGTTGTTTCGTCTGAGGTCTGACTAAGCTTTGCAGAAGCAAGACCATGGGAAAGAGGTCCCAACGATAATCCTTTGGATCTCAAATGGATATGCCAGGTACTACTGACCCAAGAGTGACGGAAGAAAGAAAGGTTAAGAATGGAAGCTCTGTGGATAATTAGGTAGAAAAGAGAAGTAGAGCAATATAATTCTAGGTATTGGAGTAGTAACCCTTCCTACATAAAACAAATTTTAACATTTCCTCTAAATGGCTCTACATCAAAGGATTGTAACATCTTCTCTCCTATAAGGAAAGCTCTCCCCGAAATAATCAAAGGAATGGCATTCGAGCAAGAAATAACAGACGGTTTTAACCACTTCGCTTCCAAATGGTCTAAAAGGACAGATCTCCAATCCCATCATATCTTTGAAGGAAAAAACAAGATTATGAATGGAGTAATAAGGTTCGGTAACAGAAGAGTTAAATCTCTGCAACAAGAAAGGAAGTTTACGCTAAGGATACCTAAAGGATACTACCCTACCACTTCAATGGAAAATATCTATTTCTTAACCGAACACGGGCCCAAATATTGGCCATCTACAAAAAAAAGCCCAAGTTCGAAAGGAAATTAGGAGGGCCTTATTGTCACTATCACATGATGAACGGACATGAGACTAACCACTACAAAACTATCGAAGGAATGATCGTTAAGTTCTTCAATCAGGATCAACTACGAGAATTTGTAAGACGGTCAAACTAAGTCCAATAAAGATCCTTAGGAAAAGGATTGTCTACATGTATTAGGGTGTGGAAGCCCTCCCAAGAACCGAGATAACCAAAGATGGGTTAACCTACAAGGGGATAAAACTCCTTGTTACTGCCAAGTTGGCCAAGGCAAAGCACCTCCCTGAGAGGGGTAGTGTGTAAGCCTTTCTCTACACCCAAATCAGAAAAGGCCAGGTTAAAGCATCAAAAGCGTAAGCCTTCGACCCACACTGGAAACAGTCATGATGGAGCATCTAAGTAGCACACTCTGCCTCTGCTCATAGAAGAGTGTGCCCTACCTCTGCTATGAACTAAGCATGTCTTACCTTTGCTTGCAGAAGAGCACGTCCTACTTCTGCTTATGTTTCGCGTTACCCGTAGAAGGGAACGCAAACCCTTATCATCGCCTACGATGGTTAGGATAGGTCACCCCTTGGAGGGGGTGAAGTGTAAGCCTCTATCAGTACCAACAATGGCCAACATAGAGTATCAAAAGAGTAAGCCTTAATTGCGTGTCTACGATGGTCCAGTTTAAGCATCTAAGACCTTATCATCACCTATGATGGTTAGGATAACGAACCTCCTGGAGGGAGGTCGGGTAAGTCCTTGGGCCCTGCTTATGGATAAGCTAGCCAAGCGCACCGGACGCATAGGCCCAGAGAGTGGCCATCAAAGCACATACATCCTCTGCTTTGACGGCAAAAGCCTAGAGAGTGGCTTAAGAAGTATGTTCAACCTCCGCTTCATAAATCAAACCTAAGGGGGTAACGACACGCTAATACTAAAAGTGGAAATCTGATCTTCAATCTATTAAATACCCGAACCCGGGTTAGTTCGGGATAGCCATTAAATACCCGAATCTGAGTTAGTGCAAGATTCTTATTAAATACCCGAATCTGGGTTAATTCAGGTCTCAATCAATACTGGAAGGGGATTTCTTACCCTATCTTAAATAGCCCATTCTGGGTCGGTTCGTTAGCTTGAATGTGATCAAAAAGAGATATTCGATCTTCTTCATAATCTGAATCTGGTCGGGAACTAGATTTCCATTACTATCGGAAACAGATTCTCAGTCCTGCACCCTAAACTGGGAAGTGAATCAAAATCCTATCACTATTGGGAGTTGATTTCTGGAAACCCATTCTTAATACTCTAATCTGGGTCGCGGAATTCTAATCTATGAGAAATGGGACACACGATCGACTTAACGGCTGAAACCTAGTTACCTAAAAAGGCCTCCAAGTAAGGATAGGAGCCTTCTGTATCGTTCGAGGAAGATTCCTTAACCCATACTCGAGTGGAAGCTTAAACATATATCTTAGGTTTCCTTCGATAGAGCCCTGGGGAAGGGACTTCTTTTTCCCAGTAGGATAGATTCCCTAGAAGTACCTATCACACTAGAAAACTTTTACTAAGTGCATAAAGTATATTGAAACTCATTAATTATTTTACACATTCAACACCATGATGCCATTGATTTCAGCAAAAACAAGTGATGCCTTATATATACCTTATGAACTAGCCATGTGCATCAAATTTATGGAAATGGCACATTGAGATCCCAAAAGGAGAACATTTTCTAGTCAAAAAAGAGTGCTATATGTCAGTTGACACCCACATAACACACAATCATATTTACATACAACTATGTCATAAATTGTTCCATGCACATAACTACTTTTTAGAACCCGACGTTTAAAACACCTAAAGGAGAGGTCACATTTTGGCACAAAAGGGTTCGTGGTGGCCGAATTCGTCAATCTGAGCTAGGATTCCGTAAAGCAAACTCTAAGGAGGCATAGCCTGCCTTTGCATTCTTCAATTCAGTCTCCAACTCATCAATTCGATGGTATTATTTTCCTATCTTCACATCTGAGTTAGTAGAAGGATTGATCTTTAACTGGCATTGAAGTTTGTGAAAAGTCTCATATCTTTCTTAAGTTGATCCTCTAAGTAAGATACCAGTTCATTAAGGGTTCTGACGATAATCTTCTATTGATAATACATCCTTTTCCATCCGAAAGAGGAGCATCATCAAAGATATCCATGCGACCAGAGATGGTCAAGGGTTCTTCCCTGAATTGTGAAGGAGAGGTCAGAAATTGATCCTCCTAGACACAGATAAAACGAAACTTAATAATGTGCGAAATCTAATTAACGAGCAGTGACACTAACAATTATATACATATCAAGGGAAAACAACTAAATGAACTTCCACTATACAAGTTTTGAATTGTTTTAGCAAACATCTACATTCGCACAATCATAGTAACACAAATCCACCAGCTAGTACATATGTCATCCACATTATACATACTGATACAATATATTTGATCACAAATGACACAGGAATTAAGCCACAAGTCAAAAAGAGGTTAAAAATGTATTGAGAAAAAGAAACGTCTAAGCCCTTCTATGTAGATGACTCCCCATAGGATTATGAAGCAAGCCCTTCAGAAGTGTTCAATAGCCAAAAGCGACGGACATAAGACATTATCACGGTTTACGCCGTCGGAAGAGTAAGGGGCTACCGCAACATAGGAAAGCTAGTTTTTGATACATAGTCAAGAAGGAAGGAAACATTTTAAGAGAGAAATCCATACCTGTGCAGTAGAAATTTTGGGTTGGATAGAAGTTTCTTTGCCCATTGACTCCAAGGAACCACCCTCCTTGGGAGGAATAACAATTGAACCTTAGGCATGTGTAATAACCCGGATTTTTCGATCATTTAAGTCTGAATATTTAAATTGGTTTTAAATATTATATTGGAAATATTAATGGATTTTAATACTAAATTCATTTGTTAAACAATGACTGAACCATTAAATTAATATTTAATATAAAACAAACTCGAAACGGCACGGCAGTTTGCAATATTGAGTTTTGAACCTCGATGGAATATAAAGAATCCATTTCAAGTCAGAATTCTATGAAACAATAAATGTTAGAATCAGATTGATTATAATTTTCTAATGAAAAAGAAAAATTGAGACTTCAGCTTATATATTTTAAATTATGTCCAAATCAAAATTTAAAATAGTCGCTATGGATTTCGATTATAAACGATAATGCTATTTAATCATTTATAAAAGGATTTCTTTTTAAATTTGAATATCATTTAACTCGAAAATATAAATATTTTGTTATGATCCCATATTGGTTTATATTTGGAACTGTATATTATTTTATTTGGATATATATGAGCATAATAATTTATTATTATTATTTGATAATCTATAATATTATATTGATATTATATAAGCGTTAGGAATAACTATTTTTTCAAACGACCTCCGTTTTCGGTGAAACAAATTTTATTGGAAAACATATCGCTAGTTATTGCTAGTTTTCCAGTTAAGAGCCAATCAGAGCTGTTTTATCTGTATGTGCAATTTAAAGGTGAACCGATGAATATAATTGAATTTAAAATAACGTTTTGTGCAAACGGAGTCGGCTTTCAATGAATTTAATTTCATTGAATCCGAAACATCAAGACGTAGTGGTGTTTCTATTTTCGTTGTGTCTAGAGACCATGCATAACGGTGCATACATTTAATGTGGAATGTTAAATAGCAGTAAAATAAACAACCATTTTAAACATATATAAATTGAAAACTTAAATCCTAAGCTAAAATAATATAGAAAACTTCATATTTAAACATTTGTACACCCTAAAGTCTACACACATAAGAAGACTTCACAGAGAAGAAATTTACACCTGCCTTTTAACATTGACAGTGTACAACAGCATGTATTTTCTTTTAAGCAGCTACCTTGTTTTCCCTTTGCCTACCTACCCCGTCCGCTCAATCTTTCACCTGAAGAAACAATTGCATACAGCCTATCTTGTATCTGCAAATCCTCATTCTTTTTTATACCCACGCACATGCTTGTTTGGAGAATTCACAGCTCCCTATCTTTCTCAGTTACGCTATCTTCCCTCCCATGAACGCAACAATACAATGCAAGCTCCTCTATCAAAAAACACTACTTATTCCTTCCTACTTTGTACTGCACAAAAAGAACGTGATGCTTATCCCTTCAGATCCTCCTATAAATATCCCCATCATCAGTAGGCAAACTCCATTTATTTCTCTACCAGTTAAAAATCCAAACTCATTGTTTTCGAAAAAAGAAAATACGTGGTAGGGAAACAGGATAGCAAAGGGGAGGACGGGGTCTGAGGATGGCGGCCCAGTAACGCTCAGGTGGTCGGAGGGATGTTGTGTGACGACGGTGATGTGACAATTTTTCTGAGGAGGGAGATGGTGCGGGTTTTTTCTAATGAAGGGGAACGTGAGTGTTGTTAGTATAATTATGCATAGGAAGATGCATGGGGGTGAAAGCCTGTAGTTTCATTTCAAAAGAGGAAATACGACTAGAAATAACAGGGAGAAGAGAAGGTAGGTTACAGGAAAGTTGGGTGAGTTTTCTTTTGTAATGGGCTTGGGGCCCTTTTCGAAAAAAAATTACGAAAGTAGACCGGAGCGTTGGATGTTTGGGCATGGAAGGCTTACTGAAGCTTTCGACAGTTTTGGGAAGAAAGAACGAAGGGAGACATGGGACGGAAAAGCGTTGGGCCAGCGAGGAAAAAACCGGTAGAGCCTGCGTATGAATGGTGGGGAAGATGGGAATACTGGAAGGAAACGTGGTTGTCCCATGAAGAAAAAAAGGGGAGGAGTATATAGTATGCAGCGTGAAGTGTTCATGCAGCAGAGGGTCGGGCCTTTGGAACTTCGGAGAATAAACGCAAAAAAAAAGAAGGGAAAACAAGAACGAAGGAGGAGTATACAATGTGGGCTCGGTTTAGATAGTAGGCGTTTGGAGATGGGTGAGGAAGGACGTGAAAAAAATAGACGGTAGGCATGTGGAAACTGGGAAGTGTAGAGTTAGTTTCATGGTGCGTGCGAAAAGAAATAAAGCATGGGAATTTAACGTGGGAAGAGATGACATGAAGAAATAAAAAACGTGAGGAGAAGTTGTTGATCGAAGCATGCAGCAGGTATAAATAACATGACCGGTTATACATAAGAATATAGTTAACATTAATAAGTATTTAATTGAGAACTAATTTTATTAGTATAAACCATAAAACTTATATTATTATACATAGTTCATATGTTAACAGGATTGGACCAAACTGAAAGCGTTGGAACGATATGAACGAACGTTATGATCTAGAACTAGTCTATTCAGAGACGAAGCAGTTGGAGTTTTATAATTAAATTAAACGCATGTTTAATTTAATTAAAACGAACTGTTTTGGTAACAAAATAAATCAAGGTGAGTTAAACACACTCAGTTCTCCCACTTTTATTTATATAAGTTGGGTTTAATATTTGTGTGTTATTTTTGCTAATTTTTGATTGATTGATGATTGTTTGACTATATGTTGAATACTTTCATATAACTGGTTTAAATTAAACGTTCATTTAATTTAATCAAACCCAATCGTTATTTTTAACGATTATTTCCAATTGAAGTAACTTACCTTGTTGGTTACGTGAATAATAATTTAAGCGTATTTAAATTAAATTGTATGGTTTGAATTATTATTAGTGATTGACCACTATCAATTGAATTGGTTATTTATTTTCATATGATCGTTATATGAACTGTTTAACCGATATGATTGGATTACTGATTTGATTATTGATTGTTGAATATGAATTTAACGTTTTTTGTTTTTAACCAATGTGTGATATTGGTTGAGAAATTAATAACAATGGCCTAATTATACATCATTTTATAAGAATGATTTACCGTCGGGTAACCCGTTAGAAATGAAGTTATGAAATTTATTTTATAACTGAAGATGGAATTTAAATATATTACTTTGAATAAAAGTTTATAAAAAGGAAAAAAAAATTATATTTATTATATGTAATTGTTAAATGATTTATAAAGAAAATTCTAATGTTTTGATAAGTAAGTGAGCAAGAATTGATGTTACAATTAATAACCGAGATTAATTGTTTTTAGGAAACAATTAAAATCAAATTTTATTAAATTAATTATTATTTGTTTATTAATAATCAAATAGGATTATTTGAATTAATTAAATTTGTAACTAATTTAAATGGAAAGATGAATCGAGATTTGATTAATGAGTTAATCATGTTTAGAGTTGACTAAGTCAATTGTCTTCACTGAAATGGATTTATTAAATTTATTTATTTATTTAATGGAAATAATTAATGGTTAAGTAAACATATTTTATAAAGTTGATATTTGATTATCATTTATTCAATAATAATCAAAGAGGAAATTTTGGAATTTAAAAGGCATAATGGGGGTTTATGAAACGATAAGGCCTATTTATAATATAATGATATTTAAAGCAAATTATATTAAAGATAATATAATTTAAGTTTAAATTGAGGTAAGTGAATTCTTATTTGAGATTCTATTTAATTGGATTTATGAAATCCAAGATTTTGACAAAGTTATAAAACCCGATTTTTACTGAATATTTTTAGAACGAGTTATTAGAAATGGATTTTGGAATGGAAATAAAAGCCGGGATATGAAGATTAGTTGAGATAAACGATTTTCTGACTATTGATCTGTTGTTGGTTCCAGCCTTCGGGATTGATATTTAGTAAATTATTTTCTTACCGATTTATGGTTAGGGACTGATGAAGATTTGGAATGGAAATCGAAACTGAAAATCCAATTTTGAATTAAAGTGGCTAGGCGAGTTAAGTTATAGGGATGCAGTCTAAATTTGCAATATTGAATAAGAGATGAGGTTTTTATCGAGATATAACTAAAATTGGATTTGTTTTGATATTAAGACTGGTATATTTGGTATTACAACTGATATCTATCTTAAGAAAAGAACGTTGTTGATCAAGGTCTAAGAGGTAATTAAAATACCCCAACTTGAATGACATCAGGATTATCGAAGGATGATATTTGTTGTAATTGTGAAAGTGTTAGAAGTAATTTATTTTGAGAAATAATAGCGTCACTTAATTTGAAGAAATTAGAAATATATATGATGGGATTCCTAGATAAAAGGAAATAAAATGGGCTTAATGTATGAAAAGATATTTCCAAAACAAAGAAAAAGGGATTTGTAAAAATATAACGATATTTTCAAAGCAAGGAGATGAGGTTTAGAATGAGTTTATTCTAGAAAGGTAAGTGATGATTATGGTATTCAAATAACAAAACAAAAAGGAGATATCATAACGATTGTTTGCAATGATATATTGAATTGATTTCCAAATGAGAGAAAATAAGTAGCAAATGTTTGAATGATATTCGAAGGAAGAATTGGATACGATCTTAAGATATTTTTCCAAGTATATAAATATAATGATTTGACAATATTAATATATTTAAACTGATATGTTATTTTTAATGGCCAAGTGACGTTGTATAATAAACAAATGGATTTATCTATTTTTACTGTTTATTTTGATTGTTAAATAGCCGACTATTAAAATCATACCCAGCGTTGCTGGTACGGAAAGAACGGGATCGAATTTATATTCGAAAACCATTCCAACTAACAGATACATAAACAAAGAAGATATCTGATCGAGATGGATCAATTGAGGACCGTAAATCTTCTTGAACGGGGGAACAATTGTTGAAATTCTCTGGCTGATCCCTAGAGATATTTTGACAGTGATTCTATCGTGATTGAAATCCATGGATTGAAAGGACTACTCACTACTGATTTATAGGGTGATTCCTAGGATGTGGTAGGAGGGTGCTTTCGGTTCATCCTATTCCTGGATGACTTGTATGGACGAGCGTCTGACAGAGTATTTCCAAAAGAGTCACGTACGTTGGTTTTTCAAACATACCACAGTTGTGGCAAAGAATGGTCATTCTTTTAGCTTAACAACTAGAGTATTTTTGTGGACGTCAATTAGTGATTTTCTGGCGGATCTGATGACGTGGCATTCAGAGTGAATGGTGGCTAGATGTTTCTAAAAAGCTAATTTAAACCTCAAGCCTCATCAACAGGGAAATGACAAAAAACCGGGTATGTCGCATGGCTATGTGGGTCGCTCCCATTATGGTGTATTTTTGCTATCTAGAGAATATTCTTATTTGTTCTTCTTTTCGCTTCTGTATCTCCTAGGAATGATTATGTTGCTAGCAACCGTGGGTGACAATATACTCGGAGCATTCAAGCAAAATGAATGGCCGGTCATGTTTAGCCTAGGTTGCAAGATGTTTTTGTTGAACCCGGTGTATTCCTCTATAGAGATACACTGTCAGAAAGGTGATTGCCCATACCTTGCCATGGAAATCCATTCTCCAATACGAGCCCGCGATTTAGATTTTATACTATGTATGTAGAGCATGAGATGAAAGCGTTCTGATAGATTGTTATTTATTTGTATTAGACACTATTATAATATCAAAAGAGATATGATTTCAAAAATGTTTTGAGTTATCATAAGGTAAAAACCATCCGTATTTATGTGTGGATTTGGTCTTACGATTATCCATTTCTTTCGAAAAGATTTGACCTTAAAAACAAGTTGGATGATACTTATAAACTTAAAGAGTTTTCTTACTGTGGTCCACCAAACTGATCCGGCGTTGGTAAATGCTTGGGTTAGACCGAGTTGTACAGGTTCAGGTTACCAGATATTGTGGAAAGACGAGCTGCAAGAGTTCAGACATATGATATTATATGGTATGATTCTGGTGTGTGATTGTATATGAGGACAATTGTTATAACTGTCCAGAT
Source organism: Allium sativum (assembly GCA_030737875.1). Lineage (NCBI taxonomy): Eukaryota > Viridiplantae > Streptophyta > Magnoliopsida > Asparagales > Amaryllidaceae > Allium > Allium sativum. Next base: position 793,666,574 of record CM060918.1, on the reverse strand, counting down.
ATGTGATGTACTCTGACGATTGAAAGTTTTATTTCAAGCTCTCAGTAAAGATTTATATCTATATTATATTTTTGTTCCGCTGCGATGTGAGACTATGTGTTGTGTTGGTTCTTCTTCTTCTATTCTAATGTTTCTTTCTTTCTTATCTCACCCTCTAACTTCTTTCTTCTAGTTTTCTGGGTTTCAATACTTGAGTTTGATCACAAACTTTATTAGTGTTCAAATTCAAGCGTCGAAATTTCCAAGACGCTACAGTTGGTATCAAAGTCGGTTTTAGTTATAACATTGGATCTGTGGTGTAACTCGATAGAGATTGGGTTAGTAATACCCAAGATCGAGGCTGAGTATACATATGAGAGAGCGTTGTATTGTGTTGGTTGATCGGTTCAAGTTGAACTAACAATTGATGCAATATTGTTTTGTAAAATGGGTAAATGAAATAATTTTCCCCAAACTATATTTTGTATAGAAGGGAATTAATTTTTATCAAAAATTGATATTGGCTTGTTGATTGATTTGAATGGGAATTCATATGAGATTTATATGGTTTAATAAACCAGTAGGAAATTTTGATTATAAAATTTGTGAATAAGATTATAATGCGTGATTAGATAAATCAGAAATTTGACTTAAGATAAGTTAAATAAAGTATAATAATTTGGTTATATTGATTATGGATTGTTGTTTGTTAGATACTAGATAAATAAAATGCATCGATAGTTAAATGAATTGAAAATTGAGAAATTAAATTTCAGTATAATGAAATTGAATAGAATCAAATATGAAATGAAACTGAAATGGTTTGACCCTATATCCGTTATTGGCATTAAATATTGAGTTAAGTGCAGGTTGGAAAGAGGAAGATCTGTTTTTTGATTTGCCTTATGACTAGTGTATTGATTACCTGACAAATAGGTAAACCTTAATTATATTGATTGGGTGTTTGATTTTATACCCCTAAGTGGGATTGCCACTTGGCTTTATTTTCTTTTGATCAATGTGAGGCCCGGAGTGGCGATTGTTGTTGTTTGGATCAGACAGTACAGAGGAGATGCTGGCGAATTTTTTGGAAATATTTAAGACTTAAATATTTTGAAATATTTTAATATAATTATTTTGAAAATAATTGGTTTTGGAATATTCTTCTTACTTAGTCATTTCGGGGACGAAATTCTTTTAAGGAGGGAAGAATGTAATGACCTGTATTTTTCGATCATTTAAGTTTGAATATTTAAATTGGTTTTAAATATTATATTGGAAATATTAATGGATTTTAATATTAAATTCATTTATTAAACAACGACTGAACGATTAGATTTATATTTAATATAAAACGAACTCGAAACGGCGCGGCGGTTTGCAATAATGAGTTTTGAACCTCAATTGAATATACAAAATCTGTTTCAAGTCGGAATTCTATGAAACAAGAAATGTTAGTATCAGATTGATTATAATTTTCTAACGAAAGAGAAAAATTGAGATTTTAGCTTATATATTGTAAATTATTTCCTAATCAAAATTTAAAATAGTCGCTGTGGATTTCGATTATAGACGATAACGTTATTTAGTAATTTATAAAAGGATTTCTTTTTAATTCTGAATATCGTTTAACTCGAAAATATAAATATTTTCTTATGATCCCATATTGGTTTATATTTGGAATTGTATACTATTTTATTCAGATATATATGACAATAATAATTTATTATTATTATTTGATAATTTATAATATTATATCGATGTTATATAAGCGTTAGGAATAGCTGTTTTTTCAAACGACCTCCATTTTTCGGCGAAACGAATTTTATTGGAAAACGTATCACTAGTTATTGCTAATTTTCAAGTTTAGAGCCAACCTGAGCTGTTTTATCTGTGCGTGCAATTTAAAGGTGAACCGATGAATATAATTGAATTTAAAATAACATTTTGTGCAAACAGTGTCGGTTTTCAGCGAAATTAATTTCATTGAATCCGGAATGTCAAGACGTAGCGGACTTTCTATTTTCGTTGTGTTTAGAGATCATGCATAACGGTGCATATATTTAATGTGGAATGTTAAATAGCGATAAAATAAACAACCATAATAAATATAAATAAATTAAGAACTTAAATCGTAAGCTAAAATAATAAAGAAAACTTCATATCTAAACATTTGTACACCCTAAAGTCTACGCACATAAGAAGACTTCACAAAGAAGAAATTTACACTTGCCTTTCGAAATTGATAGTGTACAACAGCTTCTATTTTATTTTCAGCAGCCACTCTGTTTTTCCTTTGCCTACCTACCCCGTTTGTTCAATCTTTCACCCAAAGAGACAATTGCATACAGCCTATCTTGTATCTGCAAACCATCATTCTTTTTATTCCCACACACATGCTTGTCTGGAGAATTCACAGCTACCTATCTTTCTCAGCTACGCTATCTTTCCTCTAATAAACACGACAATACAATGTAGGCTAATCTATCAAAAACACAAATTATTCCTTCCTGCTTTGTTCTGCACGAAAAGAACGTGATGTTTATCCCCTCAAACCCCCTATAAATATTCCCCATCGTCAGTAGGAAAGCTCCATTCACTTGTTTACCAGTTAAAAACCCGAACTTAATGTTTTAGAAAAAAGAAATTGTGCGGCAGGGAAACAGGACAGTGAAGGGGAGGACGGGGTCTGAGGACGGCGGCCAAGTGATGCTCAGGTGGTTGGAGGGATGTTGTGTGATGACGGTGATGTGGAAATTGTTCTAAGGAGGGAGATGGTGTGGGTTTTTTCTAAGGAAGGGGAACATGAGTGTTGTTAGTATAATTGTGCATGGGAAGGCGCATGGGGACGGAAGCCTATAGCTTCATTTCAAAAGAGGAAATACGACTGGAAAAGAACAGAGAGAAGAAAGGTGGGTTACAGGGAAGGTGGGTGAGTTTTCTTTTGTAATGGGCTTGGGGTCCTTTTCGAAAGAAAAAAATTAGGAAAGGGGACTAGATCGTTGGGTGTTTGGGCATGGAAGGCTTACTAAAGCTTTCGACAGTTTTAGGACGAAAGAATGGAGGGGGACGTGGGCCAGAACAGTGTTGGTCCAACAAGGAAAAGAACGGTGGAGCCTGCATATGATTGGTGGGGAAGCTGGGAATATTGGAAGGAAACGTGGTTGTCTCGTCAAGAAAAAAAATGAGACGAGTATGTAGTGTTCAGTGTGAAGTGTTCATGCAGCAGACGGTCGGGCCTTCGGAAGACAGACAAAAAAATAAAGAAAGGGAAAACAAGAATGCTGGGGGAGTATGCAGTGTGGGCTCTGTTTAGATAGTAGGAATTTGGAGATGGATTTGGAAGGATGTGAAATAAAAATAGACGGTAAGCGTATGGAAACTGGAAAGTGTAGACTTAGTTGCATGGTGCATGCGAAAAGAAATAAAGCATGGGAAGTTAAAGTGGGAAGAGATGACGTAAAGAAAGCAAAAACATGAGGAGAAGCTGTAGATCGAAGCATGCAGCAGGTATAAATAACGTGATCGGTTATAAATAAGCATATAGTTAACATTAATAAGTATTTAATTAAGAATTAATTTTATTAGTATAAACTGTAAAACTTATATTGTTATACATCGTTCATACGTTAACCGGATTGGACCAAACTAAAAGCGTTGGAACGATATGAACGAACGTTATGATCTGGAACTAGTCTAGTCAGAGATGGATGCAGTTAGAGTTTTTTAATTAAAATAAAAGCATGTTTAATTTAATTAAAATGAACCATTTTGGCAACAAAATAAATCAAGGTGAGTTAAACTCACTCAGTTCTCCCACTTATATTTATATAAGTCTGGTTTAATATTTGTGTGCTGTGTTTGCTAATTGTTGATTGATTGATGATTGTTTGACTATATGCTGAATATTTTAATATAGCTAGTTTAAATTAAACATTTATTCAATTTAATCAAACCCAATCGCTATTTTTAATGATTATTTCCAATCGAGGTAACTAACCTTGTTGATTACGTTTATAATAAAAATAACTAATATGTGATCGTTATATGAACTGTTTAACTGATATGATTGGATTACTGATTTGGTTACTGATTGTTGAATATGAATTCAACATTTGTTTGTTATTAACCAATATGTGATATTGGTTGAGAAATTAATAGAAGATGGCCTAATTACACATCATTTTATAAGAACGATTTACCGTCAGGTAACCCGTTAGAAATGAAGTTATGAAATTTATTTTATAACTGAAGATGGAATTTAAATATATTATTTTGAATAAAAGTTTATAAAAAGGAAAATAAATATTTATATTCATTATATGTTATTGTTAAATGATTTATAAAGCAAATTATTATGTTTTGATAAGTAAGTAAGCAAGAATTGATGTTACGATTAATAACTGAGATTAGTTGTTTTTAGGAAACAATTAGAATGAAATTTAATTGAATTAATTATTATTTGTTTATGAATAATAAAATGGTATTATTTAAATTAATTAAATTTGTAATTAATTTAAATGGAAAGATGAATCGAGATTTGATTAACGAGTTAATCATGTTTAGAGTTGACCAAGTCAACTGTCTTCAATGAAATGGATTTATTAAATTAATTTATTTATTTAATGGAAGTAATTAATGGTAAAGTAAAAAAAAAATTAATTTATATTTTATTATCATTTATTCATTAATAATAAAAGTGGAAATCTTGGAATTTAAAAGGCATAATGGGGGTTTATAAAACGATAAGGCCTATTTATAATAGAATGATATTTTAAAGAAAATTATATTAATGATTATATAAGTTAAGTTTATATTGAGGTTTACAGCGAATTCTTATTTGAGATTCTATTTAATTGGATTTATGAAATCCAAGATTTTGACGAAGTTATAAAACCCGAGTTTTACTGAATATTTTTAGAACGAGTTATTAGAAATGGATTTTGGAATGGAAATAAAAGCCGAGATATGAAATTAAGGAATTAGAACCTATATGAGATAAGTTGAGATAAATGTTATTCTGAGTATTGATCTGATGTTGGTTCTGGCCTTCGGGATTGATATTTAGGGAATTATTTTCTTAATGATTTACGGTTAGGCACTGATAAAGGTTTGGAATGGAAATCGAAACTAAAAACCCAATTTTGAATTAAAGTGGCTAAGAAAGTTAATTTATAGGGATTCAATCTAAATTCACTATATTAAATAAGAGATGAGGTTTTTATTGAGATATAACTAAAACAGGATTTGTTTTGATATTGAGACTGGTATATTTGGTACTACAACTAATATCTATCTTAAGATAAGAACGTTGTTGATTAAGGTCTGAGAGGTAATTAAAATACCCCAACTTGAATGTAATAACCCGGAAATTCTGAGCCAGTTTAAATTTTTTATTTTGGCAATTTTAGTGAATTTTGAATATTTAAAATAGATTATTTTAAATAATATTGATGAGAAATTTATTTTGAATTGAAATTCGACGTATATATTATATACTTCGTCGTTAGAATATAAATATTTATATATAATTATAAATAGAATTGAAAATGGCGCGGTAGTTCGATAATTCGATTTCAAACTTCAATTGAATGTACCGGGTGCAAAACAATCCGAATTTTAGTGAAACAAAAAACATTAGGATCTAATTGGGGATATCTTTCCAACGAATCCGAAAAATCAAAATTTCATAACGGGAATCAAAAGATATGTCCAGTTGAAAATTCTGAATAGTCGCTATGGAATTCAGGCCCTTAAAAATGGAAATTTTGCAAACGACCTCGGATTTCGACGAAACCACTTTTGTTGGAACCGCGGTGTCAAATTATTGCTAGATTCCAAATTTCATAATTTTTCGAATCAATATGCGAGCGTGGCAAAAGAAAACTCGTTTGACCAGTTTCAGTTGATTTTAATCGACTGGAAAATGGCCATTTTTCCAACGGTCTCAGAATTCGACGAAACTAGTTTTGTTAGGACCGTATCGTCAATACGAAGCGAGAAAATATTTTTCTGCAATTTATAGAGTTCGTATGTGACCCCGGTAAATTGAAATGCGCGTTCAAATTCAATATATAGAGTTATATGTTGATTTTAACGGAAACTGGTCGAAACGTTCGAATCAGCTTGCGATACATGTCCCATTGTGTTCGGGATGGGGGTAAAACGCTATGGGCTACTGGCGGTGGGCCTCGTTTTGAGGTCGAAAATAAAAGTTACTTTTTGAAAGAATTTAATTTAATTAAATATATTTTAAAACTTGGTCAAAGCCCATACCCCCCCTCCTTCTTCATTTCTGATCGAGACTTCAAAATATAAAAAAAAATAAAAAAAAAGAAAGGGAGATCGACAGAGGAACGAAGCCGCCGCCCACGCTCGTCGCCTCCGACTTCGACCGGCCACCCTTCCCCCCCCCCCCCCCATCGGCGTCGATCACCGCAGCTACCCCCCCCCAGGCGCCGCGCGACGCAATCGAGCCCCCCTCTGCCCTATACCACCTCGCCACCCCCCCCTGCGACAACCGCAGTCACCACCTCCTCCCCCCTCTTCGATTCGATCTCCTCCTTTCCCTCCCTTCTCTGAAAACCCTCACGCCCAAAACCCAACCCGACCGCCGCCTCTCAGGAGCACCAGTAACCCCTCCGACGCACCATCCCCCTCCTCTTTCTGCAATGCTGTAAGTTTTAATTATTTAATTTTATTTTTTAATAATCAGTTTTTTTTATATAAATATTTTAAAGAACCGATTTTTATTGTTTATAAAGAAATGATCTTTATGTAATGGAGATAAAAATTCAACTGTTATAACGAAGTGAAAGTAAAAATATGATTTTTATTTTATGATTTTTATATTTTTAAAGAATTAAAAATATGATTTTTATATTTTTAAAGAATTAAAAATATGATTTTTATATTTTTAAAGTATTAAAAATATAATCTTTCATATAGTAGAAGGATAAAAATGTGATTTTTGTTTATGTAGAGAATTAAAAATATAATTTTTACATGATAGAGATATTAAAAATATCATCTTTATATGTGTAGCAAAATAAAGATGTGATTTTTATAATGATATATTTGAAAAGGCGAAATCTTTATATGAAGAATAGCAATGTAAAAATAGAATTTTTATCCATATAGCGTGAAAGTAGAAATTCGATTTTTATATATTGAATAGCAAAGTAGAAATTCGATTTTTATATATTGAATAGCAAAGTAGAAATTCGATTTTTATATATTGAATAGCAAAGTAAAAATTCGATTTTTATATATTGAATAGCGAAGTAAAAATTCGATTTTTATATATTGAATAGCGAAGTGAAAATTCAATTTTTACATATGTAGAGAATGCGGACAAAGAAAGTGACAAAAGGTGAGAACGACGAAGATTTCTATAAATGAAGTGTCGTGGAGTTGGAACAACTATTGGTGAGAACTTCTCACTCTTCAATTTCTTTTCTAGTTATATATATATATATATACTAGGATGTAGACGGTGCTTAGTAGCACCCGACACAATCGTCCACAGACCATGGACTTGTTTGTTTGGTTGCATAAATTAGTTAGATGATTTGATTTGAATTTGGTTGTTTGGTAAATTTGATTGATGTGTGAATGGCGTGGGCCTTCACTAGACCGGGGATAAGGCTAGGCCTCGTCCCGTTTCTAGTATCGTGCCGTTATGCTGTTAGAAAAATAAAAATATCATTTTATTGAATAAATGAACTGAATAGAAATTCATATGTTGAAATAAAATGTTTTTATCGTTAAAAATATAATTTTTAACGTGAATACGAATACAGTGAATGTGAATAAATAAATATTCATTTACAAACCGGACGGTTTGTTTATGTACACCTATTTAACTGATATTGATTGGATCGATAAATTTTACACATCGCCCAACTGCACAACTAAAATTTGTGTTTGATTGTTTGAAACCCCACATGGGTGTTGGGATGAAATTTGAAGTTCACTCATCCTGATTGATAAAATATGTCAATCGATTGATTGACAGGCTGTTATAAGCGTTAGATATCTATATTTGATGCTTATACAGTGTAGTGCACTTTGGTTGATGGTCGATTATTTTTCAATGCTATTATATACGTGTGATATATGAAAATCCATATAATTAACATTATATGGTGATTGATTGGGCCTCATTCCAATTTAGAAAATAAAGAATATTATAATATAAAGGTTCATGTGTTGACTGTACTCATCCGTTGAGATTAATCATGTGTTGAACGAAATATTTTAATAATAAAATTTACATCTTTCTCAATATTATAATATAAAGGTTCATGTGTTGACTGTATTCATCCATTGAGATTAGTCATGTATTGAACAAAATATTTTAGCAAAAATAGTCACACGTGGACAGTACTCATTCGTTGAGATTAGTCGTGTGTTGACAAAAATAAACATTCATTTGTTGAATAGAATAAAGGAATATATGAAGCCGTGTTGATTGGATTGACGCCATTTTGACATGAACGATATTTATATCGATTTTATCGATTTCAAAATGAGATGAATTGAATATAAAACGATTTCGAAATGAATTGAATAGAAAACGAATTTGATTTCAATTGAATATAAAACCAATTTGAATTGAATCGAATAGAAAACCAATTTGAATTGAATCGAGTAGAAAACCAATTTGAATTGAATCGAATAGGAAACCAATTTGAATTGAATCGAATAGAAAATGAATTCGAATTGAATTGAAAATGAACTGAATTAAATTCAAATTGAATTGAAATTTGAATTGAATAGAAATGAATTTTAAAACGAATTTATAAGGAAAAAAATTTAATTTTGATTTGAATTGAAATAGAAGTTGAAAATGTTTTGAAACGAATTCAAAAATATTTATATAATTCAATTTAAATAGAAATTGACGATATATATATTATATATATTATATATATAATATAATGGCCTGAATAGAACGCGCCGCGCCGCGGTAGTTCGTAAATTTCGACCATTTATTTCAAATGAACATTACGGGAGATCCGACCGTCGGATTCTCCTAAAACCGGAACCGTTGGGTTCGTATCAAAAAGAGCTTTCTAACGAATATTAGAAATTTGAAATCTAACGGTTGGATTTGGAGATACGTCCAAATCAAATTCGAAAAAGGTCGCTGTAAGTGCAGTTCGATGGCCGTTGATGGAAATCGACTGTACGGGCCTTGATAAAATTATTAAAAATAGTAATAATTTGTGTAAAATCATAAGAAATGATTTGGAAAAAATTGGGATGAAAAACTCCATATTTGAAAAGATAAAAATAGATTTCTATCGAAATGAAATAGTTTGGACTAAATTTAAAACCCAATTATTTTTTTTAAATAAATACATTAGATTTAAAAAGGGGTTTTAAATAATCGGAATTCCTAATATATTTGATTTGAATTGAATTAGAATTGATTTGTGGGTTTATCGTGAACGGTGTTTTAAATAACACTAGTTCTTTAACTCGATAATAAATAGAATGTGATTTGGGTTTATCGTGAACTTAGTTTTAAATGACATTATTTCTTTAACCCAGTAAAGGGAGTTTTGATGAAACTGAAATTAGATTGAAATGTGAATTGATAATTTAAATTATCAAATTTGAAAATTGAGCGAGAATGGAGTATCACCAATTTTGCTCCAAAGCGATAGTTAAATCTTTAATTAGATTTGAACGTGAAATGGTAATTAATTTTACCGATAACACCATAGTATTAGGTATGGAGTATTACCAGCTTTGCTTCATGGGATGAATAGGTTGGGATTGGGAAATAAAATAAATAATTAATTCGGTGTGGTTCGCTAATCTCGACTAGTTTAGAAAACCATAATTTGGTTTGAAATGACATCCAAAGGAAGATTAAAGGATAAATTTGAAAGAATTTATCTTGGATAAAATTGATGGGAACCTTTCCCTAAAAATGTGATTTTGTGAATAAAAGAATATTCTGAATTGGAATGAGGCGTATGTTGAGTTTGTGTAACATTTGTTTTAATATACGTGGGTTGTTCGGAAAGTCCGGGTTTATACCCATTCTGAATAACTGATTCGACGATATGTCGAAGATGAAGATGGTGGTTGAAGACCGGAAGTCTTCACATCGTTTGGATAATTACTGATGATCCTGATTGGGCTGTACACCCAAGAGGATGGAAACAATTGGTGGTCGTCCAGACGTACTTGGAGATCGATGGATATGCGAGGAAAGTGCCTCCGGTTTCGTTCAGACCCAGAACGAACTTGTAAATGGATTGTGTGTCTGACATTAGATTTTATTCTGTGTTGATTGATTTCTGTTAAATATATATCTGTTTGGCGGCGGAGAATTTATTCTCTTGCTTAACGCCCTTCTCTGAGACGTACGAGCTTAGAGGTTATATATCGATAGATATCAATCGCATGGCATGAATTGCCTGTGTGGCATGCTGAGTTGCATGGATCAAGGCTTCTGTTGAAAAGCAAAGTCTTGTGGTTGATGATCAAAGCACGGCCTTTGTGGCATAGCTTTGTGTATAACGTGAATCCGCGAGCCTCACACCTCGGTATGAGTTAAAAACGGGATACGGACCGCTGGGAGAGCACGACGTTTTTTCCTAGCTATGGTGGTGTCAGTGACTTACCAGCCCTGACATTTATATACTTTTCACCTATGTGGTTGTTGGAATGCGAGGCGCCTCGATTATAGGTCTGTAAGGACCGGGAAACGTGTGTTCAGGAATTGCCAATCCTCTAACGTAAGTGAGGACCGGCCCAGCCGCATCCGGGGTTGCCCAGAGTGTGTAGTCCCGAGGAATTTGCTAGAGTGTCTCGAAGCGAAGAGGATCTTGCCCCTTGCCTCGACTCATGACGGAAATCCAATTTCCAATATGTGTATTTCGGTTTTAATTGTAGAACTAGTATGGCGACATGATATATGGTACCCATGCCATCTATGATTTATATTTATGATTGAAATTGTTTTGACACTATACACTTATTATAGTATCAAATGATTTGTTTCAAACGTACCAAGCATGTTTGGCTATTATAAGGGAAAACCCTATCCTCCGGCTTGCGTTGCATTGTGTGATGGGACCTGGGTCTTATAATAGCTTCATTTTTTCGAAAAAGCATTGCGTTGTTTATTGATATGCGCTGGTATTCTTGGGAGGAAACCCGTTCCGTGTTATACGGCGTGGTCCCTTGAAATACTCTCTTTTAAAGTAAAGTTTTAAATAACTGTTTTAGTTCTCACACCAGTCACATGACTGACCTGGAGTTTATTGTTTTAAACCTAAACTCTGGGTGCCCTCATTTTCCGCACGGGCAGCTAGTAGTTTTGGTTTTGCAGATTTATATTCATAGGATCCTGGTTTACAGCTGGAATGATATCCGGAAAGCTCTGTATCCGTATATCACCTTCAGTTGTGCTTTGTATTATTTTTCCGCTGCTATGTAATTTATTGTAATCTCTGATATTTATCGAATGTAATTTATTCATTCATACTCTGTATATTCTTGTATCTGATGGAATTGTTGTAATAACAATGAAATGTTCTTCCGTCTGTGTTCTAATTTGCCTTGTTCTCACAGTAATTCGTTCTTTCTCATCTCTTCGGAGACCGGGGAAGTTCGGGTCGCTTCATTGAACGACTTCAGGGATATCAAATGATGATATTAGTTTTAATGGTGGAAGTGTTAGAAGTAATTTATTTTGAGAAATAATAGTGTAACGTTATTTGAAGATATTATAAATATATATATATATGATGGGATTCCAAGATAAAAGGAAATAAAATGGGCTTAAGTGTATGAAATGATATTTCCAAAACAAAGAAAAAGGGATTTGTGAAAGTATAACGATATTTTCAAAGCAAGGAGATGGGATTTAGAATGAGATTATTCTAAAATGGTTAGTGACGATTATGGTGTTCAAATAACGAAACAAAAAGGAGATATTGTAACGATTGTTTGCAATGATAAATTGAATCGATTTCCAAATTATAGAAAATAAGTATCAAATGTTTGAATGATATTCAAATGAAGAATTGGATATGATTTTAAGATATTTTTCCAAGTATATAAATAAAACGATTTTAAAATATTAATATATTTAAGCTGATATATTATTTTTGATGGCCAAGTGACGTTGTATAATAAACCAATGGAATTATCTATTTTTACTGTTTATTTTGATAGTTAAATAACCGACTACAAAAATCATACCCAACGTTGTTGATACAGAAAGACCGGAATATAATTTATATTCGAAAACCATTCTGACTAACGAATACGTAAACAAAGAGGATATCTGATCGAGATGGAGCAATTGAAGACCGTAAATCTTCATGAGCGGGGAAACTATTGTTGAAATTCTCTGGCTGATCCCTAGAGATATTTTGACGGTGATTCTGTTGTGATTGAAATTCAAGCATTGCAAGGACTACTCGCTATAGGGTGATTCTTAGGATGTGGTAGGAGGGTACTTTCGATTCATCCTATTCCTGGATGACTTGTATGGACGAGTGTCTGACATAGTATTTCCAAAAGAGTCACGTACGTTGGTTTCTTCAAATGTGCCACAGTTGTGGCGGAGAATAGCCGTTCCCTTAGCTTAACAACTAGAGTATTTTTTGTGGATGCCAATTAGTGATTTCTTGGCAGATCTGACGATGTGGCATTCAGAGTGAATGGTAGCCAGATGTTTCTAAAAAGCTAATTTAAACCTCAAGCCTCATCAATGGGGAAATGACAAAAATTGGGTAGGTCGCATGGCAATGTGGGTCGCCCCCACTAGGGTGTATTGTCACCATCTAGAGAATATTCATATTTGTTCTTCTTTTCGCTTCTGTATCTCCCGGGAGCGGTTATGTTGCTAGCAACTGTAGGTGACAATATATTCGGGACTTTCATGCGAACTGAATTGTCGGTCATGTTTAGCTTGGGTTGCAAGATGTTCTTGTTGAACCCGGTGTATTCCTCTATAGAGATGCACTGTCGGAGAGGTGGTTTCCCATACCTTGCCATGGAAATCCATTCTCCAATAAGAGCCCGCTGTTTAGATTTTATACTATATATGTAGAGCGTGAGAAGCAAGCGTTCTGCTAGATTGTTATTTATTTGTATTAGAGATTATTATATTATCAAAAGAGATATGATTTCAAAAATGTTTTGGGTTATCGTAAGGTAAAAACCGTTCGTATTTATGTGTAGATTTGGCCTTATGATTATCCTTTTCTTTTGAAAAGATTTTACCTTGAAATCAAGTTGGATGATACCAATAAACTTAGCGAGTTTTTCTCACTCTGGTTCACCAAACTGATCTGGTGTTTGTAAATGCTCGGGTTAGACCAAGTTGTACATGTTCAGGTTATCAGATGCTATGGAGAGATGAGCCAGAAGAGTTCATACATATGATATTATATGGTATGATTCCGCTGTGTGATTGTATATGAGGATAGATTGTTATAACTGTCCAGATATGTGAGGTACTCTGACGATTGTAGGATTTATTTCAAGCTTTCAGTAAAGATTTAGTTCTATATTATATTTTTGTTCTGCTGCGATGTGAGACTCTGTGTTGTGTTGGTTCTTCTTCTTCTTCTTCTATTCTAATGTTTCTTTCTTTCTTATCTCACCCTCTAACTTCTTTCTTCTAGTTTTCTAGGTTTCGATACTTGAGTTTGATCACGGAATTTATTAGTGTTCAAATTCAAGTGTCGAAATTTCCAGGACGCTACAGTAGGTGAGGCACTCAAAGAATCGGTAGTGATCCCCTCAACAACAGAAGAATATTTTCCATCATCCATGCCAAACTCATCCCGCTGACTTTCATCTCCTCCTATCTCTTCATCAACAATTGAATCCTCTTCTTCCTCATTGTCAGAATCCTCGGGAAATTCCTCAATATACAAGAAAGACTTGGGTTTCATCTTATCCTTCAGAAGAACTTTACCTTCTTGCTTAACTTCATGGATTCTTTCCAAGACTCTGGTCTTGACAGTGGAATGCACTGAGGTAAAGTCAATACTCGGGAATTTCTTATAATTATCATAATAAGCGAGGAGGAAAGCATCATCGTATTACTCCATCACGATGTCACGGAGGTGAACTTTCAGAAAGTCGGATATCCTATCGCTAGTTTCATAAATTATCTGTTTGGCGGTAGAAAGCTTGTTGTTCATCATGTCCAGGTCAACAGCATGATCAATCTCCATTCCCATCTTCTCACTCTTAAGATTCTCAACCTGCAACGACACCATGTCCTTGGCCTCCTTCTCCTCCTCCAGCAAGGCCGTTAACCTCCCACATTCGTTGTCACTCTCTATCTTCTCCCGTAACAATGCATCGACCATATCCTTTAAAACTTTGTTTTCCTCCCTAAGGGAAGTAACCTCAGCAGAAGATGAGGAAGCCATTCCTCTAAATAAAAACCAGCTTTTCATCACCTGAGAAATAAGAAAGAAAATGGGTTAAGCTCCATATAACAATAACACAATATAAGAAGAAAGCAAGCTAGAACCAAAAGTTGTTCCTTGATTTGCCATTGATAAAAATCCTCTGAGTCCAAAGGCAAAGAAGATTGTGAAATGTTAACAACTTCGAGAGATGAAAGAGCGATACTCGCAAGCTTATCAAAATCCATAGCCAACAGAGGAGGAGCAGGGAAAATAGCATGCTGAGAAGATGAAGGTGTAAATGGGCTATGCCCCCCTCCTCCCCAACATTTAGTTCCCTAGGAGAGATGGGTGACACAAAATCACTTATAGTTTTGCTTCCTGGGGAAGTATCAGGGGGAGAATCAATATAAATACGCTTGCTGACATAAAATGCAGCGGAGTCGGAAGCGGTATATGTTCTGGTCATGGCAACCACATCTTTGGAAAAATGGGCCACCTTGTCGTGCTTTAGCGTTTTGGACGGTGGCTCTATGGTGGAACCAGCAAACCTCATCAAAACCTTAATGTTAGATTGGGTAAGAACATCAAGAGTAGAAGTGCTCTCAGAAGCCGTGAATCCTAAACAGAGAAAGCAATGCTAGAAAAATGAGGATAAGAAAGCCAATGTGAGAAAATGGAAAGTCTTGCACAAAGGGCCATACTAACCTATCTAAAGTACCTCGAAATATAGGAGATGTCGCATTGAACATGTTTAAATTCAGTGATAAACCCTTAGAGCCCGCAAACTGAAAGGGCGATTTTCCCAGAATCTTTTGTCCCAGAGGTAGAAGGACGTACTGATAAAGCATGTCAACTGTAAGCAAGGATGACTGACGCTTAAGATTCCCCGGCGGATTAAAAATAGCCTTGAAAACTTGAATTTCCTCATCTGACAAAGTTTCATCTCTGGAAGGAGGATCTATGAAAAAACAAAAAGTTAAAACAAGAAATACAAGCATAATGTGATTGTTGATAAAAAAAACAATGGGCTTACCACGTTCAACAAATTTTCCCGAAAAGCCAGGAGGACATTTGACAAGAAAGAATTTATCCTCCCAAGGTTTAGTCTTGCTAATACTGTCACTCATCAGCCTCCTTATGGGATTCGTACGCCAGACAGGTGACTCTGCACTTTTGGAAAATCGTAACATGTGGCGAATAAGCTTTGGGCTAAGAGAAGGTTGATTTGACGCAAGCGCCAAGACCTCTAAGTATAAAAGCAAGGTCTAGGTGTTGGGAGAAATTTGGATAGGAGGGACTCCCAAGTCACACAAAAGCCTGAACAGAAAGGGTGGAAAAGGAAGCAAACCATCGTGCCAAATATGAATTGCCGAATACACAAAATACCCTTCGGGACGATTTTGAAGGGAGTCTTGGGGAGAAGCAGCAACGACATATATGCCAGCTATTCGAAAACTATTGAGAATGGTCTTCACCTTATCTTGCAAAGTGATTAAAGAAGGCTTTGAAGCAAAATCTTTTTTGGCTCTCGGAGTACTGGAACCCTTGGTTCTCGGTTTGGTGGGGCTCCTTTTGCTAGACATAGTACTTCCAGGTGATATCATTTCATAACATATGTGATTAGCACTACATTCTTTTTACATAAAAATGCATATGACATCCATAAATAAGTCAGCTTAGTAGTACGACTTGTTGATATCAAGGATTTAATTTATCATGTAGCAGGCTAGTCATGGATTTTTCGGTTAATCCTATTTGGGAAATAATTAGTCCTTTGGTATGATAAAATTGACTATCCCAACATCGAAATTTAAATAAAAAGGCGAAAGGGTTATGCCCAGGAAAATCGAATGCCAATGGAACACCATGTTTGTTCAATTGAAACCAAATAGTCTGATGTCACCACAAAAAACCTAGCTACTTCCCAAACCCGGTACGAGTTAATTTAAAAGTCGAAACATATTGTGGAATTAAGATGCAAAACCTTTCTGACACTCTAAAATTAACCGGCACCCCAAAACGGGAGTTGAATAAATACAGATAGTAGTGTCGGCAAGGTAGGAAGCAAGAAAAGTAACAACATGATGATTAAACAAACTTGTACCGTGGGCATAACATTTTATTTCATGGATAAACTGATCCATTTTTCATAACCAATTTTGCATGTCGAATTTCTTAAAATGCGCATTTAGCCAATAAATAACCTATCGTTCCAGCCATTAATTTTTATCGAGGCTGTTACTATTGATTAAACCCACATTAGGTATAGCGAAATCTTGATCGATTTTCTTAATCGATCCAGGTACATAGTTTAGATTACAGCTTGTAATGAGGTTAAAGGATACTTACGAAGAATTGAACTCAGATGCCTGAGAAAGAAAATTTGGGTAGTTCTTTAAAGAAGTGATAATCTAGCTCAAGAATTTGATTTGCAGGTGGAAGGTGGAGAGGAAGAAAAAGAAGAATTTACAATAAATCTCCCTGTAAATTTGGATCATACAGATGGAAGCCCGTCAACGGACGTGATCGAAGGATACCAAAAGGCGTAGAGCCGATACATCGAAAAGACATTGAAGTGTGACTTGGAAAGTCAAAATTACCCCTTCACTGGGGGGACAAGTGTTACTACCAAAATTATCTCTGGAGCAAGCAGTCGATGAAGGGGTAGCGGACCACTACAAACATAGAAGGGTCTTCCGTAAGCAGAAGCCAAACACAGGGCAAGGCCGAAAGCATAAGTGGAAAAATCCAAGAGTTGTGCAACCGACACCATTCATAAAGAAAAGAGTTCAAAATCTACACAAAGAAAGGATACCGGCAGGGTTGTTCCGGCGTAATGAGTAAGTAGCCGACGGTCACCCAAAACCAAGAGACTATGAAGAGAGAAACCAGTGATCCCGTCAACCAGAACCAAGAAGAACGAGAGGGGCTATCGGTATCAAATTTCTTATATTGATACGTAAGAAGGCGAAAGCATCGAAGATACAAAGTTTGAAGCATACAAAGTAATCAGCAAAGCACCGAAAGTAACCTCCCGGAAAAGCAAGGACACCCTCCGGGGGTCTACGGACAGGAAAGATGGAACCCCAAAGAGAAACAAGCTATCCGCACTAATCTGCTTAGTGTCGATACCGGCAGGGGTAACAGACCAGACAACCTTTCACTTAATCACAAAGACAAGCTCCATAAATTGTTAGTAACAAGACCGATGGTCCACATCCGGAAGCCTACATCCGGAGGCGTCCATCCAGGAGCCAAAGCCCTCCGAAAGCCATTCGCGCTAACAAACTCGAGACCAATGCAAAATGGGCAGACAAACGATCAAAAAGGCGTTCCGAAGACCGGAACCCTTCTCCTGAGAGCATGGGCCGACACCTCAAAAAGCCGCAGGCAAAGTCTTCAAAACCTAAAGATAAAGCGGTCGAGAGCCAATACTTACGAAACTATGAAGAAAAGCGGCCAACAGGGGCACTGCTGGCCTAATGGCAAAAGGGGCCCTGATTTGTCTATAAATAAGACCCCAATGGTCTCATTTTAAGGATGCTTTTTCTCATTCTCATTCTTGTACTCTTTTCTCTAGAGTAAACCCTAACTCCTAAATTAAATTAGGGATTTTGGTTGTAAACACTTGCATATTCTAAATCAAAGATCAATAAAGAGTGGATCAATACTTAGAACATTTTCTTATGAGTCTCTCATGTAATTTGTTAGCTAGTACTAGTGCTGAATGTTGTGTGTTTTCTACATGCTTTCAAGTTCTTGTCCAAGCTTGAACCCTTCTGCAAATTCAGTGCGAAACCCCTTCCAATGAGCCATTTAGCCCTTACTGAGGGTTGTGTTTAGGGACCTTATCCCAAGATAACTTTAGCTTCTTGAGTCACTTAAGTGTGATGCTCACCCCATTGAGGGAAGTGTAACTAATCTTTTGGGTTCAAAACCCTGATATCTAGGAAACGGTGAACTAACACAAACTCGTAAAAGCTAAATAAGCCTATTTTTCACTTAGGTCCACTTCCGTAGACCTACCTTTGGTGTTGACAAAAAATATTGTTAACATTTTGGCACTAGAAGGAGGGCCTGAACCTTTGACCTTGTGGTTAATAGCCCCTCATATTTAACTGTGTTGTTTAGTCCGAGGTCTGATTAGGCTTTGAAGAAGCAAGACCATGGGCAAGAGGTCCCAACGAGAATCCTCTGGATCTCAAATGGACATGCGAGGTACTACTGACCTAAGAGTGATGGAAGAAAGAAAGGTTAAGAATGGAAGCTCTACAGATAATTAGATAGAAAAGAGAAGTAGAGCAATATAATTCTAGTTATTGGAGTAGTAGCCCTTCCTACATAAAACAAACTTTAACCTTTCCTCTAAATAGCTCTACATCAAAGGATTGTAAAATCTTATATCCTATAAGGAGAGCTCTTCACGAACAAATCAAAGTAAAGGCGTTCGAGCAAGAAGTAACAGATGGTTTTAACCACTTCGCTTCCAAATGGTTTAAAAGGACAGATCTCCAATCCCATCATATCTTTGAAGGAAAAAACAAGAGTACGGATGGAGTAATAAGGTTCAGTAACAAAAGAGTTAAATCTCCGCAATAAGAAAGGAAATTTACTTCAAGGCTACCAAAAGGATACTACCCCACCACTTCAATGGAAAATATCTGTATCCTAACCAAACACGAGCTCAATTATTGGCCATCTACAAAAAAAAGCCCAAGTTCGAAATGAAATTGGGAGGGCCTTATTGTCACTATCACATGATGAATAAACATGAGACTAACCACTACAAAAATCTCGAAGGGATGATCGTTAAGTTCTTCAATCGGGACCAACTACGAGAATTTGTAAGAGGTTCAAAATAAGTCCAATAAAGATCCTAAGGAAAAGGATTGTCTACATGAATTAGGGTATGGAAACCCTCCCAAGAACTGAGATAACCAAAGATGGGTTAACCTACAAAGGGATAAAATCCTTGTCACTACCAAGTTGACCAGGGAAAAGCACCTCCTTGAGAGGGGTGGTGTGTAAGCCTTTATCCGCGTCAAAATCGAAAAGGCCAGGTTAAAGCATCAAAAGCGTAAGCCTCCGACCCACACCGGAAACGGTCGTGATGGAGCATCTAATTAGCATTCCATGCCTCTTCTCGCTGAACAGTACGCCATGTCTCTGCTACGTACTAAACATGTCCTACCTCTGCTCGCCGAAGAGCACGCCCTACCTCTGCTTATGTTCCGCGTTACCCATAGAAGGGAATGCACACCCCTATCATCACCTACGATGGTCAGGATAGGTCACCCCTTAGAGGTGGTGAAGTGTAAGCCTCTATCAGTACCTACGATGGTTAGCATAGAGCATTAAAAGAGTAAGTCTTAATTCCGTGTCTACAATGGCTCGGTTTAAGTATCCGAGGCCTTATCATCACCTACGATAGTCAGGATAAGGCGCCTCGTAGAGGGAGGCATATAATGGTGGGTTGTTTGCTATATATTATTGCATGGAGCATTATTAATATACGTCGCATCGGCTATTAGTATTACTCATAAGTCAAAGTATGATGGTAAACTTTTTGAGTTTTTTGTAGAAATTTAAACAATTCGAAATAGATTCACAATTCTTAGACAATAAATGCAATTTATAGTTCTTACATCTTCAAAATCCCATAGCATATCCATTGATAGCTAGGTCATTTATGTCAATGAATATATCAAGTTTCTATTATTCGTTGAACACATGAAACTTCACACCATTACAGCGTTGTCCATAATTTACATTGGCTGCTGGTATTGTATGACTTTCATGTATTCCATGTGTGATATGAATGCATAACTATCCGTGATTTGGTAAATCAAATAATCTACTGATAGTGCAGAAAAGCTGGGTGATTTGTCCTGGACTTTATTCATGTTTCTCTGTAGGGCATTTACCTTTTTAAAGCTGATATCAGAACTTAAAAGAAAAACCATGGGTAAACAGTGGAAGCTGAAGTCATATGTTGCATCCCTGAATGAAATTTTTGTTTGAACTACTATTGAGTTACACTGCCTTAGTTTTAATAATAAATGTTGAACATACTCTATGACTAAAACGAAAGATGTTAATATGTTCTGACTTATGCTATTACTTGCATTATTTGCTGATTCTTTCATAAAAATATGTTTGACCAGTATCTGATAATAATTTTCTTTTGCTCTAATTGAAGATATCATGGATATAAAAGGTACAAATGACTTTTTTCTTCGTTTCATAGGTTTACATTACTTGAATATATTGTACAGAATTAACAATAAGCATAACTGTAAAGAAAATTACCAAAAAAACTAGGATTCGAATCTCAAACAATTCGAAAATAGAGGAGGAATTGGGTTATTCCTGGTTGGATGGGAATGGTTGTGGAGGGGTGAGGGAATTTATCGCCAACGGGTGGAATTCTACCCGTTGGTTTGCCTATTCAAAATATTATTGTAGAATTTGTATTTTATTGATCTGAACTTAATTACATGTAACAGAGTTATGTACACATAGTTATAGGATGTGTACAACTATAGCCGTTAGGGCTTGACTGAAGATAAAACAGATAATGTACATAACTGGGCTTTGTAACATAAAGTAGAACGATCCACTTGTATTATATGAGCTATGTAAAACCGACGGGGTACTCTATGTTTGGTTAAACACTTTATACCCTATCCCTCACCCCCGCAAACCCTAGAATTAGAGCTAGGGTTTGAAGATTAAAAATAGCTTACGCTGTCCCTCTTTATCTTCTTTTCTCTTCATAAATTCTCTCCAAATTCATGGTCCCTGCTCTTAGTCTTCATCTTGTATCCTCTAGCTTCATTAGTGAGCTTGTGGGTGGCATGTTATTTTTCTTCAAAGTTGAATCTGCTCTCGCGGCTTGTTAGAGTGTTATGATTTTCAGATCTGTTGCTGCCTTATGTATTCATAGTGAATCTGGAGTTGTTGCCTTCAGATTTGTCGTGTTTTCTTGCTAGGGTTTGATGATCGAGATTAGGGTTTCAAGAAGTAGATGATTTGAGGATTTTGTGTGGTTGCAAACTTGTGATTTCAGCTATGCAGAGCTTTCTTCTTAGATCTTGAAACCTAGGTCTCGAGAGAGGCTTGGTTAGAATGTTGGTTGTCTAGTAAGTGGAAGGTATGTGATTAACTTGAAGCTTTTCTTTCTGAACTAGCTCTCATACAAAATATATGTCTAATTCTAAGTGTTTAGTCCTAGAATATAGAACTAGGTTGGCAGTTAATGCAATGGCACTCATGTTGTCACACCGCACTGTTTCTTTTGTGCTTATTTTAATTCTTAGCTCACTTAACAAAGACTGAATCCACATTATTTCAGCTGTTGTGCTAGCAATAGATCTGTATTCAGCTTTAGCACTTGACCTAGAGATAGTACTTTGTTTCTTTGCTCACTAGGATATAGGAATTTTCCTAGAAATATACAATAACCACTTGTTGATTTTCTATCATCGTAATCATTTGCCCAATCTGCATCTGAATAAGCATTGATATTTAGTTGAGTACTTGGTTTTAGAATTAACTCTTTATTTATGGTTCCCTTTAAATATCGTAGTATCCTCTTCGTTGCCTTCCAATGATCACTCAGTGGTTTTTGCACAAATTGACTTGCCTTGTTAACACTATATGAGATGTCAGATCTTGTAATGGTTACATATTGGAGAGCCCCAATTATGCTTCTGTATAGTCATTCATTACATGTGGGTTCTCCTTTGTCTTTGCTGAGATGTAGATCAGTTACCATTGGTGTAGTTAATGGGTTGGCATTTTCCATCTTTGCTCTAGCCAAAATTTATGTGATATATTTTCTTTGACATAATTGAAGTTCATTGTCCTTGGTCCTGTGAACTTCAATTCCCAAGAAGTATGATAGATCACCTAGGTCCTTTACTGAAAACTCACTGTTTAGTTTACTGGTAATGCTTCTAATTTCAGAGTCACTGTTACCAATGATTATGAAGTCATCTACGTATATCAAGACATAGGTAACAGTGTTTGTTGTGAATTTTGTAAACAATGAGTTATTAGATTTTGTTGATGTATATCCCATCCTTGATAGTGTTGCTTTTAGTTTGTTGAACCAGACCCTAGGTGCTTTCTTTAACCAATATATAGCCTTTTTAATTTGCAAACCATTCCTTCATTAGTTTTTTCTTTTAGACCTGGTGGCAATTCCATGTACACTTCTTCCTACAAATCACCCTTCAAAAAATCATTATTAACGTCAATTTATTTGATGATCCAATTTCTACACAAGGCTATGGTTAGTATAATTCTTATAGTAGTTGGTTTCACAATAGGTGAGAATGTCTCATTAAAGTCAATTCCCTACTGTTGCGAGTACCCTTTTGCTACCTACCTAGCCTTGTATTTTGGAATTGTACCATCAACATGCCTTTTTATTCTGTATGTCCATTTACACCCAATAACATTCTTGTTTTTAGGTGCTTGAACTAAATGCCATGTTTTCTTTTTATTTAAGGCATCTAATTCTACCTTCGTGGCATACCTCCACTTATCATTCAACATGGCTTGATGATAAGTGGTTGGTTCTGTGTCATTGAATTTAGTATAGAAAGTTTTTTGTTTGAAAATACCACTTTTTTCCTTGTTGTCATAGGATGTTGATTCTATGTTTGAGCAATTGCTCTATTTCTTTCTGGCTGATTGTTTTCTTCATGATTACTTGTACTATTACTCACATTTTGCTGTTGTGAGTTGTCATTATCATCATTGGTACCGATCTCTTTGTTTGTGTCAGATTCAGTACCAAATGTGTTGTGTTGTGATGAACTTGCAGTGTGTGTATTCTGTGTATGTATCATGCTATCGCTTGAGTATGGCACATATATAATATCATTTACATGCTCAGGAATATAAAATTTTGGGTTATAAAATTTCTTTGTTTTCTGATGTAGTTGGCTTTTGAAAAGAAATAATTTCTCATTGAATATCACATTCCTGGATATGTATACTTTTCCATTACTGTCAAGACATTTAAATCCTTTATGATTTGTAGAGTAACCCAAAAAATTACATGGTGTAGATCTGTAGTCGAGTTTATGCTTCCTGAAAAGTCCTATATGAGGAAAACACAAAAATTCCAAAAAAAATTAAGTCATTGTAATTAGGCTTGGTTTGATTCAGTACCTCTATTGGACACTTCAAATCCAA
The DNA here is from genome assembly GCA_030737875.1 of Allium sativum. Lineage (NCBI taxonomy): Eukaryota > Viridiplantae > Streptophyta > Magnoliopsida > Asparagales > Amaryllidaceae > Allium > Allium sativum. Next base: position 793,642,986 of record CM060918.1, on the reverse strand, counting down.
TACCTTTGTTGGTAATTTGTTTATCAAATGCACTGCTGTTGCAAAGGCATCTGGCCAGAATTTTAGTGGTAGAGATGCCTGTGCTAACAGTGTTAACCCTGTTTCAACAATATGTCTGTGCTTTCTCTCAATATAACCATTCTTCTCAGATGTGTGAGGGCATGTTTGTTTGTGTGTGATGCTTTTCTTGCTAAAATATGTTTTTAATGGTAGAAATTCCTTACCACCATCACTCTGAATGATCTTGATTTTATGATTTAACCGATTTTCAAAATTAGCTATAAAATGTATAACTGGATTGCATGTATCAGACTTTGATTTTATAAAATATATCCATACATATCTTGAGTAAGCATCAATAAATGAGACATAATACATATACCCATAATCAGTATCAATAGGTGTTGGACCCCATAGGTCAACAACAACTAATTCTAATGGGTTAGAGTATTTGGTTTCAGAATTTTGAAATGGCAATTCATGACTCTTCCCATTTGACAATATGAGCATATATAATTACTGGGAATATTAACTGGAATATCATTGCTATTTAAAGTTTCTTTCATAATTTTGAGACTTGGATGACCAAGCTTACAATGCCACAAATTAAAGTCCACACAGTCATTATTCATATCTAATTCAGTTATATTGCAGAAAACATTCTTTGATTTAGTATTTCTGGGATTTCTGGAATCAAAATTGCATAGCCTATTTTGTTGTCTACCCTGCAATAAAATGTTTCTAGTTAGCATGTCCCTAGCTACATAGTGTGTTGGGTAAAATTCAAAAGACACTTTGTTGTCTTTTGCACAATGTGACATGCTAATTAAAAAAATTCTGATGTGTGGTGCACATAGTAAGTTGTTTAAATAAATTTTATTAGCACCCTTAATACTAGCATGTCCAGTGTGAGAAATAGCAATTGAATTACCATTACCCATAATTAAAGATTTCTTACCTTTGTATTCCCGATTGCAAAGATTCAAATTGCTTAAGTTGTTTGTAACATGATGGGTAGCTCCTGAATCTAGGTACCATGCCTCATCTTTTATGTCTTCAATAGTGGCAGAATTTGAGGTTGATTCTTGAATGCTTTTTAAGTCTATCTGACTATTGACCATGTTTGCATTTGAATTGTTGTTTCTGCCACTGTTGTTGCCTTGTTGGTTAACGTTGAAGTTGTTATCAAATCTAAAATAGCACTTATTGGCTGTGTGACCAAGCTTTTCGCAAATTTGGCATTTTGGTCGATTGTTTGGGTTCCGTCTCCCAGCTCTTCTTCTTCATCTATTAGACTATCCACCTCTCTGGTAATAATTTTGGTTTCTTGGATTATTTTGTTGATTCTTGTTCTTGCCAGTAGTAGTGTAATTAATAGATAAATCTGCTACTTGCTCCTCCTTTTGTAGTAACCTCCCTTCATGAGCTAATGACATAGAATAAATGCTTTGTAAGGATGGGGTAGATTCAATAGATGTGATAAAAGCACTAACAGCCTCATATGCATCTTCTATTCCTCGAACTATATATAGAACTTGCTCCTTTTCCTCTATTTTATTCCCTGTACATGCTAATTGATCATACAGATTTTTAACCTTCATAAGATACTCGTTCATGCTAGAGTTATCCTTTTTATAGTTTGCAAATGTTTCTTGAAATGTAAAACTCTAATAGATGATTGACTTGTAAAAGATCTTTCCAAGGCTGTCCATACATCATGAGCAGTTTTACTACCTATTAGTTGTGGCATTAGAGATGAACTTACTGCCGACATTAACCAAGCACTGATAAGATTGTCTTGTCTTTGATATGTTGTGAATTCTTCATTAGCAATCAAATTATTATTAGTATTTCTACTATATTTTGCTGGAACGGTTTTTGTTCCATAAAGAAAGTCTTCAAGACCATAATCCTTTGCGGTTGTTTCAACTTGTAGTTTCCACAGAAGATAATTGGATTCGTCCAATTGGATTGAGATGATTTGGCTTTGGGGCTTTATGATGGATCTGATGAGATCCTCAGTGCTCGTGGGTATAGTCTGATTGGATCTGGCTGATGATCTCGGTGTTGTTGGTGGGTGATCACCTTCAACCATGATTCCCAGAGGGTACTGAAAAGATGCAGATTAAGAGGTAAAGATTTTAGAACTCTTTTCTTTTTTTTTTTTGATTTGGAATTTTCTAGCTGATTTCTTCAATTTTGAACTTAAGAGCAACCAAAAACTTTATATGATGCCTTTGAACTGATTATTTGAATCTTGATGTCTGATTGCTTTCTTGGATGGCTCTTATCTTCAATTTGATTGATTTCTCTATAATTTTTTGATCGAATTAGAGTTTTGCAAATCTTTATCACCAAGCAGTGATGTTGAAAAACTGATGCAGCCAGTTAATTCTAGGCGAGGCACAGTTTTTGATATCACTGCCTCAACTCTCAAATGACGAGATAAAAATCTTGGATGAGAGGATCCAAGTGATGAGAATACTCTGATGGATAGTCTATCTTTAGATAGATTTTCAGAGAAACAAAAATTGGATTGAACGTTGATGAAGTTAGCACAATAGCTTCGATATCATATTCGAAATATTATTGTAGAATATGTATTTTATTGAGCTGAACTTAGTTACATGTAACAGAGTTATGTAGACATATTTATAGGATGTGAACGACTATAGCCGTTAGGGCTTGAATGAAGAAAAAACAGATAATGTACATGACTGATGACTGGGCTTTGTAACATAAAATAGAACGACCCACTTATATTATATGTGCTATGTAAAACCGACGGCGTACTACTCTATGTTTGGCTAAAAACTTAACCGTTGGGCTACTGATGTTTAAATAAGTAGTATATTTTTTCTAAGCGCTGAAATCTTTAAATAAATAGTTACTAATTTTAGTTTGTGGACCTTTTTACGCAAGCTATCTACTATACTATCATGATATTATTGTTGGTAAAGTCAAAAGCAGGTTATCCTTGGGTTTTTACTTAACAGTTTGGCAAGTTTACTGGTATCTTCATTCATGTGTATGGTGGGGTTAGTTACTTACTTAGTTGACTTGTTTAACACAAGATTTTATTTATGAAAATATATTAAATGGCAAAGGGACAAAATTGCATACCAAAATAAGCGTTTTAGTATGTTTTCAGAATGTTGTGGGGTCACAATGTACAACGTTAATTCGAATTAAACAAGCGTACTGCGTGCAGGCCCTAGCACATATAGCATGGTTTCGAACGGATATAATTTTTGTATTATTATATTTTTCCTGAAACAAAAATTATACGAGCACAGACTGCATGTCCCATGCTGTCTATGCATATTTTAAAAGTTAACACAATTTTTAATCCGTAATGATTATTCGTTTGATCCACAATTCCGCATCTCCTATGAAAAAGTAATTATGCTACGTACAGAACTCCGTGTCCAAACTGTTGTTCGTAACAATGCGAATATAGCACGAACCCAATAGCAATCAATAAATTGTCACTATCCAATTGTCACGTCAAGAAGCGTTACTATTTTGAAGTACAATCAAAATCAGCAACGAAAAGCGTGACCAGATTTGCAACAGTAAAAAAACTATAGCAAAACAAGGAACAGAGAGAGAAGTACCTGTCAGTAACGTCCAAGTCCAGATGTAATCTGTTTCCTTGAAACAATATTGCTCCCTCAATGGCGTTGAAGGTTATCGAGCAATTGTTTCCCAAGATAAAACGGACCGGTCTCCGCAGGTTGAAGCGCTTTCAATTGCAGAGCAACACGAACTCAAGAGAGCAGTAATTAAGAACAGTTTTGCAGAGCAGAAAGAAGGGAATTTTTTGGTGATTTGATTGTTCTGTCATGAAGCCTTTATATAGTGGCTAGGGGATGTCTTCTAAGAAGATGTGACCGTCTGTATGGACGCGGGCGCGTCGGCTGAGCCCGAAAGGAAACGGGCGCACCTGTTCGTTGCGCAAGCCCAAGAGCCGAAAGGAAACGGGCGCATCCGCTCCGTTCAAAACAGATCCGTCCCACTACAACAAGGCCGAGCGGGTTAGCGGCCCACGGAAATCAGGAGACCCCAAGAGCCCCAAGGCCCTATTTATGACATTTTAATATTTATTATGAAGGTCTAATGCCTACATATCCCCATTCACTCAATGCTTCATGTGCTTATTTCTTTTGTTTGGAAATAGCATATTGGGCTTTGATATTTAAGGAGACATAATCACAAATCACATACAATGCGGGACTTATATTTCTCCAACGCCACTCAACCTCTTCTTCCCAATCTTCTCATTTATTTCCAACAATCCCCCACATGAATGAGAGATTTCTTTTTGTTCTTAAATTTGGTGAAACATTTAATGTATCGGTAAAAGTAGCACAATGGCCTTGAACTTTTCCTAGTGTTTATCGTTGTAACCTACTGGCGAATTAGTAGACGAGATTGTCTTTGAACTGTAACCCTTTTGTGTAAGTATATAAAGATAACACATGCTAAGTGTTTCTAAACCCCTTGGTTCTCTGTTTGTGTTCGTTTTTGCCATGAACACCTGTTTGGTCTCATGAGTGTTTAAAGAATTCGACCTTACAATTCTTTTTGAAGCGGCGCCTTCACACTCACGTAGGTGATTCTATATAGAGTATCCCATAATACTTCACTTGGGTCTTTTATAACACCACAGTATAGACATCATTAAAAGCTAAGCTTATCCTATTCTCCGACGGGTTGTGCACTGACTTATCATAGGAATGGTTTGTATTTTAACAGTGTCATTAAGTTTATCTATAACTTAGTTGTCCCTTTGAACCTAGATCTTGGGATCTCCAGTCAACTAGGTGGGGTTTCCGTTTAGAAAAACTTCTTAGATCATAGGTCTTAAACCCATTCCCATCGATAAGGTTTGAACTTTCTCTCTAGGCAAGCCTTTAGTTAGTGGATCCGCAATGTTATCCTTTGACCTTACATAGTCTATAGTGATAACTCCATTAGAGAGAAGTTGTCTTATGGTTTTATGCCTACGACGAATATGTCTAGATTTACCATTATACAATGTACTATTCACCCTTCCTATAGCAGATTGACTATCACAATGTATACATATTGGAGGTACTAGTTTTTCCCAATTTGGAATGTCCTCTAAAAACCCCCTAAGCCAATCTACTTCTTCCGCGGCTTTATCTAGAGCAATGAACTCAGATTCCATTGTTGACCTTGCTATGCAAGTCTGTTTGGATGATTTCCATGAAATAGCTCCATTTCCTAATGTAAACACATATCCACTTGTGGATTTTGTGTCATTTGAGCCCGTTATCCAATTGGCATCACTATATCCTTCTATTACTGAAGGATACCTATTATATTGCAACACATAGTTTTGTGTGTACTTTAGATATCCTAGGACTCTGATTATTGCTTTCCAATGATTTTTACCAGGATTGCTGGTATATCTACTTAGCTTGCTTACAGCGTACGCAATATCAAGCCTAGTGCAATTCAGGACATACATAATACTTCCCAGTATACGAGAGTATTCAAGCTGATATATACCATCACCAGTGTTCTTTACCCAATTTTGGTTCATATCTACTGGTGATTTTGCAGTAATTATATTATACTACTTGAATTTTTCAAGAATTTTAGCAATGTAATGTGACTGAGATAACGCATATCCCTGTGGTGTCTTTATAATTTTTACACCCAAAATTACATCGGCCACTCCTAGGTCCTTCATATCAAATCTAGAAGATAGCATGTCCTTCGTAGATTTTATTATGGCCTTATTATTTCCTAGGATCAGTAAATCATCAACATAGAGACAAACAATGACATATCCAACATCTATATATTTTATATAGACGCATTTATCTGATTCATTTATTTTGAATCCATTTGATAACATTGTTTCATCAAATTTCGGATGCCATTGTTTTGGTGCTTGTTTAAGGCCATAAAGAGAGTTTACTAATTTGCACAACTTATTTTCATTTCCTGGGCTTAGAAACCCTTCTGGTTGCTGCATATATATTTCTTCTTCCAGTTCACCGTTCAAAAACGCAATTTTCACATCCATTTGGTGTATTTCCAAATTCAATATAGATGCAATTGCAATAAGCACCCTAATTGATGTTATTTTGGTAACTGGAGAGTATGTATCAAAGTAATCCAGATCTTCCTTCTGTCTGAATCCTTTTTTTACAAGTCTTGCTTTATACTTGTCTATTGAGCCGTCAGCCTTTAGTTTCTTCTTAAATATCCATTTATATCCTAGTGGTTTTGATCCTTTAGGGAGATCCACTAGTTCCCACATATGGTTTTGTAGAATGGATTCTATCTCACTATTGATGGCTTCTTTCCAATAAGGAGTATCAGGAGATGACATTGCTTGTTGATAAATTAGAGGTTCATTTTCTATCATATATGCATAGAAATCAGGTCCAAAGGATTTTGAGGTCCTTTGTCGTTTGCTCCTTCTCGGTTCCTCTATCTCAGTTTCATCATTCATTTTTCTTTGATCAGTATTATCCTCAGGAGTATCCGGATCTCTTGGCCTCTTTTGAACACTTGTTTCAAAAGAGGTTTTTAGAGGATAAATGTGTTCAAAGAATCTTGCATTTAGAGACTTGATAATGGTGTTTTCATGAATGTCATCAATCTCAGATTTGTACACCAAAAATCGATATGCACTACTATTATGAGCATATCCAATGAATATGCAATCTATAGTCTTCGGTCCTATTTTGACCTTTTTCGGTTTAGGAATTTCTACTTTGGCAAGACACCCCCACACTTTTAAGTATTTGTAGGATGGTGGTCTGTTTTTCCAAAGTTCATGGGGAGTCTTGGACGTTTTCTTTCGTGGTATTTTATTCAAAATATGATTTGCCGAAAGAATAACTTCTCCCCAAAAATTATCTGGCAAGCCAGAGCTTATTAGTAAGGCATTCATCATTTCTTTCAGAGTTCTATTCTTCCATTCGGCTATACCGTTGGATTGAGGTGAATAAGGAGTTGTAGTTTGGTGTATTATACCATGCTCAGCACAGAATTCCTCAAATGGAAACTCATATTCTCCTCCTCTATCACTTCTTAAAGCTTTAATTTTTCTGTTGAGTTGATTCTCAACTTCTGCCTTATACTGTTTAAACATATCGAATGCCTCATCCTTGCTTCTAAGGAGATATACGTGGTAGTATCTTGTACAATCATCTATAAATGTGATGAAGTACCTTTTTCCTCTTCTAGTTTGACACGTTTTCAAGTCGCATACATCAGTATGTATTAAGTCTAGAGGTTCGGTTTCTCTTTCAACATGATGAAATGAGGTTCTTGTCAATTTGGCTTCAGCACAAATTTGACATTTGTAATTTGAATCAATTCTACATTTAGGTATGAATTCTAGATTGATCAGTTTTTGTAAAGTATCAAAATTTACATGACCTAGTCTAGAATGCCATAGATTAGGAGAGTCAACCATATAAGCAGAAGATTCAATTTTATTCATATCATCGTTTGGTACAACAGTGGTCACATTAGCCTTAAATAGGCCATCACATACATAACCCTTTCCTATGTACACTCCATTCTTTGACAACACAAATTTATCAGCCACAAATGTCAATTTGAAGCCATGCTTGCTGAGCAACGATCCTGAAATTAGATTCTTGCGAATTTCTGGAACATGGAGAACATCGTTTAGAGTGAGTTCTTTTCTAGAAGTCAATTTCAGCACAATCTTTCCCTTGCCTTCGACCTTTGATGTGGACGAGTTACCCATAAACAGTTGTTCTTCATTAGTAGCACTTTTGTAGTTTGTGAACATCCACTTATTTGCGCATATATGCCTAGTGGCTCCAGTGTCTACAAACCACTCCTTGTTGTTACCAACAAGGTTGCATTCTGAAACAACTGCACACAAGTCCATTTCAGAAACACCGTCTGAAACTTCCGCCGCATTTGCTTCTGATTTCTTCTTTTTGGGTGGGCCGCGACATTCTGCAGCTTTATGACCCTTTTTTCCACAATTATGGCATGACCCCTTGAATTTCTTTGACTTCTTAGGTTGGTTGTCACGTTTTCTCTTATTGGACTTGTCCGTCTCGACAACGTTTGCTTTAGCAACCACATTTTGAGAAATCTTCTTTTCAGAATTTCTATTATCTTCCTCAATTCTCAATCGAACTACAAGTTCCTCCATTGTCATTTCTTTGCGCTTGTGCTTTAGGTAGTTCTTGAAGTCCTTCCACAATGGAGGAAGCTTCTCAATAGCAGCGGAAACTTGAAAAGATTCGCTAAGTGTCATCTTTTCATCTTCTAGTTGACGAATGATAAGTTGCAATTCTTGAATTTGGTTGATCACAGCTTTTCTATCGACCATTTTGAAGTCAAGAAATTTCCCAGCGATGAATTTCTTCATGCCAGCATCTTCAGTTTTATACTTCTTTTCCAAGGCCAACCATAGTTGTTTGGATGTTGCAATTGTGCAGTACACGTTGTATAGACTGTTGTCGAGGCCATTCAAGATGTAATTTTTACACATGAAATCAGAATTTTTCCAAGCAGTAAGGGCTTCAACTTTAGTTGGATCTGGTTCCAATTCTGCAACGACTGGAGCATCTTCTGTAAGATGATTTGCCAGGCCTAATGTTGTCAAGTAAAATAGCATCTTTTGCTGCCAACATTTGAAGTCCGCTCCGGTGAACTTTTCTGGCCTTTCTCCGTGGGACAGTGCCATTAGTGTAACCATCGGTGCAAAAGGATTGGTTACAAGTGGTGTAGGCGCAGCAGGAGCACTATTGCTTTTAGCCATTATCGTTTTCTGCAAAAAGAAAATATTGTTTCAAGATTGTTGTTCGTAACAATGCAAATATAGCACGAAACCGATAGCAATCAATAAATTGTCACTATCCAATTGTCACGTCAAGAAGCGTTACTATTTTGAAGTACAATCAAAATCAGCAACGAAAAGCGTGACCAGATTTGCAACAGTAAAAAAACTGTAGAAAAATAAGGAACAGAGAGAGAAGTACCTGTCAGTAACGTCCGAGTCCAGATGTAATCCGTTTCCTTGAAACAATATTGCTCCCTCAATGGCGCAGGTTATCGAGCAATTGTTTCCCAAGATAAAACGGACCGGTCTCCGCAGGTTGAAGCGCTTTCAATTGCAAAGCAACACGAACTCAAGAGAGCAGTAATTAAGAACAGTTTTGCAGAGCAGAAAGAAGGGAATTTTTTTGGTGATTTGATTGTTCTGTCATGAAGCCTTTATATAGTGGCTAGGGGATGTCTTCTGAGCAGATGTGACCGTCCGTACGGACGCGGGCGCGTCGGCTGAGCCCGAAAGGAAACGGGCGCACCTGTTCGCTGCGCAAGCCTAAGAGTCGAAAGGATACGGGCGCATCCGCTCCGTTCAAAACAGATCCGCCCCACTACAACAAGGCCGAGCGGGTTAACGGCCCACGAAAATCAGGAGACCCCAAGAGCCCCAAGGCCCAAGGCCCTATCTATGAAATTTTAATATTTATTATGAAGGCCTAATGCCTACATATCCCTATTCAATCAATGCTTCATGTGCTTATTTCTTTTGTTTTGAAATAGCATATTGCGCTTTGGTATATAAGGAGACATGATCACAAATCACACACAATGTGGGACTTATATTTCTCCAATACCACTCAACCTCTTCTTCCCAATCTTCTCATTTATTTTCAACACAAACACACATTCAAAAACCCCTTCATGTATATAGAACTAGAGTGCATTTAAGGATTTCCTATGCTATCTTCATTTTGAACCATGAAACTGATGTTAGTCCCATACTATCTATAGTGACTTAGGGTGCGCCGTTTTTAATGAACACGAATGAGGTATTTGAACGTGACACGTCAATAAATGGAGAAAACATTATTTTGCTAGGAACAGGGTATTTAAACACGGTATTTAAGCGAGATATTTTAGATGTATTATTTTGTAATATATGTTTAATTTTAACACTGTAAAAAAATACAATTTCAAAATATTGGTAGAAATATAGATACAATATAGCAGCCTGGAATACGAATACAGAAATATAAATTTAAAATATAGACATAGATGTTATTGATGGACGTGGAATTTCCAACTTTCAACCAGTTGTTGTTGAACGTGGAATTTCCACGCTTACGCGTTGGATGTACGTCAACGCAACGTTAACGTGGTAAAAATTGACTTTGAACAACACCTTAGTCTATAGAAGACGTGAGTGCAAACAGAAGGTAGGTGGGTACATGGTTGGATAATTTCATGTAAGATTTCATTTATGAATGTATATATTATTAAATCGCTAGGGTCAAAATTGCATACTAGTGTAAAATAAACGCTTTAGCATGTTCTCAGAATGTTTGTGCAGGTCACGCTGTTGAATTTGGCAAATATCAGCACGTGTGAACAAAACAGGAGGGACTCCCTCCTGTTTTGTTCACACGTGCTGATATTATCATCCATTCAAGCATCTGCTTGTATTTCTGTTAGGAGGATGTATTTGTCCTAAACCCCCAGACGTCAACAAACAAATTTATCTGTTTATCCAGCAGAGGAAGTATAGACGTTCATTTACAAAATTATTCTCCCATTGCTAATCATGCAAGTTGATGCTCCACTATCATTTATAAGCGGTATCAAAAATACCGGTTTTGATCACCGATTATTCTAACATTTTTTAATGACCTGAAAATGATACATTCTGTTAGAGTTAGAGTGAAGAATTCATACAATTCAATGGCTTTTGGCACTCTAGTCACTAAATCCAGGCACATTACCAGGGTTTATAACTAAATACATGTTTATACACTTTACATCATTCAGTTAATTACCAAGTTATATCCCTCATTTTCTTTGGTTGTATAAACCAGCGTTATCTTGAAATCAAATGTAACAATGCTGGATAGTTTGAGTGTTGTAGTTAACCTGAACTAATTGAATGAAATATCCTATTGTCCCACTTCGCCAAAATTATAAATAGTATTAAGTATATAAATATCTTTCTCGTGAGAAGATCGAGACCTTGGGGCACTCAAATATGTGCTTTATTGTGATGAGGGAAGTTATGTTTCGCCACCTCACGCATGCGCCATCGTCCAATCGAATTGGGCTAGGCTCGAGTCTAATATAACATTAACTTTATTGCAAAAAATTGGATCGAATTTTAGCGGTTGCAAGAAAAGATACGACATGATTCGGGCAACAACAACGGTTTTTGACGAACGGGTGCAATCTGTTAGATAGCAACAACGAGCGAGTGCAACACAACCATTCGGAAGCGATGTAGAATACTAATGGCATTCATTCCATTCTAAATTCCCCTTCTCTTCTTCGCTCTCGTTGCTCTACTCTAACATAAGTCACATAGTTGATATACACATTACAATCTCATGCACAAATATTCCGTTGTATCTTGGGAAATTACTTTACAAATAATTTTTTAAGCAAAATTGCTGTGGCAAGCCTCAAAATCTCATTTCTTTCATATGCTCCAACAAATCACTACAATTTCTTTGTTACTGTACTGCAGTTTTTATACTAGAAGTTGGATTATTTCCTCATTTCTAACGATGTTAAAAAATTTCGAAAATTTGGGGAATTTTCGTGAAATCGGCTGAAAGTTGCGAACTTTCTGTCTGCGCTCTATTCATCGCCAGATATTTATTATTTTAAATTCATATTTCCTAACTTGTTTAATGCAATAAGAAATGGAAGCTGTTGAAATATTAAACAAAAGTGCTACATGCAACGGGCCCGATCCATTTAAAGGAAATGACGATGATTTTCTAACACGGCAGAATCAAATGTTGTTTTATCTCACCATACTTGTTCTGCAAAGGTATCTTGAGGAGGAGGAACCGGTAACTGTACCAAGTAAGGAAACAAACAAAGATGCATGATAGCATTCCGACTTCATTTGCAAAAACTATATTCTGAATTGTCTCGACAAGGTGCAATACAAAGTATATCATCCCCTAAAGATAGAAAAGGCACTTTCGAGTGCATTTGCCATAAAATACAAGACGCAAAATATCAGTCTTAAAAATTCATTGTTGACAAATTCATGGACTACAAGATGGTTGCTTCAAAACATGTGACTGCTCAACTAGATGAACTTCAGATCATCATTCATGAACTCGAATCAGAAGATCATAAGATTGGAGAATCCTTTTTGGTTAAAGCCATCACAGGAAAACTACCTCCATCATGGAAAGATTACCGCAATTATCTAAAGCATAAAAAGGAGGAAGTCTCTTTACAAGATCTCATAGTCCGACTTAAGATTAACGCAGATAACCATGGAGTTACGAAACAAAGCGCGGAGGCATTTGTTGCTAAAGGGTCAACGACCAAAACCAAAAAGAAGAATTTACAAAATAAAAGGAAATCTCCAGATAGAAAACCCAAAGACAAGAAACAAACCAAGAAGTTTAATGGCGAGTGTTGGGTTTGTGGAAAAGTAGGATATGCCGCTAGAGATTGCATGCACAAGAAGAAACGCAACTCAGAGGCAAATATGGTAGACAACATGGAAGTGGACGAGTCTAATTTCTCGACAGGTGTATCCGAATACAATTTGTTTTAGAACCATACACAATGGTGGTAAGACACGGGCACTACTCTCCATGTTTGCTTTGATAAAACTATGGTTTCTGCATACTAGAAATTCGATCAGAAATAAAAACTTTACATGGGTAATTCTCTAGTTTTGATGATCGAAGGAAGTGACAAGGTAATCCTCAAGTTTACTTCTCGAGAAACTGTCAAGTTGAATGATGTCCTTCACGTTACAGCCATATGCAAGAATCTCATCTTTGGTTCAGTACTATCAAAGAAAGAATTCAAAATGGTCTTCGAGTCAGACAAGTTGGTTCTGTCCAAAGCTGGAATATACATAAGAAGGGGATATTTATGTGATGGCTTATTTAAGGAAAATGTAGCTATAGCACCAATAAATCTATGTATTTTGATTGTCTTATTAAAAAAATTGGAGTTTCTTACTTGCTTGAGCATGAAATTTTATTATGGTATGATAGACTAGGACACATAAATTTTCCAAAAATGAAAAAGCTAGCAAACTTGGAATTAATTCCTAAATTCCAGGAAGATAAAAACTACAAATGTGAGACATGTGTAGAAGCAAAAAATGGTCAAGAAACCATTTTAGTCTGTTGATACACGTATTGCACCACTAGGTTTGGTTCATACAGATCTATGTGATTTTAAATCATTACCTACAAGAGGTGGGAAAAAATACTTTATCACTTTTATTGACGATTATACAAGATACTACTATGTATATATTTTGAACAGTAAAAATTTAGTAATTACGTCATTTATAAGTACAAGGATGAGCCAGAAAATAAGTTAATTAAAAAGATCGAAATATTGAGATCAGATCGAGGTGGAGAATATGAATCACCATTTGAATAATTATGTACAGAAAATGGTATAATTCATCAAACAACAGCCCCATATTCACCACAACAAAATGGTGTTGTTGAGAGAAAGAATAGAACATTAAAAGATATTATTAATGCAATTCTATTGACCATTAGCTTGCCGACGAACTTGTGGGGGGGCCTTAAATATGTCTAATCACATATTAAACAAGGTTCATCACAATAAAATAGGAATAATTCCATATGAGCTAGGGAAATGATATAAACTAAATTTTAAATACCTCAAAGTGTGTGGGGGTGCTTAACAAAATGTCCAGTTCCGCCTCTCAAGAAAGTCAAGATTGGACTAAAAACAGTAGATTATTACTACCTAGAGCCAACCCAAAATAGTAGTACCTACAGATTTTTGGTATTCAAGTCTGATATAGCTGATATCAATGTAAATACAATCACTGAGTCAAGATATGCATCATTCTTTGAAGATGTGTTTCCCATAAAAGGAATAAAGGATATAATGTCCCTAAATGGACAAGAGAAGAATCAAGCAGTTCACATATAGATGAAACTCATCATGAAATTGAGAAACTTGAACCTAAAAGAAGCGCGAGGGCTAGGACTTCCAAGACATATGGTTCGGAATTTTTAACAAACATGCTTGAACATAAACCTCAAACATAAGGAAGCAATGATATCTTCTGAATCTTCATGTTAGAAAGAAACAATCTAAAGTGAAATTGATTCAATTTTGAGTAATAAAACTTGAAAAATAGTTGATCTTCCACCAGGAACAAAACCGATTGGCTGTAAATGGATTTTAAAGAAGAAAATGAAACCAGATGGCTCTATTGACCATATAAACTCAGATTAGTAGTTGAAGGATACTATCAAAAAGAAGGCATAGACTGTTTTGAGGCATATTCGCTGATAACACGAGTAACCTCTATAAGAGTGCTAATAGCAATTACATCGATCTATAATTTAGAAATTCATCAAATGAATGTAAAGCCATTATATGGACTAGTAAAACCATTATATAATTACATCGATGAGGATATCTACATTAAACAACCCAAAGGTTTTATTTTCAAAGGAAACGAAAAGAAATTCTATAGATTAGTAAAACCATTATATGGACTAAAACAAGCTCTAAAACAATGGCACGCAAAATTTGACAATGTCATGATGAAGAATGTTTCTCGTATAAATGAATGTGATAAATATGTTTATTATAAACAATTTGGACAGAATACGTAATGTTGTGTCTACATGTAGACGATATTTTAATTATTGGTACGTAAACTAAGGTAATAGATACCATAAAGAAAATGTTAATCAACAATTTCGATATGAAAGACTTAGGAGTTGTAAATGTTATTTTGGGAATCAAAATAATAAGACCACCTAACAGAATTAAATTATCTCAGTCACACTATGTAGACAAAGTGATTGAAAGATTCCAAAATTTTGAAATAAAAGAAGTACGGACATCTTTTAATCCATCGAAAGTACTACATAAAAATTCTAATGAGAGTATAATTGAGACGACCCGAAATACCCCTTACACAAAAGCCTGGATTGCTTTGAGGATAAGACTCATAGAAATGCAAATGATAGAACATCTCATTGCTATTACAACAATTACATTAGAGTACAAGAATATCAGAGTACGAATAAATAATATTACACAGCGGAATTACAATTTCAGAGATTTAAAATTTACATAGCAACGGAAATAAAATGTATAGAAACAATGCACAGCGGAAATACATCAACTGCCACAACTGAAAGAAATACACGGATACAAAGCTTTCCGAATATAGCTCCAGTTGTAATCCAGGATCCTGTTTAAAAAGAAATCTGCGAAAACCAAAACTACTAGCTGCCTGTGTGGAAAATATGGGCACCCAGAGTTTAGGTAGAAACAATAAACTTCGAGTTAGTCATGAGGATGGTGTGAAAACTTAAAACAGTTACTAATTTTATTTTAAAATAGGGTAATTCACGGGACCACGCCGTACCAAAGCTTGAAATAAAACAATTCATAAACAATGCAATGCTTTTGAAAAAAATGAAACTATTATAAAACTCAGGTCCCATCACACAATGCAACGCAAGCCAGAGGATAGAGTTTTACCTTATAATATCCAAAAAAGCTTGGTACGTTTTAAAAACAAATCATTTTGATATTACTATAAGTGCATAGTGTATCAAACAACTTTAAATATATATGTATCAATCATAGACGGCATGGGCGGCCTATCCCACTATGTCGCCCTATAGGGTTACAACTAAAACCAAAAAGTGGCGTATATGAAATTGGACTCATTCATGAACCAAGGCAAGGGATCGTCCTCACCGATTCGAGACACTCTAGCCCATGCCTCAGGATTCATCCGCAACTACACCTAGGAGAATGCAGGTCCGGTCCACACTTACTTTAGTGGATTAGCTATTCCTGAATAATACGTTTCTCTTCCCTATGGGGTATAAAATATGGTCAGTATGTCGACCATTAAGAGCCACTAGGGACTCAAATACGAGGTACCTCGCTTTCCATCATCCACATAAGTAAAAATGTTTGGTCTTCATACCATGGCACCACTTCTAGCTAGAAAGAAACACATGTCCTCCATGTCGTCCTTCATCCCGTTTCTGGTTCCTACCGGGGTGTGAAGCTCGCGAATTAACGCTACACAAAGCTGTGCTACTTAAAGCTGTGCTATGATCATCATCCTCAAGACTCTGATTTTCAACAAAAACCTTGATCCATGCAACTCAGCATGCCACATTGTCAGTCCATACCATACCACTGATTTCCACCAATATATAACCTCTAAGCTCGTACGTCGCAGAGAAGGGTGTTAAGTAAGAGAATAAATTCTCCGCCACCAAACAGATATATAATTAGCAGAGATCAACGAATACAGTATAAAGGAATACAAGTTCAGACATACCATCCATTTGCAAGTCCGTTCTGGGTCTGAACGTAACCGGAGGCACCTTGTTCCTCGCTCCATATGTCTAATACAGGAGAGAGTCCCTCACATATCCGAACAATCAACAAGTACGTTCGAACAACTACCACTGTTACCCTTTCAAGGCAGCAACTCCAATCAAAGGCATCAGTAGAAATCCATTCGATGTGAAGATTATCGGTTTTGCATCATCTTTAATATCTTCGACTTTTATTCGTTGTAACAGTTATTCAGAATGGGTTAAACCCGATCTTTCCGAATAACTCGCGTATCTTATAATCAAGTGATATATAAACACATCATATGCCTCGTTCCAATCCAGAATATTCTTTTATTCAAATTTTCACATCTTTAGGGAAAGGTTCCCGTTAATTTTATCAAAGATAAATTCAATTAAACATATTGCTTAATCTTCCTTTAAAAACCATTGTTAAAGATTTTATATTATCCTTTAACAATTTTAAACCAGATTAAGGTTTATAAATTTAGTCCAGATTATCGAGCTTTACCGAAGTAATCATTTATTATTTTATAATTTCCAATCTCAACATATTCATCCCATGGAGCAAAACTGGTAGTACTCCATACCTAACACCCACGGTGTTATCGATAAATTTAATTACCATTTCACGTTCAAATCTAATTAAAGATTTAACTATCGCATGGAGTAAAACTGGTGATACTCCATTCTCGATCATTTCATGAATTCGATAAATTTAATTTTTCCTTTCTTATTTTAATCTTTTTAAAGATTTATTAAAACTTCATTTAGTTTTAAACTTCCATAAATCATTATTTATGATTATTCAATCTTTGGAAATTAATCCTACCTTTAACTGGGTTAAAGAATCAATGTCTTTTAAAACATAGTTCACAATAAACCCAAATCATCTTCCATCAAAATGGAATCTTCACGGAAATCATAACCATATATAATCGATATAATTTTCCGTATCAAATCAATACTATAAATGGAATAACGACAAAGGCTTTTAAATTCCATATATAGTAATGATCTTCCTTTACAGAAGCACATTTCCATTATTACCAAATTGAATTCCATTCAATTCCAATTTAATATATTAAATTGGAATACTTTACTTTGGAAAATTCCATTAATCTTAATTAAAAGATTTATAAATTTCAAATCATAACTTCACTGTTAATCGGGTTAAAGAACTAATGTTATTTAAAACACAGTTCATGACAAACCCAATATCCGATTCAATATTAAATACAAGGCTCTAAATAGAAATTTTATCGGCTTATATTCAATATCAAATTTCGAAACCAACAAATATCGTTTTGGGAAATAACGATATATATATATATCTTCCAAATCCCTCAACAATATCTGTATAATCACGGAATCCAATATCGAAATATCCCGTAGATAATTTCCATTCAAATCCATTCCAATTTATGTTTTGGAAAAATTCTGGTTATATTAAAACCATTTCTCAATTCAATTTATTATTTAAAAACATTAGATTATTATTACAGATAATAACTACTTCATTTCGATAAAAATATATTTTATCTGTTCAAATATGGAATTTTTCATCCAAAATCTTTCCAAATCATTTATTATGAATTTACACAATTTTTCCATATTTTTAATAATTTTATTATTGCCATTTAAGTCGATTTCCATTTACAGTCATCGAACTGCATTTGCAGCGATCCTTTCCAAAATTGATTTGGACATATTTTAAAATCCAACCATTCAAACTCAAATCTCATATATTCATTTGAAAGATCTTTTCGATACGAACCCGACGGTTTTGGTTTTCGGGGAATCCGATGGTCAGATCTCCCGTTGCATCAATTTGAAGTCGATGGTTGAAATTCGCGAACAGTCGCTGCATGGCACGTTCTATTCAAACCATTTAATTATATATAATATATATTTCATCGATTTCCATTCAAACCGTATTTTATAAATTCGTTTATAAATTCATTTTAAAACGATTTCAACTTCATTTTCAATTTTAAATCTAAATTGAATATTCCATATCATTATAATTTTAAAATGATAATATTTACAAAATATCTGATTTTGAAATCCATTTCCTTTTCGTATTCATTATAAAATGAATAACATCGATTGATAAACCCTTTTGGGTCAAAAGAGCGTTTAGCTACTTAACCCGGCTTCGTATATTTCAATATTTTTGTGTCCATCCAAAATCAGACATCAAAATCATATTTTTATTCTTCATTGAATATTATTTTAAAATATTCATCACATTCCGAATCGGAATGCGACTCAATCATTTACCATATAATTTCAGTTATATGGATTTCATACATCGCATGTATTCAACCAATAATGATAAATAATCATTAACATTCAACCATCATCCAAAGTGCAATTCACAACTCTATAAGCGTTAAAATAAATAAATAATGCTTATCACAGCCTGTCAGCCAATCGATTGACATACAACTAATTATTGGGATTAGTGTATGTCAAATATCATCCTAATACCCGTGTGGGATTTTCAACCAATAACAGTCAATTTAATTAAATCATTGGTTAATAAATTTAACCAATTCTAATTCGGTTTGAATTATTTTTCTAATTAATCAATTTTATTGTTCAAATAATAAATGGACATTTATAATTTAATTTCAACTACCACATTAATGATAACATTATTTTTAATATGTTAAACATCACAATCACAACACAAATCACTAAATCATCCATATAAATAAATACTCAACAACCGAATGCCATTTATGGCGCCACAAATGTCCATCCGTGGAGTATGAAATGCATGTGTCGCTAAAATCCATACATCGCTTCCAATTTATGTGATTTGTGCGAATTCGTGTGTTGAACTCCATACAACAGATAAAAATCAATACTGGCAATTATATATATTTACAGTTATAAAATAAATAAATAATTGTACAAAATTTTAGTGAGAGAATTCTCATTTTCGTTACCACTCCGCCATTCTTTATTTCTGAATTGTTTTTAACAAAATTAAACTGGCGTTTAATTTTGTCAAAAAATCCAACTGCCTCTGTTTCCGTTCTGGTCAGTTCCATGTTGTAGTGTTCGTCACTGCTAATCCAACGCAACTTGAATCGTCGGATTTGGACCTCGTATGAAAAAAATATGGGTGTTTGTACATTAATTAAAATTCGAGATAATTAATTAATAATTAACTAATAATTAATTTCTTAATTACTTCTCTTGTTAGCCCGCTTTGTGATCAGGCTACGCAAAGCTAAGAGATTACTCAAAAAATAGGCTCGAAGGAAGAATGAGTAACAAGAATTTAGATCGGTTCGGATACCCCCGAACCGAACCCTCCTTTTTTGCCTCCGTACAAGCGGACCAGAAAATAGCATAAAGAAGGCGCAACCGGATCGATTTGGAGCCCGCTGATCCGGACCCCCATTTGACCTTCCGATCCAGTCCGATATTCAGAGACTACAACGGTTATGACTCACGATCCCGCCAAACTCGGAGCGGTGATGCATCCATTTTCCTACGTTCACCCACGAATAGAATGCGCTGGCATCATCTCAAAGCCTCTGATCCTGACTCTAAAGGGATGGGCTCCGTATGTACCTGAACCGGAGGTCTTCAAGAGGGATTTTCTACCTATAAATACCCCAGCAAGCATCATTTTAAAGGATCTTTTGGCAAACTCTTGACAAAAACTCCCTTTACAATTGAAGACCACCGCTTCCTTAAGATTATCATCAACTTTCGGAGCATCTTTTATCAAAGATTGAGTGAATTTACTATTTGTAAAAGGGAGAATGAGTGATAACTACTATTGTATTTGTACTTGAATCATCCATCAACAAAGTATAAAGTGGACGTATGCTCTTTAACACTGAACTACTATAAATCGTGTGTTCTTTTTGCTTTCCTATTTAAATTCTTTTAAATTATCATTAAATTGGGTGTTAGGACCATTTTTGGATCTAACATTTTGGTGCTTTCATTGAGAATGTTTGAATTCTAAGCATTTTGGATTATCATTCTACTATTTGGACCCTCAAGTTCAAAGAAGTTAATCTGCTTTCTTTGGCATTCTTGGAAGTTTTCTGACCAATCTCCAAAGAGTTGGATATCATAACTAAAGGAAAAGGAAAAGAAGTGCAAAGTGCTCGGGAGAATGAAGCGAACGAAGATCAGCAGGCTATGGTTGTAACCAGATCACGGGGACAAAGTTCAGGAGCTAACCGGTCCGGCAGAGCATCCCCGAACTGATCCAATCTTGAAGCTCCGATCCGAACTGGTGACGCTGATCCGAACCAACCCGGATTCCTGAACACTGCTAGTGACTCCCCACCGATCCGAACCGCAGAGGAAGACATGACCCGAACTGAACTGAATGTAGCTGAGGCTGGAAATTCTACTCAAGCCCCTACAAATGCTCCTATGCCGGCCACGACTGCTAGTGGTCAGCCAACTCCCTCTGCGCCCGTTACCCAGGGGTATTTTTCATGCTTACTTGATATGTTAGACAGCACCAGAGATGCTTTGGAGGCTCATAAACGTGATAGCGTCCTTATGCGGGAAAACATGAAGGCCATGAGCAGGGAGATAAGTGAGCTTCGTAGACAAAGAGTATCTTCTCCAACTCATCGTCCTACCATAGACCCTTCATCATCCTCAAACGAAGAGCGCCCACGTGGACCAGTTGACATTTGGATCACTGGGAGATGCAGCCCGTGTTCTAGGACCTGATGACCCAAGTTTGAGAGAACCAATGCTGCTACCGATGCGAGGATCACACGTCCTTCCCAGAGATCCAGACATCACTAATCCCACTCAGGGGCAACTTCTCTAGCCCATCCGTCCTATAAATGACCGGGATCATAGGGGACGAGGAAGCTCAGCCATAAATTGAAATCAAAGGGCGTCACCCGATGTAAGCACTGTACGTATTAGAAGAGACAGAAGCGCAGATCCTGAACCAACCTCTAGCAACACCGAAGTGGAAACAACGGTGCATCAGATCATGGCCGGTAGTCGACACTACACTAATGAGGACTGGGGTATTAAGCGTAGTCATACCCCATTCACCGATGACATCTTGGATTTCCAATTTCCTCGACGATTCAATCTGCCACAAATGGACCGATATTCCGGAAGAACGGATCCAGGACAACATTTGATGAGATATGCATGGTACATGAATGCAGCATCCACACCTAACGCTGTGAAATGCAAAGCCTTCCCGGTATATTTAGAAGATGTTGAATTAATGTGGTTCACTCGACTTCCCCCACGATCGGTATTGAGTTTTAAAGAGCTAAGTGAGCATTTTATGAACCAGTTCCGACTTCATGCCAAAAAAGATAAAAGTGTCATTGAACCCTCCAGAATCAAACAGGCCCTTAGAGAACCTCTGAAGTCATACCTGGACCGTTTCAACTTAGCAGTTATCGAGATAAGCGATCCCTACGAACCAACCAATTTGATGGCCTTAATAGGTGGGTTCGATCCAGACACTGAATTCGTGGGATATCTAGTTGGAAAGTCGCCACTGACAAGGGAGGCATTCTATGAAAAGGCAAATATTCGGCTACGGTGGGAGGAAATATATGCTAGTCAAAAAAGAAAATTTGATGGAGTTTTAAAAGAAGATATTCAAAGTAATGTTGTTGTGAAACAGTCCGGCGACAGTTCGGGGAAGGTCGAGGTAAATATTGGCAACAAAAATGGAAGAAGTGGCAACAGGAATGGAAACGATAATAAAAGAAATAGGAATCGAGGAAACAACTCCGGAAAAAGACCTCAATTCCAGACTTTTGAAAGCTACACGCTATTGAATGGTACTCTAGAAAACATTTATTTATATACGTATAATGTCTTACAGTACAAAAAGACTCCGCCCATAGATTCTACTGAAAAGGAGCCGGCAACTGGAAAATTTTGTCTACTTCATGGGGTTCACGAACACTCTACTAATGAGTGTCGTCATTTAAGAGATGTTGTTGAAAAACTACTACGAGAAGGAAAGTTAGACGAATACAAGGTCGCTCCAAGAGACAAGGGGGACAAACCCCGAATCAAAACCAACCTACTCCTAAACCCACAGCTCAACAGATGGGAAAGGGAATTGTTATAAACACTATAGTTGGAGGCCCCCACCCAGATGGACATAGCTATCGGGCAATGGATCTATATGTGAATGCAGCCAAGCACCTCGAAGTGGGAGAGTGCAGCAACCCTTAAAATACCACTCCGGAAAAGCAACAGAAAACGATGTCCGACGACATTATATTTCGTGATAGAGATAGCATTGGAGTTCAGTCCCCTACTGAAGACCCCTTAGTGATCACCACTACCATTGGCCCGGGTTTAGTCAATAAGGTCTTAGTGGACAATGGAAGTTCGGTTAACATTCTATTTAAGAAAGCATTTGATCATATGAAGCTTGAACCAGAGGATTTGAAGCCTTGCGAAGGATGGATACGCGGCTTCAATGGAGCCTCAACAGCTCCCTTGGGATATGTGGAATTGTCAGTAACATTGGGAGAAGGAGACCGTCGGAGAGTGAGAATTCTCCCATTCGTAGTTTTGGACATTGGTTCACCCTATAATGCCTTCTTGAGCCGACCAGCCCTTGTGGAATTCAGGGCTTGTATCGCGCCCTGTTGCTTATTGTTGAAATTCCCAACCAATTCAGGAGTGGGAGTGATTTGGGGTGACCAAGCAACTGGACGAGCCTACTATATGGAAAAATTGAAGATGTTACTAAAAGGATTAAACATATAAACTAAAGGTGTTTCCTCCCCATGAAGGAGAATTCAGCATAGCAACTAAAGGAGATGACCCCGAGGGAGTCACCCAGAGAACTGCCCGAGGACATAGATCCCAGAGAGGATGAGGAGCCCGGGGGCAAGAAGGCGTCGCCCAATGAAACAACTGTGAACATCCCTATTGACGATGTTGATTTGACAAAAGTTTTGAAAATTGGATCCTAGCTAGAACTTCTTCGAGCAAGGGAATTGACTGACTTTTTAAAGGCAAATTTGGATGTGTTTGCTTGGACCCACGCTGATATGTGTGGGATATCACCCTCAACTATGAGCCACTCATTGATTATCAACCTAAAACATCCACCCGTTAAGCAAAAGAGACGTATGTTGGGCCCGGAGAGGTCAGCAACTTTAAAGAAAGAAGTAGAGAAGTTAAAGGATAATGGGTTCATTAGAGATTCGACATATCCCGATTGGATATTGAATCCCGTCCTAGTCAGAAAATCAAATGGGAAATGGCGAACGTGCATTGACTTTTCCAATTTAAACAAGGCTTGTCTAAAAGATAGCTTCCCTCTTCCCAAGATTGATCAACTGGTGGACTCAACAGCCGGACATGAACTCCTTTCCTTCATGGACGCGTATTCGGGATACAACTAGATACCCATGCACGTACTGGATCAAGAGCACACAAGTTTTATTACAAACTTGTGATTATATTGTTATGTGGTAATGCCATTTGGACTAAAGAATGACGGAGCCATGTTTCAGCGTTTGGTAAATCGATTGTTCTATAGTCAGATCGGGTAAACTTTGGAAGTTTATGTAGATGACATACTCGTGAAATCCAGACAGTCTTCCGATCATACTAAAGTTGGCAGAAATGTTTGATATTCTACGAAGGAACGAGCATAAATGTTTAATATTCTACTAAAGATTTGGGGTTGCATCAGGAAAATTTCTCACTTTTATTGTAACTTCTCGAGGGATTGAAATTAATCCTGATCAAATAGCAGCAATCAGAAACATAGAAAAGCCACGGAAGATTAGAGATGTTCAAATCCTGGCTGGGAAAGTAGCGGCGTTAAGCAGATTCATTTCCAAAACTACGGACCAATGTGTCTCCTTCTTTGATTTAATTAAATGAGGGAAGCGAAACTTTGAGTGGACCCCCGATTGTATAAAGGGCTTCCAAATCTATTAAGTCTGCTAGAGAAACCTCCGATACTGTCGAAACCAGTGGATCACAAAGATATATTCGTATATTGGCGGCGTCATCTCATGTTTTCAGTACAGCTTTGGTGCATGAAGAGGACAAGATCCAGAGGTCAGTATACTACGTAAGCATGAAGTTAGCAGCGGCAGAACGCAATTATCCGAAAATAGAAAAACTTGCTTATAGTCTTTTGATTGCATCCCAAAAGCTCTGTCATTATTTCTAAGCTCATCTGATAGTCATATACACTGATCAGCAACCGAGACAAGTGTTATGTAACAACCCGAAAATCTGGGCCAGTTTAAAATTTTTATTTTGGCAATTTTAGTGAATTTTGAACATTTAGAATGAAATATTTTAAATATTATCGACGAGAAATTTATTTTGAATATAATTCGAACGTATATATTATATACGTCGTCGTTAGAATATAAATAATTATATATAATTATAAAAGGAATTGAAAATGGCGCGGTAGTTCGATAATTCGATTTCAAACTTCAATTGAACGTACCGGGTGCAAAACAATCCGGATTTTAGTGAAATCAAAAATAATAGGATCTAATTGATTATACCTTTCCAACGAATCCGAAAAATCAAAATTTCATAGCGGGGATCAAAAGATATGTCCAGTTGAAAATTCTGAATAGTCGCTATGGAATTCAGGCCCTTAAAAATGGACATTTTGCAAAAGACTTCGGATTTCGACGAAACCACTTTTGTTGGGTCCATGATGTTAAGTTATTGCTAGGTTTCAAATTTCATAATTTTTCGAATCAATATGTGAGCGTGGCAAAGGAAAACGCGTTTGACCAGTTTTAGTTGATTTTAATCGACTGGAAAATGGCCATTCTTCCAACGGTCTCGGAATTCGACGAAACTAGTTTTGTGAGGACCGTATCGTCAATACGAAGCTAGAAAATATTTTTCTGGAATTTTTCGAGTTAGTATGTGACCCCGGTAAATTGAAATGCGCGTTCAAATTCAATATATAGAGTTATATGTTGATTTTGACGGAAACTGATTGTAACGATCGAATCGGCCTACGATACATATCCCATTGTGTTCGGAATGGGGGTAATTAGCTATGGACGACAGGCGGTGGGCCTCGTTTAGAGGTCGTATGTAAAAGTCAACTTTTTGTAATTAAAATAATAAATTAAATAAATTGAAATTTAAAACCCTCCACTCTCTCCTTCCTTTATCTGCCCCCCCCCCCCCCCCCACTTCATTATTCCCGATTCAGTTTTTTTTAAAAAAAAAGAAAAAAAAGAAGAAGGACGGGGCGGAGCAGCCGCCGCTCCTCTTCCTTGAGTGCCGCCGCCCCTTCATCGAACACCTCCCCCCCCCTCTTCGATTCGATCTCCTCCTTTCCCTCCCTTCTCTAAAAACCCTCATGCCCTAAACCACCTCGCCACCCCCCTGCGACAACCGCAGTCACCACCCCTCAGCGCCGGAGCCACCTAAAGCCGCCTCCGCTAGTTCCTGCCACGAAACTGAAGCCTTCTGCGCCCTCTTCAGCCTCCAAGTCCTCCGCCTTGGCCTCCTCCTCCTCTAATCCGATTTTCCCCATTCACCAATGATTTCAAAGGTGAGCTTTTATAACTTTATTTATTCATTTAAGTTAGAACTGATTTTTATTTTGTTATGCAAAACTGATTTTTATTTTGTTATGCAAAACTGATTTTATTTTAAAATAAAAGTGTTAGGCCTATAAAATAAAAAAAAGATTAGTGAAATAAAAATATAATTTTTATATCGTAGAAAGTATAAAGATATAATTTTTATATCGTAGAAAGTATAAAGATATAATTTTTATATCGTAGAAAGTATAAAGATATAATTTTTATATCGTGGAAAGAATAAAGAGATAATGAATTTATAAGGAAGATAATCAAAATATGATTCTTATATTTTTAAAGAATTAAAAATTTGATTTTTATATTTTTAAAGTGGTAAAAATATAATCTTTATTATGTAGAAGGTGTAAAAATATGATTTTTGTTTATGGAGAGGATGAAAAATGTAATCTTTTATGTGTAAAAGACGTTATAAAAATATAATTTTTACATGATAGGAATATTAGAAATACCATCTTTATATGTGTAGAAAAATAAAAATGTGATTTTTATAATCTTTATATTTGAATAGGCGAAATATTTATTGATGAATAGCGTGATAAAAATATAATCTTTACTATATGAATAGCAAAGTAAAAATTCGATTTTTATATATGAATAGAAAAGTAAAAATTCAATTTTTATATATGAATAGCAAAGTAAAAATTCGATTTTTATATATTGAATAGCGAAGTGAAAATTCGATTTTTACATATGTAGTGAATACGGGCAACGAAAGCGACAAAGGGCGAGAATGGCGAAGATTTCTATAAATGAAGAGTCGTGGTATTGGATAGCTATCGGTGAGAATTTCTCACTCTTCAATTTCTTTTTCTAGTTATATATATATACTAGGATGCAGACGATGCTTAGTAGCACCCGACACCCGTCATCCACAGACCATGGATGGCTTGTTTGTTAAATTGTTTGGTTGTGTAGTTGGTAAGTCTATTTGGTTTGAATTGAATGGTTTGGTGAAATGGGATGGATTTAATTGATGTGTGAATGGCGTGGGCCTTCACTAGACTGGGGATAAGGCTAGGCCTCGTCCCGTTTCTAGTATCGTGCCGTTATGCCGCCGAAATTTTCTAAAATATGTTAGAAAAATAAAAGTATCATTTTTATTGTGTAAATGAAATGAATAGAAATTCATGTGTTAAAATAAAATATATTATCGTTAAAAATATAATTTTTAACGTGAATGTGAATAAATAAATATTCATTTACAAACCGGGCGGTTTGTTTATGTACACCTATTTGAAGGATATTGATTGGGTCGATAAATTTTACACATCGCCCGACTGCACAAATAAAAATCTGTGTTTGTTGATTTGAAACCCCACACGGGTGTTGGGATGAAATTTGGCGTACACTAATCCCAATTATTTAATTAATTTCGATCGATTGGTCGACAGACTGTGTAAGCGTCGATTATTTATATTTGATGCTTATGCAGTTGTGTGGTGCACTTGGATGATGGCTGATTGTTTATCAATGCTATTATATACATGTGTTGTATGGAATCCATATAATTAACGTTATATGGTGATTGATTGGGCCTCATTCCAATCGGGAAAATAATGAATATTATAAAAGAAAATTCGTGTGTTGAATATAAAAATAGTCGTGTGTTGACAGTACTCATGTGTTGAGATTAGTCGTGTGTTGAAAGAAATATAGATTCATGTGTTGAATAGAATATATATTCATTTGTTGAATAGAATAACGAATTTATTGAAATATATAAAGCCGTGTTGATTAGAGTTGCGCTATTTTGACATGAACGATATTTATATCGATTATATTCGTTTTTATAACGAATATTGAAAAGGAAGTGATTTCAAAATATAACGTTTTGAAAATATTATCATTTATATAGTAATGATAGAAAATATTCAATTTTGATTTGAAATTGAATATAGTGTTGAAATGGTTTTGAAAACGAATTTAAAACGATTTATAAAATACGTTTTAAAAAGGAAATCGACGAAATATATATAATATATATATATATTATATATATAATGGCCTGAATAGAATGCGCCGCGCCGCGGCAGTTCGTGAATTTCGACCGTTGACTTCGAATTTACGTTGCGGGAGATCTGACCGTCGGATTCTCCTAAAACCAGAACCGTTGGGTTCGTATCGAAAAGAGGTTTCCAATGAATATTAGAAATTTGAAATCTAACGGTTGGATTTGGAATTATGTCCAAATAAAATTTGGAAAAGGTCGCTGTAAGTGCAGTTCGATGGTCGTTGATGGAAATCGACTATACGGGCCTTGATAAAATTATTAAAAATATCTATAATTTGTGTAAAATCATAAGAAATGATTTGGGAAAATTGGGCTGAAGAATTCCACATTTGAAAAGATAAAAATAGGTTTTTATCGAAATGAACTAGTTTTGAACTAGAATTAAAATCAATTTATTTTTGAAATAAATAAATTGAATTTGAAAGTGATTTTAAAAATAGTCAATATTCCCAATACGTGAATTGGACTGGAGTTGAATCGAAATTATCTTCGGAATATTTCGATGTTGGATTTCGTGACTATACAGATATGGTCATGGGAATTTGAAAGATATGTTTTATATCGTTATTTCCAATACGATATTTGTTGGTTTCAGGATTTGATATTGAATATAAGCCGGCATATTTTCTATTCAGAGCCTAGTATTTAATATCAAATGTGATTTGGGTTTGTCGTGGATGGTGTCTTCATTAACACTATTCTTAAGCCCAATAGAGAAAAAGATTAAATCTTTCTATTTAGATTTGATGAAGTGTATCAATTAAATAATATTTAATTGGAATTGAAATTGAATTGGTTTTTGGGTTTATCGTGAGCGGTGTTTTGAACAACACCTGTTCTTTAACCCGATTAATAATAGAGTGTGATTTTGGGTTTATCGTGAATCGTGTTTTAGGTGACATTGGTTCTTTAACCCAGTTAAAGACAGGATATTGATTTTTGAAAAGATTAAAACTAAGTGGAGTTTTAATGAATCTTTAATTAGATTGAAAATTGAATTGATAATTTAAATTATCAAATCTGAAAGGTGATCGAGAATGGAGTACCACCAGTTTTGCTCCAAAGCGATAGTTAAATCTTTAATTAGATTTGAACGTGAAATGGTAATCAATTTTACCGATAACACCGTGGTGTTAGGAATGGAGTATCACCAGTTTTGCTCCATGGGATATATAGGTTGGGATTGGGAAATAAAATAAATAATTACTTCGTTGTGGTTCGCTAATCCCGACTAGTTTGGAAAACCATAAAATGGTTTGAAATGATATCCAAAGGAAGATTATAGGATAAATTTAGAAGAATTTATCTTGGATAAAATTAATGGGAACATTTCCCTAAGAATGTGATTTTGTGAATATAAGAATATTCTGAATTGGAATGAGGCGTTTGTTGTGTTTGTGTAACATTCGTTTATTATATACATGGGTTATTCAGAAAGGCCGGGTTTATACCCATTCTGAATAACCGATTCGACGAGATGTCGAAGATGAAGACGGTGGTTGAAGACCGGAAGTCTTCACATCGTTTGGGTGATTACTGATGATCTTGATTGGGCTGTACACCCAGGATGAGGGAATCAGTTGGTGATCGTCCAGACGTACTTGGAGATGGATGGATATGCGAGGAAAGTGCCTCCGGTTTCGTTCAGACCCAGAACGAACTTGTAAATGGATTGTGTGTCTGACATTGGATTTTATTCTATGTTGATTGATCTCTATTAAATATACATCTGTTTGGCGGCGGAGAATTTATTCTCTTGCTTAACGCCCTTCTCTGAGACGTACGAGCTCAGAGGTTGTATATTGATGGACATCAGTCGCATGGAGTGAATTGCCCATGTGGCACGCGTAAGTGGCAATTGATCAAGGCTTCTGTTGAAAAGCAAAGTCTTATGGTAGATGATCAAAGCACGGCCTGTGTGGCGTAGTTTGTGTATAGCGTGAATTCGCGAGCCTCACACCTCGGTATGAGTCAAAAACGGGATAGTGACTGCAGGGAGAGCACGACGTTTCTTTCTAGCTAGGGTGGTGTCAATGACCTACCAGCCCTGACATTTATATACTTTTCACCTGTGTGGTTGTTAGATACGAGGCGCCTCGGATATAGGTCTGTAAGGACAGGGAAACGTGTGTTCAGGAATAATTAATCCTCAAAAGTAAGAGAGGACCGGCCCTGAAGATCCAAGGATCATAGTGGGGTCCTGAGACATTTGCTAGAGTGTCTCAAATCGGAGAGGAGCTTTCCCCTTACCTCGACTCATGACGTAATCCAATTTCCAATACGTGATATTGCGGTTTTAATTGTAGAACTAGTATGGCGACATGATAGATGGTACCCATGCCGCCTATGATTGATATTTATGATTTGAATTGTTTTGGCACTATACACTTATAATAGTATGAAATAATGGGTTTTAAACGTATCAAGCATGCTTTGGCTGTTATAAGGGAAAACCCTATCCTCCGGCTTGCGTTGCATTGTGTGATGGGACCTGGGTCTTATAATAGCTTCATTTTTCTTTATTTAGCATTGCGCCGTTTGTTCTATGCACTGGTATTCTTGGGAGGAAACCCGTTCCATGTTATACGGCGTGGTCCCTTGATTTACCTAACTTTAAAACCAATATTAACAACTGTTTTAGTTCTCACACCAGTCACATGACTGACCTGGAGTTTATTGTTTTAACCTAAACTCTGGGTGCCCCTATTTTCAACACGGGCAGCTAGTAGTTTTGGTTTTGCAGATTTATATTCACAGGGTCCTGATTTACAGCTGGAACGATGCTCGGAAAGCTCTGTATCCATGTATCACTTTCAGTTGTGTTTTGTATATTTTCCGCTGCTATGTAATTTATTGTAATCTCTGATATTTTTCTGTTGTATAATATTTATTCATTTATACTCTGTATATTCTTGTATCTGATGGAATTGTTGTAATAGCAATGAAATGTTCTTCCGTCTGCATTCTGATTTGTCGTGTTCTCAAAACGATCAGGGGTTTCGAACGGTCTAGATCGGTTTAACGACTGATTCGGATCGAGCGAAATTCCTTGTCGTCACATGTTACAACGACCCGAAGCATCGGGACGATTACTTAAGTGGAATATCGAGTTGAGCCAATTCGATTTAAATTTTTCAGCCAAGGAGATCAATAAGGGGCAAGCCCTAGCTGACTTCATAGCAGAATTCATCATTCCCGAGGAAGAAGCACTGGACGACAAAGCTGATGCTTTGGAGCATAAATTAGAACTTAGTCCATGGAAACTATATACGGATGGGGCTAAGAATGATAGAAGGTCTGGCGCCGAAGTCGTTTTAATTACTCCTGAAGGACATTCTATTTACTATGCCTTGCGGTTGGAATTCTCGGCCACCAATAATGATTCTAAATACGAGGTCCTGATTGCTGGGCTAAAACTTGCTAAAGAGCTAGGGGTAATGACACTGGACATATTTTGTGACTCCAAGATAGTTATTTGCCATGTTCGAAAGGAATTCGAAACCAGGGGACCTAGACTTGTTACTTACCTTGAAAAAGTGGAGGATTTATTAGGTAACCTGGAACATTATAGCATAACTCATATCCCAAGATTAGAAAACCAAAAGGCAGACTGACTGGCTAAGTTAGTAAGCTCTAACAGCCTAGAAGAGACCGAGATGGTTCCAATAGAGGTATTGGAGTCGCCAAGCTTTGACCAAATGGAAGTTGACCTAGTCCTAGAAGCTGAACCAGAAAGGGGGTCATGGATGACACCGATTAAGGACTTCCTTAGAAGCGGGACTCTCCAATCAAAAAAGAGCGAGAGACGAGCTGTAATACGTAAAGCCGCAAGATACATCTTACAGGATGACATTTTTTTTATTGCCAGGGATTCTATATGCCTTTACTCCGGTGTATAGCACATGACGACATCAAGCGTGTACTAAGAGAAGTACACGAGGGTGAGCGTGGAGACCACACTGGAGGCCAAACTTTGGCGAAGAAAGTATTACGATACGACTATTTTTGGCCTACCGTAAATAAAGATGAAGCTGATTACTCACGACGCTACGCTAAATGCTAGAAATTTGCTAAAGTTCCAAGAGCACCTCCAAGTCAGCTTAAATCGATGGTCAGCCAATGGTCGTTCACCATGTGGGGAATAAACATCATTGGGACCCTGCCAATCGCCAAAGAAGGAGCCAAATACGCCATCGTGGTCGTGGATTATTTCACGAAATGAGTGGAAGCCGAACCCTTAACCACGATCACGAAAAAGCGGTTGATAAACTTTGTGGTCAGGAATATTATATGTCGATTTAGGATACCAAAAACCATCATAACTGACAATGGAATCCAATTCGATGGCACATAATTTAAAATTTTCTGCCAAAGTATAAGATTGACAAGAGATATACTGTCGTAGCTCAACCACAGTCAAATGGATAAGTTGAAGAAATAAACAAAGTCATTAAATCCATTCTTAAAAAGCTATTGGAACGAGCAAAAACCATGTGGGTTGTCGAACTACCATTAGCTTTATGGGCCTATCGGACGACCTTCAAGACAGCGACGGGTCACACTCCTTTTTCTCTCTCCTTTGGATCAGAAGCGGTAATTCCGGTGGAGCTTAAAGTCCCCTCTCATAGGGTGATGTATTATGACCCAATGACAAACAAAGCTCTCCTCCTTGAGTCTTTAGACATGGTTGAAGAGAAGAGATACAAAAAGGACTTGCGTGCCTCGAGGCACAGGTGTCAAGTAGCACGCTATTATGATAGAAAGGTTCATTCTCGTACTTTTGAACCTGGTGACTTAGTGCTAATGAGAGTATTCCCTCCTCCAGTTCATCTGGGTCCAAAGTGGGAAGGACCATATACCATCCAACGGAAACTTGATACGGGAGCTTTCAAGTTAACGACCGTGGACGGTAAAGAAATTCCTACAACTTGGAATTCCCGACATTTGCGGCGATACTGGACTTAAATTTGTATTGTTCTCTTTTGTTTTATAAGCCATGTAAAAAGGCACGACTTGCCTAGAAAAGTCTGGTTAATATAAGCAAAAGATTATAGAGTGGACGTAGGTCACGACTTGGCCGAACCACTATAAAAACATCGTGTGTGATTTACTTTTCTTGCATGACTAATTCTATATATACTCTATGACTTTTATATAAAACGCTAAATTGAAATCAGAACAAACGAGATAATCGTTTTTTAACAACATAAAAAGGACGGGAAGACGACGTCCTCAAGGTGTGAAGGTGCACCACGACAAAAGACCACCTCAAATCTACTCTAACCTGACTGTTCGACAAGAGAGTATAATGGTATCCAGAATTGGTACCACTGAAAAAGAATCTTAGCCCTACCGGAGAGCTGGGGGCAATTAAATGTCGAACTTAATCAATCTTAAACAAGCCCTAGTCAGGTAACATATTGAAGATTGATTGGGGGTATATATACGTCACATCTTGTTATCAGTTACTTTATATGGAAAGAGGTGTCTACGCCATGCACTTAATCCGTTTATGATGTAACTTATTATTTGCCGCTAGTATCACACTTAGATAAAGTAAATAACGCACTTGCAAGACATTGCAGGAAACAGATTGCTTTATTTACGTGAGTGCAGGTTTATACAAAAGGACTAATTAAAGAAAGGCGAGGGCCTCACTCGCTACAACAACAGGCTAGGAGAAAAACAAAATAAAATATAAAGCCACCTCTCATTTGAACTTTGGAGTAGACATCATTTTCTTAGTTGCCTTAAGCTTTTCCTTCTCCTCTTTCTAAGCCTCGGTCAAAATACGCTTTGGCTTCTTTTTCCCTGGGACTGGAGCACTGGGATCAATAGAAGATTTTTTAGCAAGCTCTTCAGTAATAGACTTGGTTGAAGACAACTAACCTTGATCCAGGAGGAATTATTGCGAGAGGTTTAAGAGTCTCGGGATCTTCTTTCTCAATTTTGGCTTTCAAAAGCATATCCAGCTTGGCTTTTATGTCAGCCAAAGTCGTACCGTCGGCATTCCCCGAATCCCCAGTCACAACAATGTCATCATATTCCTCATGCCCATCATTGTTGCCATCATCTTTCATGGCGTCTATCATATCTCCGTCTTTGGGAATCTCAGTGCTAGATGGCATGGGAGCTTTCTCAACAACCTTCTCTTATTCTCAACCCCCTCAGCATATTTCGAGCCAGTGACTTCATCGCGTTTCTCACGGGTCCCTTCGACTAAATTCGCATCAATGATTTCTTCTCGTCGCTCGTCGGCTTTTTCAGCTGATTTTGCACCTACAGAATGAGAAGAAATAATTATTAATTCAGGAGAAAACTCGTACCCTTCAATGGTTTATCCAACAATATGACGAAAAGTCGAGATGTGGAGAAAAGGTGGAGATACCTTCGGATGATTTCTCAATTTGTGTCACAGGAGTCTCTAAGGTTGTTTCAATAATAGGAGACAAGAAAGATGCCTTAGGAATTCCCGGATTTTTTGGATCATATCATTCCATTTCAGTAGCCCCGGGAGCAGAAGAAAAGGAACCAGTTTCGATGGTATCTTTGTTGGATCTAGATTAATCCTAGAGGGGGTGAATAGGGTTTATCACAGTTTTTAACTAAATTAAAAATCTAACGAGATATACATAATAATAAACAGATCACAGAATATAGCAGAAACAGAAATGCAGAAAATAAATCACACACAGATATACCCAGCTTCGGCAAAACCCTGCCTACTACTGCATTTCTAAGGTTTCTACTAGGTGATAGAACAGATCCCGCATACAAGACCATGTACACTCGCAAACCCTGCTCCTATTCTAACCCTACGCTCAAAATCCTAGACTGAACGATATCCACTCGATCAGATTTCCCCTGATTACGACCCTGTAACCAGTAACCCAGATTTTACAGCCTCTGTCAACTGTCAGTCAACACCCTGACTGAACCCCCTAGTATTTTACAGACACTAGAACTGTTTCGTTTCGATTTACAAAACAAAATTAAAATACAAAAAAATAATAAAACAAAATGAAAACCTAGTAAATAAACAAGTGAAGGAGTTGAAATATTAAAGGGTCATCCCCTTTTTCTTTTGACAATGCGTCGGCCCCCTTTTGTATGTGTTGCACCCCGATTTATCTTGCCCGATCCTTTCTTTGGAAAATAGTAATGGCGGTAGCTCACACGAATTTCGGGGCTAGGGTTTTTGATTTGAATCCCAAATCGATTGCGATGTTGATCTAAAAAAAATTCCTCTTTGATGCTCAAATCTGTGTGGCTCTCTAACACTTCGAATTGGGATACTGATGATCGAAAACGATAAAAGAATTTGGTGAGTTCCTCTGAAATTTCTTTATCAATTTTTTCTTTTAAATGCTTGAATTGATTTGTGGATTTTCGATGGTTTTTTATGCTTGGGTTTCAATGCTTGCCTATGATGAAATGCGTGTGTTCAAATAGGATTACGAAACCCTAAATCAACTTCTCTGATTTCATTTAATTGGCTCGATCTGATTTGCGTTGGCTTCCCCTTTTGAATTCTCATCTTTGATTGAAAGAATTCTTGTTTGAATAAAAAGCTCAATTTGTTGCCCTTGTTTGAATGCAATCAGATTGTCCTTTGCACGATTTCTGGAAAACAAATAGACCTTGCCAAATTTGGTTTTACCAATATCAAACCAATTAAAAAAACAAGCTTATATCCCAAAAATTATTGCTTAAACATGTTTTCAATATACTAATGTACACAGACTGATATGTACATTTTATTTCTGGAAAATAAAATATCCTGGCAATACTGATTTGTGAACAATTCTGGAAACAAATACTGAAACACCCCACCTCCATTAAGGTCACTCACCAAGGGAATGCCTTAACTTTGGTGGAGGTTTATAAGTAAAAGTCAAAGATAAAACACAAGACAGATATAAACACATATGTGTAAACAACGGAAAACAAACAGACTTTCATTTCATAAATACGTGTTCATACAAAACATTTCCATAATTGTCTTACAATAACTTCCCGAAACATTACAACATCATTTCTGTCTTGATTATTGAAAAAAGAAGCATAAAAACATAATTAAAACTGCATAAATCCCCATAGAATGTGTTCCAAAGCCATGGCCAGTGAAAGAGAGTCCAAACCATACATATACTATCTTGAAGCTTGCAAAGAGTCTGACTAAGCTGGATTGTTTCCTCCCAGTGGACCTGGGGGGTGGGGGGGGGGAGGGGAAACTGAAGAAAAGAAGACGAAAGAAAAACAGAGTCAGACATAAAGCCTGGTAAGTCTAGTGACTCTATAGTATGTGAATAAGAATAAGAGCATGGCAGGAATAAACTGGAAATAAGAAGGTATCATAAACTAAGATAAAGTAGTTTAGAACCGAATATACTATCGCACCCCACACCATATCTCTGCACCTACTTGTACTTATTCTGACTGGCACCCCAAGATCAGGGTGAAGTGATCCCTTTTTTCTAAAGAACGGCTCCTACTCGCATAATCATATGTGTCATACGGCCCCCAGTGATTTGCAGATACCTATGCTGGTCCCACCATGGGGTGTATCAAGTCCCGTGGTGGCGGCCCGACACAATTCTAGAATACGTAGGTTATACTACTAATGCCCAGTGCCCTGTTTGTCTGCTCCGATGTGTGTGCACGCCCGCACTCCGTTAGAACCTACACTGCTGCACCAACCGCCGTCGCTTTTGACCGCTTATAATCAGCCTAGTAATCGTGTCCCACCCTGCCTAGTTTCAGGGTACCATGATACCTAATTGGGTTACTGCTGAAATGGGTCCCCGTTACTAGGGTTTTATAGTCAAAACATGTCAAGGGGTTAAGTGTCTATATTAACCTAACCCCACCCGTCAGTTTTTGTTAACATGTTGAATTTGGTTGTGTTTTAGTTAACTTAACCCTACCATCCTGACTAGTCTGTCCTTAGCTTTAAATCAGTTAAAGCACCAACCACTCAGATTAGACAGGTGTTGTTACAGTTACTGGATGTGCCGGTCGGTTCTGGGCAGGTTTACACCGTAACTCAGTCTAACCTCGGGTCCTTATTGGGCTCAATGCCTTAACCTCCCACATTGGATAGGTATTGTTGTGATTACTGGACAGCCGGGCGGGTCCGTGCAGGTTTACATCACAACTCAATCCAACCTCGGGTTAAGCATACTCGTATTTTCTAAATTTACATATTTGTCTCTTTTACTTGTTATATGTAAATTTGTTAACCATTAAATGTTATGGCCCACTTTCCAAGTTCATCATTTTTAGGTATATAATTTATACTGTTTCATGCCATAAATTACCTAGGGGATTTTCCACCCATTTATGTCAAGTTTCCTATAGTTACCAATTTTTCCCAACGCTACCCCGTCTAAATATTAGGCTAACAATCTTAGCCTAATTTTCCATTCGCATGATTTTTGACATATGATATTAGGCTAAAAGCTTAGCCTAATTTAGCGTACAAAATTTGCATAAAGGAATCCATTAACATAAACATGTCATAGGTGTAAACTTGGCACTTTGGCATAGTCAATATGAACATAATATGAGTGAACCTGCAAAATAGTCATCATGAATGTCATAGGTGTGAACTTGGCATTTTTGGCATAGTCAACATGAACATAATAGGGGTGAACTTGCAAAATAGTCATAATAAATGGCATAGGTGTGAACTTGCAACGTAGACTAAACCACATACATATATGTGAATTTACAACACAGACTAGATCATCTTACATACATGTGAACTTGCAAATCAATCACAAACATATGAATAGGTGTGAACTTGCAATATGACATAGGTTTAATATACACACATAAACACGTAGAACTAATATTTGGTCACATATGTGATAGGATTTTACAACCTAAAACTTGCATAAACATAAGCCTAAACATATTTTTATCTAGGCATAACTTCAAACACAAACTAGCTTGTGACAAAGTTAATATAAAAACATATAGGTGTAAATCCTAACTTTAACCATATACTTGTATGTGATGTTGCCTTCATTCTAAATGTACAATAGGACCAACATCAAGTCAATTATACCACAAACATCCCAATACCATTCACAATACAATCATTGCAATACACAGATATGAATTAACATCGTCGTTATACAATAAAATTCCATTTCCACTTTACATCGAATCAAGTCTTAATTTTATTCTCATCGAAAAAATCACTATACTTACAACCAACGACGATCTTGGTTTCTGGTTTCTGAGTTCTGAATTTGCAATGCTATCCTTTGGGTAGATAAACGTTGTTTGAATCTTGTTTTAGTTTAGTTTTGCTCGTCTCTAAGTTTTTCTACAAGTGGAGGCTCCTCTCAGTTTTCTCCCGACAGCATGGCGGCTCTGTCTCTAATTTTTATGTGAATTTAGGTTGGAGACTTGAGTTGTTTATATAGAATTTCAGATTGATTTGAGCCGTCAGATGATCATAGATGAATCTAGACCTTTCACTTCGAGAGGAGCCAACCAGAATGTGACAAATCAGCCCTAGTGACACACCAAGACTCAGAAATACGACCAGAACCCGACCAGGCTAGTCAGGGCCTGACCAGGTCGACTGGGCAGGTCGACCCCCAGATCGACAATGTGGTCTACCTGGTCACCCAGGTCGACCCCCTGGTCGACCTGGGTCCTGGGCGGGAATTTTCCCACCCAGCCCAGTTTGGGTCTGTTTTTCGAATTTTGAACTGATTTTGAACTGTTTGAATTTTTAAATCGAATTCTGAAACTTCCAGAGGTCGTAACTCCTTCATACGGAGACCGATTTATGCAAACTCGGAGTCTATCTCAAGGAGAATTCCGAGACGATCACAACGGCGAAACCCGTTTCCCTTAATTCTTTCATTTAGAATTAATTATATTTTTATTTGTTAATTTGCTGTTTAACTGAAAATTTGGGGTGTTACATTCTCCCCTCCTTTTAGGATTTCATCCTCGAATTCTTTAAGTCTGGAAGAACGTATATCCTAACATCCAATCGTTCATCTACTCAACCAACAAACATAGGCGTCCGTTGTCCTTAAGGACTTCTAATGCTTTATGATCATATGCATAGTGTGTGTATATGTCCTTATCTAATGCAAAAATTAGGCGGTCTACTGATTCAGTTGACCTCCTCAATACGAATCATGTAAGTGTCATGAATCCATTATGTATGCAAATATTCCCTACTTATAATTCTACATGAGTGCGCAACCATTCACACAAATGCGAATTGGCATAACTTGAATGACGAATATGAATTTGGACATATAATCCATTATGAATATAATTGGGTAAATGGGCATGAACACCTATAAAGACATAGGTATAATTAATTGGTTAATAATTAAGATGCCTAGGATTACAATAATTAGAAAACTATAACCGCACTTATGACGCGAGGTTAGATTGCATTTGTGGTGGAAGTCTGCCCGGACCCGACCAGCATATCCAGCAACCGCAAATGTTGAATCTAATGTGAGCGGTCTAAGTGCACAAATACGAGACGGGCTAAGACATGAGGTTAGGCCCAACTTGTAGAAGAAGTCTGCCCGGACACAACTGACATATCCAGCATCCACAAGTTGTAAGCCTAATGTGGGAGGTCTAGCCCATTATAACCATAAATGGACATAGTAACGAATTGGAATACTTAACCTAGTTGAATCCATAGGTATTGTATGAATATGAACTAAAATTGGGGTTAAGTAAATTTGGTTGAACAGTGGGCAGGTTAAGTAAATCTGAGGGGGTGGGCAATATTTACATATAGGCCCACAAACTTAACCTGATAAGGTTATGTAATTAAAGACACCTAGTGGTATACATAACCGATGGAAATAATAAAGTTATGTAATTAAAGACACCTTTTAGGGTAAGCATAACTTGTAGAAATGATAGGGTCATGTAATTAAAGACACCTTGTGGTATACATAGTCAATGTAAACCTAGTGGGGTATACAAGACAAGGAGGAGAGCTTGTATCATATTGTGTGGGACCCGTTTCAACCAGTAACCCGGAGTAGGTATCAAACATGTACTCCGAACTAGGTCGAAGAAGGGGCATGCTTACTGGACTGATTGTAAGAGATCCAAATGTGGAGGACGGTGTGGGCAGCGCAAACCGACCGGGCCATGTGCGTGCATGAGCCGGGCAGAGGGGGATAAGACGACCGTGACACATGTAGATATGGGGCTGTTCATTTCAGCGAAGGGTTGGCACTTTAGGACGTGATACATCCTACGGTGGGGCCGGCACAGAGTATCTACGCGGATTAGGGAGCCGATCGATTAGGGTTGTAGTTAGGGTACATTTGGATGTATGCCTAAGTCTACCACCTTATAGTGGAAGGGATCATGTCATTCTGGATATACTAGTAGTAGTGCAGAGTAATCATTAAAGAAACGTATACGTCCTATCCTGTTTACCTAGTCATACCTGCCTTTCATGTAGTTTTCTCTCTTATCCACTTTATATGTCTGTCATGCTACTTTTATTTATTTACTTGCTAAAAGTAGTTGGACTCGCCAGACTTTTTATCTGACCCTTTTTGTTTCCTCTTCTTTCTTCCGTTTCCCCCTCAGGTTCTAAGGGAGGGAATTCTCAGGCTTAGTCAGGACTCAGTTATCATCTTGCTTGGAGCAGCTTCTGAAGTATTGCTCAAGTTCTTGTCTCTACTATGGCTTTGTCTCTTTTTAGGGAATTATGCTTTTTATGCACTCTGATGGAATAAGACAGAAAGTTTTATATTTTTGTAATGGATTTTATGTAGTTTCAGACTCGTGATATTTTGTACCACGATGTTTTGATTTATGTTTGAAATAAAAATTTAAATTCCGTTGTTCCTTTTATATCGGTCTTGTAATATTTCTGTTCTGTTTACCTATAACGCTTCACGAAACTTAATGCATTCCCTTAGTGAGTGACAATAACGAACGTGGGGTGTCACACACAGTGTTATCGGTAAATTTAATTATCATTTCATGTTCAAATCTAATTAAAGATTTAACTATCGCATGGAGTAAAACTGGTGATACTCCATTCTCGATCATTTCATGAATTCGATAAATTTTATTATTCCTTTTTTATTTTAATCTATTTAAAGATTTACTAAAACTTCATTTAGTTTTAATCTTCCATAAATCATTATTTAATGATTATTAAATCTTTGGAAATTAATCCTGCCTTTAACTGGGTTGAAGAATCAATGTCTTTTAAAACACAGTTCACAATAAACCAAAATCATCTTCCATCAAAATGGAATCTTCATGGAAATCATAACCGTATATAATCGATATAAATTTCCGTCTCAAATCAATACTATAAATGGAATAACGACACAACCTTTTAAATTCCATAAATAGTAACGATCTTCCTTTACAAAAGCTCATTTCGATTATTACCAATCGAATTCCATTCAATTCCAATTTAATATATTAAACTGGAAAACTTTACTTTGGAAAATTCCATTAATCTTAATTAAAAGATTTATAAATTTTGAATCATAACTTCACTGTTAATCGGGTTAAAGAACAATTGTTATTTGAAACACAGTTCATGACAAATCCAAAATCCTATTCGATATTAAATACAAGGCTCTAAACAGAAATTATATCGGCTTATATTCAATATCAAATTTCGAAACAAACAAATATCATTTTAGGAAATAACGATATATATATATCTTCCAAATCCCTCAACAATATCCGTATAATCATGGAATCCAATATCGAAATATCCCATAGATAATTTCCATTCAAATCCATTCCAATTTATATATTGGAAAAATTCTGGTTATATTAAAACCATTTGTCAATCCAATTTATTATTTTAAAACATTGGATTATTATTATAGTTAATAACTAGTTCATTTCGATAAAAATATATTTTATCTGTCCAAATATGGAATTTTTCATCCAAAACTTTCCAAATCATTTATTATGAATTTACAAAATTTGTCCATATTTTTAATAATTTTATTATCGCCATTTAAGTCGATTTCCACATACGATCATCGAACTGCATTTACAACGACCTTTTCCAAAATTGATTTGGACATATTTTAAATCCAGCCGTTCAAATTTAAATCTCATATATTCATTTGAAAGATCTTTTCGATACGAACCCAATGGTTCCAGTTTTAGGAGAATCCGATGGTCGGATCTCCCATTGCATCAATTTGAAGTCGATGGTTAAAATTCGCAAACGGTCGCTACGCGGCGCGTTCTTTTCAAACCATTTAATTATATATAATATATTAATATATATTTCGTCAATTTCCATTCAAAATGTATTTTATAAATTCGTTTATAAATTCATTTTAGAACGATTTCAACTTCATTTTCAAATCTAAATCTAAATTGAATATTCCATATCATTATAATTTTAAAATGATAATATTTTCAAAATATCTGATTTTGAAATCCATTTCCTTTTCATATTCATTATAAAATGAATAACATCGATCGATAAACCCGTTCGGGTCAAAATGGCTTTTAGCTACTTAACCCGCTTCGTATATTTCAATATTTTTGTGTCCATCCAAAATCCGACATCAAAATCATATTTTGATTCTTTATTTAATATTATTTTAAAATATTCATCATATTCTGAATCGGAATGCAACTCAAACATTTATCATATAATTTCGGTTATATGGATTTCATACATCACATGTATTCAACCAATAATGATAAATAATCATTAACATTCAACCATCATCCACAGCGCAATTCACAACTCTATAAGCGTTAAAATAAATAAATAACGCTTATCATAGTCTGTCAGTCATTCGATTGACATACAACTAATTATTGGGATTAGTGTATGTCAAATATCATCCCAATATCCGTGTGGGGTTTTCAAACAACAATAGTCAATTTAATTAAATCATTGGTTAATAAATTTAACCAATTCTAATTTGGTTTGAATTATTTTTCTAATTAATCAATTTTACTGTTCAAATAATAAATGGAAATTTATAATTTAATTTTAACTACCACATTAATGATAACATTATTTTTAATATGTTAAACATCATAATCACAACACAAATCACTAAATCATCCACATAAATAAATACTCAACAAGCAAATGCCATTTACGGCACCA
The DNA here is from genome assembly GCA_030737875.1 of Allium sativum. NCBI lineage: Eukaryota > Viridiplantae > Streptophyta > Magnoliopsida > Asparagales > Amaryllidaceae > Allium > Allium sativum. Next base: position 793,599,858 of record CM060918.1, on the reverse strand, counting down.
CAAATGTCCATCCGCGGAGTATGAAATGTGTGTGTAGCTAATATTCATGCATCACTTCCAATTTATGTGATTTGTGCGAATTCATGTGTTGAACTCCATACAACAGATAAAAATCAATACTGGCAATTCTATATATTTACAGTTATAAAATAATTAAATAACTGTATAAAATTTTAGTGAGAGAATTCTCACTTTCGTTTCCACTCCGCCATTCTTTATTTCTAAATTGTTTTTAACAAAATTAAACAGGAGCTTAATTTTGTCAAAAATTCCAACTGCCTCCGTTTCCGTTCTGGTCAGTTACATGTTGTAATGTTCATTGCTGCGAATCCAACGTAACTTGAATCATCGGATTTGGACCTCGTATGAAAAAGATATGGGTGTTTGTACATTAATTAAAATTCAAGATAATTAATTAATAATTAACTAATAATTAATTTCTTAATTACTTCTCTATTCCTAATCCATCATTCAATTTTTTTTACCTTGAAACCCATCGTCATTGATCCTTCCCTGACCGTCGCACCCCCAAGCCAACGCCGGACCCAGACCAGAGATGCTCATGACGTCGCCCTTCGCACTAGCTCCCCGCGCCACCAACCTTGTTGAAGTCGATCCCTCCAGTGGCCACGAAATACGCCGCCAATCCCACGACTTTGAGCGGCAATTTTGAAAAATCCAGGGCATGAAAAACAATCCAGACCGTTCAAGCTTTAGATCATAAGAAGCGCTTCAGTTTTCCCTTTGAAATTTTCGTTGATTAATGTGTGGATGTTGAGATCTGATGGGAGGAAGAACGGAGCGGTTGTCACCTTTGATTTTGTGAAGGCGGCGGACTGAAGAAAATTAATTAATTAGGATTTCTAGATTCTCATAAGTATAAAATTATACATATATATATACACACACATATATATAAAAATTATTTTATATTATTAAATTCCAAAAATACATGTTTGTTGCCACGAACTCCAAATCAAACCCAATAACTGTCATTCCAAGTAATATACCCGTATATCGGACACAATGGGATATGTTTCGTAAGAAAATTCGACTGTTTCGATAAGTTTTTATCAAAATTAAAATATAAATTAATATAACGGTCAATATTGAACTTGAATGTACATTTTAATTTACTGTGCTCACATACTGACTCCAAAAATTACTGATAAATCATTTCTAGCTATGTTTTGATGATATGGTCTTAAAAAACTAATTTCGTCGAATTTCGAGACCATTTGAAAAATGGCCATTTTTCAGTCGATTAAATTCAAACTAAAACTAACAAAACACGTTTAAGTTTACCACACTCATATATTAATTCCAAAAAATTTGAAATTTGAAACCTAAAAATAATTTGACATTCCGGATCCAACAAAAGTGGTTTCATTGAAAATGGAGGTTGTTTGCAAAATGGCTATTTTTAAGGGCTGTATATTATATGAAAAAATATATAAATTCCATAGCGACTATTCTAAATTTTAAATTGGACATAACTTTCCATTTATAAAATGAAATTTATATTTTTCACGTTCATTAGAAAATTACAGTTCAAAATATTCCAATGTTTCTTGTTTTACTGAAATCCGATTTATATTGAATTTTGTATATTCATTCAAAGTTTAAAATCGAATTTTCAAACTACCGCGCCATTTCAGACTCATTATAATTGTATTTTAAATTCATACGTCCTAACTTCATTTAAAATAATTTTTTTTTCGTTATTATCTAAAATAAATTATTCTAAATATTCAAAATCCATTAAAATAGCTAAAATAAAAAAAATTAAATTGGTTCAGAAATTCCGGGTTATTACAATCTCCCCCACTTAAAATATTTTTGTCCTCGAAAAGGAACGAATCTGAAAGTTGTTTAATTAACCAACTCAACTTTCATTCTGGTTTTCGTTCTTCAACTTTTTAGTTTCTAAGAATTTCCAAATTTCTCAAAAATCTGGCTAACACCCTAAATTTTCGAAAAATTTCGCCATAACCTCCTTTGTACAGGTTGACTTCTAAAAATTTATTGGGCCGTATCAGGCACCCAATAAATCAATAAAATGCATACACTATTTTTAGTGACCTATCTATGCCTAATGGAGACGTGTAAAGATCATAATCTCACTACCTTTGCCTAGTGTTGGAAAATAAATAATCCATGTGTCATATCTAAAATCAAGAGAGATGTTAATTATTGTCATCTTCAGACCTGTGCAGGGTTTTTATTAGATCCTGCCCCGAGCACCGTTACATATATTCCTTAATTACGTCCATAATCAGTCTTCTGTTCAACCTGTTATTCAGTCATCGCCATACAAGCATCTCGCCCGTATGGTAATCTAAACCTCGTCATATAAGCGCCAAATGCTTATATGGAATATGATATGATATGTTGTCTTCATGTAGTATGCCATGCGGTGTAGTTCAAAATTTGTTTGTTTTTATCCTATGGCGTGGTTTATAATCTCACACGGAACACCCATCACAATGCATCCAATTGCACTCACAGTATTTTATGTAATAAATAAAATTGCGCAACCAACTCATTGAGGTGTACTTATTTGTCGGACACACAAATTAATTCTTTACTAAATAGCGAATCCATAACCTGTTTAACAAATATATACATGCATCTCTATCAATATATAAATCTAATCCGAACTAAATTTTCTATTCAACTCTATATTATATTTGGTTTGGCTTTATTTATCATTCATTCTCATATGGGTTTTATTATTTCAATATTTTTATTAATCAAACCAATAATCACACATCAAAACCAGCAATCAATTAATTGATTAAATTTTCAAATATATAACTTTTATATATACTCAAAATCATGTTTTTCAAGACCAAATCACAAACAATAAATTCTGACTAAGTTTGGCTCTCGCACCAGTCAATTGGAAATATATAGATATCCCACTTTCGAAACTCGAACATAAATGCAGATGATAATCGATTAATCACCAAGATCATCTCTAGGCGACTGAGTGTGATTCTATATCTACCCAGTATATTTGAGACTTCGAATACACGTTAATTACGTGTATATTCAAGATCTTCATATACCTGATAGTCAAAATTAATTATAAAATAAAATACTCAAATACATATAATATGATGCAAAATTTCAAAATTAAATTTGTTTTTATAAATAATACTCTTCTAACTCATTCTAGGGTATTACTAACCCTATCTATAACGAGTCATTCTTATAGGATATTACTAATCCTATCTCTGATGAATTCTTTCGTTTGGTTCTAATGTGCCTTGTTCTCCGAGCTTTGTAAACAAAAGCTCTGATACGAAACTGAGAAGACCCGAAACTCCACTTACGGGAAAGCCCGGATTGCTTTGAGGACAAGACTCATAGAAACACAAACGATAGAATGTCTCATTGCTATTACAACAATTACATCAGAGTACAACTGTAACACCCCGCATATTCTATAACATTAAGTTTCACAAATTAAAGCATAATTAATTCAAAATGAAAGAATTAAGGTAAAAGAGTTTCTCCGTTGCGATCGTCTCGGAATTCTGCTTGAGATAGAGTCCGAGTTTACACAAATCGGACTACGTATGAAGGAGTTATGACCTCCGGAAGTTTCAGAATTCAATTTAAAATTCAAACAGTTCAAAATTCAGTTCAAATTTCGAATTCAGAGCCAAACAGGGCTGGGCGGTAAAATTCCCGCCCAGGACCCAGGTCGACCTAGGGGTCGACATGGGTGACCAGGTCGACCATAGGGTCGACCTTGGGGTCGACCTGCCCAATCGACCTGGTTTGTCCCTGGCTGGCCTGGTCGGGTTTCTGGTCGAATTTTGTGGCTTGGCTGTGTCACTAGGGCTTACTTGTCACTTTCTGATTGGCTTCTCTTGAGATGGATGGCCTTGATTAACTCTAGCTTCATTGACGGCTCTAATTAATTTGAAATTCTATAAATACAACTCAACTCTCAACCTAAATTCACACAAATAATATAGAACTGGAGCCGTCATGCTACTGGAAAGAAACTAGGAGTGGCCATCAATTAGAGAAAGCGTAGAGACAAGTCAAAACTAAAGTAAAACAAGAATCAAAACAACGTTAGTCTACCCAAAGGAAAGCATTTCAAATCCAGAACTCAGAATCCAAAATTCAGGTTCGTCGTTTGTTGTAAGTATAGTGATTTTTCCGATGTGAATAAAAGTTAGGATTTGATTCGATGTAAATTGGAAATGGAATTATGCTATTGTATAACGACGATGTAAATTCATATCTATGTGATGTAATGATATTGTGATGTTTTTGACTTGATGTTGTATCCATTAGAATGTTTGTGGATTAATCTAGTTGATGTTGGATCTATTCAAATTCACGTACAAGTTATTTGGCTCATATATATGCCTATATGTTTAGGTGATTATGACAAGTTATATGATGTACAATAGAACCTTTACGCCTAAATGGTTATATTCATATACATGCTCATATGTTTATACAAAATTTGCTAGTTCCTAATTGGATCCATGTCACGATCCACTTTAATACATGTTTCATGTTGTAATTAGACATATGATTAGATCTAGTTTACACCCTTGCGATGAAATTATACATACTTTATGAACATGTCACATTCTTGTCATATGCTAGTTATGTTCGATGTTATGCCTAGATAAATATATTTAGGCCTATGTTTATGGAAGTCTAAAATATGCCATTTCATGTGACACCTATTTAGATTTAGTCTATAATGCAAGTTCACATGATAAGTAGATTTAGTCTATAATGCAAGTTCACATATATGTATGTGTGGTTTAGTTTGCGTTGCAAGTTCACACCTATGACATTCATGATGACTATTTTGCAAGTTCACCCCTATTATATTCATAATGACAATGCCAAAATGCCAAGTTTACACCTATGACATTTTTATGTTAATAGATACCTTTATGCAAACTTTGTATGCTAAATTATGCTATGTTTTTGCCTAATACTATATGTCAAAAATCATGCGAACGAAAAATTAGGCTAAGGTTTGTTAGCCTAATATTTAGATGGGGTAACGTTGGGTAAAATTGGTAGGTATAGGAAAACTTGACACAAAAATTGGTGGCATTTAAACGGTATAAATTCTTATACCGAAAATGTTAAACTTGAAATGTGGGTCATAACATTTAATTTTTGACAAATGTACATATAACCAGTAAAAGAGACAAATATGTAAATTTAGAAAATACGAGAATGCTTAACACGAGGTTGGATTGAGTTGTGATGTAAACCTGCTCGGACCCGCCCGGCTGTCCAGTAGTCACAACAATACCTATCCAATGGGGGTAGTTAAGAATGGAGCCCAATAAGGACCCGAGGTTAGACTGAGTTACGGTGTAAACATGCCGGAAACCAACCGGCACATCCAGTAACCATAACAATACCTGTCTAATGTGAGTGGCCGGTGCTTTAAGAGGCTAAGGACAGATGGTAGGGTTAAGTTAACTAAAACACTTAACCAAATTCAAGATGTTAAAAAGAATTTGATGGGTAGGGTTAGGTTAATACATACACTTAACCACTTAACATGTTTGACTAGAAAACCCTAGTAACGAGGGACCCGTTTCAGCAGTAACCCAAATTAGGTATCATGTTACCCTGAAACTAGGCAGGGTGGGCCACGATTACTGGGCTGATTGTAAGCACAAATGCGATGGCGGTTGGTGCACAGTGTGGGTTCTAACAGAGTGCGGGCGTGCACACACTCCGGAGCAGACAAGCAGGGCACTAGGGCATCAGTAGTATAACCTATGTATTCTAGAATTGTGTCGGGCCGCCACCATGGGTCTTGATACACCCCATGGCGAGACCAACATAGGTAGCTACAAATCATTGGGGGCCGTATGACACATATGTTTATGCGAGTAGGAGCCGATCTTTAAAAAAATGGGGATCACATCACCCTCAGCATGGGGTGCCAGTCAGAATAAGTTCAAGTAGGTGCAGAGATATAGTATGGGGTGCGATAGTATATTCGGTTCTAAACTACTTTATCTTAGTTTATGATACTTTCCTATTTCCAGTTTATACCTATCATGCCCTTATTCTTATTTTCATACTGAAGAGTCACTAGACTTACCAGGCTTTATGTCTGACCCTGTTTTTCTTTCGTCTTCTTTTCTTCCGTTTCCCTCACCCCCAAGGTCCACAGGGAGGAAACAACCCAGCTTAGTCAGACTCTTTGCAAGCTTCAAGATAGTAGATGTATGGTTTGGACTCTCTTTCATTGGACATGCCTTTTGGACACACTCTATAGGGATTTATGTTGTTTTAAAATTATGTTTTATGCTTCTTTATTCAATAATCAAGACATAAATGTTGTTGTAATGTTTTGGAGGTTGTTGTAAAACAATTATGGAAATGCTTTTGTATGAACACGTTTTGATGGAATAAAAGTTTGTTTGTTTTCCGCTGCTTATATATATATATATATGTGTGTGTGTTTATATCTGTCTTGTGTTTTTCTCTGTGACTTTTACCTATAAACCTCCATCAAAGTTAAGGCATTCCCTTGGTGAGTGACCTTAATGCAGGGTGAGTGTTTCACTTGGTATCAGATCATAGGTTTAACAGATAAGATAAAAGTTTTTGAAATTATTTTCAAAAGAGGAGCTTAAAGAAGCATTTTTCAAGAAAAAGTGTTTTTGTTATTTTAAAAAGGCCTAATTCCCCAAAGCCATATGCCCTATCTCTATATCCTTCATTTTGAATCTTTCCTTTTTGTTTCAGCATGTCTGGAGACCTTAACCTTCCAGAAGGAGTACCAGTACCCGGCTGGTTTAGGAGGTACCTAGAAGCTAGGGCCAATGGCGCGGGCCCAACAGACATCCTCCTCCAGTAGCAGCGGTTCCTCCCCCTTCTCCTCCTCCTCGTGGAAATGCTTTTGCAAAGACATGTTGAGACTTCAAGGCTATGGGTGGAAAAGACTTTTATGGAACAGAATCCTTTGTAATAGCAAGAAACTGGCTAAAGGAGACCGAGGATCTGTTTGTCAACTTCAAAGTTAACGACAAGCAAAAGATACAGCTAGCAGTGTGGCTGCTTAAAGATGAAGCTTCCTATTGGTGGGAGATCACCAATGCTGAGAGGCCAGTGAAAACATGGGAAGATTTCAGGACGAGGTTTGAGAAGAAATTCCTCGCCCAAGCTGAAAGAAGCTTGCAAATGGAGAAGTTCCTAACTCTGAAACAGGGAAGTATGACGATCAGGGAGTACATTATTCAGTTTAATCAACTGGCCAGAATTGGGCTGGATTTAGTAAACACCCAACAAAAGAAGGCTCTTCGCTTCGTCAAAGGTCTGAATGAGCCTCTACACAGCCTTGCTATGACCCATGTATCCACGGGAGCGACTTATGAAAGCTTAGTGGACATGGCATTGCTACACGAGGAAGACAAGGGCAAGAAAGAGACTAAGGTGGAAGAAAAGAAGGAGGGTTTACAGGCTAAGAAAACAGACTTCAAGAAAGACGGAAAGAATAACAAGTCCCGTGAGAAAAGAAAGTGCAATTTCTGTGGCATTGTTGGACATATAGTGAAAGACTGCCGAAAGAAGAAGGCGAAGATGAGTGGTGGTTGCTTCCGTTGCGGAGAGACTGGACACTTGGCTAAGGTCTGCCCAAAGATGCGAAGGCAGGGATAGAGGACTGGATCCACTTTAGGGGGTCAAGTTCATGCGCTAGTGGCACCTCCACAGGAACGAGGTAGTAATATTTCTGTAGAAAGTGTAGTTTATCTTTATGATTATCCAGTTCGCACACTCTTTGATTCTGACGCATTACACTCCTTTATTTCATCTTCTTTAGTAGAATCTCTGCACCTAGACACTAGTATGGTAGAGGATCCCTTAGTTGTTTCAAACCCAATTGGGGGCTCAGCTTATTTGTCAATGGTTTGTTTGGGTTTGAAAATCTCTATTCTAAGTGTTCAATTTAGATGTAGTGCCTTTGTTCTGGGTTTCTCGGGATATGGACTGATCTTAGGCATGGACTGGTTATCCAGTAATGGTGCCATTCTTGATTGTGAGAAAATAATGTTTAGGCTCTTGTCTCAGCTCGGTAACACTCTAGAAATTTCTTGTAATCCCTTGAATGTTGTTATGCTTAGTTATCTAGAGTCGCTTGATGCTTCTGTTGAGAATTTGCAGTCAGTTAGAGTGGCCCGGGAATATCCGGATGTCTTTAAGGAGGTGAAGGGCCTACCTCCAAGGCGGGAAATAGACTTCCGCATATATCTTATGGATAATGCAAATCCCGTAGCCTTACCTGTTAGACACATAGCTCCAAGGGAGAGAAAGGAGCTCAGTGAGTAGGTTAAAGAGCTTCTCGAGAAGGGGTTCATTAGACGGAGCATTTCGGAATGGGGTGCTCCAGTGGTGTTCGCAACCTAAGCGGACGGTTAACTTCGCCTTTGCATTGACTATAGGGAGTTAAACAAATTAACCAAAAAGAATAGGCACCCTCTTCCCAGAATCGACGATTTGTTTGATCAGCTTGTAGGTGCGTCGGTTTTCTCCCAACTTGATCTGGCTACTAGGTTCCATCAGCTCAGAGTAGTTGAAGTTAACATTGATAAAACGGCGTTCAGAACCCCAGATGGTTTCTTCGAGTGGCTTGTCATGCCTTTCGGCTTGACAAACGCACCCGCTTATTTCGTAGACCTAATGAGCAGGGTGTTCAGAGAATTCCTTAACAAATTTGTGGTTGTCTTCGTAGACGATATTTTCACCAAAGAATAAGGAAGACCATGCTCAACATCTGAAAGAAATCATGGATACTCTCTGTGCACATTAGCTAAAGGCCAAATTTTCTAAGTGCCACTCCTGGAGAGAATAAGTAAGGTTTCTTGGGCATGTAGTATCCAAAGAAGGGTTGGCCGTAGACCCCACGAAAGTAGTTGCGGTGCAAGATTGGAAGGCACCTAGGAACGCAACCGAAGTCCGAAGTTTTCTAAGGCTAGCAGGTTTCTACCGTAAGTTCATTAGGGATTTTGCGAAAATCTCAGCCCCACTCACAAGGCTAATAAAGAAAAATCTAGCGTTCGTTTGGGATCTGGACTATGATATTTCTTTCCAACGCTTGAAAAGGGCTCTTACAACAGCCCCAGTTCTAACCTTGCCTAACGGAAGAAAAATGTTCACGGTATACACGGATGCATGTGGAACGGGACTAGGCGCTGTTCTAATGCAAGAAGGAAGGTTAGTAGCTTATGGTGGAAGACAATTAAAAGTTCATGAAAAGAACTACCCAACCCACGATCATGGGTTGGCCACCATCGTCTTTGCACTTAAGTCTTGGCACCATTATCTCCAGGTGAGAAGTTCGAATTATATACTGACCATAAATCTTTGAAGTTTCTTTTCTTGCGGAAAGATCTTAACTTGAGGCAACAAAGATGGATGGAGCTTCTTGCCTCGTATGACTTCGAGATTTCCTATACTCTTGGCAAGGGCAATGTAATAGCAGACACCTTGAGTAGAAAGAAGTTGACCCTAAGCCCTCTCTTTATAGAAAGGCAAAGCTTGGAGTATATAGCCAGTTTTAACTTTAGGCCCTCCTCTGATTTTCTATCGGGTTTGTTAGCATCTCTAGAAGTACGCCCTACTCTCTTGGACTCTATAGAGACTGCACAATGTGAAGACCCTCAGCTCGTTGACGTGATTGACAAGCTTATTAGGGGTGAGACTTCTCGTCACCACAATAGGTACACCATTGATGATAAGGGTTGGCTAAGACGGGATGGAAGGCTATGCGCCCCACAAGCAAGGGAGATGATAAAGGAGGTTCTCGAGGAAGCACATCATTTCAAGATGACTATACACCCTGGCAGAGATAAGATGTACAAGGATATAAAAAGGACTTTCTTTTGGAGTGGCATGAAGAAGGACATGGCAGATTTCGTTTCTAAGTGCATGACCTGCCAACGGGTCAAGGTGGAACAGAAGAAGCCTGGAGGACAACTTCATCCTATAGAAGTCCCACAATGGAAGTGGGATAGCATTTCAATGGACTTCATTGATGGGCTGCCTAGGTCAAGAAGAGGCAATACTAGCATTTGGGTAATAGTGGACAGGCTCACAAAAAGAGCCCACTTTTTACCTGTCAAGAGTAGAAGGACTGCCTCTTCTCTAGCGTCTCTTTATCTTAAAGAGATAGTTTGACTCCATGGGATACCCTCCAGCATTGTTAGTGATCGGGACCCTAACTTTACAAGTGAGTTTTGGCGGAGTCTGCAAGGAGCTGTAGGCACACAGTTATGCTTGAGCACGGCCTATCACCCCCAAACCGATGGCCAAACGGAAAAGGTGAATAGAGTTTTAGAGGATCTTTTGAGACTTTGCGTTCTTGACTTTGGAGGGACATGGGAGGATCATCTTCCTTTAGTGGAATTCGCCTACAACAACAACTACCAAACTACCATAGGCATGGCACCCTTCGAAGCCTTGTATGGAAGACCGTGCAAATCACCAACTTGTTGCTGGGAGTCTACAGATAGGCTTATACTTGGGCCAGACATGATTAGAGAGACTTCAGAGAAAGTGGACTTAATATGAAGAAGGCCCAAGATAGACAGAAATCCTATGCCGAAAAAAGAAGGACCGACCTTGGGTTTGAGGTTGGGGACAGGGTTTTCCTTAAGGTATCTCCTTTAAGGAACGTCGTTCGCTTTGGATCCACAAGAAAGTTAGCACCAAGATTTGTAGGACCGTTCCCTATCATCGAGAAGATTGGGAAGATGGCTTATAGAGTAGAGCTGCCCGAAAGGTTGGCTGGAGTCCACAATGTCTTTCACGTTTCTCATCTCCGGAAATGTTTACATGAGTCTGCGGAAGTGGTGGAGCCAAGCATTCTAGAAGAAGATAAGATAGAACGAGAGGCAACTGTGAGGAAAGTTCTAACTCGTCTCTTGGGAACTGAAAGCAAGAAGCTACACGTCAAGCTCGTTAAAGTTCAATGGAGCGATGCCGAGGAAGACGCGACATGGGAAACTGAGGACAGAATACGCGCTGCCTACCCTTTTCTTTTTGAGGGTACATTTTTGATCTCTCTTTTTCCTTAAGTTATGCTTGTATCTATCTTTTTAGGTATATCTTCTCGGTCCTTTTCCTAACTCCTTAGGTAGAAAACTAATGGATGCAAACATGTATTTGAAAACATGTAATGGATGATGGCTGCAAGTGGTTGCACGTGGATGCATATACACAAACACCCTAGGTTTTAGATCGGCTCAGTCACTTCCATATTGCATATGCATATATGTATTCATATTTGTATGTGGTTGAAACTAGATATGTTATCATACGGATGTCGCATTTTTCTGAATAGTTGCGCACTCATGGATGATAGGATGTACATTCTTCCTAACTTGAAGATTTCGGGGACGAAATCCTTTTAAGAGGGGGAGAATGTAACACCCCGTATATTCTATAACATTAAGTTTCACAAATTAAAGTATAATTAATTCTAAATGAAAGAATTAAGGGAAATGGGTTTTGCCGTTGCGATCGTCTCGGAATTCTGCTTGAGATAGAGTCCGAGTTTGCATAAATCGGACAACGTATGAAGGAGTTATCACATCCGGAAGTTTCAGAATTCAATTTAAAATTCAAGCAGTTCAAAATTCAGTTCAAATTTCGAATTCAAAGCCAAACTGGGCTGGGCGGGAAAATTCCCGCCCAGGACCCAGGTCGACTAGGGGGTCGACCTGCCCATTCGACCTAGTTTGGCCCTGGCTGGCCTGGTCGGGTTTCGGGTCGAATTTTGGGGCTTGGCTGTGTCACTAGGGCTTACTTGTCGCTTTCTGATTGGGTTCTGTTGAGATGGATCGCCTGGATTAACTCTAGCTTCATCGACGGCTCTAATTAATTTGAAATTCTATAAATACAACTCAACTCTCAACCTAAATTCACACAAATAATATAGAACTGGAGCCGTCATGCTGCTGGAAAGAAACTAGGAGTGGCGGTCAAATAGAGAAAGCGTAGAGACAAGTCAAAACTAAAGTAAAACAAGAATCAAAACAACGTTAGTCTACCCAAAGGAAAGCATTTCAAATCTAGAATCCAGAATTCAAGTTCGTCGTTTTTTGTAAGTATAGTGATTTTTCCGATGTGAATAAAAGTTAGGATTTGATTCAATGTAAATTGGAAATGGAATTATGCTATTGTATAACGACGATGTAAATTCATATCTATGTGATGTAATGATATTGTGATGTTTTTGACTTGATGTTGGATCCATTAGAATGTTTGTGGATTAATCTAGTTGATGTTGGATTTATTCAAATTCACATACAAGTTATTTTGCTCATATCTATGCATATATGTTTAGGTGATTATGACAAGTTATATGCTGTACAATAGACCCTTTACGCCTAAATGGTTATGTTCATATACATACTCCTATATTTATACAAAAGTTGCTAGTTCCTAATTGGATCCATGTCATGATCCACTTTAGTACACGTTTCATGTTGTAATTAGACATATGATTAGATCTAGTTTACACCCTTGCGATGAAATTATACATACTTTATGAACATGTCACATTCTTGTCATATGCTAGTTATGCCAACACAAATATGTTTAGGCCTATGTTTATGCAAGTCTAAATTATGCCATTTCATGTGACACCTATTTAGATTTAGTCTATAATGCAAGTTCACATGATAAATAGATTTAGTCTATAATGCAAGTTCACATATATGTATGTGTGGTTTAGTCTGCATTGCAAGTTCACACCTATGACATTCATGATGACTATTTTGCAAGTTCACCCCTATTATGTTCATAATGACTATGCCAAAATGCCAAGTTTACACCTATGACATGTTTATGTTAATAGATTCCTTTATGCAAACTTCGTACGCTAAATTAGGCTAAGTTTTTAACCAAGTACTATATGTCAAAAATCATGCGAACGGAAAATTAGGCTAAGGTTTGTTAGCCTAATTTTTAGACGGGGTAACGTTGGGTAAAATTAGTAGGTATAGGAAAACTTGACACAAAAATTGGTGGCATTTAAATGGTATAAATTCTTATACCAAAAATGTTAAACTTGAAATGTGGGCCATAACATTTAATTGTTGACAAATGTACATATAACCAGTAAAAGAGACAAATATGTAAATTTAGAAAATACGAGAATGCTTAACACGAGGTTGGATTGAGTTGTGATGTAAACCTGCCCGGACCCGCCTGGCTGTCCAGTAGTCACAACAATACCTATCCAATGTGGGTGGTTAAGCATGGAGCCCAATAAGGACCCGAGGTTAGACTGAGTTACGGTGTAAACCTGCCCGGAACCAACCAGCACATCCAGTAACCGTAACAATACATGTCTAATGTGAGTGGTAGGTGCTTTAAGAGGGTAAGGACAGATGGTAGGGTTAAGTTAACTAAAACACTTAACCAAATTCAACATGTTAACAAGAAATTGATGGGTGGGGTTAGGTTAATACAGACACTTAACCACTTAACATGTTTGACTAGAAAACCCTAGTAGCGAGGGATCGGTTTCAGCAGTAACCCAAATTAAGTATCATGGTACCCTGAAACTAGGCAGGGTGGGCCATGATTACTGGACTGATTGTAAGCGGTCAAAAGCGACGGCGGTTGGTGCACAGTGTGGGTTCTAACGGAGTGCGGGCATGCACACACTTCGGAGCAGACAAACAGGGCACTGGGGCATCAGTTGTATAACCTATGTATTCTAGAATTGTGTCGGGCCGCCACCATGGGTCTTGATACACCACATGGCGGGACCAACATAGGTAGCTACAAATCATTGGGGATCGTATGACACGTATGTTTATGCGAGTAGGAGCCGATCTTTAAAAAAAAAGGGATCACTTCACCCTCAGCATGGGGTGCCAGTTAGAATAAGTTCAAGTAGGTGCAGAGATATAGTATGGGGTGCGATAGTATATTCGGCTCTAAACTACTTTATCTTAGTTTATGATACTTTCCTATTTCCAGTTTATACCTATCATGCCCTTATTCTTATTTTCATACTGAAGAGTCACTAGACTTACCAGGCTTTATGTCTGACCCTGTTTTTCTTTCGTCTTCTTTTCTTCCGTTCCCCCCCCCCCCCCAGGTCCACAGGGAGGAAATAACCCAGCTTAGTCAGACTCTTTGCAAGCTTCAAGATAGTAGATGTATGGTTTGGACTCTCTTTCATTGGACATGGCTTTTGGACACACTCTATGGGGATTTATGCAGTTTTATAATTATATTTTATGCTTCTTTATTCAATAATCAAGACAGAAATGTTGTTGTAAAACAATTATGGAAATGCTTTTGTATGAACACGTTTTGATGGAATAAAAGTCTGTTTGTTTTCCGTTGCTTATATATATGTGTTTATATCTGTCTTGTGTTTTTATCTGTGACTTTTACCTATAAACCTCCACTAAAGTTAAGGCATTCCCATGATAGAGGGTGGGTGTTTCACTTGATATCAGAGCATAGGTTTACCAGATAAGATATAAGTTTTTGAAATTATTTTCAAAAGAGGGGTTTAAAGAAGCATTTTTCAAGAAAAAGTGTTTTTGTTATTTTAAAAAGGCATAATCCCCCAAAGCCATATACACTATCTCTCTATCCTTCATTTTGAATCTTTCCTTTTTGTTTCAGCATGTTTCGAGACTTAACCTTCCAGAAGGAGTACCGGTACCCGGCTGGTTTAGGAGGTACCTAGAAGCTAGGGCCAATGGCGCGGGCCCAGCAGACATTCCTCCTCCAGTAGCAGCAGTTCCTCCTCCTCCTCCTCCTCCTCGGGGAAATAATTTTGAAAAGATATGTAGAGACTTCAAGGCTATGGGTGGAAAAGACTTTTATGGAACAGAATCCTTTGTAGTAGCAAGAAACTGGCTAAAGGAGACCGAGGATCTGTTTGTCATCTTCGAAGTTGACGACAGGCAAAAGATACAGCTAGCAGTGTGGCTGTTTAAAGATGAAGCTTCCTATTGGTGGGAGATCACCAATGCTGAGAGGCCAGTGGAAACATGGGAAGATTTCAGGATGAGGTTTGAGATGAAATTCCTCTCCCAAGCTGAAAGAAGCCTGCAAATGGAGAAGTTCCTAACTATGAAACAGGGAAGTATGACGATCAAGGAGTACGTTAATCAATTTAATCAGCTGGCCAGATTTGGGCTGGATTTAGTAAACACCCAACACAAGAAGGCTCTTCGCTTCGTCAAAGGTCTGAATGAGCCTATACACAGCCTTGCTATGACCCATGTATCCACGGAAGCGACTTATGAAAGCTTAGTGGACATGGAATTACTACACGAGGAAGACAAGGGCAAGAAAGAGACTAAGGTGGAAGAAAAGAAGTAGGGTTTATAGGCTAAGAAAACAGACTTCAAGAAAGGCGGGAAGAACAACTAGTCCCGTGAGAAAAGAAAGTGCAATTTCTGTGGCATTGTTGGACATATAGTGAAAGACTGCCGAAAGAAGAAGGCGAAGATGAGTGGTGGTTGCTTCCATTGTGGAGAGACTAAACACTTGGATAAGGACTGCCCAAAGAAGCGAGGTCAGGGACAGAGGATTGGATCCACTTCAGGGGGTCAAGTCCATGCACTGGTGGCACCTCCACTGGAACGAGGTTGTAATATTTCTGTAGAAAGTGTAGTTTATCTTTATGGTCATCCTGTTCGCACACTCTTTGATTCTGGCGCATCAGACTCCTTTATTTCATCTTCTTTACTATAATCTCTGCACCTAGACACTAGTATGGTAGAGGATCCCTTAGTTGTTTCAAACCCAATTGGGGGCTCATCTTATTTGTCAATGGTTTGTTTGGGTTTAAAAATCTCTATTCTAAGTGTTGAATTTAGATGTAGTGCCTTTGTTCTGGGTTTCTTGGGATATGGACTGATCTTAGGCATGGACTGGTTATCTAGTAACGGTGCCATTCTTGATTGTGAGAAAAGAATGGTTAGGCTCTTAACTCAGCTCGGTAACACTCTAGAAATTTCTTGTAATCCCTTGAATGCTGTTATGCTTAGTTATCTAGAGTCGCTTGATGCTTCTGTTGAGAATTTGCTGTCAGTTAGAGTGGTCCAGGAATATCCGGATGTCTTTGAGGAGGTGAAGGGCTTACCTCCAAGGCGGGAAATAGACTTCGGCATATATCTTGTTGATAATGCAAAGCCCGTAGCCTTACCTGTTAGACACATGGCTCCAAGGGAGAGAAAGGAGCTCAGTAAGCAGGTTAAAGAGCTTCTCGAGAAGGGGTTCATTAGACGGAGCATTTCGGAATGGGGTGTTCCAGTGGTGTCCGCAACCAAAGCGGACGGTTCACTTCACCTTTGCTTTGACTGTAGCGAGTTAAACAAATTGACCAAAAAGAATATGCACCCTCTTCCCAGAATCGACGATTTGGTTGATCAGCTTGTAGGTGCGTCGGTTTTCTCCCAACTTGATCTGGCTACTGGGTTCCATCAGCTCAGAGTAGCTGAAGATAGCATTGATAAAACGGCGTTCAGAACCCTAGACAGTTTCTTCGAGTGGCTTGTCATGCCTTTCGGTTTGACAAACGCACCCGCTTATTTCGTAGACTTAATGAGTAGGGTGTTCAGAGAATTCCTCAACAAATTTGTGGTTGTCTTCGTAGATGATATTTTGATCTTCTCAAAGAATGAGGAAGAGCATGCTAAACATCTGAAAGAAATCATGGATACTCTCCATGCACATCAGCTAAAGGTCAAATTTTCTAAGTGCCACTTCTGGAGAGAAGAAGTAAGGTTTCTTTGGAATGTAGCATCCAAAGAAGGGTTGGCCGTAGACCCCGCGAAAGTAGTTGCGGTGCAAGATTGGAAGGCACCAAGGAACGCAACCGAAGTCCGAAGTTTTCTAGGGATAGCAGGTTTCTACCGTAAGTTCATTAGGGATTTTGCGAAAATCTCAGCCCCACTCACAAGGCTAACAAAGAAAAATCTAGCGTTCGCTTGGGATCTGGACTGTGATATTGCTTTCCAACGCTTGAAAAGGGCTCTTATAAGAGCCCCAGTTCTAACCTTGCCTGATGGAAGCAAAATGTTCACGGTATACACGGATGCATATGGAACGGGACTAGGCGCTGTTCTAATGCAAGAAGGAAGGGTAGTAGCTTATGGTGGAAGACAATTGAAAGTTCATGAAAAGAACTACCCAACGCACGATCTTGGATTGGCCGCCATCATCTTTGCACTTAAGTCTTGGCGCCATTTTCTTCTTGATGAGAAGTTCGAATTATATACTGACCATAAATCTTTAAAGTATCTTTTCTCGCAGAAAGATCTTAACTTGAGGCAACAAAGATGGATGGAGTTTCTTGCCTCGTATGACTTCGAGATTTCCTATACTCCTGGCAAGGGCAATGTAGTAGCAGACGCCTTGAGTAGAAAGAAGTTGACCCTAAGCCCTCTCTTTGTAGAAAGGCAAAGCTTGGAGTATATAGCCAGTTTTAACTTTAGGCCCTCCTATGATTTTGTACCGGGTTTATTGGCATCTCTTGAAGTGCGCCCTACTCTCTTGGACTCAATAGGGGCTACACAACGTGAAGACCCTCAACTTGTTGATGTGATTGACAAGCTTATTAGGGGTGAAACTTCTAGTCACCTCAATAGGTACTCCATTGATGATAAGGGTTGGCTAAGACGGGATGGAAGGCTATGTGTCCCACAAGCAAGGGAGATGATAAAGAAGGTTCTCGAGGAAGCACATCATTCCAAGATGACTATACACTCTGGCAGAGATAAGATGTACAAGGATACAAAAAGGACTTTCTTTTAGAGTGGCATGAAGAAGGACGTGGCAGATTTCGTTTCAAAGTGCATGACCTGCCAACGGGTCAAGGCGGAACAGAAGAAGCCTGGAGGACTGCTTCATCCTCTAGAAGTCCCACAATGGAAGTGGGATATCATTTCAATGGACTTCATTGATGGGCTGCCTAGGTCAAGAAGAGGCAATACTAGCATTTGGGTAATAGCGGACAGGCTCACAAAAAGCGCCCACTTTTTACCTGTCAAGATTAGAAGGACTGCCTCATCACTAGTGTCTCTTTATCTTAAAGAGATAGTTCGACTCCATGGGATACCCTCCAACATTGTTAGTGACCAGGACCCTATCTTTACAAGCGAGTTTTGGCGGAGTCTGCAAGAAGCTGTAGGCACACAGTTATGCTTGAGCACAGCCTATCACCCCCAAATCGATGGCCAGACGGAAAGGGTGAATAGAGTTTTAGAGGATCTTTTGAGACTTTGCGTTCTTGACTTTGGAGGGACATGGGAGGATCATCTTCCTTTAGTGGAATTCGCCTACAACAACAGCTACCAAGCTACCATAGGCATGGCACCCTTCGAAGCCCTGTATGGAAGACTGTGCAAATCACTAACTTGTTGGTGGGAGTCTACATATAGGCTTATACTTGGGCCAGACATGATTAGAGAGACTTCAGAGAAAGTGGACTTAATACGAAGAAGGATGAAGACGACCCAAGATAGACAGAAATCCTATGCCGACAAAAGAAGGACCGACCTTGAGTTTGAGGTTGGGGACATGGTTTTCCTTAAGGTATCTCCTTTAAGGAACGTCGTTCGCTTTGGATCTGCAGGAAAGCTAGCACCAAGATTTGTAGGACCGTTCCCTGACATCGAGAAGATTGGGAAGATGGCTTATAGAGTAGAGCTGGCCGAATGGTTGGCTGGAGTCCACAATGTCTTTCACGTTTCTCATATCCATAAATGTTTACATGAGTCTGCGGAAGTGGTGGAGTGATGCATTCTAGAAGAGGTTGAGATAGAACGAGAGGCAACTGTGAGGAAAGTTCCAACTCGTCTCTTGGGAACTGAAATCAAGAAGCTACGCAACCGTGAAGTCAAGCTCGTTAAAGTTCAATGGAGCGATGCCGAGGAAGACGCGACTTGGGAAACTGAGGACAGAATACGCGCTGCCTACCCTTTTCGTTTTGAGGGCATATCTTTGATCTCTCTTTTTCCTTATGTTATGCTTGTATCTATATTTTTAGATATATCTTCTCGGTCCTTTTCCTAACTCCTTAGGTAGAAAACTAATGGATGCAAACATGTATTTGAAAACATGTTATGGATGATGGCTGCAAGTGGTTGCTAGTGATTGCAAGTGGTTGCTCGTGGATGCCTATACACAAACACCCTAGGTTTAAGATCAGCTCAGTCACTTCCATATTGCATATGCATATATGTATTCGTATTTGTATGTGGTTGAAACTTGATATGTTATCATATGGATGTCGCATTTGTCTGAATAGTTGCGCACTCTTGTAGAATTATGAGTAGGAAAAATTTGCATACTTAATGGATTCATGGCACTTACATGATTCGCATTAAGGAGGTCAACTGAATCAGTAGACCGCCTGATTTCTGCATTAGATAGGGACATATACACACACACTATGCATATGACCATGAAGCATTAGAAGTCTTTTAAGGACAATGGACGCCCGTGTTTGTTGGTTGAGTAGATAGGCGATTGGACGATAGGATGTACATTCTTCCTAACTTGAAGATTTCAGGGACGAAATCCTTTTAAGAGGGGGAGAATGTAACACCCCGTACATTCTATAACATTAAGTTTCACAAATTAAAGTATAATTAATTCTAAATGTAAGAATTAAGGGAAACGGGTTTCGCCGTTGCGATCGTCTCGGAATTCTGCTTGAGATAGAGTCCAAGTTTGCACAATTCGGACTCCGTATGAAGGAGTTATGACCTCCTGAAGTTTCAGAATTCAATTTAAAATTCAAACAGTTCAAAATTCAGTTCAAATTTCGAATTCAGAGCCAAACTGGGCAGGGCGGGAAAATTCCTGCCTAGGACCCAGGTCGACCAGGGGGTCGACCTGGGTGACCAGGTCGACCATAGGGTCGACCTGGGGGTCGACCTGCCCAGTCGACCTGGTTTGGCCCTGGCTGGCCTGGTCGGGTTTCTGGTCGAATTTTGGGGCTTGGTTGTGTCACTAGGGCTTACTTGTCGCTTTCTGATTGGCTTCTCTTGAGATGGATGGCCTTGATTAACTCTAGCTTCATCGATGGCTCTAATTAATTTGAAATTCTATAAATACAACTCAACTCTCAACCTAAAGTCACACAAATAATATAGAACTGGAGCCGTCATGCTGCTGGAAATAAACTAGGAGTGGCCGTCAATTAGAGAAAGCGTAGGGACAAGTCAAAACTAAAGTAAAACAAGAATCAAAACAACGGTAGTCTACCCAAATGAAAGCATTTCAAATCCAGAACTCAGAATCCAGAATTCAAGTTCGTCGTTTGTCGTAAGTATAGTGATTTTTCCGTTGTGAATTAAAGTTAGGATTTGATTCGATGTAAATTGGAAATGGACTTACGCTATTGTATAACGACGATGTAAATTCATATCTATGTGATGTAATGATATTGTGATGTTTTTGACTTGATGTTGGATCCATTAGAATGTTTGTGGATTAATCTAGTTGATGTTGGATCTATTCAAATTCACATACAAGTTATTTGGCTCATATCTATGCCTATATGTTTAGGTGATTATGACAAGTTATAAGATGTACAATAGAACCTTTACGCCTAAATGGTTATGTTCATATACATGCTCCTATATTTATACAAAAGTTGCTAGTTCCTAATTGGATCCATGTCACGATCCACTTTAATACATGTTTCATGTTGTAATTAGACATATGATTAGATCTAGTTTACACCCTTGTGATGAAATTATACATACTTTTTGAACATGTCACATTCTTACCATATGCTAGTTATGTTCGATGTTATGCCTAGACAAATATGCTTAGGCCTATGTTTATGCAAGTCTAAATTATGTCATTTCATGTGACACCTATTTAGATTTAGTCTATAATGCAAGTTCACATGATAAGTAGATTTAGTCTATAATGCAAGTTCACATATATGTATGTGTGGTTTAGTCTGCGTTGCAAGTTCACACCTATACATTCATGATGACTATTTTGCAAGTTCACCCCTATTATGTTCATAATGACTATGCCAAAATGCCAAGTTTACACCTATGACATGTTTATGTCAATAGATTCCTTTATGCAAACTTTGTACGCTAAATTAGGCTAAGTTTTTAGCCTAATACTATATGTCAAAAATCATGCAAACGGAAAATTAGGCTAAGGTTTGTTTGCCCAATATTCAGAAGGGGTAACGTTGGGTAAAATTTGTAGGTATAGGAAAACTTGACACAGAAATTGGTGGCATTTAAACGGTATAAATTATTATTCCAAAAATGTTGAACTTGAAATGTGGGCCATAACATTTAATTATTGACAAATGTACATATAACCAGTAAAAGAGACAAATATGTAAATTTAGAAAATACGAGAATGCTTAACACGAGGTTGGATTGAGTTGTGATGTAAACCTGCCCGGACCCGCCCGGCTGTCCAGTAGTCACAACAATACCTATCCAATGTGGGTGGTTAAGCATGGAGCCCAATAAGGACTCGAGGTTAGACTGAGTTACGGTGTAAACCTGCCCCGAACCAACCGGCACATCTAGTAACCGTAACAATACCTGTCTAATGTGAGTGGTCGGTGCTTTAATAGGATAAGGATAGATGGTAGGGTTAAGTTAACTAAAACACTTAAACAAATTCAACATGTTAACAAGAATTTTATGGGTGGGGTTAGGTTAATACAGACAGTTAACCACTTAACATGTTTGACTAGAAAACCCTAGTAACGAGGGGCCTGTTTCAGTAGTAACCCAAATTAGGTATCATGGTACCCTGAAACTAGGCAGGGTTGGGCACGATTATTGGGTTGATTGTAAGCAGTCAAAAGCGACGGCGGTTGGTGCATAGTGTGGGTTCTAACGGAGTGCGGGCGTGCACACACTCCGGAGCAGACAAACAGGGCACCGGGGCATCAGTAGTATAACCTATGTATTCTAGAATTATGTCGGGCCGCCACCATGGGTCTTGATACAACCCATGGCAGGACCAACATAGTTAGCTACAAATCATTAGGGGTCGTATGACACATATGTTTATGCGAGTAGGAGTCGATCTTTAAAAAAAGGGGATCACTTCACCCTCAGCATGGGGTGCCAGTCAGAATAAGTTCAACTAGGTTCAGAGATATAGTATGGGGTGCGATAGTATATTCGGTTCTAAACTACTTTATCTTAATTTATGATACTTTCCTATTTCCAGTTTATACCTATCATGCCCTTATTCTTATTTTCATACTGAAGAGTCACTAGACTTACCAGGCTTTATGTCTGACCCTTTTTTTCGTCTTCTTTTCTTCCGTCCCCCCCCCCCCAGGTCCACAGGGAGGAAACAATCCAGCTTAGTCAGACTCTTTGCAAGCTTCAAGATAGTAGATGTATGGTTTGGACTCTATTTCATTGGACATGGCTTTTGGACACACTCTATGGGGATTTATGCAGTTTTAAAATTATGTTTTATGCTTCTTTATTCAATAATCAAGACAAAAATGTTGTCGTAATGTTTTGGAGGTTGTTGTAAAACAATTACGGAAATGCTATTGTATGAACACGTTTTGATGGAATAAAAGTCTGTTTGTTTTACGCTGCTTATATATATGTGTTTATATCTGTCTTGTGTTTTTATCTGTGACTTTTACCTATAAACCTCCACCAAAGTTAAGGCATTCCCTTGGTGAGTGACCTTAATGGAGGGCGGATGTTTCACTTGGTATCGGAGCTAGGAACTTCTCCATTTGCAGGCTTCTTTCAGCTTGGGAGACGAATTTCATCTCAAACCTCGTCCTAAAATCTTCCCATGTTTCCACTGGCCTCTCAACAATGGTGATCTCCCACCAATAGGAAGCTTCATCTTAAAGAAGCCACACTGCTAGTTGTATCTTTTGCCTGTCGTCAACTTCGAAGATGACAAACAGATCCTCGGTCTCCTTTAGCCAGTTTCTTGCTACTACAAAAGATTTCGTTCCATAAAAGTTTTTTCCACCCATAGCCATGATGTCTCTACATATCTTTGCAAAAGCATTTCCACGAGGACGAGGAGGAGGAGGAGGAAGCGCTGCTACTGGAGGAGGAATGTCTGCTGGGCCCACGCCATTGGCCCTAGCTTCTAGGTACCACCTAAACCAGCTGGGTACCGGTACTCCTTCTGGATGGTTAAGGTCTCTAGTCATGCTGAAACAAAAAGGAAAGACTCAAAACGAAGGATAAAGAGATAGTGCATATGGCTATGGGGGTCGACTTGGTTTGTCCCTGGCTGGCCTGGTCGGGTTTTTGGTCGAATTTTGGGGCTTGGCTGTGTCACTAGGGCTTACTTGTCGCTTTCTGATTGGCTTTTCTTGAGATGGATAGCCTTTATTAACTCTAGCTTCTTCGACGGCTCTAATTAATTCGAAATTCTATAAATACAACTCAACTCTCAACCTAAATTCACACAAATAATATAGAACTGGAGTCGTCATGCTGCTGGAAAGAAAATAGGAGTGGCCGTCAATTAGAGAAAGCGTACAGACAAGTCAAAACTAAAGTAAAACAAGAATCAAAACAACGTTAGTCTACCCAAAGGAAAGCATTTCAAATCCAGAACTCAGAATCCAGAATTCAAGTTCGTCGTTTGTTGTAAGTATAGTGATTTTTCCGATGTGAATAAAAGTTAGGATTTGATTCGATGTAAATTGAAAATGGAATTATGCTATTGTATAACGATGATGTAAATTCATATCTATGTGATGTAATGATATTGTGATGTTTTTGACCTGATATTGGATCCATTAGAATGTTTGTGGATTAATCTAGTTGATGTTGGATCTATTCAAATTCACATACAAGTTATTTGGCTCATATCTATGCCTATATGTTTAGGTGATTATGACAAGTTATATGTTGTACAATAGAACCTTTACGCCTAAATGGTTATGTTCATATACATGCTCCTATGTTTATACAAAAGTTGCTAGTTCCTAATTGGATCCATGTCACGATCCACTTTAATACATGTTTCATGTTGTAATTAGACATATGATTAGATCTAGTTTACACCCTTGCGATGAAATTATACATACTTTATGAACATGTCACATTCTTATCATATGCTAGTTATGTTCGATTTTATGCCTAGATAAATATGTTTAGGCCTATATTTATGCAAGTCTAAATTATGCCATTTCATGTGACACCTATTTAGATTTGCAAGTTCACATGATAAGTAGATTTAGTCTATAATGCAAGTTCACATATATGTATGTGTGGTTTAGTCTGCGTTGCAAGTTCACACCTATGACATTCATGATGACTATTTTGCAAGTTCACCCCTATTATGTTCATAATTACTATGCCAAAATGCCAAATTTACACCTATGACATGTTTATGTTAATAGATTCCTTTATGCATACTTTGTACGATAAATTAGGCTAAGTTTTTAGCCTAATACTATATGTCAAAAATCATGCGAACGGAAAATTTGGCTAAAGTTTGTTAACCTAATATTTAGACGGGGTAACGTTGGGTAAAATTGGTAGGTATAGGAAAACTTGACACAAAAATTGGTTGCATTTAAACGGTATAAATTCTTATACCAAAAATGTTAAACTTGAAATGTAGGCCATAACATTTAATTGTTGACAAATGTACATATAACCAGTAAAAGAGACAAATATGTAAATTTAGAAAATACGAGAATGCTTAACACGAGGTTAGATTGAGTTGTGATGTAAACCTGCCTGGACCCGCCCGGCTGTCCAGTAGTCACAACAATACCTATCCAATGTGGGTGGTTAAGCATGGAGCCCAATAAGGACCTGAGGTTAGACTGAGTTACGATGTAAACTTGCCCGGAACCAACCGGCACATCCAGTAACCGTAACAATACCTGTCTAATGTGAATGGTCGGTGCTTTAAGAGGCTAAGGATAGATGGTAGGGTTAAGTTTACTAAAACACTTAACCAAACTCAACATGTTAACAAGAATTTGATGGGTGGGGTTAGGTTAATACAGACACTTAACCACTTAACATGTTTGACTAGAAAACCCTAGTAACGAGGGACCCGTTTCAGCAGTAACCCAAATTAGGTATTATGGTACCCTAAAACTAGGCAGGGTGGGGCACGATTACTGGGCTGATTGTAAGCGGTCAAAATCGATAGCGGTTGGTGCACAGTGTGGGTTCTAACGGAGTGCGGGCGTGCAAACACTCCGGAGCAGACAAACAGGGCACTGGGGCATCAGTAGTATAACCTATGTATTCTAGAATTGTGTCGGGCCGCCACCATGGGTCTTAATACACCCCATGGCGGGACCAACATAGATTGCTACAAATCATTGGGGGCCGTATGACACACATGTTTATGCGAGTAGGAGCCGATCTTTACAAAAAAGGGGATCACTTCACCCTCATCATGGGGTGCCAGTCAGAATAACTTCAAGTAGGTTCAGAGATATAGTATGGGGTGCGATAGTATATTCGGTTCTAAACTACTTTATCTTAGTTTATGATACTTTCCTATTTCCAGTTTATACCTATCATGCCCTTATTCTTATTTTCATACTGAAGAGTCACTAGACTTACCAGGTTTTATGTCTGACCTTATTTTTCTTTCGTCTTCTTTTCTTCCGTTTCCCCCTCCCCCCAGGTCCACAGGGAGGAAACAACCCAGCTTAGTCAGACTCTTTGCAAGTTTCAAGATCGTAGATGTATGGTTTGGACTCTCTTTCATTGGACATGGCTTTTGGACACACTCTATGGGGATTTATGCAGTTTTAAAATTATGTTTTATGCTTCTTTATTCAATAATCAAGACAGAAATGTTGTTGTAATGTTTTCGAGGTTGTTGTAAAACAATTACGGAAATGCTATTGTATGAACACGTTTTGATGGAATAAAAGTCTGTTTGTTTTACGCTGCTTATATATATGTGTTTATATCTGTCTTGTGTTTTTATCTGTGACTTTTACCTATAAACCTCCACCAAAGTTAAGGCATTCCCTTGATGAGTGACCTTAATGGAGGGTGGGTGTTTCACTTAGTATCGGGTCGACCTGGGGGTCGACCTGCCCAGTCGACCTGGTTTGGCTCTGGCTGGCCGCGTCGGGTTTCTGGTCGAATTTTGGGGCTTGGCTGTGTCACTAGGGCTTACTTGTCGCTTTCTGATTTGCTTCTCTTGAGATTGATGGCCTTGATTAACTCTATCTTCATCGACGGCTCTAATTAATTTAAAATTCTATAAATACAACTCAACTCTCAACCTAAATTCACACAAATAATATAGAACTAGAGCCGTCATGCTGTTGGAAAGAAACTAGGAGTGGCCGTCAATTAGAGAAAGCGTAGAGAAAAGTCAAAACTAAAGTAAAACAAGAATCAAAACAACGTTAGTCTACCCAAAGGAAAACATTTCAAATCCAGAAATCAGAATCCAGAATTCAAGTTCGTCGTTTGTTGTAAGTATAGTGATTTTTCCGATGTGAATAAAAGTTAGGATTTGATTCGATGTAAATTGGAAATGGAATTATGCTATTGTATAATGACGATGTAAATTCATATCTATGTGATTTAATGATATTGTGATGTTTTTGACTTGATGTTGGATCCATTAGAATGTTTGTCGATTAATCTAGTTGATGTTGGATCTATTCAAATTCACATACAAGTTATTAGGCTCATATCTATGCCTATATGTTTAGGTGATTATGACAAGTTATATGCTGTACAATAGAACCTTTACGCCTAAATGGTTATGTTCATATACATGCTCCTATGTTTATACAAAAGTTGATAGTTCCTAATTGGATCCATGTCACGATCCACTTTAATACATGTTTCATGTTGTAATTAGACATATGATTAGATCTAGTTTACACCCTTGCGATTAAATTATACATACTTTATGAACATGCCACATTCTTGTCATATGCTAGTTATGTTCGATGTTATGCCCAGATAAATATGTTTAGGCATATCCATTATAAACATCATGTTTGAGAATATAACCCAAATTAGGTATCATGTTTGAGTAGATGGACGATTTAGTCTATAATGCCCGAAACCAGGAGTGGTGAAACACCCACCCTCCATTAAGGTCACTCACTAAGGGAATGCCTTAACTTTGGTGGAGGTTTATAGGTAAAAGTCACAGATAAAAACACAAGATAAATATAAACACATATATAAGCAGCGGAAAACAAATAGACTTTTATTCAATCAAAACGTGTTCATACAAAAGCAATTCCATAATTGTTTTACAACAACCTCCAAAACATTACAACAACATTTCTGTCTTGATTATTGAATAAAGAAGCATAAAACATAATTTTAAAACTGCGTAAATCCCCATAGAGTGTGTCCAAAAGCCATGTCCAATGAAAGAGAGTCCAAACCATACATCTACTATCCTGAAGCTTGCTAAGAGTCTGACTAAGTTGGGTTGTTTCCTCCCTGTGGACCTAGGGGGGAAACGAAAGAAAAACAGGGTCAGACATAAAGCTTGGTAAGTCTAGTGACTCTTCATTATGAAAATAAGAATAAGGGCATGATAGGTATTAACTGGAAATAGGAAAGTATCATAAACTAAGATAAGGTAGTTTAGAACCGAATATACTGTCGCACCCCATACTATATCTATGCACCTACTTGAACTTATTCTGACTGGCACTCCATGCTGAGGATGAAGTGATCCCCTTTTTTTAAAAGATCCGCTCCTACTCGCATAAACATATGTGTCATACAGCCCCAAATGATTTGTAGCTACCTATGTTGGTCCCACCATGAGGTGTATCAAGACCCATGGTGGCGGCCCGACACAATTCTAGAATACATAGGTTATACTACTGATGCCTCAGTGCCCTGTTTGTCTGCTCCGGAGTGTGTGCACGCCCACACTCTGTTAGAACCCACACTGTGCACCAACCTCCGTCGCTTTTGACCGCTTACAATCAGCCCAGTAATCGTGCCCCACCCTGCTTAGTTTCAGGGTACCATGATACCTAATTTGGGTTACTACTGAAACAGGTCCCTCGTTACTAGGGTTTTCTAGTCAAATATGTTAAGTGGTTAAGTGTCTGTATTAACCTAACCCCACCCATCAAATTCTTGTTAACATGTTGAATTTGGTTAAGTTTATTAGTTAACTTAACCCTACCATCTGTCCTTAGCCTCTTAAAGCATCGACCACTCACATTTGACAGGTATTGTTACGGTTACTGGATGTGCCAGTTGGTTTCGGGAAGGTTTACACTGTAACTCAGTCTAACATCGAATCCTTATTGGGCTCCATGCTTAACCACCCACATTGGATAGGTATTGTTGTGACTACTGGACAGCCGGGCGGGTCCGGGCAGGTTTACATCACAACTCAATCCACCCTCGTGCTAAGCATTCTCGTATTTTCTAAATTTACATATTTGTCTCTTTTACTGGTTATATGTACATTTGTCAACAGTTAAATGTTATGGCCCACATTTCAGGTTTAACATTTTTGGTATAAGAATTTATACCGTTTAAATTCCACCAATTTTTGTGTCAAATTTTCCTATACCTACCAATTTTACGCAACGTTGCCCAGTCTAAATATTAGGCTAACAAACCTTAGACTAATTTTCCGTTCGCATGATTTTTGACAGATAGTATTAGGCTAAAAACATAGCCTAATTTAGCGTAAAAAGTTTGCATAAAGGAATCTATTAACATAAACATGTCATAGGTGTAAAGTTGGCATTTTGGCATGGTCATTATGAACATAATAGGGGCGAACTTGCAAAATAGTCATCATGAATGTCATAGGTGTGAACTTGCAACGCAGACTAAACCACACATACATATATGTGAACTTGCTTTATAGACTAAATCTATTTATCATGTGAACTTGCAAATCTAAATAGGTGTCACATGAAATGGCATAATTTAGACTTGCATAAACATAGGCCTAAACATATTTATCTAGGCATAACGTCGAACATAACTAGCATATGACAAGAATGTGACATGTTCATAAAGTATGTATAATTTCATCGCAATGGTGTAAACTAGATCTAATCATATGTCTAATTACAACATGAAACATGTATTAAAGTGGATCGTGACATGGATCCAATTAGGAACTAGCAACTTTTGTATAAACATAGGAGCATGTATATGAACATAACCATTTAGGCGTAAAGGTTCTATTGTACAACATATAACTTGTCATAATCACCTAAACATATAGGCATAGATATGATCCAAATAACTTGTATGTGAATTTGAATAGATCTAACATCAACTAGATTAATCCACAAACATTCTAATGGATCCAACATCAAGTCAAAAACATCACAATATCATTACATCACATAGATATGAATTTACATCGTCGTTATGCAATAGCTTAATTCCATTTCCAACATACAAGCAGGTTAATGAGCTTCTCGAGAAGAGATTCATTAGACGGAGCATTTCGGAATGGGGTGCTCCTGTGGTGTTCGCAACCAAAGCGGACGGTTCACTTCGCCTTTGCACCGACTATAGGGAATTAAACAAATTGACCAAAAAGAATAGGCACCCTCTTCCCAGAATCGACGATTTGTTTGATCAGCTTGTATGTGCGTCGGTTTTCTCCCAACTTGATCTGGCTACTGGGTTCCATCAGCTCAGAGTAGCTGAAGATAGCATTGATAAAATGACATTCAGAACCCTAGACGGTTTCTTCGAGTGGCTTGTCATGCCTTTCGGCTTGACAAACGCACCCGCTTATTTCGTAGACCTAATGAGCAGGGTGTTTAGAGAATTCCTCAAAAAATTTGTGGTTGTCTTCGTAGACGGTATTTTGATCTTCTCAAAGAATGAGGAAGACCATGCTCAACATCTGAAAGAAATCATGGATACTCTCCGTACACATCAGCTAGAGGCCAAATTTTCTACATGCCACTTCTGGAGAGAAGAAGTAATGTTTCTTGGGCATGTAGTATCCAAAGAAGGGTTGGCCGTAGACCCCGCGAAAGTAGTTGCGGTGCAAGATTGGAAGCAACCTAGGAACGCAACCGAAGTCCGAAGTTTTCTAGTGCTAGCAGTTTTCTACCGTAAGTTCATTAGGGATTTTGCAAAAATCTCAGCCCCACTCACAAGGCTAACAAAGATAAATCTAGCGTTCGATTAGGATTTGGATTGTGATATTGCTTTCCAACGCTTGAAAAGGGCTCTTACAACAACCCCAGTTCTAACCTTGGATGACAGAAGCAAAATGTTCACGGTATACACGGATGCATGTGGAACGGGACTAAGCGCTGTTCTAATGCAAGAAGGAAGGGTAGTAGCTTATGGTGGAAGACAATTGAAAGTTCATGAAAAGAACTACCCAACCCACGATCTTGAGTTGGCCGATCGTCTTTGCACTTAAGTCCTGGCGCCATTATCTCCTAGGTGAGAAGTTCGAAATATATACTGACCATAAATCTTTGAAGTATCTTTACTCATAGAAAGATCTTAACTTGAGGCAACAAAGATAGATGGAGTTTCTTGCCTCGTATGACTTCGAGATTTCCTATACTCCTGGCAAGGGCAATGTAGTAGCATAGGCCTTGAGTAGAAAGAAGTTGACCCTAAGCCCTCTCTTTGTAGAAAGGCAAAGCTTGGAGTATATAGCCAGTTTTAACTTTAGGCCCTCCTCTGATTTTGTACCGGGTTTGTAAGCATCTCTTGAAGTGCGCCCTACTTTCTTGGGCTCAATAGGGACTACACTACATGAAGACCCTCAACTTGTTGATGTGATTGACAAGCTTATTAGGGGTGAGACTTCTAGTCACCTCAATAGGTACTCCATTGATGATAAGGGTTGGCTAAGACGGGATGGAAGGCTATGCGTCCCACAAGCAAGGGAGATGATAAAGAAGGTTCTCGAGGAAGCACATTATTCCAAGATGACTATACACCCTGGCAGAGATAACATGTACAAGGATATAAAAAGGACTTTCTTTTGGAGTGGCATGAAGAAGGACGTGGCAGATTTCGTTTCAAAGTGCATGACCTGCCAACGGGTCAATGCGGAATAGAAGAAGCCTGGAGGACTGCTTCATCCTCTAGAAGACCCACAATGGAAGTGGGATAGCATTTCAATAGACTTCAATGATGGGCTGCCTAGGTCAAGAAGAGGCAATACTAGCATTTGGGTACTAGTGAACAGGCTCACAAAAAGCGCCCACTTTTTACCTATCAAGAGTAGAAGGACTGCCTCATCTCTAGCGTCTCTTTATCTTAAAGAGATAGTTCGACTCCATGGGATACTTTCCAGCATTTTAGTGACCGGGACCCTATCTTTACAAGTGAGCATTGGCGGAGTCTGCAAGAGCTGTAGGCACACAGTTAAGTTTGAGCACGGCCTATCACCCCCAAACCGATGGCCAGACAGAAAGGATGAATAGAGTTTTAGAGGATCTTTTGAGACTTTGCGTTCTTGACTTTGGAGGGACATGGGAGGATCATCTTCCTTTAGTGGAATTCTCCTACAACAACAGCTACCAAGCTACCATAGGCATGGCACTTTTCGAAGCCTTGTATGGAAGACCGTGCAAATCACCAACTTGTTGGTGGGAGTCTACAGATAGGCTTATACTTGGGCCAGACATGATTAGAGAGACTTCAGAGAAAGTGGACTTAATACGATGAAGGATGAAGACGGCCCAAGATAGATAGAAATCCTATGCCGACAAAAGAAGGACCGACCTTGAGTTTGAGGTTGGGGATAGGATTTTCATTAAGGTATCTCCTTTAAGGAACGTCGTTCGCTTTGGATCCGCAAGAAAGCTAACACCAAGATTTGTAGGACCGTTCCCTATCATCGAGAAGATTGGGAAGATGGCTTATAGAGTAGAGCTGCCCGAAAGGTTGGCTGGAGTCCACAATGTCTTTCACGTTTCTCATCTCTGAAAATGTTTACATGAGTCTGCGGAAGTGTTGGAGCCAAGCATTCTAGAAAAAGTTAAGATAGAACGAGAGGCAACTGTGAGGAAAGTTCCAACGTGTCTCTTGGGAATTGAAATCAAGAAGCTATGCAACCGTGAAGTCAAGCTCGTTAAAGTTCAATGGAGCGATGCCGAGGAAGACGCGACTTGGGAAACTGAGGACAAAATACGCGCTGCCAACCCTTTTCTTTTTGAGGGTACATCTTTGATCTCTCTTTTTCCTTAAGTTATGCTTTTATCTATATTTTTAGGTATATCTTCTCGGTCCTTTTCCTAACTCCTTAGGTAGAAAACTAATGGATGCAAACATGTATTTGAAAACATGTTATGGATGATGGATTCAAGTGGTTGCTAGTGATTGCTAGTGGTTGCTCATGGATGCATATACACAAACACCCCAGGTTTTAGATCGGCTCAGTCACTTCCATATTGCATATGCATATATGTATTCATATTTGTATGTGGTTGAAACTTGATATGTTATCATATGGATGTCACATTTGTCTGAATAGTTGCGCACTCATGTAGAATTATGAGTAGGAAAATTTTGCATACATAATGGATTCATGATACTTACATGATTCGCATTAAGGAGGTCAACTGAATCAGTAGACCGGCTGATTTCTGCACTAGATAGGGACATGTACACACACACACACACTATGCATATGACCATGAAGCACTAGAAGTCTTTTAAGGACCATGGACACTCGTGTTTGTTGGTTGAGTAGATGGACGATTCGATGATAGGATGTACATTCTTCCTAACTTGAAGATTTCGGGGACGAAATCCTTTTAAGAGGGGGAGAATGTAACACCCCGTATATTCTATAACATTAAGTTTCACAAATTAAAGTATAATTAATTCTAAATTTAAGAATTATGGGAAACCGGTTTTGCCGTTGCGATCATCTCGGAATTCTGCTTGAGATAGAGTCCGAGTTTGCACAAATCGGACTCCGTATGAAGGAGTTATGACCTCCGGAAATTTCAGAATTCAATTTAAAATTCAAACAGTTCAAAATTCAGTTCAAATTTCGAATTCAGAGCCAAACTAGGCTAGGCGGGAAAATTCCCGCCCAGGACCCAAGTCGACCAGGGGGTCGACCTGCCCAGTCGGCCTGGTTTGGCCCTGGCTGGCCTGGTCGGGTTTCTGGTCGAATTTTGGGGCTTGGATGTGTCACTAGGGCTTACTTGTCGCTTTCTGATTGGCTTCTCTTGAGATGGATGGCCTTGATTAACTCTAGCTTCATCGACAGCACTAATTAATTTGATATTCTATAAATATAACTCAAGTCCCAACCTAAATTCACACGAATAATATAGAACTGGAGCCGTCATGCTGCTGGAAAGAAACTAGGAGTGGCCGTCAATTAGAGAAAGCATAGAGACAAGTCAAAACTAAAGTAAAACAAGAATCAAAACAACGTTAGTCTACCCAAAGGAAAGCATTTCAAATCCAGAACTCAGAATCCAGAATTCAAGTTCGTCGTTTGTTGTAAGTATAGTGATTTTTCCGATGTGAATAAAAAGTTAGGATTTGATTCGATGTAAATTGGAAATGGAATTATGCTATTGTATAACGACGATGTAAATTCATATCCATGTGATGTAATGATATTGTGATGTTTTTGACTTGATGTTGGATCCATTAGAATGTTTGTGGATTAATCTAGTTGATGTTGGATCTATTCAAATTCACATACAAGTTATTTGGCTCATATCTATGCCTATATGTTTAGGTGATTATGACAAGTTATATGCTGGACAATAGAACCTTTACGCCTAAATGGTTATGTTCATATACATGCTCCTATGTTTATGCAAAAGTTG
The DNA here is from genome assembly GCA_030737875.1 of Allium sativum. Lineage (NCBI taxonomy): Eukaryota > Viridiplantae > Streptophyta > Magnoliopsida > Asparagales > Amaryllidaceae > Allium > Allium sativum. Next base: position 793,566,074 of record CM060918.1, on the reverse strand, counting down.
CTAGCTCCTAATTGGATCCATGTCACGATCCACTTTAATACATGTTTCATGTTGTAATTAGACATATGATTAGATCTAGTTTACATCCTTGCGATGAAATTATACATACTTTATGAACATGTCACATTCTTGTCATATGCTAGTTATGTTCAATGTTATGCCTAGATAAATATGTTTAGGCCTATGTTTATGCAAGTCTAAATTATGCCATTTCATGTGACACCTATTTAGATTTGCAAGTTCACATGATAAGTAGATTTAGTCTATAGTGCAAGTTCACATATATGTATGTGTGGTTTAGTCTGCGTTGCAAGTTCACACCTATGACATTCACGATGACTATTTTGCAAGTTCACCCCTATTATGTTCATAATGACTATGCCAAAATGCCAAGTTTACACCTATGACATTTTTATGTTAATTGATTCCTTTATGCAAACTTTGTATGCTAAATTAGGCTAAGTTTTTAGCCTAATACTATATGTCAAAAATCATGCGAACGGAAAAATAGGCTAAGGTTTGTTAGCCTAATATTTAGACAGGGTAACGTTGGGTAAAATTGGTAGGTATAGGAAAACTTGACACAAAAATTGGTGGCATTTAAACGGTATAAATTCTTATACCAAAAATGTTAAACTTGAAATGTGGGCCATAACATTTAATTGTTGACAAATGTACATATAACCAGTAAAAGAGACAAATATGTAAATTTAGAAAATACGAGAATGCTTAACACATGGTTGGATTGAGTTGTGATGTAAACCTGCCCAGACCCGCCCGGCTGTCCAGTAGTCACAACAATACCTATCTAATGTGGGTGGTTAAGCATGGATCCCAATAAGGACCCGAGGTTAGACTAAGTTACGGTGTAAACTTGCCCGAAACCAACCGGCACATCCAGTAACCGTAACAATACCTGTCTAATGTGAGTGGTCGGTGCTTTAAGAGGCTAAGGACAGATGGTAGGGTTAAGTTAACTAAAACACGTAACCAAATTCAACTTGTTAACAAGAATTTGATGGGTGGGGTTAGGTTAATACAAACACTTAACCACTTAACATGTTTGACTAGAAAACCCTAGTAACAAGGGACCCGTTTCAGCAGTAACCCAAATTAGGTATCATGGTACCCTGAAACTAGGCAGGGTGGGGCACGATTACTAGGCTGATTGTAAGCGGTCAAAAGCGACGGTGGTTGGTGCACAGTGTGGGTTCTAACGGAGTGCGGGCGTGCCCACACTCCGGAGCAGACAAACATGGCACTGGGCATCAGTAGTATAACCTATGTATTCTAGAATTGTGTCGGGCCGCCACCATGGGTCTTGATACACCCCATGGTGGGACCAACATAGGTAGCTACAAATCATTGGGGGCCGTATGACACATATGTTCATGCGAGTAGGAGCCGATCTTTAAAAAAAGGGATCACTTCACCCTCAGCATGGGGTGCCTGTCAGAATAATTTCAAATAGGTGTAGAGATATAGTATGGGGTGCGATAGTATATTCGGTTCTAAACTACTTTATCTTATTTTATGATACTTTCCTATTTCCAGTTTATACCTATCATGCCCTTTTTCTTATTTTCATACTGAAGAGTCACTAGACTTACCAAGCTTTATGTCTGACCCTGTTTTTCTTTCGTCTTCTTTTCTTCCGTTCCCCCCCCCCCCCAGGTCCACAGGGAGGAAACAACCCAGCTTAGTCAGACTCTTTGCAAGCTTCAAGATAGTAGATGTATGGTTTGGACTCTCTTTCATTGGACATGGCTTTTGGACACACTCTATGGGGATTTATGCAGTTTTAAAATTATGTTTTATGCTTCGTTATTCAATAATCAAGACATAAATGTTGTTGTAATGTTTTGGAGGTTGTTGTAAAACAATTATGGAAATGCTTTTGTATGAACATGTTTTGATGGAATAAAAGTCTCTTTGTTTTCTGTTGCTTATATATATGTGTTTATATCTGTCTTGTGTTTTTATCTGTGACTTTTACCTATAAACCTCTACCAAAGTTAAGGCATTCCCTTGGTGAGTGACCTTAATAGAGGGTGGGTGTTTCAACAACAATATCATAGTATGAATAAATAATATTACACAGCGGAATTACAATATCAAAGATTAAAAATTTACATAGCAGCGGAAATAAAATGTATAAATACAATGCACAGCAGAAATACATCAACTACCACAACTGAAAGAAATATACAGATACAAAGCTTTCCGAATATAGCTTCAGCTATAGTCTAGGATTCTGTTTAAAAAGAAATCTGCGAAAAGCAAAACTACTAGCTGCCCGTGTGGAAAATATGGGCACCCAGAGTTTAGGTAGAAACAATAAACTCCGAGTCAGTCATGGGACTGGTGTGAGAACTTAAAACAGTTATTAACTTTATTTTAAAATAGTGTAATTCACGGGGCCACGCCATATGTCACGGAACGAGTTTACTCCCATGAATACCAAAGCTTGAAACAAAACAATTTATAAACGATGCAATGCTTTTGGAAAAATGAAACTATTATAAGACTCAGGTCCCATCACACAATGCAACACAAGCTAGAGGATATAATTTTACCTTATAATAGCCAAACATGCTTGGTACGTTTTAAAAACAAATCATTTTGATATTACTATAATTGCATAGTATATCAAACAACTTCAAATATAAATGTATCAATCATAGACGGCACGAGCTCCCTATCCCACTATGTCGCCATATAGGTTTACAACCAAAACCAAAAAGTGCCGTATTGGAAATTGGATTCCATCAAGAACAAAGGAAAGGGATCGTCCTCACTGATTCGAGACACTCTAGCCCATGTCTCAGGATTCAGCCGCAACTACACCTAGGAGAATGCAGGGCCGGTCCACACTTACTTTAGTGGATTAGCTATTCCTGAACAATACGTTTCCCTGCCCTATGGGGCACAAAATATGGTAAGTTTGTCAACCATCAAGAGCCACTAGGGACTCAAATCTGAGGTACCTCGCTTTCCATCATCCACATAAGTAAAAATGTCTGGGCTGCATACCACGACACCACTTCTAGCTAGAAAGAAACACATGTCCTCCCTGCCATCCTTCATCCCGTTTCTGGTTCCTACTGAGGTGTGAAGCTCGCGAATTAATGCTACACAAAGCTGTGCTACTTAAAGCTTTGCTTTGATCATCATCCACAAGACTCTGATTTTCAACAAAAGTCTTGATCCATGCAACTTAGCATGCCACATTGTCAGTCTATACCATACAACAGATTTCCACCAATATATAACCTCTAAGCTCGTACGTCTCAAAGAAAGGTGTTAAGCAAGAGAATAAATTCTCCGCCACCAAACAGATATATATTTAGCAAAGATCAACGAATACAGTATAAAGGAATACAAGGTCAAACATACCATCCATTTGCAAGTCAGTTCTGGGTCTGAAAGAAACCAGAGGCACCTTATTCCTCATCCCATATGTCCAATACAGGAGAGAGTCCCTCGCATATCTGAACAATCAACAAGTACGTCCGGAAAACTACCACTGTAACTCTTTCAAGGCAGCAACTCCAATCAAAGGCATAAATAAAATCCATTCGATGTGAAGATTAACGGTCTTGCACCGTCTTCAATATCTTTGACTTTTAATCATCATAACAATTATTCAGAATGGGTTAAACCCGGTATTTCCGTATAACTCACGTATCTCATAATTAAGTGATATATATACACATCACATGCCTCTTTCCAATCCAGAATATTCTTTTATTCAAATTTTCACATCTTTAGGGAAAGGCTCCCGTTAATTTTATCAAAGATAAATTCAATTAAACTTATCGTTTAATTTTCCTTTAAAAACCATTGCAAAAGATTTTATATTATCCTTTAACAATTTTAAACCAGATTAAGGTTTATAAAACTAGTCGGGATTATCGAGCCTTACTAAAAGTATCATTTATTATTTTATCATTTCCAATACCAACCTATTCATCCCATTGAGCAAAACTGGTAGTACTCCATACCTAACACCCACAGAGTTATCAGTAAATTTAATTACCATTTCACGTTCTAATCTAATTAAAGATTTAACTATCGCATGGAGTAAAACTGGTGATACTCCATTCTCGATCATTTCATGAATTCGATAAATTTAGTTATTCCTTTCTTATTTTAATCTATTTAAAGATTTATTAAAACTTCATTTAGTTTTAATCTTCCATAAATCATTATTTGATGACTATTCAATCTTTGGAAATTAATCCTGCCTTTAACTAGGTTAAAGAATCAATGTCTTTTAAAACACAGTTCACAATAAACCCGAATCATCTTCCAACAAAATGGAATCTTCGCGAAAATCATAACCGTATATAATCGATATAAATTTCCATATCAAATCAATACTATAAATGGAATAATGGCACAGCCTTTTAAATTCCATATGTAGTAACGATCTTTCTTTACAGAAGCTCATTTCGATTATTACCAAATCGAATTCCATTCAATTCCAATTTAATATATTAAATTGGAAAACTTTACTTTGGAAAATTCCATTAATCTTAATGAAAAGATGTATAAATTTCAAATCATAACTTCACTGTTAATCAGGTTGAAGACCAAATGTTATTTAAAACACAGTTCATGAAAAACCCAAAATCCGATTCGATATTAAATACAAGGCTCTAAATAGAAATTATATCGGCTTATATTCAATATCAAATTTCGAAACCAACAAATATCGTTTTGGGAAATAACGATATACATATCTTCCAAATCCCTCAACAATATCTGTATAATCACGGAATCCAATATCGAAATATCCCGTAGATAATTTCCATTCAAATCCATTCCAATTTATATATTGGAAAAATTATGGTTATATTAAAACCATTTCTCAATCCAATTTATTATTTAAAAATATTGAATTATTATTATAGTTAATAACTAGTTCGTTTCGATAAAAATATATTTTATCTGTTCAAATATGGAATTTTTTATCCAAAATCTTTCCAAATCATTTATTATGAATTTACACAATTTTTCCATATTTTTAATAAATTTATTATCGCCATTTCAATCGATTTTCACATATGGTCATAGAACAGCATTTACAGCGACCTTTTCCAAAATTGATTTGGACATATTTTAAAATCCAACTGTTCAAATTTAAATCTCATATATTCATTTGAAAGAACTTTTCGATACGAACCCAACGGTTCCGGTTTTAGGAGAATCAAACGGTTGGATCTCCCGTTGCATCAATTTGAAGTTGATTGTTGAAATTTGCGAACGGTCGTTGTGCGGCGCGTTCTATTCAAACCATTTAATTATATAATATGTATACTATATATTTCGTCGATTTTCATTCAAAACGTATTTTATAAATTCATTTTAAAACGATTTCAACTTCATTTTCAAATTTAAATCTAAATTGAATATTCCATATCATTATAATTTTAAAATGATAATATTTTCAAAATATTTGATTTTGAAATTCATTTCCTTTTCGTATTCATTATAAAATGAATAACATCGATCGATAAACCCGTTCAGGTCAAAATGGCGTTTAGCTACTTAACCCGACTTCTTATATTTCAATATTTTTGGGTCCATCCAAAATCGAACATCAAAATCATATTTTGATTCTTCATTGAATATTATTTTAAAATATTCGTCATATTCTGAATCGGAATGCGACTCAATCATTTACCATATAATTTCAGTTATATGGATTTCATACACCGCATGTATTCAATCAATAATGATAAATAATCATTAACATTCAACCATCATCCATAGTGCAATTCACAACTGTATAAGTGTTAAAATAAATAAATAATGCTTATCACAACCTATCAGTCAATCGATTGACATACAACAAATTATTGGGATTAGTGTATGCCAAATATCATCACAATACCCATGTGGTGTTTTCAAACAACAATAGTCAATTTAATTAAATCATTGGGTAATAAATTTAACTAATTATAATTCGGTTTGAATTATTTTTCTAATTAATCAATTTTACTGCTCAAATAATAAATGGACATTTATAATTTAATTTAAACTACCACATTAATGATAACATTATTTTTAATATGTTAAACATAACAATCACAACACAAATAACTAAATCATCCATATAAATAAATACTCAACAACCAAATGCCATTACGGCGCCACAAATGTCCATCCGCGGAGTATGAAATACGTGTGTCGCTAATATCCATACATCGCTTCCAATTTATGAGATTTGTGCGAATTCATGTGTTAAACTCCATACAATAGATAAAAATCAATACTGGCAATTCTATATATTTACAGTTATAAAATAAATAAATAACTGTACAAAATTTTAGTGAGAGAATTCTCACTTTCGTTTCCACTCCGCCATTCTTTTTTTCTGATTTTCTTTTTAACAAAATTAAACATGCGTTTAATTTTGTAAAAAATTCCAAATGCCTCCGTTTCCTTTCTGGTCAGTTCCACGTTGTAGTGTTCGTTGTTGCGTATCCAACGCAACTTGAATCGTCGGATTTGGACCTCGTATGAAAAAGATATGGGTGTTTGTACATTAATTAAAATTCGAGATAATTAAATAATAATTAACTAATAATTAATTTCTTAACTACTACTCTCTTCCTCATCCATCGTTCAATTTTGTCGACCCTGAAACCCATCGTCATCGATCCTTTCCCTAACCGCCGCACCTCCAAGCCAACGCCGGATCCAGATCAGAGATTCTCTTGACGTCGCCCTTCGCACTAGCTCCCCGCGCCACCAACCTTGTTGAACTCAAGCCCTCCGGTGGCTACGAAATCCGCCGCCAATCCCATGACTTTGAGTAGAAATTTTGAAAAATCTGGGCACGAAAAACAATCCTGCCGTTCAAGCTTTAGATCAGGAGAAGCTCTTTAATTTTGCCTTGGAAATTTTCGTTGATTAATGTGTGGATGTTGAGATCTTGTAGGAGGAAGAACGGAGCAGTTATTGCCTTTCATTTTGTTAAGGCGGCGGGCTGAAGAAAATTAATGAACTAGGGTTTCTAGATTCTCCTAAATATATATATATATATATATATATATATGTATACACATACACATACACATATATATATATATATATTTTTAAATTCCAAAAATACATGTTTACTGCCACGAATTCCAAATCAAACTCAACGACTATCGTTCCTAGCTAAATATCCCCATTCCGGACACAATAGGATATGTTTTGTAAGCCAATTCAACTATTTCGATCAGTTTATCAAAATTAAAATATAAATTAATATAACGGCCAATATTGAATTTGAACGTACATTTTAATTTACTTTGCTCACATACTGAATCCAAAAATTACCAAAAAAATATTTCTACTATGTTTTGATGATATGGTCCTAACAAAACTAATTTCGTCAAATTTGGAGACCGTTTGACAAATGGTCATTTTTCAGTCGATTAAATTCAAACTGAAACAAACAAAACACGTTTAAATTTACCACACTCACATATTAATTTCAAAAATAATGAAATTTGAAACCTAATAATAATTTGACATTCTGGATCCAACAAAAGTGGTTTCGTTGAAAACAGAGGTTGTTTGAAAATGGTTATTTTTAAGGGCTATATATTATATGAAAATATATATAAATTCCGTAGCGACTATTCTAAATTTTAAACTTGACATAACTTTCTATTTATAAAATGAAATTTATATTTTTCACATTCGTTAGAAAATTACAGTTCAAAATATTCCAATGTTTACTGAAATCTGATTTATATTGAATTCTGTATATTCATTCAAAGTTTAAAATCAAAATTTCAAACTACCATGCCATTTCAGGCTCGTTATAATTCTATATTAAATTCTTACGTCCTAACTTCATTTAAAATAAATTTTTAGTCGTTATTATTTTAAATATTCAAAATCCATTAAAATAGCTAAAATAAAATTTATAAATTGGTTAAGAAATTCCGGGTTGTTACAATAATGCAGTTGGAGTACTCTCGTGTAATAGGATGTTTATATATCTTATGAATTGCACAAGACCAGATGTAGCCTATGTAGTAAGTCGATTAAGAAGGCATACAAGCCATCCGGGAAAGGAACACTGGAAAGCACTAATGAGAGTTCTGGGATATTTATAAAATACCATAAACTATTCCTTACATTATGAAAAATAGCCTACCGTCTTAGAAGGATATAGTGATGCAAACTGGATTGCTGATTCATAGGAATAAAAATCAACTAATGATTATGTCTTTATCTTAGTAGACGTAGTAGTGTCATGGAAATCTATTGAACAAATGTGCATAGCTCGATCCACTATGGAATCAGAGTTCAACGTTTTAGATAAAATAGGCAAAGAAGCAGAGTGGCTTCGTCATCTTTTAGAAGATATTCCGATTTAGCCTAAACCTATACCGACCATATGTAGATGCTGTGATAACCAAGCAGTGTTAGTGTAAAAGCCCGCATTTTACATATCGCAGGATCATAAAATATTTTTCTTTTATTGCCTGAGGGTTGTATCATTCTCATATTTTGATATGTTGGTTATGGAGATGTGAGACATGTCCATAATTTTTACCAATTTTATTTGTGACCATTATGCCCCCATTAGTTTTGCATAGGGAATAACTTTTGATTGGGATCAAATCAAGGGTTATGATTGATTTCATTGGAAAGGAAATGGTGTTGCCAATTCCGTAGATTGGTCACATTAAAAGTTTGGTTCAGTGGTTTAGGCGGAATTGATATTTTAGGGTTTTATAATTTTTGTACAGATTTTGTGAGCCATTGATGGGCTGATTTGAGGAGGCCCATTAGTGGGTTGGTGGGAGGCTATAAATAAGGGTTAGAAGCATGGAGAATAGTTTACTTTCTTCATTCTCTCATTTGGTTGAGCTCATGATCCTCCTTGCTCAATCAAATACACCTTTCCACCATTAAAATCTACATCTAAGGAAGAAGATTTAAGATCTACATCAATCGAAGCTAGATCTACGTCAAGTGAAGAGAAATTTCATCAAATCGAGAGGTTTGAAGTTCATTCTTTGCTATTCGGATTGGGAATTTAGTGATTTCGAGTTAATTTGAAGAATTGGTGAGTGATAAACATCTCTCACACAGATTCAATCAAGCATTTGGGTTGTTTGATCTTATTTTCACCATTTTAAGTTGTTTTCACCTAGATCTACATTATGGCAAGTACATTTTCATTTGAATCACCATAGGATTTAATCTAGCAACTTAAAACCAGTAATTTCGATGTTAATTCAATGATTATGAAAGTTAGAACCATTCATTTATGTTTGTTGTTGTTTATCATGATTTTGTTGAAATTCTCATGTTTTAATGACGATTATTCATTGAATTTATGTTTGTTGATGGTTGAGTCGATAATTTGGATGATTTGTTTGAATCAATATTATCGGTTATGGATGAATTAGAGTTGGATTGCATGCCTTAGATCATGGATACCTTAGGTCGTGGAGGCTAAATCGGATTGTGTTAGGTCGTTAATGATGTGGTACAAGAGATGAGAAACCTTAGGGTTTAGGTTGTGGTGCTTAGGTTGCAGGTATTTAGGTTGGTGGTGACGTGGCAAAAGATGGTTGGACGGGTCTATAGTGATCTGAAACTTGGCAAGATCGGGTCGTTCGAAGAAGCTTAGGTCGTTGGAGCTTAGGTCATGGGCTCTAGATCGCTGGAAGAAGGAGGGTGGGTTGGTTCATATGGCTAGTTTGTTGAACGACCTAAGTGTTAGGTTGTTGGGTTGCTAGGTCGCAGAGGCAAGGCGGGTCATTGGGCAACATCAGGACGGAGCAGTTAGGTCGTTGTCGCGACCTAAGGAATAAGATCATACAAACGATTTGATAAGACTAGGTCGAACGACCTACGAAGAGTAACATCGTTTATAAGCGCTGTGGAAAAAGGCAGAAACACTATGGTTAGATTTTCATAACAGGAAGTTTGGGAATGCTATGGAATGCAGTATCGACTAAAAGAAGCTTTTTTTTTAGTCGACTGTGGTTGTGGCTTAGAAGTGAATTCAGGGTGGAATGTTCGAAGTGTGGTGAAATGTTCTTGATCGATGAAATGCAATGAATGTAAAAATGACTCAAAGTGGTGAGTTGATAGATAATGGTTGCTCAAAAATGTTGCTTGAGCTATAATAGTCTTCAGGTTGGATGGCTAAGAGATATCGAAGGTTGAGAGATTATCGTTATCGTAGGTTCTAGCTGGCTCAAAGCAAGGGTATAATAGGGACACCTAAAAGACTAGAAGGTTGTTGGTCGAGTACCCTGGGTATCGTTGAAAGGTCTAGATATGTATCGTTGAAAGATGTATGGAGTTTTTGCTAGAACCAGGGTTACCATTATCCCTTGACGTATGGCAAGGTTAGTCGTCATACGATTAACGATGGTTTCGAAGCAGGATAGGCAATGATAGCCAGAGTCATGAATGTTGGTTGTTTTGCTTGTACCATCTCATTTAAGTTGTCTGGCGTCGAAGGAGATATTTCTTGGGTGCTCTTCTGATGTTGGTTTAGGCCTTCGGGGCTTGTGCTTGAGGGATGTTTTTTTTGAAAGCAAAAATATGTGATCTTCTAAAAAGAAGAGAGCACACACACATATATATAAATAGATAAAGGATACAAACTCATTCTACATAACAAAAAGGAAAAAAAAAAGTTATGCAAGACATGACTATATGCTTATATAGGGGAATAGATTGATGAACTCCGGATAAACCACCGCCCTTCATACTCCAATATCGAATTCCGGCAAGGCCACCACCCGATATTGAAGTATATCTACTCCTATATAATAAACTAGTCACTCCAAACTAAATATAACAAAAACAAGAGCACAAAACAACACAAAAACTCTCAAAAACAAAACTCCTGAAAATTCCAAAGCAAAAACATCAACCAACCACAGCAGCTCACCAAAAGCTCCTCAGCTATAATCAACAACCTGTGACCTGAAAAACTAACCAACCAGAATCAAACATCACATATATATATGGGTATATATAAATCAAAATATATATACAAATATATCCATACATATATGTGATAGAGAAAAATAAACAGGGAAAGAGAGACAAGTACAAAAACAAAAATGCATAACTCAATAACAAATACAGATTCTATTACGACTAAAATACCAATTAATTATAATATATAAACTCAAATTAGATCTAACCTTTATCAAATATCTCGCAAATCGAGGTTCTCTATAAATCTTATAGTGTGAGTTATCCATCCAGTCCAGACAGAAGGTAACAATCTTAATAATTAATTTATCAACAGAAACAGACAAAGAATGAAACAGTCTCTGGTTTCTCTCTGACCAAATGAACCAGCAAATAATAGGCACTAAAGAATCCAACACATATCTATGTTTGAAATTAAACACAAATCTACTAGTATTCCAATAATTAACACAGTTACTAAAAGAATTAAAATAACTAAAAACAAAAATCCTCAAAACCATATTCAAAATAAGATTGGAAAACGAGCAAGAGAAAAATAAATGTTCAACATTCTCATCCAAAGTACCACAAAAACAACACTTAACATCAAAAATAATATTTTTCCTCTTTAAAAGCTCCACCGCATTAATTTCTTATGAATAATTAACCATATAACAAATTTAGCTTTAGGCGGAGAATTAGACTTCCAAAGAAACTTAAATAAAAACTTAGAAACCCCAGAAAAATTAAGAAAACTATACATAGACTCAGTAGTGTAAGAAAGACTCTTATCAAGACCCCAACAAAATATATCCCCATTATCGTCCAAATGACACAAAACCAACTTTGCCCTCAGTAAAGCAAATTGTTTTAACACTACCCCTTCTAAAGAATTAACAATGGTAAATTCCCATGGGGGATCTAAATTACCTCTATAAGCAAATTGTGCTTGAGGGATGTTGATATCAATTAGGATGGTTTACATGAGATATAACTAGTTGCTATGATTGTTATTGTATAGTTAATTTTGATTTCCATGACTGTACCGTTGTTTTCAAATGCTTGTTGTAAAGGCTACCACTGTTAGATGTGAGGAAGACGGGTTTGGGTTTTTCTCTAGTGTTTTGGGTAGATTGGTTGGTTAATCTGCCTATTCTCATATACTTTATTGATGATGTTAGATAGTTGTTTTATCATTCACTAAGACTATTGTCTGACTCAAGGTTTTATGTTTCTCTTTTATTACCTTGGGTTGTTCATCCAGTTGTGGATGGGCAGACTGAGTAGTAGGTAACAAGTAGTTGACCATGGTGAGGAAGATGCTGGTGGGCGATGACAAGCTAGAGGTTGGCATATTATTTTCTACTATCTAGTATTAGATGTTTTCTGCTGTTATGATTGTTGTTTTCTCTGAATGTTGTAGAAAGGAAAATTTGTATAAACACTTATGCTGTAATCCAAGGGTGTATGGATATTATTTCTAGTTGTTATGAAAGTTCAAGTACCTACTCATATATGCTTCACTATTATAGCCTGTTTTATATGTTCTATTATATTTTATCCTTGCGCTGTTAGTTATACGACAGGTTCTGCTTGTATTATCCTACCCTGATGATCATCCATGACTGCCTGGCATGTTTTTCAATGCATTATTTCCCTTGTTAACTGCAGGGGTTGTGGACGGTTCAGACATTTGGTACCAGAGCTCTGGTTATCGATTTTAGCCAAAGCTCAAAGACGAAATAACGTATGAGAGACGTATCTGTAAATTTCTGATGGATGTATACCATATATTAGTATAATAACATTTGAACTCAGTTAGCAGTTTTCTCGTACATGGACTAATCATTCTATATTACAGATTTAGAATTAGTCATCGACTATCGAAACACTCTACTAGGGAGGAGACTATTCTTGTAGGGGGTAATGGCGGTATATCAGACTACCCAGGTATGTTCGAGGCCATGATGGCAGTGATAATGAGGAGGGTACCTGCTCAGAAGACAGACGCGGTAGATGTAGGAGTTCGAGTGTAGGTTCCTGGAGTTCTGGACTTCACAAAGTTGTGCAAGGACTTCAACTCCCTGAGAGGAAAACCATTCAAGGGGACAAAGCCGACTGAAGAGTTTCAGAGGTGGATAAATGCTTGTATTAGGATCTTGGGAGACTTGGGTATAGAAGATGCAATGAAGAGGAAGCTTGCATCGAAACAATTGCAAGGCAGAGCCATGGATTGGTGGAATTCTGTTACTTTGGAGATTCTGGAAGATGATGTCACATGGGAGTAATTCCAAGTCAAGTTCGAGAATAAGTTTTTTTCGACCACTCAGAAATCGGTTCTGTTCAAAAAGTTTGTGGAGCTGAAGCAGAATGGTCGACCAGCGTTAGAGTATGTTTCTGATTTTGAGGCCTTGTCCAAGTATGCTCGTTCGTATATTGACTCTCCTTATCAGACGAATGAGAAGGTTGTAATGGGTTTGGATACCTATATTGGGGGGGTCTTTGGTTGATCATCTGGATGACCCGTATGAGAAAATAGTGGAAAAAGCTATGAGATATGAAATCTTGTTTCTGAAAGAAGAAGAAGTTGTTATTGTTGCAACCAAGGAAGCCCCAAAACCACAGCAGGGTGGTGATAATAATAAGAAAAGGAAGCAGTAATAGCAGGAAGGGAAGGATAGCAAGAAGAAACCTAAAAGTGAGGTGGTTTGCATTAACTACCAATAGAAGGGCAAATACTCCAACGAAGGTAAGAATCCTAAAGCTAAAAAGAAGTGTTTCAAGTGTGGAAAACCTGGGCATGATAAGAAGGATTGTCCGGAGCTAGTTAAAGGGAAGCAGATATTGAAGGCTTATTCTTTGGAAGTCATGCCATCTTCTTTAAGTGCTCCTACTGCAGAGGAGAAAGGGAAGGGTTTTGTCATCCAAGGTACTATTTCAGTAAGACGTGTTTCAGTTCGAGTGTTGTTCGATCCTAGAGTATCGCATTCATTCATTTCTTATTTGCTTGTGTACCGCTTGGGTTCGGAACCCGAGATTTGTGATAGACCCTTAGTTTTGAATAATCCAATTAGGGGTTCGTCCAGCCTTTGTATGATTTGTCGTGGTCTAGTGTTATTAAGTCATGGTTGCTACTTTGTGTGTGATTTCTATGTTTTGAACATCGCTGGGTTTGGGATCATTTTGGGAATGGATTCGCTCAAGAGGTATGCGATAAGAGTGAATTGTGAGATGAGGAAGGGCGAAAGGTTTTGATTCGATGTAAGCCTGAATATGGTGTCTTTGTGAGCTTTTTATATTAGCTTGTGATTCCATAGGAAGACTTATCATTTGTGCTGATCGCTAATGAGTTTGAGGATGTATTTGACGACGTCAAAGGGTTGCTGCCGCATCATGAGATTGAGTTCAGAATCGGTTTGGTCGAAGGTGCTAGACCTATCATCATTCCTCTTAGGCGGATGGCGCCTAAGGAACATCGAGAGTTAGAATTGCAAGTACGTGACCTTTTGGGAAGAAGGTTCATTCGGAGATGTGTATCCAAATGTGGTGTGCCAGTTGTGTTTGGAACCAAGGCTGATGGATCATTGAGATTGTCCGTGGACTATCGTGAGTTGAACAAGGTGACCAAGAAGAATAAGTATATGTTGCCACGGATAGACGACTTGTTCGATCAGCTTCATGAAGCCGAAGTGTTTTCTCAGAAGGATTTGGCAACGGGATTCCACCAGTTAAGGGTAGCAAAGGATAGTGTATCAAATACTACTTTTAGGACACCATCCGGTTTCTTCGAATGGTTGGTGTTGCCATTTGGGTTGACTAACGCACTAGCGTATTTCATGGATCTTATGAACAGGGTTTTCATAGGTCAATTGAACAAGTTCGTGCTTGTGTTCGTGGATGTTATTCTGGTTTACTCCAAGAATGAGGAAGAGCATAAGACGCACTTGTGAGTTGTTTTGGAAATCTTGCGAAAGCATCAGCTGAGAGCTAAGTTTTCGAAGTGTCACTTCTGAAAGAGCGAAATGAGGTTCTTAGGCCATGTTGTTTCTAGAAATGGGATAGTGGTTGACCCCACTAAAGTGCAATCTAGGACTGAGATAGACCGAAGAATGTGACATACATGAGAAGTTTCCTTGGGTTGGCGGGATATTCTCGCCATTTTATAAAGGAGTTCTCCAAGATAGATGCATCATTAACAGGATTGACAAGAAAAAAATCAGGTGTTCACATGGGATATGAAGTGTGAGAAAGCTTTCGGAATCCTGAAAGAGAGACTAACAAGTGCTCCTGTTTTAATCATTCATGGTGTGAATGAAGAAATGGTGGTATACACCAATGTATGTGGTACTGGACTTGGAGCATTGCTGATGCAGAAGGATAAGGTTGTGGCCTACGCGAGTCGACAGCTAAAGCCACATGAAAAAAATTACCCAACTCATGATTTGGAGTTGGCACTGATCGTGTCTGCTCTGAAGATGTGGAGACATTACCTGTTGGGAGTCCGATTCGAGTTGTTTACGGATCACAAGTCGTTGAAGTATCTTTTCTCCAAAAAGGATTTGAATCTTCGGTAGCAACGGTGGTTAGAGTTTCTGGCGTCATGTGATTTTCGTATAGCCTATACTCCTGATAAAGATAACGCAGCAGCAGACGCGTTGAGTCGAAGACAGGCAAATTTGGGAGCGATGTTTTCGGAATGGAAGAGCCTCGAATACTTGGCGGGTTTTGATTTCATACCAAGATGTGAGTTAGAACCTGAAATGTTGGCAAGCTTATCGATAAGACTTACTCTCATCGAAAGGATTGGCGAGAGCCAAAAGCCTGATGAAAATCTTGTCGAGATTATCTAGAAGTTGGAACCAGAGGATAAAGAGTTCGAGGTTGATCGAGAAGGTTGGCTTCGAAAGAAAGGACAACCGGTTGTTCCTGATATAGATGGATTGAGAGATGAGATTCTGGGTGAATGCCATCACTCGAAGTTGATGATTCATCCTGGTGGTAATAAGATGCATCAGGACATGAAGCGATCTTGCTACTGGAAGGTATGAAGAGGGATGTTAGAAAGTTTATTTCCAAATGTATAAACTGTTAGTTGGTGAAAAACAGAAGAAGTCGAGTGGATGCTTCAGCCATTAGTAGTTCCTACATGGAAGTAGGAACATATAATATTGGATTTTATCGATGGATTATCTAGAACCAGGCAGGAAACGAAGGAATTTGGGTCATCGTGGATAGCTTGACCAAAAGTGCAAGGTTTATTCCTGTCAGATCGACTAGGACAGCATCGAAGTTGGCTAAACTTTGTATAAAATGGATAGTTCGATTTCGTGTATCCCGAAGAGCATAGTCAGCGATCGAGATCCATTATTCACAAGTGGATTTTGGAAGAGTTTGCAAGAAACTTTGGGAACCAAGTTGTGTTTGAGTACGACTTATCATCCTCAAACCAATGGTTAAACCGAGAAGGTTAACCGAGTTTTGCAAGATCTTCTAAGAACTTATGTGTTGGACTTCTGGGGATCATGGGAAGACCATCTACATCTGGTTGAGTTTTCGTATAATAATAACTACCAGTAGGACATTGGGATGGCACCATACGAGGCGTTGTATGGAAGACTGTGTAATTCTCCAGCATCTTGGTTAGAAACTGGAGATAAGTTGATACTTGGGCTAGAAATGATAAGAGAAACCTCGGATTGTATCGAGATCATTCGGCAACGATTGAAGGAAGCCCAAGATTGTCAGAAGAGTTATGCTGATAAACGTCGAAAAGATTTGGAATTCGATGTTGGTAACATGGTTTTCGTGAAGATTTCGCCGTTGAAGCATGTTGTTCGATTCCGATTCATAGGAACGTTGGTCACAAGATTTGTTGGACAATTTCCGATAGTCGAGCGGATTGGAAAACTCGGTATAGATTGGATTTACCCGAGAAGATGTCTAGTGTGCAAAATATTTTTCATGTGTCGTTTCAACGGAAGTGTGTGCATGATTCAAATGTGGTGGTATCTCCGAAACAGTACGAAGACCTAGAAGTTGAGATTGTAGTTACGAAACCTCGTAAGCAGCTTCGCGTTGAGGGGAATGATACAAAACAGCATAGGAGGAAAATGGTTAATCTAGTCAAGATACAATAGAGTGAGGATGATGACGATTGCACGTGGGAGACGGAAGAGAGTATGAAGGCGACCCATCCAGAACGCTTCGTTGGTATGACCCATAAGTTTCGTGTCATTCTTACCCCGTTGTGACTTGTACCATGTTGTGTTGTTGTTTTTGATTGGTATTATTAGAGCTCCGCATGCTAGGATAAGGCTACGGATGCAAGGTTTGATGGCTGCTAGTTTGGTTGATATAATTGGTTGCTCATGGATGATAGGCATGCAAAATTGTTATGATTGCTTGTGTTGTTGGGATTTCGGGAGCGGAATTCTTAAAGCGGAGAATGTAAAAGCCCGCATTTTACATATCACAGGATCGTAAAATTTTTTTTTAATTCCTTGTGGGTTGGATCATTCTCATATTTTGATATGTTGGTTATGGAGATGTGAGACATGTCCATAATTTTTACCAATTTTATTTGTGACCATTTTGCCCCTGTCATTTTTGTATAGGGAATAACTTTTAACTAAGATCGAATTAGGTGCTGAGATTGATTTCATTGTAAAGGAAATGGTGTTGCCAATTCCATAAAGTGGTCACATTAAAGATTTGGTCTAGCGGTTTACGAAGAATTATTGTTTTAGAGTTTCATAATTTTTGTCTAGGTTTTGTGAGCCATTGATGGGGTGATTTGAGGAGGCCCATTAATAGGCTGATAGGAGGCTATAAATAGGGGGTTAAAAGCACAAAGAATATTTTACTTTCTTCATTCTCTCATTTGGTTGAGCTCGTGATCCTCCTTGCTTAATCAAATACAACTTTCCATCATTAAAATCTAGATCTAAGGGAGAAGTTTAAGATCTACATCAATCGAAGCTAGATTTACATCAAATGAAGATAAATTTCATCGAATCGAGAGGTTTGAAGTTCATTCTTCGCTGTTCGGATTGGGAATTTAGTGATTTTTAGTTATTTGGAAGAATTGGTCAGTAATAAGCATCTCTCACATGGATTCGATCAAGTATACGGGTTATTTGATCTTATTTTCATCATTTTAAGTTGTTTTCGCCTAGATCTACATCATGGCAAGTATATTTTCATTTGAATCACCATAGGATTTAATCTAGCAACCTAAAACCGGTAATTTCTATGTTAATTAAATGATTATGAGAGTTAGAACCATTCGTTTATGCTCGTTATTGTTTATCATGATTTTGCTGAAATTTTCATGTTTGAATGACGATTATTCGTTGAATTTATGTTTATTGATGGTTGAATCAATAATTTGGATGAGTTTTTGAAATGATATTATCGGTTGTGGATGAATCATAGTTGGATCACATGCCTTAGATCGTGGATACCTTAGGCCGTGGAGGCTAGATCGATATGCGTTAGGCCGTTGATAATGTGGCAGAAGAGATGGGCGGTTAGGTCGTAGGTAGTTAGGTCGGTGGTGACGTAGCAAAAGATGGTTGGACGGGTCTGTAGTGATCTAGCACTTGGCAAGATCGGGTCGTTCGAAGAAGCTTAGGTCATTGGAGCTTCGGTCACTAGCTCCACATCGCTAGAAGGAGGGCAGGTTGGTTCAGATGGTTAGGTCGTTGAACGACTTAAGTGTTAGGTCGGGTTGCTAGGTCGCAGAGGCAAGGCAAGGAGGGTCGTTGGGCAACATCAGGAAGGAGCAGTTAGGTCATTGGCGCGACCTGAGGAACATAGTCATAAAAACGACCTGATAAGACTAGGTCGTTGAACGACCTAAGAAGAGTAACAACGTTTATAAGCGCTGTGGAAAGAGGCAGAAATGCTATGGTTAGTTTTTCATAGCAGGAAGTTTAGGAATGCTATGGAATGCTGTATCGACTAAAAGAATCTTGTTTTTGGTTGATGAAGGTTGTGACTTCAAATTGAATTCAAGGTGGAATGTTCAAAGTGTGATGAAATGTTCGTGATCGATAAAATGCAACGAATGTGAAGATGACTCAAAGTAGTGAGTTGATGGATAATTGTTGCTCGAGAAGGCTTCTTGAGTTATAATGGTCCTCAGGTTGGATGGTTAGGAGATATCGAAATCTGAGATATTATCGTTATCGTAGGTTCTAGCTGGCTCAAAGTAAGGGTATAATAGGGACACCTAAAAGACTGGATGGTTGCTAGTCGAGTACCTGGGTATCGTTGAAAGGCCTAGATACGTATCGTTGAAAGGCATATGGAGTTTTTGCTAGAACCGTGGTTATCATTTGACCTTGACGTATGGCAAGGTTGGTCGTCATAAGATTAATGATGATTTCGAAGAAGGATAGATGGTGATAGCCAAAGTCATGAATTATGGTTGTTTTGCTTGTACTGTCTCACGTAATTTGTCTAACGTCGAAGGAGATATTTCTTGGGTGCTTGTCTGACGTTGGTTTAGGCCTTCGGGGTTTGTGCTTGAGGGATGTTGATCTCGATTAGGATGGTATACGTGAGATATAACTGGTTGTTGTGATTGTTATTGTCTGGTTACTTCTGATTGCCATGAATGTACCTTTTTTTCAAATGCTTGTTGTAAAGGCTATCATTGTCAGATGTGGGGAAGACGGGTTCAGGTTCTTCTCTGGTGTTTTGGGTAGATTGGTTGGTTAATCTACCTATTCTTATATACTTTATTGATAATGTTAGATAGATTTTTTATCGTTCACTAAGACTACTGTCTAACTCAATGTTTTATGTTTCCCTCTTATTACATTGGGTTGTTCATCCGGTTGCGGATGGGCAGACTGAGTAGCGAGTAACAGCTAGTTGACCTTGGTGAGGACGATGATGTTGGGCGATGACAAGCTAGAGGCTGGCATCTTATTTTCTACTATCTAGTATTAGATGTTTTCCGCTGTTATCATTGGTGTTTTTTCTGAGTGTTGTAGGGAGGCAAATTTGTACAGACACCTATTTTGTAATCCAAGGGTGTATGGATATTCTTTCTAGTTGTTATGAAAGTTCAAGTTTATGCTCAGATGTGCTTTACTATTATAGCATGTTGTACATGTTCTATTATATTTTATCCTTGCGCTATGAGTTATACGACAGGTTCCGCTTGTATTATCCTACCTTGATGATCATCCATGACTGCTTGGCATGTCTTTCAGAGCATTATTTCCCTTGTTAAATGTAGGAATTATGGGAGGTTCTCACAGTTTGGCAGATGCAAAACTTTGTGTATAATGGAAAATCACGACACATTCTTCGATGCCAAAACAAAGTTAGATAGTTACTCTCAAATGGAACTATTTCCATAGACTATGTGAGAAGGAATGATAACCTAGCGGATCCATTTACTAAAGGTTTATCAAGAGAGAAAATTAACTGCGCACCACGGGAAATGAGTTTAAAATCCTAAACTAACAAAATTTATCTTATACGGAAACTTATCATAACGACTAGAGATCCCACGGACTAGGATCAATAGGAAAACTAGTTCTGAGTAACTCAAGATATATTGCATTTGTTTGGACATAATCCTACTCCATTCCTATGGCGCACAATATAGATGCATGTCTACAGAAGATTTAAAAGGTTAAAACTATGTTTTTAAATGATGACCATATCTTGAACATATCAAGTGAGATATATATATATGATACTCTTTAATGGTTGTGATCATCTATGTTGGTGTGAGATGGATCTGCTCTATGAGAATATTACAGGCTTAAATTCTCTATAACACTCGTAGAACCAAACAATGTCAGGACAAAAATGAACGCAACCAAAAGATTGGATTAGAAGAGAATCAATGCTTCGTAACACTTATTGTCTGGATATATAATAAAGGTCGATGGTTCAAGATGAAATAATTCACCGATTAGCCCAGTAATTCCGATAAGTTTTAATTAGAGAAAGTTCGAAGTGAAATATCTACTTATCCACGATAGAGTATTATTCCATATGTACTCTGTGATATTCCGCTTTGTGTCGGAAAAAGGTATATTGTCATTCCATTGGGGGATTGTTGAAGTTAACATGAACTAATTGAATAAAATATCTTATTGTCTCACATCATCAGAATTATAAAAATATTCAAGCATATGAATAGCTTCCTCATGAGGAGGTAGGGGCCTTGAGGCACCCAAATGTGTGCTTTGTTATGAAGAGGGAAGTCATGCTTCGCCAATACACATGTGTGCGCCGCTGTTTATCCGTCCGTTCGAACCGGGCCGGGTGGGCTCGGATTCGGGTCTAATATGACCTCAATTTTGTTCCAAAAAACTGGGTTGAATTTTAATAGTTGTAGCAAAAGATGCGATGTATTCGGACTGCAACATCGGCTGACATGGTTTTTGGAAAACAGGTGTGACCCATTAGACGATAGACGCGGTCTTTTGGCGAGTGCATGTGACCCGTTAGATGCAAGCAACGAGCATGTGCGACCTATTAAAAACAATAGCAACAAGCACGACTCGTTAGGGCAAGTGGGTGCAACCCGGCAGAAGCAATCGTTCGAAGAGATGCAGACCAACTATAAAAATGGAAGAATACTGATCACATTCATTCCATTTGAAATTTCTCTTCTTCCTTCTTTTCTTTGCTCTCGCTGCTTTACTCTAATATAAATCACAAAGTTAACATACTCATTACAATTTCATGTAGAAATATTTTGTTGCATCTTGGAAATTTTGCAAATAAAAGTTTTAGGAAATTGTTAACGCAAACTTCAGAATCTCATTTCTTTAATTTGTTTCAACAAATCACTGCGATTTGTTTGTTAATTTACTACAGTTATTATACTAGCAGTTAGATTATTTCTTCATTTCTAATAGTGAGCACCCATGCTTAGACGTTACTTTTTTTTACTAAGGTGAAATCTATCCTTTATCCTTGAAAATTTTATCTTTATAGGCGTCCCATGTGTTCCACAAGAGCAATATAGATGCACAATGTGTCTATTCCAGTTTCCCCTATTTCTTCATCTTCTGATTCTAGGGTTGAATCCAGAAAGCTTGAAAAAGCCCGAAGCCTCTCCAGGACCAGACATACTAGTGTATAGAGTTAAAGGGACATTAAAGAAAGCATAGAGTTGGAAATGTTGTTGGAAACTTATTTTGTGGTTATTAACAACACTCAACAAAATGAATTATGTGTTGTAATATGTAAAAGTAATAAGGCAAATATACTAATATGCTAAGGGATTTTTCTGCAATTTACATGGCATGTAGACTTTATAAATAGAGAGATTGTTTACATTGTATTAGATACCTGAATCAATAGAAATAAAAGGTATCTCCCTAATATCTTATGTTCTCTCTAATGGCTTTTCTCTTTTATTATCTATTCTGTTTTATCTTATAACACGTTATCAGCACGAGGTTCTATTATAGCTATTTTTTAAATCATCTAGATCTACATCTATGGATTTCTCATGTAAGTAATTTTTATTTGATGATTTTTAATTCATGGATTTCTAAATTTGTTCTATAATTATTTTTTGTTTGAGAATCTTAAATTAATGGATCAATGAATTTGTTATATCTTTTGTTCTTCTAGATCTGATTAATGCTTCTAGATCTATTTTTTTGTAGATCTAGATTGAGTTTTAATGGATCTATTTTTTAAATCTAATTATTTTTTATTTACGCCAAATATGTGTTAATTTTATTCTTTCAGTCCTTTACGAATCTGATTTTGAGATTTCCAAATCCTGTTTGATGAAGCTTTGATTATATATGTATTGTTTTCATTATTGGAGATATAGAGGTAGGTCTAAATTTATCTTCCTTGATCTACTATTACTTTTCATATATGTAGTTCTTTTAGAAAGACTGAACATAGAATATCTATTGATTTATCATTGGAAGTGAAATTGAAATATTTTTTTGTGTATACCCAACATAATTATGGGTATAATATATAATGGTGTAGCTTTTAAATTTCATAGCAATAATGATTTATCACTGGAAGTGAAATTGAAAGCTCATTATGTAAACAAATTCTTTCAAATAGGTGTTCAAATGCAAAAAACTAAAAAGTTAAAGCCTTCAAAAGCTTAAATATAGCCTCAAAGCGTTTAAGTCCTCTTAACATTAACTTATAGAAAAGGATATAGAATTCAATAATAGGAAAGGATTTGAGAAATCTATAAAGTTTCAATAAATGACAAAAGGCTTATATTCCAATTTTATGCTACACATAATTTCTTGAAGAAAACTATTGTTACAAGAGATCATTACATTTATAATAAATACTATTTTCTTGAAGAAAATCAGTGAAATGATCTCATACATATACAAAAGCACTTTCTAGAGAAGTTGCTTCAATTAAAATTATACAATAATAATATGTAAATTATGCTAAAACTTGAAGTTTTATTATAGTAATTTTAGAACATATAATAAAGATATCATTTTTTATAAAGTTTATGTGGTTCAAAGCATAAAATTTTCTGATCTCATTGTATTAATTTTAACTTTCCAGATATTTACATGTTTTATAAATATAGTTTTTCATTTTTGAAAAGTTTTTGTTTTGGATGGTGTTTTGAGATATAATTCATATTTCTAAAAGAAATATTTTATTGTTTCTCAAAGTGGCTTTTATAAAGAAAATATGCATCCAGAAGATCATATTATGTTAAGATCTAATATTGATCTTGATTTAGCACACCTAAAGTGAATACAAAAGCACTTTTTGTTATAAAATGAAAAATTTAGAACTTGCAGTTTCTATAATGGTAAGAGGTATTTTAATGTAAAAAGAAAGATCTAAAAGATCTTTATATGAACTGTATAATGAAAATAAAATTACGAAATGTTTATTTGGAATAATCTTAATTCTCTAAAATTGCGCAATAATTTAACTTTAATTCTGATATGCTGATTTGCGGATCTGCGTATTTGTTTTGATATGTTTGGCTAGAAAAAAATTGTGGAATTAATTTCCATACAACATGTAATTTTTTTATGTTTGCGAATTTTATGTACCGATCTGAAAGTTTTCGAATCGCTCATATTAGAGAATGTAAAATCTTGGTTCTATGATTATACATTTTTTATTATCAGGCACTATGCATATATATGGTTATTTTCATTGTTTTATAGTAAATGCATTAAATGTATCATTATGGTAATATTATATTACAATATTATCATAAATGTATTAAATGCATTAGTTATTGTAAGTTAAATGATGTATGTTTGTGTTTGAAATAATAAAAAACATATGTATTATTATTCGATATGCATAGCAAGTAATATCAAATGTAATGGAAAAAATAAAAAGGTTAAAACCATAACCTAAAGTTGTTCAAAGAATTTTTTTAAAACTAGAAATTGTATAACTCCAAGTCTGAGATTTGAAGTCTTGAATTATGAAAAAATCTTTTTGATAAAGTTTACAAGTTTGAAATCTTGACAGTTTTTCCTAATTAGCAACAATGTAAAAGCTTCTAAATTAGGAGTATGAAAAAATACCAAGAATCATAAGTTCATCATAAATTAATAAACTTAATATACATGAGTGTATGTGTGTATATGCATAGGAACCTAAAGTTCCTCGGTCAATGAACTTGAAATAATTCATAATTTAAAAGCCTTGAAACAATGTGAAATAATAACATTGTACCTCTTAAAGAAGTTAAATCATATAGGGCAACGATGATGCATCCAAAAGATTTCACAATTTTCAAAATGAGTTGTATCTTACTTATATATTTGCATTTAAATGTTGTATTGAAGACTAAATTTTAACAACCTGAAGTTGTTTATATATTTTATTTGAATCAGAAGTTTAGTACGGTTCCAAACCAGATGTTTTGAACATTATAATACGGTCTTTAAAATTCGCATTGACATTACTTGGTAAGCAAAATTTAATGATTTGGAACCTTATAAATAATTTGTTCTAAAATTGATAACTTTAATGAGAAAAATCTATTACATATGTACTACATGGACGCACATATATACACATATATGCGAATAGTTAACTAACAACTTCAAGATTGTTTGATTAAATTGATATGAGATCACCATACAGGCGTCGATATCATTTAATGATATAAAAAATCAATCAACATAAATATAGAAAGACCTAAATTCACGTGTATTCAAATAATCTATATAATTAGAAAATTCCTCCATGTTACTAGATAAATGAAAGAGAATAAGTAATATAATATGAATGCATCCTATCAACTAATAAGATCACTATCCTCCTACGATTTAAATACATATAATGTATTTGCTAGTAATAATGTGATAATTGATCGAAAATGAGAACCCAAAGAGGTTTTATTATTTAACGTGACAATATTTGTCAACATTGAAGGGGGAGGATAAAGGAATATAAGTTCATGGTGATCATTGGTGTTAACATATAGAATTATGAAAAATATTAAGTAACTTGCATAAATAATCAATTATGTCCCTAATAGACTTTCTCCAATATAGATTTGAATCCCTGAAGGATCAAAAGGTGTAAATCGCACCAGAAGTGTGGCATAAAATCCAGTTCAAAATATTTTTGGAGTAAGTCATAAAGATGCAAAATAAAGGAGGTGAGAATTCTTGAAGAAACACTTAATGGTGCTTTGAAAGAATCACTTGACATGATTTTCAAATAATCCTAGAAGTGGTTTAGGTACCTAAAACATGATAATTTTTGAGATCTCAATAAATCATGTATAGAACTGACAAGAAATAATCATTGATGATAAATTTATAAATAATAAAGCGCTTATATTTATAATGGATTAAAATTTTCATATTAGAGAAAAATATGATTGACCATTATGAAATTCTCCTAAATAAGATATATATGGACCTATAGTTCATAAGACAAAATTAGAAATATATAAAATGACAAAAGCACACTAAAATTGTTGAAGCTCCATATAGTGTCAACAACATGTTATATGCAATGAGCATTACACTTTTAGAAATAATTGAACTGATTAAAATAGTGAAAATGTTTTAAAACATTTACAATACCCTGAAGGTATAAATAATGTATGTATACAAATTCCGGAAGAATATAAATATCTCTGGTAGTAATAAAGAACGCAAAGAACAAGAAATGTAGATACAACTTTCTTTTAAGTATTTCTGTGATGAAAACCTTGATATAATTCATGATGAGTAGTTAACTTCCTACTTTTAAGAATTGTTGTAATGAAATTTTTGATATCCATTGAAATGGTTGTTGTGATATGCAAAACTTATTAAAATATATAAGTTACTGGAGAATATAAATAACATTTGTAATTATAAAGAATGTCAAGGACATGAACGATAGATTACAACATTCTTCTATGTATTGTGGTAATGAAAATTTGGATATACCTCATGATGAGTAGATTATTTTTTGATTAGTGTTGTTATAATGAAACTTGTTTTATTCGTTAAATTTATATTGCTACATGCAAACCTGATTAAAACAAAAAAAGCACACAAAATATATTCATAAATAAATATTAGTAGCATACAAATCACATAAGAAGGAGGCTTTAAATAAAAAACGAAATGATAAAAAAGAAGTTAATTGTGAGATACAGTGCACAACTTGTTGCACAAGGTTTCCTGCATAGACCAGGCTTGCCTTTAAAGAAACATACTCTTCTATTATGGATGTCATAGCATTTCAATATTTGATAAGCCTCGTAGTTTTTGAGAAAGCTTGATATAAGATTAACTGATGTTGTGACAGCTTATCTATACGGTAAATTTGATACCAATATTTACATGATAATCTCAGATGGATATAAGTTTCCTGAAGAAAAATCAAAGTCGATGTGCTCTTTAAAACATAAACGATCACTATACAGTTTAAAACAATCCGGAAGAATGTGGTATAACTATCTTAGTGAATATCAGGTAAAAGTTGGATATAAAAACAATCTCATTTATCTATGTGTATTTATAAAGAAATCGATAAAGGGATTTGCTATTTTGGCGGTATATATTAATGATATAAATTTGATTGGGACTCCAGAAGAGATTGATGAAACAATAGATTACTTGAAACAGGAATTTAAAATGAAAGATCTTGGCAGAACTAAATACTATCTTGGTCTGTAGATCCAGCATAATACAAATGGCATACTAACCCATCAATCAAATTACATTGATAAAATCCTGAAGCATTTTCAAATGGATAAAGCATATCCACTTAGTACGCCTATGGTTGTTAGATCGCTCGATATTAAAAAGGACCCTTACCATACAAAAGAAGATGATGAAAATATACTTGGTCTAGAAGTATCAACCCAAACAGTAACATATGAAAATAAGTTATAACGTTCTCTTTTTTCTTATTTAAGTTTTTTCGCACTGGATTTTTTCTTATTAAGGTTTTAACGAGACATTACATTGATTCGAAAGTATCATACTCCATTTGATGTAGTAAATTATTGAAATATGGCATTTATGTTGCAATCTTTTTCCTTCACAAAGATTTTTCCCATCGAGTTTTTCTTAGTAAGGTTTTAAGGAGGCGGCATTTTGATCCAAAAGTATCAAACATCTTTTGATGTGGAAACTACTATTTATAAAGACAATGCATTATGTGTGGCTCAGATTTAAGTAGATTATATCATGGATGATGAGATGAAACACATTTATTTTATATTTCTCTTCACACACGAACTATGAAATGACAACAAGAAAGATGAGAAACAAATCTAGCCTCAAGAAAAGAGGATAGATCTGTTCTCAATGATAATTTCCAAATCGACGTTTCAGAAGATGGTATACAAAATTGGCATGCATTGATTAAATCAATAGACTAATTGTATGATGCAATATAAATTAGGGGCAGGATATAAAATTATGTTAGAATGTACTCTTTTCCTTTACTAATATTTTTCCCATTGGGTTTTTGCTAGTAATGTTTTTGATGAGGCATTATGTTGATTCTGAAGTATCAACCCTCGTTGTAATATTATAAAACATTTTATCTAAAAATGAAATAACATTATACTCTTTTCCTTATTTATGATTTTTCCCATTGGATTTTTGATAAAAAGGTTTTTAATGAGGAAATTAATCTTATCATCTCTGCATATGCATATTCAGGGGAGTGTTGTAATATATAAATGCAATAAGGGTGAATATGCTAATATGATAATAACCTTTTCTGCAATTTACATGGCATGTGAAATTTATAAATAGAGAGATTGTTTACATTGTATTGGATATGCGTATCAATTGAAACGACCCGAAACTTCCCCGTGAAGGAAAGCCCGGATTGAATTGAGGACAAGACGAATCAGAACACAAACAGAAGAACATTTCATTATATATTACAACAATTCCATCAGAGTACAAGAATATACAGAGTATGAACAAATAATATACATTTGATAAATATCAGAGATTTACAAATTACAATGCAGCGGAAAAATAATACAGAACACAACTGAAAGATATACACGGATACAGAGCTTTTCGGATATTATTCCAGCTGTTAACCAGGATCCTATGAATATAAATCTGCAAAACCCAACTACTAGCTGCCCGTGCGGAAAATAAGGGCACCCAGAGTTTAGGTTAAAACAATAAACTCCAGGTCAGTCATGTGACTGGTGTGAGAACTAAAACAATTATTCATCTTTATTTTAAAGTTAGGTAAATCAAGAGACCACGTCGTATGGCACGGAACGGGTTTCCTCCTAAGAATACCAGCACATAAAACAAACAACGCAATGCTAAATAAAGAACAATGAAGCTATTATAAGACCCAGGTCCCATCACACAATGCAACCCAAGCCGGAGGATAGGGTTTTCCCTTATAATAGCCAAAGAATGCTTGATACGCGAAATTTAATCTTTTATTATTACTATAAGTGAAGAAAACACTTCAAATATAAAAGTATTAATCATAGACGACATGGGTACCATATATAATGTCCGCATACTAGGATCTACAATTAAAACCGCAAAATCATGTTTTTGGAAGTTGGTTTTCCATCTATGAACCGAGGCAAAAGATAGTCCTCACCGATTCGAGACAATTTAGCCCATGTCTCAGGCAAGCCTTGGATTGTCAGGGCCAGTCCACCGATGTGGATTATTATGCCTGAACAATGCGTTTCCCCGCCTATGGGGCGTAAATGAGCTGTAACAACACGGATTTTTTCCCGGACTTAATCGATCACAAAATCGACCAAGACCGTTCAATTCCCGCATATGTTAATTTTGGGAATACAACACATTAGAACAATAACATCAAACTTTTATAAACATTACAATAATGTTACATCAGAGTACCGAATATCAGAGTACATCGATAAAGAAAATACAGCGGAAGACTTATTACAATAAATTAATACAATACACAGCGGAAGACTTATTACAATAAATTAATACAATACACAGCGGAAGACTTTCTATGCTCTGGACACAGCTTTAGGCTTCGATCCAGAATCCTGCTCAAGGGATAAATATCTACAAAAGCTACTCGACTTCCCGTGTGGAAAAGAGGGCACCCGAGTTTGCCAGTGAAACAAACTACAAATCAGTCATGGGACTGGTATGAGAAATCTAACTTAACTAATCTAATAATAAGGCTAATCACCGGACCATGCCGCTAACGCGGAACGGGTTTACTTCATTGGATTGCCAGTGCATAGAATAAAGTAAATCGTTAAATAACGCAATGCTTTTTAGAAAAATGAAACCATTATAAGACTCAAGTCCCATCACACAATGCAACGCAAACCGGAGGATAGAGTTTTACCTTATAATGGTCAAAAGATGCTTGATACGATAAAAACGGATTTGATATTATTATTAGTGTATATATATGTTTCAAAAACATTTCAGTCATAATGTATCAATCATAGACGACATAGGACCCCATCCTACTATGTCGCCATACTAGTTCTACAATCAAAACCGCAAGGTCGTATTGGAAGTTGGATTTCCATCATGAGTCGAGGCTAGGGATCGTCCTCTCTGATTCGAGACACTCTAGCAAATGCCTCAGGATCACACCTATGGGCAACCCTTGGATCTTCAGGGCCAGTCCCCACCTTACGGTAGTGGATTAGTTATGCCTAAACACATGCTTCCTGGTTTCTTTGAACCTCCATATGGCGACTAATAACCTATAAATCCGAGATACCTCATAATCCATCATCCACATAAGTAAAATGTCAGGGCTGGTAGGTCACTGACATCACTCTAGCTAGAAAGAAACGTGTGCACTCCCTGCAGTCCTACTCCCGTTTCTGACTCATACCGGCGTGTGAGGCTCGCGAAGTCACGTTATACACAAAGCCACACCTAAACAGGCTATGCTTTGATCATCAACCACAAGGCCCTGCTTTTCAACAAAAGCCTTAATCATGCATCTTAGCATGCCACATTGTTAATCCATACCATACCATTGATTCCTACCAATATATAACCTCTAAGCTCGTACGTCTCAGAGAAGGGTGATAAACACCAAACAGATATATATTTAGCAGAGATCAACGAGTTCAGCATAAAGGAATACAACGTCAGCCATACCATCCACTTACAAGTCCATTCTGGGTCTGAACGAAACCGAAGGAACCTTATTCCTCGCATATCCGAACAATCAACACTACGTCCGGACGGCTACCCTTGACTCCCCTTCAAGGTAGCTACTCTAATCATGGGCCTCAGTAGCAACACATCTATTCGATGTGAAGATCGTCGGTCTTCAATCACCGTCTTCAACTCTTCGACTTAAATCGTCGTATAATCATTTGAAATGAGATTGAACTTGAACTTTCCAAATGATCCTCGTGTGTATATATATAGTTTAAAACCATTTCATATCGTTAATAGTATTTAATAACTATTTATCGCTATTTATATATATATATATATATATATATATATATATATAAATAGCTAAATCTATTTAATGACGCTTCGGGTCAGTGGGCGACACTGACACTGTTTTCACCCAAATTTGTTTTACACATTTCTCTTAATCTAACCGTCGGATTTTAACACAATTCATATCGTTGGAAAGATCTTCCCAAGGCGAACCTAACAGTTTCAGTTTTGTGAAAATCCGACGGTCGGATCTTTCGGTATAATCGTTTAAAGGCATGATTCCAAAATGCGAACTACCACGCTTGATTCGTTTAATTTTGATTTATATATATATATATATATATATATATATATATATATATATATATATATAATTCCTTCGTCCATTTCATTATTGTGATTATCATCACAAGTAAAGAACACTTGGTTTCATTACATTTTGATATATAACATAACACACATAATGTTTTGTTTTATTTTAATTCACATACACATCCTAAACATAACAATGTATATTTTTCTTTTACCCTTCAATTCACACAAAAATGTATTTTTCGTGTATCATTCCAGTTTAACAAAAATGAAGATTTTTATGCCATTTAAATTTTCTAACAAAAATGCAATATATTTTGGTGTCAATCTCAATTCTACAAAAATGAATATATTTTTGTTTGTTTAATTTCAATGTAACAAAAATAATAGCTTTGTTATTCTTTCAGTGCCAAGCAACAATAATAATTTTGTTTATATCTTTCAATGCAAAACTAAAATAATAATTTTGTCTCAATCTTTTCTTTACAAGCAAAATGATGATCTTGTGTTTTAATCTTTTCACATGAAAATGTAAATTTCATATCTTTAATTCTTTTTAATGAAATAAAATTCACTAAAATGTAAATTTCCATCGTTATAACTTTCATTGAAAACCTATTTACATAAAAATGTAAATTCCACTTACTTTAAATCTAATTACATGAAAATGTAATTTTCTTCTTTAAATACTATTAACATGAAAATGTCAATTAATTCTTTAATCTTAATTACACGAAAATGTAATTTTATCCTTAAATCTTAATTACATGAAAAAGTAATTTTTCACTTCTAATATAATCACATAAAATTGTAATTTTTTCACTTTTAATCTAATTGACAATGAAATCAATGTCCTATTTTCCATTTCTAACTAATTTACAAAGTAAATAATGTCGATTTCATTTCTAACAAATTGACAAAGTAAATAATGTCAATTTCATATTTAACAAATGGCGGTGAAAATAATGTCGATTTACTTTCTAACAAATGACGGTGTAAAAAATGTCAATTTCTTTTCTAACGAATGACGGTGTAAAAAAATGTCAATCTCTTTTCTAACCAATGACGGTGTAAATAATGTCATTTCCTATTAACACGTGACGGTGTAATATGACACTTATATTCTAACATAATTAATAATAGAATTTGTCCCTTTTTATTATTACAATGAAAGTGAAATAAATGTCCTTTTTATATGTCAAACAAAAATAATGTCTTTGGTTTCCTTTTTGACAAAAAGATAATATAACATGTGTCTTTTTTATTTCTAACAAAATTAACATTAAAAATGTCCCTTTTTAACTTACACTCAAAAATGATACTTTCGTACTTTGTTTCATTACACATAAAAATAAAAGTGACATTCTTTTTAATGATAAAATAAAAAAAAGGGAATTCTTTTTATTTAAAATCCAAAGGTGAAATCTTTTTAAGTATAAACAAAAGTTAAATCTTTTTAATTTGACAAAAACGGTGATAAACAATATGACTTTTCATTTTAACAATTCACATTAAAAATGTAAATAATCTTTTTTAACAATTCACATTAAAAATGTAAATAATCTTTTTAAACAATTCACATTAAAAATGTAACTTTTTTTTTAAACAATTCACATTAAAAATGTAACTAATGTTCATTTCAAATTTTGACACTTAACAGTGTAAAATAATATTTCACTTCTAATTTGTATTTATAATATATATATATATATATATATATATATAAACCGTTCCAATGATTGTTTCTAATGCAATAACATGCCACTTAAATAAATATTCATTCCCAATGCATTTACTTAGCACATAAAAAAAATTATTTTTCATATGAATTAACATGACATTGAAATGTAATTATATTTCATATGCATTCACATGACATTAAAATGTGATTCTATTTCATATGCATAAACATGACATTAAAATGTGATTCTATTTCATATGCATAAACATGACATTAAAATGTGATTCTATTTCATATCATAAACATGACATTAAAATGTGATTCTATTTCATATGCATAAACAAAAGTGATTTCTTTTTATTTACAAACAAAAATGATTTCTTTTAAAATACAAACAAAAATAATTTCTTTTTAATTACAAACAAAAATGATTTCTTTTTAATTACAAACAAAAATTATTTCTTTTAAATTACAAACAAAAATGATTTCTTTTTAATTACAAACAAAAATGTTTTTTTTTTAAATTACAAACAAAAATGATTTCTTTTTAATTACAAACAAAAATGATTTCTTTTAAATTACAAACAAAAATGATTTCTTTTTAATTACAAACAAAAATGATTTTTTTTTTAAATTACAAACAAAAATGATTTCTTTTAATTTCACCAACAAAGTTGAATCTTTTAATTTCACAACAAAGTTGAATCTTTTAATTTCACAAGCAAAGTTGAATCTTTTAATTTCACAAACAAAGTTGAATCTTTTAATTTCACAAACAAAGTTGAATCTTTTATACACTGATTCAAAAATAGAATTCAGATCTACAACTTTAATTACAATCACCACATACAATCAATCTTAATTTTAAATCTATGAACCAAAGGGGAATCACGTACAGTTAGTCACCAACAATAACAAATAAATCTGAATTACAACAATCACAGAAACGATTATATAAACATGTATATATGAGATTCAAACAACCAGGAATAAAATATAATTTTTAAAATAGAAATCTCACTATTTCCTAATTTACATAATTGTAAATTTTTGCATTAACAAGTCTAGTAAAATAACATTAAAATTTGGTTTTACTATTTTCCTAATTTACACAATCGTTAATTAACATAAGATGATGATTTGGTTTTAAATCTTTCTAGTTTGTCAACACTGACAATTTTTGTCTAACAATTTTTTTCTTCCACAAATTTGTTCTAACAGTTTTGTTCAGCACTCATATCAACAAATCTATCAATTTACATAACAACACAGTCATAGATCAAATCACGTAGAATATAATTTCACAATACAACTCCTAGAACAGACCACATATTATGATTCAGTAATTTTCATTACATAAAATAAAAAGGCATAGGATTTCTCACATTGATTTGGCTGAATTTTCAAAGTGTTCCGTTTCAGATCTAGTCTGATCCATGCTATAGACCTCATCGCTACAAATCCCCTGCTTCTGAAATCGTCTGATTTCATCCCTGTTTGACCAAATTACATTCGTTTAAAGATTTGTTAACTAACTAAATAATTAATTTACCAATATAATTAATAGATTAATTAGCTTTAGTACTTTACTTCTCTGTATCGTCCCCGTGAAGATGAACCCATCGTTCAAATCTGAACATCGCCCACCGCTGTCGATCGGGACTGTTGAATTAGTAGTTCGTGAGAAGCTCTTCGATTCTGTATTTGGAGATTTGAATTTTGTTATGTGGATTGGAAGAGAAAAGAGGAGGGAGATCATTGTTCTTCAACCATTGAAACAAAAGAAGGGGTGGCGGCTATCTTTTGGGAAATAGGGTTTTAGGATGTTATATAGTAGGAGGAAATAATAATAATTTTTTTCTTTATTTGATTATATATATATATATTTACTCCTTACTTGTCTCTCTCTTCATATGCTGTAAGTTATAAAGGAAATAAATTGGCTGAGATGGCGTATTTATTTCTCATTTATGTTTCCTTACATCCTCTTTTTTTACATGCTACAATTAAACATTTTCTTTTTCTTTTTATTATTTGAATTTCAAAAGTAGATAACAATGAAAGGGAGAGAGAGAGAGAGGATAAAATGGAAAGAATTAATGCTATTTGTTTATGAACATGTAGTCTACGTTTGGAATTTCTAAAAGTTAAATTTGAATTGACAGGAGAAATATTTAAGAGGACAGCCAAAGATATGTACATATATATACATATATATATATATATATATATAAATGTATTGTCAAAATTTATTTCATTTATAACCTACACTTTATTTTCAATCAATAAATGTCATTAAAGTTCCTATGTGACGTTAAAAGAATAAAGTTTTAATGTAAAACATTTCATGTTTCTACATGACATTAAAAGATTAATTTTTAATGTTAACCAAAAGATTAAAAGATTAATTTTTAATGTTAACCAAGTTGTTTAATTAACCTATCTCAACCTTTAATCTTTATTCGTTTCAATAATTTTATTAGTTGATTAACTCATTAAATATATAACTTCTATATATTCAAAAATCATATATTCTAAGATCGGATTATACAAATACGTTAATTAAAGACTTGTCACTCTCAACTCATTATAGGGCATTACTAACCCCATCTCTAATGAGTTTTCTCATTCTAGGATACTGCTGATCCTATCACTAATGAGTATTCTTATTGGATATTACTAATCCAATCTCTGATGAGTCTTTTGTTCAGCCCTAACGAGTTGTACCCCAAAGATTTGAGCTAACCAGAGCTCTGATACCAACTGTAACGACACGGATTTTTGCCCGGACTTAATAATCGATCGCAAAATCGACCAAGACCGTTCAATTCCCGCATACGTTAACTTTGGGAATACAACATATTAGAACAATAACAACAGACTTTTATAAACATTACAATAATGTTACATCAGAGTACCGAATATCAGAGTACATCGATAAAGAAAATACAGCGGAAGACTTATTACAATAAATTAATACAATACACAGCGGAAGACTTATTACAATAAATTAATACAATACACAGCGGAAGACTTTCTATGCTCTGGACACAGCTTTAGGCTTCGATCCAGAATCCAGCTCAAGGGATAAATATCTACAAAAGCTACTCGACTACCCGTGTGGAAAAGGGGGCACCCGAGTTTGCCAGTGAAACAAACTACAGATCAGTCATGGGAATGGTATGAGAAATCTAACTTAACTAATCTAATAATAAGGCTAATCACTAGACCACGCCGCTAACGTGGAATGGGTTTACTCCATTGGATTGCCAGTGCATAGAATAAAGTAAATCGTTAAACAACGCAATGCTTTTTAGAAAAATGAAACCATTATAAGACTCAAGTCCCATCACACAATGCAACGCAAACCAGAGGATAGAGTTTTACCTTATAATGGTCAAAAGATGCTTGATACGATAAAAACGGATTTGATATTATTATTAGTGTATATATATGTTTCAAAAACATTTCAATCATAATGTATCAATCATAGACAGCATAGTACCCCATTATACTATGTCGCCATACCAGTTCTACAATCAAATCCGCAAGGTCATATTGGAAGTTGGATTTCCATCATGAGTCGAGGCTAGGGATCGTCCTCTCAGATTCGATACACTCTAGCAAATGCCTCAGGATCACACCTATGGGCAACCCTTCGATCTTCAGGGCCGATCCCCACCTTACGGTAGTGGATAAGTTATGCCTGAACACACGCTTCCCGGTTCCTTTGAAACTCCATATGGCCACTAACAATCTATAAATCCGAGGTACCTCATAATCTATCATCCACATAAGTAAAATGTCAGGGCTGGTAGGTCACTGACATCACTCTAGCTAGAAAGAAACGTGTGCACTCCCTGCAGTCCTACTCCCGTTTTTGACTCATACCGGGGTGTGAGGCTCGCGAAGTCACGCTATACACAAAGCCACGCCTAAACAGGCTATGCTTTGATCATCAACCACAAGGCCCTGCTTTTCAACAAAAGCCTTGATCATGCATCTTAGCATGCCACATTGTCAATCCATATCATACCATTGATTCCTACCAATATATAACCTCTAATCTCGTACGTCTCAGAGAAGGGTGTTAAACACCAAACAGATATATATTTAGCAGAGATCAACGAGTTCAGCACAAAAGAATACAATGTCAGACATACCATCCATTTACAAGTCCGTTCTAGGTCTGAACGAAACCGGAGGAACCTTATTCCTCGCATATCCGAACAATCAACACTACGTCCGGACGGCTACCCCTGACTCCCCTTCAAGGTAGCAATTCTAATCATGGGCCTCCGTAGCAACACATCCATTCGATGTGAAGATCGTCATTCTTCAATCACCGTCTTCAACTCTTCGACTTAAATCGTTGTATAATCATTTGTAATGAGATTGAACTCGGACTTTTCAAATGATCCTCGCGTGTATATATATAGTTTAAAACCATTTCATATCGTTAATAGCATTTAATAACTATTTATCGCTAGTTATATATATATAAAAATAGCTAAATCTATTTAACGACGCTTCGGGTCAATGGGCGACCCTGGCGCTGTTTTCACCCAAATTTGTTTTACAAATTTCTCTAAATCTAACCGTTGGATTTTAACACAATTCATATCGTTGGAAAGATCTTCCCAAGGCGAACCTAACGGTTTTAGTTTACTGAAAATATGATGGTCGGATCTTTCAGTATAATCGTTTAAAGGCATGATTCCATAATGCGAACTACCACGCTCGATTCGTTTAATTTTGATTTATATATATATATATATATATATATATAATTCCTTCGTCCATTTCATTATTGTGATTATCATAACAAGTAAAGAACACTTGGTTTCATTACATTTTGATATATAACATAACACACATAATGTTTTATTTTATTTTAATTCACATACACATCCTAAATATAACAATGTATATTTTTCTTTTACCCTTCAATTCACACAAAAATGTATTTTTCGTGTATCATTCCAATTTAACAAAAATGAAGATTTTTATGCCATTTAAATTTTCTAACAAAAATGCAATATATTTTGGTGTCAACCTCAATTCTACAAAATGAATATATTTTTGTTTGTTTAATTTCAATGTAACAAAAATAATAGCTTTGTTATTCTTTCAGTGCCAAGCGAAAATAATAATTTTGTTTATATCTTTCAATGCAAAACAAAAATGATAATTTTGTCTCAATCTTTTCTTTACAAGCAAAATGATGATCTTGTGTTTTAATCTTTTCACATGAAAATGTAAATTTCATATCTTTAGTTCTTTTTAATGAAATCAAATTCACTAAAATGTAAATTTCCATCGTTATAACTTTCATTGAAAACCTATTTACATAAAAATGTAAATTCCACTTACTTTAAATCTAATTACATGAAAATGTAATTTTCTTCCTTAAATACTATTTACATGAAAATGTCAATTAATTCTTTAATCTTAATTACATGAAAATGTAATTTTATCCTTAAATCTTAATTACATGAAAAGGTAATTTTTCACTTCTAATATAATCACATAAAAGTTTAATTTTTCACTTTTAATCTAATTGACAATGAAATCAATGTCCTATTTTCCATTTCTAACTAATTTACAAATTAAATAATGTCGATTTGATTTCTAACAAATTGACAAAGTAAATAATGTCAATTTCATATTTAACAAATGGCGGTGAAAATAATGTCGATTTCTTTTCTAACAAATGACGGTGTAAAAAATGTCAATTTCTTTTCTAACAAATGACGGTGTAAAAAAATGTCAATTTCTTTTCTAACCAATGACGGTGTAAATAATGTCATTTCCTATTAACACATGACGGTGTAATATGACACTTATATTCTAACATAAATAATAATAGAATTTGTCCCTTTTTATTATTACAATGAAAGTGAAATAAATGTCCTTTTTATATGTCAAACAAAAATAATGTCTTTGGTTTCCTTTTTGACAAAAAGATAATATAACATGTGTCTTTTTTATTTCTAACAAAATTAACATTAAAAATGTCCCTTTTTAACTTACACTCAAAAATGATACTTTTGTACTTTGTTTCATTACACATAAAATTAAAAGTGACATTCTTTTTAATGACAAAATAAAAAAGGGAATTCTTTTTATTTAATATCCAAAGGTGAAATCTTTTTAGGTATAAACAAAAGTTAAATCTTTTTTATTTGACAAAAACAGTGATAAACAATATGACTTTTCATTTTAACAATTCACATTAAAAATGTAAATAATCTTTTTAAACAATTCACATTAAAAATGTAACTTTTGCATTTTCTAACAAAGTTTCCTTAAAATAAAATTTTAAATTGGTTCCAAAATTCCGGGTTGTTACACGAGCCAACGAATGACTCCATCGGTCTCGGATCGACCGATATAACCAAGGCGCCTCACATTCCAACAACCACATAAGTCAAACTCGTCAGGGCTTGTAAACCACTAACGCCACTTCTAGCTAGAAGTAAATGCATGCCCTCCCTGATGTCCTCTCCAGTTTTTTGTTCATACCGGGGTGTGAGACTCGCGAATTAACGTTACACAAAGCGATGCCACAAAGGTCGTGCTTTGATCATCAACCACAAGATTCTGCTTTTCAACAGAAGCCTTGATCATTTGCATCTTAGCATGCCACATAGGCAAACCACTCCACGCAACCGATATGCATCAGTCACTCAGAATGATATCCAATGTCAGACACACAGTCCATTTACAAGTTCGTTCTGGGTCTGAACGAAACCAGAGGAACCTTATTCCTCGCATATCTATTGATCTCCAAGTACGTCTGGACGATCACCAACTGATTCCCTCCTCTTGGGTGTACGGCCCAATCAAGATCATCAGTAATTATCCAAACGATGTGAAAACCTCCTGTCTTCAACCACCGTCTTCATCTTCGACTAATCGTCGTATCAGTTATTCAGAATGGGTATATACCCGGCCTTTCCGAATAACTCGTGTATATAATAAACAAGTGTTACAAAAACACAACATACACCTCATTCCAATTTAGAATATTATTTTATTTAAATATTCACATTATTAGGGAAATGTTCCTATTAATTTTATCAAAGATAAATTCTTTAAAATTTATTCTTTAATCTTCCTTTGAATATCATTTCAAACCATATTATGGTTTTCCAAACTAGTCGGGATTAGCGATCCTTACCGAAGTAATTATTTGTTAAATTTCCCAATCCCAACCTATACATCCCATGAAGCAAAACGGGTAATACTTCATATCTAACACCATGGTGTTATCAGTAAATTTAATTACCATTACACGTTCAAATCTAATTAAAGATTTAACTATCGCTTGGAGCAAAACTGGTGATACTCCATTCTCGATCATTTCAATCTGATTAAAGATTCATTAAAACTCCACTTAGTTTTAATCTTCCCAAAAATCAATATTAATGATTATATAACTTGGGAAAAAAATCATATTCTGTTTTTAACAGGGTTACAGAACCAATGTCCTTTAAAACACAGTTCACGATAATCCCCAAAACACATCCCATTATATCAGTCTCTAACAGTAAATTAGTAAGAGAACAATTCCCTAAATATTAACCCCGAAGGCCGAAACCAACATCAGATCAAAACCCAGGAAACCTTTCATCTTAACTGATTTGCAGTTAGTTTCTAATTTTCTTAACTCAATTTGGGTTTAAGAACAGTATTATTAAAGATACTGTTCACGACAAACCGAAAATCCCATATGATATTAAATATAAGGCTCTGAATAGAAAATATATCGGCTTATATTCAATATCAAATTCTGAAACCAACAAATATCGTATTGGAAATAACGATATAAATATATCTTTCAAATTCCCATAACAATATCTGTATAATCACGAAATCCAACATCGAACTATTTCGAAGATGATTTCGATTCAAATCCCTTCCAGTTCACATATTGGAAATTCTGGTTATATTAAAACCCATTCTCAATCCATTTTATTTATTTAAGAAATAATGGATTATCATTCAAGTTATAAACTAGTTCATTTCGATAAAAACAATATTTTATCCTTACAAATGTGGAATTTTTCATCCCAGTTCTTTCCAGTTCATATATTATTATTTTACACAAATTATAGATATTTTTAACAATTTTATTAAGGCCCGTGTAGTCGATTTCCATAAATGGTCATCGAACTGCACTTACAACGACCTTTTCCAAATTTGATTTGGACATAATTCCAAATCCAACCGTTAGATTTCAAATTTCTAATATTCGTTGGAAAGCTCTTTTCGATACGAACCCAACGGTTCTGGTTTCAGGAGAATCCGACGGTCGGATCTCCCGTAACTTCAATTCGAAGTCAATGGTCGAAATTCGCGAACTGCCGCAGCGCGACGCGTTCTATTCAGGCCATTAAATATATATATTTCATCGATTTCCTTTCAAAACATGTTTTATAAATTGTTTTAAATTTGTTTTCAAAATGGTTTCAACTTCATATTTCAATTTCAAATCAAAATTGAATACTCCATATCATTAACATATAAATGATAATATTTTCAAAACATTAGATTTCGAAATCACTTCCTTTTCGATATTCATTATAAAAATGAATAAAATCGATATAAATATCGTTCACGTCAAAATGGCGTAAATCTATTCAACACGACTTTATATATTTCAATAACTTCGTTATTCTATTCAACAAATGAATATTTTCTTCAACACATGAATATATATATTATTCAACACATGGATATTTATTAATTCTTACTTACAATAAAAATATGAATTTTATTGTATAAATATTTCATTCAACACATGAATATTCTCAACACATGAGTATTGTCAACACATGATTATTTTGTTTCTTTAATATATTTGATAAAATTGTTTTTATATCTTTTAATTCTTAATCAGCCTCTAACCGTAAATTAGTAAGAGAACGATTCCCTAAGTATTAACCCCGAAGGTCGAAACCAACATCAGATCAATACCCATGAAACCACTCATCTTAACTAGTTTCTAGTTAGTTTCTAACTTTATATATGATAAAGACGTGAATTTTATCATTTAGAGATTTTTCTCAACACATGAATTTTCTTTTATTCAACACATGAATATATATTTTATTCAACACGTGAATTTTTATTCTATAATATTCTTTATTTTCCAAATTGGAATGAGGCCCAATCAATCACCATATAATGTTAATTATATGGATTCCATACAACACCTATATATAATAGTTGCGATAAATAATCAACCATCATCCAGATTGCACCACACAACTGCATAAGCATTAAATATAAATAATTGACGCTTACACAGTCTATCAACCAATCGATCGACATACAGCTAAATAATTGGGATTAGTGTATGCCAAATATCATCCCAACACCCGTGTGGGGTTCCACATCAACAAACACAGATTTTTATTTGTGCAGTTGGGCGATGTGTAAAATTTATCGTCCCAATCAATATCAGTCAGATGGGTGTACATAAAAAAATCGTCCGATTTGTTTATAAATATTTATTTTATATACACGTTAAAAATTATATTTTTAACTATAAAATATTTATTCATTCCACATCACACAATAAAATTTCACAACACATCAATCAAACAAACAAGTCATCCATGGTCTGTGGACGACGGGTCTCGGGTGCTGCTAAGCACCGTCTGCATCCTAGTATATATTTTAAGTAGAAAATAAAATAAAAGTGAGGAGTTCTCACCTTTGGGATCCACTCCGCCGTTCTATTTCTGAATTTCAGAACAGTCGGGGTTTGCCTGACATTCTAACGCAGTATCCTCTACGCTGCTCATAGTAAAAATCACAATTTTAATATGATGTTTATAAAAAATCTCGCCTTTATATAAATAAAAATATCACCTTTCTATAAATAAAAATCTCACCTTTCTATAAATAAAAATCTCACCTTTCTTCATATAAAAATTACATCTTTCTTCATATAAAAATTACATCTTTCTTCATATAAAAATTACATCTTTTCTACATGACATTCATATAAGAATTACATTTTTATCTCACTTTCACATATATAAAGATCGGATTTTTTTCTTCGTTTTCACATATATAAAAATCCTATTTATACTTCGCTTTCCCATATATAAAAATCGGATTTTTTCTTCGCTTTCACATATATAAAAATCGGATTTTTACTTCGCTTTCCCATATATAAAAATCGGATTTTTTCTTCGCTTTCACATATATAAAAATCAGATTTTTACTTTGCTTTCACATATATAAAAATCGGATTTTTATAATTTTAAAAATTAAATCTTTATATCTCTAAAAATATAAATAGACATCATGTTTGTCTTAACATGAATCCTATTTAAAAGATCTAATCTTTGCTTTTCTAAAAATCAAATCTTGTTATGCGATTTAAAAATCATATTTTTATGCGTATAAAAATCCTAACTTGTATGCATATAAATCAACATGAAGCTCACCTTTGCTTTATTTATAAAAATCGAATTTTTTGTCGAAGGAGGGTTTGTAGTTGGAGCTGGGCCGAGCGGAGGGCGACATTGGGTCAGAGAGCGGTGCAGGAGGGTGCGCCAGGTGGGGCGTGGACCCAGAGGGGCGACGCTTCGTATTTCAGCGACTTGGGAGGGGGGTTAGGGCCCCTCGAGGTGGATTGGAGGGAGAGAGGGCAACGGAGTGGGTGACCGACGGAAGCAGCAGCGGCAGTGGTGGGGGTCCGACCGAGGCGGCGGTCGGTGGCATGGAGCGCGTTGGAGCTGGGCGTCGGCTCTTCCTTCTTTTTTTTTCTTCGATCTGAATAACGAAAAAGGGGGGTTGACTCATTAAGTAGGAAGAGGGAGGGGGCCTTACGTAAATAATTAATTTATTTTATTTAATTTATTCCATAAAGCAACTTTTTATTTCGAACTCAAAATCGAACCCACCGACTGTCGTTCCTGGCTAATTACCCCCATTCCGAACACAATGGGATAGGTTTTGTAACCAATTCGACTGTTACGATCATTTTTCGATAAATTTAAAATATAAATCATTATATATTGAATTTGAAAGTACATTTCAAATTACCGGGGCCACATATTAACTCTAAAAATTCCCGAAAAATTATTTCTAGCTTTGTATTGACGATACGGTCCTAACAAAACTAATTTCATCAAATTCTGAGACCGTTTGAAAAATAGCCATTTTTTGGTCGATC
Source organism: Allium sativum (assembly GCA_030737875.1). Lineage (NCBI taxonomy): Eukaryota > Viridiplantae > Streptophyta > Magnoliopsida > Asparagales > Amaryllidaceae > Allium > Allium sativum. Next base: position 793,522,051 of record CM060918.1, on the reverse strand, counting down.
AAAATTGATTGAAACTGTTTAAAACATGTTTTCTTTTGCCACGCTCACATATTGATTTCAAAAATTATGAATATTGGAACCTAGCAATAATTTGACCTTCCGGATCCAACAAAAGTGGTTTCGTCGAAAACAAAGATCGCATGCAAAATTTCCATTTTTAAGGGCTAGAATTCCATAACGACTATTCTGAATTTTCAACTGGGCGTAACTTTTGATTCCCGCTATGAAATTTCAAATTTTCGAATTCATTGGAAAGATATTCTCAATTAGATTCTAAAATTTTTAGTTTCGCTAAAATCCGGCTTATTTTGAATCTTGTACATTCATTTGAATTTTGAAATCGAATTTTCGAACTACCGCGCCATTTCAGGTTCGTTATATAATTAAAATAAATTTATTCGTTTTAACTTCGTCGAAAATAAATTTTCCGTCGTTATTATTAAAATAATTCATTTTAAATATTCAAAATTCATTAAAATCGCCAAAATAAATTTTTTAAATTGGCTCAGATTTCCGGGTTATTACAATCTTCCCCACTTAAAACTTTTCATCCCCAAAAAGGAACGGAGCTGAAAGTTGTTCTACAAACCAACTCAACTTTCATTCTTTTCGTTATGGCTTAAGTTCTTCAACTTTTCAATTTCTAAGAACTTTTCAGTTTCTAAGAACTTTTCAGTTTCTAAGAACTTTTCAAATTTTTCAAAAATTTGGCTAACACCCTAAATTTTCGAAAAATTTCGCCATACCCTCCCCTGCAAGGGAGCACCAGGAAAATCCCGAAATTGCCATACATGCCTTTCCAATCCAAAAAGAAAAAGAAACAGCCAAGCGGTTAGCCAATCGGCTCATAAAATCATCAAAAACCCCAAGAAATACAATAAACATGTACCTATTTGTCAGGCAAACAATTTTATTCCTCTGCTCTAGCCTCCTTGCTATGACCTGTTCATACATATATATGTACATGCATGCATTCTCAAACAATTTTCAATACATTTCAATATTTGGCATAATTCGGCCTAAATGGTTCAAATTTTTAATAAATCAAACCAATTATCAAACAACACAATCAACAAACAATTAGTTGATTATCTTTTCAAATTCATAATTTTGTTATATAGTCAAAATCACATTTTTGATGCCAAATCGCAACAGTAAGCCCTACCTAGTTTTAGTTCTCACACCAGTCAATTGGAATCATATAGAAATCCCACTTTCAAAACTCGAACATAAATTCTGATTACGACTAGTCAATCATCAGAATCATCTCCGGGCGACCAGAGTGTGATTCTATATCTATCCAGTATATTAAACTTCGAATATACGTTTGCAAGGCGTATATGCAAAATCTTTATATATTGGATTGTCCAAATCAATTTAAAATAAATATTCAAATACGTATAATACTATTTAAATTTTCAAAAGAAAGCTTGTTTTCATTTTAAAAATGTACTCTTCACACTCGTTCTAGGATACTACTGATCCTATCTCTAACAAGTCATTCCCATTGGATATTACTAACCCAATCTCTAATGAATTCTTTCGTATGGTTCTAATGTGTCTTGTTCTCGAGCTCTGTAAACCAGAGCTCTGATACCAAAATGAAATAACCCGAAACTTCCCCTTGAAGGAAAGCCCGGATTGAATTGAGGACAAGACGAATCAGAACACAAATAGAATAACATTTCATTGTATATTACAATAATTCCATCATAATACAAGAATATACAGAGTATGAACAAATAATATACATTTGATAAATATCAGAGATTTACAAATTACAATGCAGTGGAAAAATAATACAAAACATAACTGAAAGAAATACACGGATACAGAGCTTTCTGGATATTATTCCAGCTGTTAACCAGGATCCTGTGAAAATAAATCTGCAAAACCCAACTGCTAGCTGCCCATGCAGAAAATAAGGGCACCCAGATTTTAGGTTAAAACAATAAACTTCAGGTCAGTCACGTGACTGGTGTGAGAACTAAAATAGTTATTAATCTTTATTTTAAAGTTAGGTAAACCAAGGGACCACACCATATGGCACGGAACGGGTTTCCTCCCAAGAATACCAGTGCATAAAACAAACAGTGCAATGCTAAATAAAGAACAATGAAGCTGTTATAAGACCCAGGTCCCATCAAACAATGCAACGCAAGCCGGAGGATAGGGTTTTCCCTTATAATAGCCAAAGAATGCTTGATACGCGAAATTTAATCTTTTATTATTGCTATAAGTGAAGAAGACACTTCAAATATAAATGTATTAATCATAGACGGCATGGGTACCATATATCATATCGCCATACAAGGCTCTACAAATAAAACCACAAAATCACGTATTTGGAAGTTGGATTTCCATCTATGAACCAAGGCAAAAGATAGTCCTCACCGATTCGAGACAATCTAGCCTATGTCTCAGGAAAGCGCGTAGGCAAGCCTTGGATCGTCAGGATCGGTCCACCGATGTGGATTATTATGCATGAACAATGCGTTTCCCCGCCCTATGGGGCGTAAATGAGCCAACGAATGACTCCATCGATCCCGGATCGACCGATATAACTGAAGCGCCTCACATTCCAACAACCACATAAGTCAAACTCGTCAGGGCTTGTAAACCATTGATGCCACTTCTAGCCAGAAGAAAATGCATGCCCTCCCTGATGTCCTCTCCAGTTTTTGGTTCATACTGGGGTGTGAGGCTCGCAAATTAACGTTACACAAAGCGATGCCACAAAGGTCATGCTTTGATCATCAACCAAAAGACTCTGCTTTTCAACAGAAGCCTTGATCATTTTCATCTTAGCATGCCATACAGGTAAACCACTCCATGCAACCGATATCCATCAATCACGCAGAATGATATCCAATGTCAGACACACAGTCCATTTACAAGTTTGTTTTGGGTCTGAATGAAACCGGAGGAACCTTATTCCTCGCATATCGATTGATCTCCAAGTACGTCTGGACGATCACCAACTGATTCCCTCCTCTTGGGTGTACGGCCCAATCAAGATCATCAGTAATTATCCAAACGATGTGAAGACCACCGGTCTTCAACCACCGTCTTTATCTTCGACTAATCGTCGTATCAGTTATTCAGAATGGGTATATACCCGGCTTTTCCGAATAACTCGCGTATATAATAAACAAGTGTTACACAAACACAACATACGCCTCATTCCAATTCAGAATATTATTTTATTTAAATATTCACATTATTAGGGAAAGGTTCCCATTAATTTTATCAAAGATAAATTATTTAAAAATTATTCTTTAATCTTCCTTTGAATATCATTTCAAACCATATTATGGTTTTCCAAACTAGTCGGGATTAGCGATCCTTACCGCAGTAATTATTTGTTAAATTTCCCAATCCCAACCTATACATCCCATGAAGCAAAACTGGTAATACTTCATATCTAACACCACAGTGTTATCGGTAAATTTAATTACCATTACATGTTCAAATCAAATTAAAGATTTAACTAACACTTGGAGAAAAACTGGTGATACTTCATTCTCGATCATTTCAATCTGATTAAAGATTCATTAAAACTCCACTTAGTTTTAATCTTCCCAAAAATCAATATTAATGATTATATAACTTGGGAAAAATCATATTCTATTTTTAACTAGGTTACAAAACAATTGTCCTTTAAAACACGGTTCACGATAAACCCAAAAACACATCCCATTCTATCAGTCTCTAACCGTAAATTAGTAAGAGAACAATTCCCTAAATATTAACACCGAAGGCCGAAACCAACATCAGATCAAAACCCAGGAAACCCTTCATCTTAACTGATTTGCAGTTAGTTTCTAATTTTCTTAACTCAATCTGGGTTTAAGAACAATATTATTAAAGATATTGTTCATGACAAACCCAAAATCCTATTTGATATTAAATACAAGGCTCTGAATAGAAAATATATCGGCTTATATTCAATATCAAATTCTGAAACCAACAAATATCGTATTGGAAATAACGATATAAATATATCTTTCAAATTCCCATAACAATATCTGTATAATCACGAAATCTAACATCGAACTATTCCGAAGATGATTTCGATTCAAATCCCTTCCAATTCACATATTGGAAATTCTGGTTATTTTAAAACCCATTCTCAATCCATTTTATTTATTTAAGAAATAATGGATTATCATTCTAGTTATAAACTAGTTCGTTTCGATAAAAAATATATTTTATCCTTACAAATGTGGAATTTTTCATCCCAGTTCTTTCCATTTCATATGTTATAATTTTACACAAATTATAGATATTTTTAATAATTTTATTAAGGCCCGTACATTCAATTTCCATAAACGGTCATCGAACTGCACTTACAACGACCTTTTCCAAATTTGTTTTGGACATAATTCCAAATTCAACCGTTAGATTTCAAATTTCTAATATTCGTTGGAAATCTCTTTTCGATACGAACCCAACGGTTCTGGTTTCTGGAGAATCCGACGGTCGGATCTCCCATAACGTCAATTCGAAGTCAATGGTCGAAATTCGCGAACTGCCGCAGCCCGGCGCTTTCTATTCAGGCCATTAAATATATATATTATATATTATACATATTTCGTCGATTTCCTTTCAAAACGTGTTTTATAAATCGTTTTCAAAACGGTTTCAACTTCATATTTCAATTTCAAATCAAAATTGAATATTCCATATCATTAACATATAAATGATAATATTTTCAAAACATTAGATTTTGAAATCACTTCCTTTCCGATATTCATTATAAAAATGAATAAAATCGATATAAATATCGTTCACGTCAAAATGGCGTAAATCTATTCCACACGACTTTATATATTTCAATAACTTCGTTATTCTATTCAACAAATGAATATTTTCTTCAACACATGAATATATACTTTATTTAACACATGGATATTTTTTTAATTCTTACTTACAATAAAAATGTGAATTTTATTGTATAAATATTTCATTCAACACATGAATATTTCAACACATGAATATTCTCAACACATGAGTATTGTCAACACATGACTATTTTGTTTATTTAATATATTTGATAAATTTGTGTTTTATATCGTTTAATTCTTAATCAGCCTCTAACCATAAATTAGTAAGAGAACGATTCCCTAAGTATTAACCCCGAAGGCCGAAACCAACATCAGATCAATACCCATGAAACCACTCATCTTAACTAGTTTCCAGTTAGTTTCTAACTTTATAGATGATAAAGACGTGAATTTTATCGTTTAGAGATTTTTCTCAACACATGAATTTTCTTTTATTCAACACATGAATATATATTTTATTCAACACGTGAATTTTTATTCTATAATATTCTTTATTTTCCAAATTGGAATGAGGCCCAATCAATCACCATATAATGTTAATTATATGGATTCCATACAACACATGTATATAATAGCAACGATAAATAATCAACCATCATCCAGAGTGCACCACACAACTGCATAAGCATTAAATATAAACAATTGACGTTTACACAGTCTGTCGACCAATCGATCGACATACAACTAAATAATTGGGATTAGTGTACGCCAAATATCATCCCAACACCCGTGTGGGGTTTCACATCAACAAACACAGATTTTTATTTGTGCAGTTGGGCGATGTGTAAAATTTATCGTCCCAATCAATATCAGTCAGATGGGTGTACATAAACAAATCGTCCGATTTGTTTATAAATATTTATTTTATATACACGTTAAAAATTATATTTTGAACTATAAAATATTTATTCAGTCCACATCACACAATAAAATTTCGCAACACATCAACAAACAAACAAGTCATCCATGGTCTGTGGACGACGGGTGTCAGGTGCTGCTAAGCACCGTCTTCATCCTAGTATATATTTTAACTAGAAAATAAAATAAAAGTGAGGAGTTCTCACCTTTGGGATCCACTCCGCCGTTCTATTTCTGAATTTCAGAACAGTCGGGATTTGCCTGACATTCTAACCCAGTATCCTCTACGTTGTTCATAGTAAAAATCACATTTTTAATATGATGTTTATAAAAAATCTCACCTTTATATAAATAAAAATCTCACCTTTCTATAAATAAAAATCTCACCTTCCTTCATATAAAAATTACCTCTTTCTTCACATAAAAGTTACATCTTTTCTACATGGCATTCATATAAGAATTACATTTTTATCTCGCTTTCACATATATAAAGATCGGATTTTTTTTCTTCGCTTTCACATGTATAAAAGTCGGATTTTTACTTCGCTTTCCCATATATAAAAATCGGATTTTTTCTTCGCTTTCACATATATAAAAATCGGATTTTTACTTCGCTTTCACATATATAAAAATCGAATTTTTATAATTCTAAAAATTAAATCTTTATACTCTAAAAATATAAATAGACATCATGTTTGTCTTAACATGAATCCTATATAAAAGATCTAATCTTTGCTTTTCTAAAAATCAAATCTTGTTATGCGATTTAAAAATCATATTTTTATGTGTATAAAAATCCTAACTTGTATGTATATAAATCAACATGAAGCTCACATTTGCTTTCTTTATAAAATCAAATTTTTTGTCGAAGGAGGGTTTATAGTTGGAGCTGGGCTGAGGGGAGGGCGGCATTGGGTCGGAGAGCGGTGCAGGAGGGTGCGCTAGGCGGGGCATGGGCCCAAAGGGGCGGCGCTGTGTGTTTCAGCGACTTGGGAGGGGGGTTAGGGCACATCGAGGTGGACTGGAGGGAGAGAGGGCAACGGAGTTGGTGGGTGACCGGCGGAAGCAGCAGCGGCAGTGGTAGGGGGTCCGGCCGAGGCGGCGGTCGGTGGCGTGGAGCGCGTTGGAGCTGGGCGTCGGCTCTTCCTTTTTTTTTATTTCTTTTTTTTCTTTGATCTGAATAACGAAAAAGGGGGGTTGACTCAGTAAGTAGGAAGAGGGAGGGGGCCTTACGTAAATAATTATTTTATTTTATTTAATTTATTCTATAAAGCAACTTTTTATTTTGAACTCAAAATTGAACCCTCCGACTGTCGTCCCTAGCTAATTACCCCCATTCCGAACACAATGGGATAGGTTTGTAACCCAATTCGACTGTTACGATCAGTTTTCGTTAAATTTAAAATATAAATCATTATATATTGAATTTGAACGACACATTTCAAATTACCGGGGCCACATATTAACTCTAAAAATTCCCGAAAAATTATTTCTAGCTTCGTATTGACGATACGGTCCTAACAAAACTAATTTCGTCAAATTCTGAGACCGTTTGAAAAATGACCATTTTCTGGTCGATCAAAATTGACTGAAACTGTTTAAAACACGTTTTCTTTTGCCACGCTCACATATTGATTTCAAAAATTATGAATATTGGAACCTAGAAATAATTTGATGTAACACCCCATATTTTCTAAGAATATTAAAATAGTAAACTAAAGAATAATTAATTTAAAAAAAAAGAAATTGGTGAAACGGATTGCACCATTTCGTTCATCTCGGAATTTTGCTTGAGATAGAGTCCGAGTTTGCATAAATCAGACTCCGTATGAAGAAGATATCTTTAAATTAAATATTGCAGCAAAACATGAAAATAGAAGAATGAGAAAAGAGTAATGTTTAGCATTGTTCTCAAGTTTGTAAGCAAAAGACTTAGTAGCTCATTTGGTTAGAACATGTGACTTGCATACAAGAGGTACAGAGTTTGATCCCTGCCAGCGCCATATTTTTGTTTTAGGGGAATGGCTAAAAAGTGGCTTAGTGTGAACGCAGTTCAAAAATTGGTTTAGTGTGAAAATGGTTAATTGGGAAGATAGATAAAACGAAATATATATATAGAAAATATATATATATATATGTGTTACGTGTACGCATCATGTGGCGTACGTGGCGCATTTTTTTGTTGGCCAAGGATTTTCTTTTTTACGTGGCCTTCTCTGATTGGTTTTCTGACCAATTTTGAGGTGTTTAGGCTTATGTGTCATGCTATGATTGGCTGAGTGACACATTGCTTTAGTTGAATGGCTTTGATTTGCTCTAGATTGATCTGACGGCTCCTATTAAATCAGACTTCTATATAAGCAACCTAAATCTAAACCCTAAAGCCACACAAAAATATTCTTAAGACCGTTATGCTGTCAGTACTTAGCCTAGAGTAGCCGCCATCCTCTTTCAACTAGAAAGCAAGTAGGAATCGCAAATCAAATCTAATTCAACTAAGAGAATTCAACGCCTACAACAAAGGAGAGCTATTCAATTTCAGAATACAGATCCCAGAACTCAAGACTAGCCTCCTTTTTGTAAGTCCAGTTATCATTTAGATCTAAACAATGTTAGAATTGTGACTAAATAACTGGATATAGAACATCGCCTAATGTAAATCTATGCCTACCCTTTTTAAAAATGAATTGATTGAGACTATGATTCCTATCATGCTAAGTTGTGATCTTGTTGTATGTAATTTGATGATAAAAGTTAAATGCTTTGGATCCATATGCTGTATAATTTTCCAATGAAATATATGTTGTGTAATTTAGCGATGACATATTATACTTTGGCAAAGACATATCATGTTGAATAAATTGAAGTTGACATATTATGTTGTATGCTTGGTGATGACATAAATTGGCGATGACATATTATAATTTGGAAATGGCATATTATATTGTATAATTTGGCGGTGGATATCATATTGTGTATAATTTGACGATGACATTTCATGTCACATGATTTGGTAATAACACCTATATGTTACATGAAAATTTGGGAGTTATGCTATGTTTATGCAAGTTCAACCATGTTCACATATATGATTCAAAACTACATGTTAATGTGATTAGGTTCATGTTAGATTTGATCCAACCAATTTGAAAAGTTCACAACTACATGCCTAATTTTAAGTTTATGTAGTTCTATGTAAAACCCCTATTTTAAGATGCATGTTATATAGATCTAAATTTGCAAGTTCATAATTACATGTATATTGTTCTATGCCAAATTCATATGTCACATGTGTTGTTAGATCCATGTTTTTATGATGTTGGAATTACTACATGTTCCTCTTTTTCCCCTTTTGTGTATAAGTTAGGCTATGTATCGAGCCTAGCATTTTATGTGATTTATGCGAACGTTTAACGGGGGAACGTTGGGGGAAATATGAAATAACATATAATTGGCATATTTGGCTCATAAACATGTAAATGTTTTATGGCATGAAGTGGTATAAATTTTTATATCTAAAAATTATGAACTTAATTTAAAAGGAAAGTGGGGCTTGGCTTGAATGACAGTAATTTACATATAAATATAAAGAGGTAAATATGTAAATCTAGAAAAGACGAATATGCCTAACGCGAGGTTAGATTGAGTTACGGTATAAGACTGCCCGGAACCGCCCGGCACATCCAGCAACCGTAACAATACATATCTAATGTGGAAGGTTAGTGCATCAAGCCCAAAAGAACCCGAGGTTAGATTGAGTTGCGGTGTAAAACTGCCCGGAACCGACCGGTACATCCAGTAACCGCAACAATACATGTCTAATGTGAGTGGTTGGTGCTTTAATGAATGAATTAAAGCTAAGTCGGGAATGGCAGGGTTAAGTTAATTAAGGCAACACTTAACCAATATAATACGAATGACTAGGGTTAAGTAATGAGAACACTTAATCAATATAACACGAATGACTAGGGTTAAGTAATGAGAACACTTAAGCAATATAACAAGATGAATGACTAGGGTTAAGTTAATAGAAAACACTTAACTAGTATAGCATGATGAATGGGTATGGTTAAGTAATAAGAAATACTTAACCAATATAACTTGATTTTTGGTAAGGTTAAGTTAAAACAAGAAGGAAAAACTTAACCAATATAACTTAATTTGTGGTAAGGTTAAGTTAAAATAAGAGGGCAACACTTAACCAATATAACTTGATTTGTGGTAAGGTTAAGTTAAAACAAGAGGGCAATACTTAACCAATATAACTTGATTTGTGGTAGGGTTAAGTTAACACAAGAAGGCAACAAACACTTAACCAAAGTAACATGACAAGTAGGTGGGTTAAGTTAACTTGAATTGATTGATGACACTTAACCAATACAACATGATGAACACGTGGGGTTGAGTTAACAAAGAACACTTGACCAATATAACTTGATGGACGAACGGGGTTAAGTTAATAGGAAACACTCAACCGATTCAACATGATAAGTGAGGAGGGTTAAGTTAATAAGAAACACTTAACCAACATGACATGATTAATAGGTGGGTTAACTTAACATGAACGGCGACACTTAACCAATATGGCATAATCAGCGGGAAGGTTAAGTACATATCAGATTGGTGGGTAATATTAGTAAATATAGGCCCACAAACTTAACCATTAAATAAACATGCTTGAATCAGCGGGAAGGTTAAGTACATATCGGGTTGGTGGGTAATATTAGCACATATAGGCCCACAAATTTAACCATTAAATAAACATGCTTGAATCAGCGGGATGATTAAGTACATATCGGGTTGGTCGGTAATATTAGCACGTATAGGCCCACAAACTTAACCGTTAAATAAACATGCTTGAATCGATGGGAGGGTTAAGTACATCTCGTGTAGGTGGGTAATATTAGCACATATAGGCCCACAAACTTAACCATTAAATAAACGTGCTTGGATCGATGGGAGGGTTAAGTACATCTCGTGTAGGTGGGTAATATTTGTATATATAGGCCCACAAACTTAACCAATAAGGAAACCCTAGTAACGGGGACCCATTTCAGCAGTAACCCACATAGATGTATTAAGGTACCCTGAAACTAGGAAGGGTGGGCACGATTACTGGGCTGATTACAAGCGGTCAAAATTAGCGGAAGGGGGTACGTCAGTGTAGGTTCCGACGGTTTACGGGCGTGCACGTACTCTGGAGTGGGAAAAAGCAGGCATTGGGTACCAGTAGTTATACACTGTGCATCTTGAATCGTGTCGGGTCGTTATCATAAGGATTGATACACCTTATGGTGGGACCAGCACAGGGTATCTACACACAAGAGAGGGCCTATTAACACAGACACATGGAACATGAATACAAGTAGGGAGCCGATCGATGGGGTAGTAAGGGTACATCTAACATGTTCATGGCAATTAGGCTGATTGAGGTGGAATCCTCACGATAGATGTACACCTGAAGTCTACCATAATTACGGGGGTTGGGATCACGTTATCATTTTATACAGATTACTAGTTCGAACACTAGTTAGGTGGTGCAGAGATAGATATAAAAATTAGAATAACAAGGTAGTAGCGAAGCAGAGAAAGAGTAGGAGCGCATTCAGTTTATCTTGCCTTATCATACCTTATGCTCATCATATGTTACCTTATTTCTTTGTTATTGTCCTGCGTCCAGTTTATTCATGTCATGGTTCTCTTATCAGTTTATATGCTGAATAATCACTAGACTTACCAGACTTATGTCTGACCTAGTTTTGTTTTGCCTCTTTTCTTCTGTCCCTCCCGAGGTTCACAGGGAGGAAATGTTACCACCTAGCTCTGTTTTCTTTCCAATCTTGAAGATGGTCTATGTTTTGCTTTGGACTCTCTCTTCCACTGCTATGGCTGGTTCATGCTTATTGTGGAATATCATTGTTATTTTGTGCTTCTTTTACACTTGGAAGTTATTAAATCAAGACAGAAGTTCTATGTATTACTTTTAAGTATGATTTGAGAAAATTGTTGTAAAAGCTTGACTGATTTAAGTTGTTTATAAAATGACTTTATTTTCCGCTACTTTATTTGTCTGTCTTGTAATTTATCTGCTTCTTTTACCTATAATGCTCCACCGAAGTTAAGGCATTCCCTTTGTGAGTGACCTTAACAGAGGCGGGGCGTTTCACTTGACCTTCCGGATCCAACAAAAGTGTTTCGTCAAAAACGAAGGTCGTTTGCAAAATTTCCATTTTTAAGGGCCAGAATTCCATAGCGACTATTCTGAATTTTCAACTGGGCGTAACTTTTGATTCCCGCAATGAAATTTCAATTTTTCGGATTCGTTGGAAAGATATTCTCAATTAGATTCTAATATTTTTAGTTTTGCTAAAATCCGGCTTATTTTAAATCCTGTACATTCATTTGAATTTTGAAATCGAATTTTCGAACTACCGCGCCATTTCAGGCTCGTTATATAATTAAAATAAATTTATTCGTTTTAACTTCGTCGAAAATAAATTTTCCGTCGTTATTATTAAAATAATTCATTTTAAATATTCAAAATTCATTAAAATCGCCAAAATAAAAATTTTAAATTGGCTCAGATTTTCGGGTTATTACATCAATAGAAATAAAAGGTTTATCCCTAATATATTATGTTCACTCTAATGGATTCTCTTCTTTTATTATCTATTCTGTTTTATCTTATAACATTCTGTATGTTCAGCAACTTTGATTTTGATTTCCTTTTACTTGTTTGGTTGCCAAATTAGATGAAGTTCCCATTGTCCTATTTATTTTTCTTGGCAAAGCCGATGGGGGTTAAATGGCCCCCTACCATTTTATTGATATAACAAAGATGAATATAGGTGTACAAAGATAGAAACAACAACAAAAAAGAGCGCTATAGAGGAAACATGGCATACCAATGTTTAATAGACTACGACAAAAACACATATATACAGAAGCAAGCAGAGCGCTTAGCCAAAAATACCAGGATCATATGTAAATTTGAGGTATTTCAGTCTTTCTCTGATGTCATTCCATATGAACTGCTTCCACTGCCCATTATTCATGCTACTAGCAGCATCAAAATTATGCACATTGCACTGGCGCCAAACATTATTGATTATTTTCTTTAAAACATAGCAGAAAATCCTTGCACGCGGTTGTTTGCCTCTGACTTTGTTGCGGATTCTATCCCATTCACCAGAGCTCGTGTTGTACGTTGTATTATGCTCAAGTTGAATCAGGGCTTCTCTCCATATCTTGTTCGTTACATAGCAGTCAAAGAACAGGTGACAAAGACTCTCATCGAAATTGTTGCAGAAAACACATCTTCTGTCCAGCGTCATTCCATAGATGGCGAGCTTATCCTTAGTTAGTAACGCCCCAGTAGTAATCTTCCACAAAGTTATATTCTCCTTGGCATTGTTATCCTGACACCATATGACCTTGTGTCATATGCACATTGACATAAGTGAAGCACCAAGCAAATTATAATACGTACTTTTAATTTGAAACAATTCACCTTTGAAGTTCCAATTGACGTGTGAGTTTCTGGAGCCGGAAAAGTTAGCTGTCAAAATCGTTTTCCAAAGGATCCTGACATTATGATTTACGGAGGATGGCAGCCTATGTTCAGAGCTTGCAAAAAACTCATGCACAGTACTGTTAATCGGGACACTGGAGCTCAGTTTCTCCATGTATGTTACCACCGTATCATTGATGTACCTGTAATCAACCCATGGATCATCCCAAAATCGAAGATAAGAAAAATCTAAATGCCCATATTTAAAGTGATATAGAGCTTTGATTCTGGGTTTTAATAAACTCTTCCATGACCAACTCAAGTTTTGTTTCTCTGGTAAGGTCCAAAAAGTGTAATCTTTAATACATGCTCAGTACACCATTGAACCCAAAGGCTGTTCTTAATGCAAACAATGTCATTAATATGCTGCATAAAGGCAGCCTGGATCCAAAGAACCATGTTTGTATTCCCAGACCCCCCTTATTAATAGGTTTCTCCAGTTTTTTGAAAGCAATAGGAGCCAAGAATTTAGAGTGAATATTGCCTTTCCAAATGAACCTCATAAAGGTCGTTTTGATCATGGATAGGAGTTTTTGAAGGAGAACGAAAGTTCTCGCCCAGTATACTTGCATAACAATGATAACTGATTTAACAAGCGTGATCCTACCAGCCTGACTAAGCAGGTTAGAAGACCTGCATTCAATTCTGCTAGTTATTTTTCCGTATAGAGGCAGACATTGAGCCTTGGTAATTGTAGAAGTCGCAAGCGGTAGACCAAGATATGTAGAGATAAGACCACTCATACTCAGCCCAGTTAATGTATGTATTTGTTGTTATGAGTGTCACTAACTCCCCCTATCATGATCTCAGATTTATCATAATTTATTTTTAGGCCAGTTATAAGGTAAAATTGATCAAGGGTAGCCATTAAATTGGACAAAGTTGCGTCATCAGGCTTGCAGAATATGATGAAGTCATCGGCAAACATTAAAGCGGTAATTCTTGGGTTCTTGCATTTTGGGTGAAGAGTAAACCTTTTTTCATCAACTAGGTTATTAAGCATGCCCATGAGTAGTTGCATGACAGCAATAAATAAATAAGGGGAGATAGGATCTCCTTGTAGCAAGCCTTGCTTACTACCGAAGAACCCAGCGAGATTACCATTCACATTCACAGAGTAATGGACGGAACTAATACATTCATAAATCCATGCATTGAATAAAGGGGGAAATTCATATAACTCAAGATACGAATAATGGATTGCCATTGAAGCGAGAAATTCCTTTTTAATGTCAAGTTTTAGCATAGCTCTCAGAGAAATGTGTTTAGTATTGTAACCCTTTATTAGCTCATGAGCTAAAAGAATGTTGTCAAGAATATTACGGTTATGCAGAAAAGCAACTTGGTTGTAAGATATTAAATGTGGTAAGACCGTTTTCAACCTAGTAGCTAAGATTTTCGAGATACATTTGTAAACCCTATTGCAACAAGATATCGACCTGAAAGCATTAATGTTGTTAGCATTTTTCATTTTAGGGATAAGAGCAATAATAGTGTTATTAAATGAACCCATCATTTTCGCTCTATGAAAAAAATTGTTTAACTGCCTTATACACATCATTACTGATAGTGCTCCAGCATTGTTGGTATAACTTTGCATTGAAACCATCAAGGCCACCACATGAGTTACAGTTAAGGGAGAAGACAGCTTATTTGATTTCAGTGTCAACGACTGGCGCATTTAACATATCACTTTGTTGAGAATTGATTTTAGGAAGAAAATAAGGGTTGATGTCATCGATATGAGGACAAAAGTCGTTTTCATTACTAAAAAGATTCATAAAATAACAAACAAAGGCATTTTGAATATCATTCATATTGTAATGTACCTGACCATCATAATCAATCACTGAGTGAATGTCCTTCCTTTTCTGATTCGCTTTCAACACCGCATAGAAGTATGACATGTTACGATCACCATCTTCATACCAGCGAATTCTAGACTTTTGTTTCTTCATTTGAGCTTCAGTTTGGAGGGCATTGATGTACTTGTTAGGCAGCTCTGTTTCCATATGAGGGAGCACGTTGTTCGAGGGATCATTAAGCATTTGGATCTGAGTTTGCTTGAGCTGGTTAAGCCACATCGTAGAAAGCAGTTCGCCACCACCAAATCTATTCTTAGCCCAAGGCTTCAATGCATCTTTCAAAGCTTTAAGTTTTTTATGAAAGATGAGCATAGGGTTACCGTAAAAGCTAGTTGACCAAGTGGCTAACACTAACTCATTAAAATCAGTTTCATGTATCCAAGCATTAAAAAACTTAAAACATGGTTTTCTAGCATAAATCCGCTCACTAAGATGCAATAGTTGGGGTGAGTGATCAGACAAAATAGGTAACAAGAGCTCATTATAAAGGGTAGGCCAATTATCATGAGCACTATAATTAGCAAAAGCATGGTCAATTTTCAAAAACGTTCTAGCGCCTTGACATTTACTATTGTTCCAAGTAAACTCAGCACCTATAAACTTAATTTTAGCTGGGTCAAAGTTACATATAGCAGCATTGATAAATCTAATTTCATTCAGTCTTACCGGAGAACCACCTACCCTATCTGTTAGTTTAAGAGGAGTATTAAAGTCCCCACAAACGAAGCAAGGGATACATAGTTCCTTAAGGGAGGGTAATAGGTTGTAAAAAATTCTCTAGCTGCAATAGAGTTGCTAGCATAAACAAAGGTGCAGTAAAATGAAGAAGCAGAGGGAATGTCGCATAAGAAACAATGCATATGCTGGTTGGATGCATTGATAGAGGTGATATTGTATATTAAAGGATCATATAGCAAAAGAATCCTACCATAGCTTGCATCGAATAAGTTGTGTAACATGCTCCAGCTAGAATTCACATACCTGGCAGCTCTCCTAGACTTGGCTTCATTAAGTTTTGTTTCGAGAACAAGTGCGCTCAAGTTGTATTTTCTTATCAACATTTTACATTGGTCAAGTTTGAGGTCATTATGATCTCCTCTAATGTTCCAAGCGCAGATGTTTTGCATCATTTAAAGAAACCAAGTTTTTATTAGTGCTATTTGCCATAGATCGCGTCTGCCTCTGAGGTGAATTTGGAACTGCTGATTTGTTCTTAGTTTGAGGGGATTCCACAGCATTTTGAATGCCAAGTTTAAAACCTACAGTGGCTTGCATGTCTTTGAAGTTTTTACCAGTATCAAATTACTTTGATTCATAAGGATCTCTATGCCCTAAATGGGGAGATATATTGCACGTTTTGCTGCTTGACGAAGATTTGTCTTTGTCTTCGCTAACTTCCTTAGAGATTTTGTTGTTCTCCACGAGTTGCGATAGATTAGGCTGTTCCTTTTCTTTACTTTGCTTCTCAACCAAATATTTAGATGTGGGTGACATAGTAGCATTTTCCACCTGCTCCTCATGGTATGTTAGTTCTTGAGAGTCAACATCCTGTATCTTCCCTGACATGATTTCCTCGGCTAATTGACCACTAGTGAGTAAGCCACCAGTTATAGGAAACAAATTTTGCATCATTGTCTAGATTAACTAATTCGTCAGCAGTCAGCTTGTGTAACTTTAAACCGCTGCTGGAAGAGTGTGCGCTTACACTGCCATTTACTTTTTCTTGAGAAACCTTATTCATATGTACAGCCATATCCTGTTGTTGTACAGTAACCTGACTCCCAGTGGTTACATTGACTGCATTGTGCATGTTGCCATTGGTAATTATTTCTTCACTTATATCACTTAAGCTCGCAAACTGGTTACTTGAACTGGCCTTATTCCTCATGATAATTTCTTGCCTCTCTCCCTTATTTTCTAACATTGTCTTTTTCCCTTTATCTAATACTTTGCCTACATTCTGAATTTCTTGGATCGGAATCTCCCTTTCCACTAACGTATTTCCTTCCTTACTTGCTTGAACCTCATTCTTTCTTTGCCATTGTGATTTCCTAGCAGCACCCATAAAATCACCAAGAGTGCTTTTGTTTCTAGTGGTTTTGAAGCTAGCTCTATTTTTGTTGCACTTGACCTTCTGCCAAGGGTGAACTTTATTAGTTACTATACTCCTCTGGTGTGGTATGCCAATACTTCACTGATTTTCACTACGCTTAATATATTCATTGTTATTGTTAGCATGGATCACCTGTTGTTGAACAACGTTCTGGCTACCATCAGTGGTTGGCTTCATGGTATCTCTTTGACCTCTTGTCACTGTTACATTCACTTCACAATTCTCCAAATTATGCCCAAATACTTTGCATTTTGTACATAGCATAGGTCTCCATAAGTATTTAACCCTGATTCTTTGAGTACCGCCATCAGGCGTAGTGACTAAATAGTCATCAACAAGTTCGTTATCAGGTTTGATTTCGATCAGACACTTGGCATATTGCAACCTTTCCAGCTTTTCTATCATCTCATCCATACATATGAGTTTTCCCAGTCTGCACGATAACTAGTTTATCCCTATATGAGACCAATAACATACTGGGATGATTGAAATTTTAACCCATACTAGAACCGCCTTAACAGATCCACATACATTGCTTACTAAGGGATCGTATGGCTTTATTATGAACAACTTGTTCCTCATTAACATAGATATCCCATTAAAATATTTTGCTTGTCCTCTGGTTTTGTACATTGAAAGAGAAAAAAGGTACCGTCAGATTCAATTGTGAGGGATCCTTTCAAATTCCAGTTAGAATTGACTTTATGAACCACTATTGAGAAAGGAAGCGGCTGATCTAAGAAGAACCCAACAAGTGAGTCCTTCCAAACTTGAGTGCCAGCTTCAACAATAGCATCAGTATGCTGCATAGCTTCACCTTTGAAGGTTGGATGCATTTCAATAGGTTTAAATTTGCCTGCATTGCGCGGTAAGTTTTGGAATAGATATGTCCATTGCCTTTGATTCTCTTGCAGCGCAGGTGCTTGCGATAATGACGGATATGAGGTGTTGTAAGATAGAGGGTCCGGAGAAGCTCGAGGGAGAGAGATTGGAGGTTCGGTATTGGGTGGAGGATCGTTAGAGTGAGGCGCGCCAGAAGGATTGGCGTTTGGGATTGAGGGAGAAGGTATGGAAATCGCTTCAGAGAGCGCCATTAATATTACCATTGGGTGTTTACCCCATTGTCCTATTTCATTTAAAAGAAACATTCGAGAACCAATGACATAGAAGAATTTATCGATATTCAACTGGTAAGTTTAGTTAATGTTCCAAAGACACTATTAAAATTTTATTTCATCAAATGGTATAGATGTTTTAAGTTTACCTTCTAGTAAAAGCATTTCCAACTTTGGATACAAAAATTACAAAATTGTTATTTTAATCGCAAAACATCTTCCAACTATTAAATTGCGAAGTGTAATTAAAATAATAATAATTATTATAATAATAAACGAATAGATTAGTTACAAATTTGTAACTATGGTTGAATGAATGCATTGATGTTTGTTTAACAAAGCACCCTATTAAAAACACTCCTTTGACATGCATCTATGTGTTATGTGCAAGTTTATATATAACATTATTTGTCCTCAAATATCTTATTGTTACGCTTCTTTTTTGATCTCACATGTTCATTACCATAACTTCACCATCATTTACAACTTACTGACCGATGACTAGAAATAAGGGGTTTTGCTACTATGACAAAATCGATTTTTTGTTTAAATGTCAGAATGACGAAGTTAGAGAAGCTAAAAAGGTAATATGATAAATTAATATGTGATCTTTTATAAACCTATGTCTCTGTGTAGTGTTTGACTGAAAAAAAATTCTTTTACATATTAGAATTTTTGAAAAATAAGTGTACGTGAGAAAGAGTTACTTAGTGGTAGAAGATTTGAACTGATGTTAGCTAATGCTTATACGTTGTTGGTCTAGTTCCATTATGAGATAGGATGTTACGTAATATTATACAGCGATTGCTTGCCAAAAAATATCATAATTTTATATTGTGTATGTATTAATATCAAAACAATACTTTATGGTACTTCATTATTTTGTGTTGATGAGCAAAATATTTTTTTTCTCACATAAGTATAAATAAATTTTGGGAGTTACATAAAATGTTTATTGTTACTTTTTTGTGTGTGCTTAAAATATATGTAATAGATATAAAAGTAGTAGATATTATGTGTAAGTTTGATCACATCTAACATGATGTATTTGATATAATATATAATATTGTTTGATCATAACATTCTTGGACTATTATATGATTCATATTGTTGTGTTTAATGTAGATTCATTCTAATAAGATATTACTAAAATGTAATATATAGTATGATCTGTAATAGCGTCGGAAAATAAACCATAGCGCTTAAAAAGCGTTATAATTAGGTAATGCAAGCATTATAGCTAAGTAGCGGAATAAGAGTGCGATAGAAGTAAAATATTACAATGTAATATGTTGTTATAAATATTTGGCTCTTTTTCGTAAAAGTTTGACACAGAGATTTTTATAGCACTACTATTATATTCTCTGTAAATACCATGGTGGTATATGTATGATATTAAAGTTTTTTTTTTCTTACAACACTTTTTTGCGTTATAAATGCGCTATTGTTATTTGTAACATATCAGTACATCTTTTTTTTTCCTTTTTATTAGAATATAATGTAACTTTAGTTTTGTTAATATATCCTTTTTTGTATTACAACAGCTTGGGCTGGCAGCACTTAATCACTACCGCAGCCCATTCTTATCTCAGTATATATATACAAGGGCTTTAGCGTACTGATGTACATATGATTACATTCTGTAATTACAATTTATCTTCAATAAAATTAGCCACATCGCTTTTATTGTATTAGAGAAAAGATTGCATAACGACTATATCAAGAAATCTCAAGCAAACTATTGAAATAGCAAAGACAGTGCGTGTGGGTTGTTTCTTTCCTTCTCAAAAAAGCTTCATCATTGGAGGGGTTATGTAACAACCCGGATTTTTGGAGGGGGGTTGTAATAGCTCAGAGTATTTTGTCAATTAAAATATAAATTAAAATAAGAATTCATGATAAAATAGACATTTATGTGTATATAAGTCAAATTAAAACTTAGAATTTAACATATTCTGAATCTTTGAAAATTTAACGTTGTCATAAATCATGTAATTTAGTTTGAGGAAAAGGAAATCAATTTATTCAACTTGAAATAGAAACGGTCTAATTAATCGAAGAATATGTCGAAATATGAATTGGAGCGTATTTACAAATTTAATAGAGCTTATTTATTTTTAAAAGCTAGTCGGAAGACAAACCGTTATGTATGAAAATTTAATTGTGTAACTTGAAGAACATAAAATCAAAATTTTATTTTAAGGTATGGCTTTGAATATGAAGTTTTATTAATGATGTTTATTTCAAATAACGTATGTATACAATAATTGTTGAATTTATAATGCATTTAAAATAATAAGTAAACACCATTGTTCGTTTCAGCTGTGTACCGTTCATGAGAATCGTTCATTCATTATATTTCTCTTGTTCAGCCCCGACATTTAAATCTAACAATATCTAGATCATTCTCTAAATTTCTACACTTGTCCCTTTATCTGTGATCCATTACACGTGTTCTCTGGAAAATTCCACGCATCCCCTTTCGATTCTATATTTGCCATGTTCCTCATTTCGAAGGGAGCGAGTCGAAATAATTTTTTCCCAAATCAAAACAACTGAATCATGGCCTCCTTACTCCTTAGCCCTTTCCCCAAATTGAATGTTGCCAAATTGTTTCTTTCTTCCTCCGCTCCGTTTTTCTTCCGCGAGCTCTGATTCCCCTCCGTCACCGTTGAGCCAAGCTTTAGCAGCCTCGAGTGAGCCAAGTTTTGCCAGACTAAATCAGTACGGGAAACCCATCATCAAAGCCTAATCCCGTTGCCTGCACCAGTGGTCATCGCGTTAATGACTTCCGCCATCAGCAACTGATCGTCTCCGCACCTTGCTGTGCCTTCTTACGTCGTTGCAACATTCGGATGTTTAGCCTATATGGGGGCCAGCAGCGTTCCACTCTCGGACGTCGGATCGACGTGCGGTGAAAACCTCTCTCTCTCTCTCTCTCTCTCTCTCTCTCTCTCTCTCTCTCTCTCTCTCTCTCTCTCTCTCTCTCTCTCTCTCTCTCTCTCTCTCTCTCTCTCTCTCTCTCTCTCTCTCTCTCTCTCTCTCTCTCTCTCTCTCCCCCCCCCCCTTCGAAATTGGGAACCCAAAAAGTGGGATGCCGCCTGACTTCAACACCGATGGCCGAGGTCTTCGACTCCATCCCCATGACTGTGCCGCCTCACGCACTTCACCCTCATCAATGCCATAACCAACGCTGGTCACGAACTCCGGTTGCCAAAGCCCTCCCTCTTGCTAAAACTAGGAAACCCACAGGAAAAACCAATCGAAGCAGAAACAGCCCATCTTTGTTTGGCGTTACAAACACCTCCGCTCACTGTTCTCCTTCAGATTCGTGCCACTACCGCGAAAAACGTAAGTTTACTTACGATTAAAGTTAATTCAAGCCAGTTACTTTGCATTTCAGTGAATAAAAATTGTTTGTATGATGTCTGATTAATTGTTTGGGTGTAATACTTCGGTTCTAGTTGCCAGCTTGGATACTGTTTTACCTACGCGATGACACATGTCTGGCTACTTGAGTTTGGGGTCACACGGCTTATGTTCATGATTGCATGTTGGTATGGACACATTCAGTTACTGTTAACATATTACTATTATCTCCACCATTGGTGTTGTCTAAAAGTCATGCCACTTAATATGTGGCCAACTGAATTTTTCTTGGTAGGCCTCACTTATTCCTAGCATAAGCATGTAGCGTTGGTATGCTTTAATTTTCTTTGTCCTACATATCTGCATGTATGCTTTTGCATTAGTTTAAGAATTTTGAGTAACTAAATCTAAAATTATAGTGTGTATTTATAACACATACTTGTTAAAATGTGAAGACATGGAGTTTTAACATAACCAGAAATAATTAAATATGGATGCTTTCCATATAGAAAAAAAACATGAATTAACCCGCTGTGTCCATAGAAATAGGACATTGGATGCTAAATAAGGTACCAAATAAAAAGGAGAGTGCTCGAATAACAATGATTCCGATACCCATGTAATTTGCGCTGATGAGATGTATTTTTCCAAGTAAGAATGATTTTACAGTAAAAGCTTACTATTTTAAATATAGTACAGGTTAACATATGCACAAGCCGTTGCAATACTGTAATCTTATATTAGGAAGGTAGAAAGTTGGTTTGCATGTAAATAAAGAAGAAAGTCCAGACCATTCGAGGTACTGATGCAATGTATTTATTTTATAAATTTAACTGAATAGTGAAGCAAACTGGAAGTGAGATTGATACAAGGGAAAGTTACAAGAATATATTATGTAGGAAAAATATGCAAGTAATGTTGCTTAGTAACTGTTGTACATGCCGAGATCATTGAGCTTGTCTTTGTCATTGCTAGTTGATTAGTGTACGTATTATATCCTGTATTTGTTTCTTTCCTAGTTGCACTACTCTTTGAGTAATTGTAAACTCTTAAAACCTGTGTTCATATGGCGCGGTATAGGATGACACTTACTAGTCATTTGAGCTTATATATATTTCCTTGATCACTTAGCCATCCTAATTGCTTAACATGACGCCTGATTGCTTCACCAACCCATTATATTATTGAACTCATATTTTGCCTCCATGCTGCCCTTTGATTCTCTTGTACATGCTGAGTTGTGCCACGATAATGTTGGTTTAACGCATGCAATATCGTCGTAAACACCTATTTCCTCTTGGATTTTGTAGCCTAAAAATTGTTTATTTGGCCATTATGACCAAGTTAGGTGCTGTACGTATTTTCTGTGGATGCAAATAGTCACGTAAAAGCAGATGTTCTTACCATGTTAAACAGTATGTGTTATTTGTGGAGAGCAATTTTAGAGAAAAAAATATCCTAAAAGTTGAATAAACTAGATTAGGTTGGGATGAAAATTGGACTGACATCGCATATTCTAATAGTTGAGTAAATTAGATTAAACTAAGAACAAAATTGAAATGATAGGTAAAATAGTGTACATGCAGACATAAAACTTTGTAATGTTATCTTATTAATTTCATCTAATTTATGCACTGATGATCTTCCATCTAATGTGACATGTTATTGTCCATTTATATGTATTATAGTTTATTTTGTAATTTTTACGTCCGCTCATGTTATCATAGCACATGCACAATGTTTGCATGTTCATTAATAACCTATTTAATACGTTCATGTAGATGTTAAGCATTTCATGTCTTGCTGTAATGAGTACTTAGTGCTTTGTGCCTTGTTGCTTCTTCCTGTAATAAGTAGCAGGTTACATCTTGTTGCATTGTGTACTTTATGTCTTGCGCCTTGTTGCCATTTGCCAACTAGAATTTGGAATATTAAGTCAACCGAAGTTGGTTGTTCAAAATTCAGTAACCGTCATTGTGTTGCTTGTTTTAGAGCAACTCCAGTGCCATTTTCTTGTCGGAATGTACACCTAATATGTGATTTTGGGTTGCCATTAAATTAATTTGTTGGTTTTAACTAATTATATTCATGAGTATAATCGAAGTAACTGACTTGAAATAAGTTTAATCCTGATCCGAGTGTTTTGTGTTTTTTTTTTGTTTGGAACGCTCGGGTCAGACCTCAAGTGTTGCAGATGCAAGGTTTTTAGCTCTTAAAGAGGAGAGGCATGGGAAGAAGTATGCGCACGCAAGGCTCGACTAAAATGTAAATTTTTATTTATTAGAAGTTATGTATTCATTTTATATTTTCTTCCGCTGTATAAATGTTTCGTATTGAACTCTGATATTTCTATAAAATTTTATTCTGCTGCAAATTATTGTACATTGTGATTCTGTGTTAATTCTATTTAAATCCTGTAAGCCAATAACAATCCGTCGTTTTGTACGTTTCGAGTTGGTTAATCACCGATTTGAGGCGGTCAAAATGGCAGGTTATTACAGGTTGCCTTTCTCACCGATCAAGTGCATATGTCTATCAGTTTCTCTTTGCCACCATGCCACGCGTAGTGGAATTCAATCAGTCTCATCATCTTCCAGTAGCTGCTCGTGTTTCTTGGTCGTTTGCCCAGGTTTGTGCATTCGTTGAGTCACTTTCATAAGATTATGTGCATTACTGCAATAGTAATGCACACAAATCTATCATTCTCCAGTTTATGTTTAATATAGCTGCACTTTTTCTTTCTGCCTAGCTAGTTTTTCTCCATCTCCTCATCAAGAACCAGCAATTCAATCTTCTTGAATCACCATGGCTCGTAATGAAGATGATGGGCTAACCTCTGCAACCTCCACTGTTCGTTCCAATGAGATAACCACACAAAGTTTCTACCTGATCAAACCAAAAAGTCAAATCAACACCATACCATTGGATGAAGGTAATTACATACCAAGAAAATATCAAGTCAAAACAACATTAAAGGATATGGATTACTAGATTTTGTTGAAGGAACCGTTAACGTACCAGCAATGATGATTGTAAACAAGAATGGGAACACCACAACCAATCAAGATTTCTCTAAATATCAAAAGAAAGACAACCTGCTTTCATCTTGGTTGCTAAGATCCATAATTTCTAACTTGTTATCTCAAATAGTAGGATGCAGTACATCACATGAAATCTGGTCATTTATAGAATAGATCTTCAATTCTCAATCATCCGCAAAATCAAGAAAGGAAGAAATGTCTATGACGAATTATCTTACTAAAATTAAAAGTCTATGTGACAAACTAAAAGCAATTGGGCACAAAATTTCTAACAATGAGCTGATCTTATTTATAACCAATGGTTTAGAAGAAGAATTTGAGTCATTAGTAACTTTTCTTGCCACTCAACAAAGTTTACCAGATTTACAAATTTTCCACTCTGCTCTTCTTGCATATGAAGGCAAAGTAGAACAAAGGAAAGTAGTTCAAAGTGAATATTCAATAAATTACGCATCTACTTCAAGGAATAAAGGCTAAAACAAATGTGCTAATAATCAAACCAGACAAGGCAATACATACCAGAGGGCGGCCCAGCCTCAAAGAGGCTGTGGTAGAGGTAGGTGGAATAAAACAACAGAATGAGTGCAAAATATGTGAAAAACCTGGACATACAGCTAATAGATGCTATTTTTGATTTAATTCTGATTCAAATGTGCAACAACAAAGCCAAGGAGTTCGAAGAGGTGCTAATGCTAATCTCATGCAAGTCAATAGTCAAAGAAGAAACAATAATGTCAACATTAGAGGGCAAAGCAACAATAGTGATGACTGTGTAAGAGCTGAGGACACTAACATTGAAGAATGGTTTCCAGATTCAGGTGCAACCAACCATATTACCAACAATTTGAAAATTTTAAATCTTGACAATAAAAGTTATTCAAGTACGCATTCTTTACATACAATTAATGGTGAAACTTTTAGTATCTCACATATTGGCAATGGTAGTATAAAAGGGAGAAGGCAACTCTATTTAAACAACTTATTAAGAGTGCCTGACATTAAATGAACTCTAATAAGTATATCACAGTTTGCCAGTGACAACCAAGTATACTTTGATTTTCACCCAAAATTTTGGCTTGGTAAAGACTTACTATGTCAAGAAATATTGCTATAGGGTAAACTGGATAAAGGATTGTTAAAGTTCAGCAACATGAAGTTTGAAAATTCATCTATAAAAGGAAACTGGTGCAATAATGTCGACTATAGTAATGCATGTGATAAGAATAATACAAATGTGATTAACATATGGTATTGTAAAATATGACATCCTAGTATTAAAACTGTAAAACAAATATTGAATGAAAATAAGATTTCGTATGAAAATTTACTTGTCCAACAACTTTGCACACACTGTCAACTTGGCAAAAGCCATGAGTTGCCATTTAATAAGTCTGAAAATATTTACAACCCTCTCGAGTTGATAGATGCTGATCTGTGGGGGTCAGCACCACTAAATTCATGCAAGGGATACAGGTACAATCTTTCTATTGTTGATGCTTTCTCAAGATACACATGGGTATACTTCCTCAAAACAAAGTTAGAAACTTGTGATATCATAATACGATTTATAACACAGATTGAAAAACAACTAAATTAGTGTGTTAAAGTTATGCAAACAGAAGGTGGCAATGAGTTCAAACCATTGAAATAATTTTTCAATAAAAAGTGGATTACCCATCGAACTACATGTGCTTACAAATCTGAACAAAATGGCATGGTATAAAGAAAACACAAACACATAGTGGAAACAACGCTTACACTACTGTCACAAGAATCATTATCAATTGTTAATCGGCCTTTTGGTCCGATTTTCAAAAGTACACCAGGCATGCTCGACTCAACGTCACATGACATTAATGCCTGAAGCATTGCCAAAACACTAAGGGTACGAGCCCATAAGAAGTCATGCGAGTATAGGTCTTACAACTCCTCAAAACAATTCATATAGCACATTTTCGTATCCCTCAACACCATCAGCCTTGCTCCCTCTCTCCCACAAAGCTTGGGTCCTTCCAGTTTTGTATCCCTCTCTCCCACAAAGCTTGGGTCCCTCCAGTTTTGTAACCCTCTCTCCCATAAAGCTTTAAGCCCTCAACACCAGAGAGTCCGGATCCGTCCACTTCGTATCAGAAACACTTGAGTCCCACGCTAAATAAACATTGTACCCCTCAACTCCAACGTATTTCGTATCCCACCATTTCGGGCCTTCAGCGATATGAAATTATGTTGTATGATCCCTAAATCCTACCTACTCCCACCTAACCGTTTGACTATAAATACCCCCAAGCTTGGTCTTCAATAGGGTTGGATTTTTGTTGTTTTGACACCTCTTAGAGCTTCAAAAACTAATTAATGGCAGCTTAGGAAGAAGAAGTACACTCCACTTTTTTTTCCAAGAAATAACATATGAACAATATGACTCCAAAATGCATAGATACACTTGTAAATGACTGTCATGATGAAGTCGGAGGCTTGTAACTCAAATTTGTGAATAAAAGATCAATGAAATCCTTTAAAGTGGACGTAGATCCTTCATGGACCGAACCACTATAAATCCATTGTGTTATTTGCAGCTTTCTGCGCTAAATTTCCTTATGCGAAACATAATTCTCTAGTAACGGAGAGTCTTTGGGTGTCACGACATTTTTTCCGTTAACATTCTGGTGCTTTCACTGAGAATTGAACTCATCCTCACTTCTTTTCGCACGTTTCCATCATGACTTCGACACGCTACTTGGGTTCCTTCCAAACCTACCACTCGAGTCCGCTTGCGATGGTTAAGCGATCAAAAACTTTCCTAGTCGGAACCTCCACAGTAGCTGAGGCGATACTCCTCAGCTATTTCAGTCGGTGGCAAACATGGGATCGATCTTGCGCTGCATATTGAGTTGATTGTATGCCCTGAAAGTTGGATCAGCCGTACTTTATATATCAGATCGCTCATACATCATGGAAGTCGGATCGATCATACTCACCCTATCCGGTCAGTTGTGCTTCTGCACTTCGGGTCAGTCGTACCTCTTGTAGAGCCCAAACCGATCATGCAAGCAGGAAATCAGGTCATTCACACCAAATAAGTTTGGACCGTTCGTGCATGCAAGATCAGATCATACCAGACCATTCGTTCACAACAGAAGTTCGGGTCGGTCCCGCTCAAACAGGTTGGATCGTGCAACGCGATCCGATCGAGCTTAAAGGACAGCCGTAGCCAGTTGTAAAGTTCAGATCTGTAGTGGCTGTCTCATAAATAACAGGAATACCGATCTGAATCCTGCACTTATAATTCCATCTTCAACCCTTCATTCTACACACACTTATAAATAGTAAGGCCGTCAATGGGTCGGGTTGGGTCGGGTTCGGGTCGGGTCAAGTCGTGTTCGAGTTGAGTTCTGGTTGGGTCAGCTCAACACGTTTATTAAACGTATCGGTTTCGGGTTGACCCATTTATAATTGTACGGGTTTCGTGTTTGATTCGTGTAACCCGTTAAGAAAAATATTTGTATAAAAAGATGTGAATGAACATGAAAACATGAAAGAAGGGTATTTTCGTCATTCACTTGTTGCAAGCTAAGATGAGAATAAAAATGTAAAAAGTTGTTAATGTAGGAATAAACATGAAAAATTGTTAAGTGTAGTGTGTATGAGTAATTGAATAATCACAACATCCTTCATTTTCAAGCTAAGATGAGAATTTTACAATAATATGGAGCACATAAACGGGTTAGTCGGGTCAAATTCGGGTTCATGGGTCAACCCTAAACCCATTCGTTTATAAACGGGTCAAAGTCGGGTTGGCCCTAAAATGACCCATTATTAAACGGGTCGTGTCAACCCGCTAATTTCTTGTGCGGGTTTCGGGTCGTGTTGGAAATTGACAGCCCTAATAAATAGACCATGAACTCCACACTAATGGGGATCGATTTCTAAGACCCCGAAGGCTGTCAAACTATATTCTCCACCATTCTAAATGATTCTACCTTAGCTAATCATCTCCAAACAAAGATCAAACACCAAAGCATCCATGGAATTCATTCAAATCACTCAAGCGTCCAAGCACTGAAGATAATCATCCTTTAACCTTGCATTTAGAGAGATCAAGCTATTCCTTCGGGAGATTTGAGCGAATTTATTATAAAAGAGAGAGAATGTATATGAATTTGAGAGCCATGTACTTTGTAATTGCCATGATGATAATCAAAGCTTCCTCCATAGCGGACATAGGCTTCATTTAAAGTCGAACCACTATAAAACCTTGTGCACTTTATTTTTTCCTGCTACTCTCACTCTTAACTTTGTAATGGATTACAATTTAAAGTGTTGATTGAACTTTTGGAGTGTTGATACCAATTTTGATATCAACAGGTGAGGTCCGCCGCAAATAGTGTTGATGATGATGCCGGGCGACCTTTGATTAGACGACCCTGGGGCCGCAGTAGTTAGAGGTTGACCGGGCGCTGAGGGTCCCATGACTACTTTAGGAGGAGAGGGGATCTGAACGTACTATTCCAGACGTTTCTCGTGGATGAGTTTCTCGATCGCATCCTTGAAGTGGAGACAGTTGTTTGTAATGTTCCCAAACATGTCGTGGAACCTACAATATTCGATGGAGTTTTTCTCACGCTCGATGGATTCCCTTGTTTTGGTCTTCTTGTACTGAAGAGTATTACAGGTCTCTAAGTAGATGGCCTCTAACTCCCGGTTGAGTGGAGTGTAGTTCGTGTAATTGGGATAGCGGTCGTGCTTCTTAAGATCTGCAGGAGCTTGGTTGTTATTTCGACCGCCTGGTGTGCCGGTGTTCGGCTTGGGCTTGTATGAGGCGCCCCCTTACTCTTGTCGGAAGATTCCTCAACTTGTTTTCCTTTTACATTGTCATTGACAGTGCCAGCGTGAGGGCTGCTGGGGTATCTACCTTAGGTAACCCTGTTACGCCTTACTTCTTCCTAACACAGGAATTGTTCGGCCTTCTCGTAAAAAGCTTTCAGTGTCTTGGGTTGCCTTTTGTCGATCCACGCCCCAAATTCGGAGCTAGGGAGGACGCCCTTAGAAGGATGAAAAAGGACGGTACGGGGTTCAGGATCGTCAACCTCGGCGAGGGCAGTGTTAAGACGCTCAAGGTAGCTTTTGAGGGTTTTTGTCGGGCCTTGGTAGAGGTTGGAGAGGGTAAGAGCATTCTTCAGAGTCAGAACATGCATCCTGAATTGCTTGATCATTTCCATGGCCAGCTGGTCGAAGGTATCAATAGATTGAAGAGGAAAGTTGGAGAACGAAAGCAAGGCAGTGCCTTCCGGGAAAATTCGGAAGAGTTTACACTTGACGATGTCGGTGGCCCAACTGGAATCCATCTGCCATTCATAGTGATTCAGAAAAGCACAAGGGTCAGTTGTTCCCCTATAGAGTGCCATCTGTCGCATGTTGAAGCGTCGGGGCCACTCGGCTTCGTGCATGGCCTTAGTGAAGGGGTTACACCTCAAGTGGGTTTCTCATGAGTCGTTGTGTTCCCTCGCTTATATCTCATAATCCTTCGGACCATGTTTGAAAGATATGCAGGTTGGACATCTTTCGGTGGAACCCATTGGTTACGGTTGAATTCGGTGGTCCTGGGCCATGGACGTCTTCTATGGTGAACATCGGGTCTATGTCTTGGATGTTGTCTAAATGATTTTGAAGCGGTTGATGAGGTTGAGATGCTTGATGCATATTCTGATTTGGCGGGACTTGGGCCTTTTGGGTTATTGGAAGTGTAAGCCCTAAGTTCAGAGCTGGGACAGTTGGATTCTGTCGAGGAGGGGGTCGGTTACTCGGACCTGGCTCGTCGTTGATAACCAACCAGGAACGGTCGCGTAGACAGGTAACTTCGTGGAAAGTTAAGGTAGTCCTGTTACTGTTTTCGTTTCCGTTGGTTCGGGCTACGATGTCGAAGTTAAGAGTGAACCTCCTTCTTTTGGGTCGACCCCGAATCTCGAAAGAAGCATTTTCCGAAGAGTTATGTCATGGTCGAGCATTGTTTTGGGCGAGTTGGAGTTAAGCGACAAGACATTAACTTTCTTGGAGTTGACACATAAGCTCAATGTTGTTTTTCAGCACCTCATTAAGCTCTAGAGATCTGTTTTCCAACCTCTTATTAAGCACGTAAATCTATGCTTGAGTTACGAGAGCATCGGGGTTTATTGGAAGAAGGATGTCTGCCTCGGTCTTTATGCTCATGTAACCGATCCAATCCGATTATCGAGTGAATGACCAATCATTTTAGACACTGATTTTAGTGTATTAACATTTGCTCCTCGGAGTTTATAATTTTTTGTTTTTGCAAAAAATTGTGAGCTCCGAAATGAACGTTTTCACCATAGATTGATGGAACATTCACATCGTGGGTTTATATTGTATGTGTGTGGATCAACACTCATATGTTATTTTGGATTGGTACAGTACTTATGAGAGACCGGTCAGGCTGTCCTATTAAGCGATCGGTCGTGCATTGAAACTAAACGGGTCAGGTATAGCGGGTCTTCGTGGTCTAGTCGGCCCATCTATAATTTTCCTTTATATTATCTTCCTAGCCCTTGTTTTTTTAATTTATCTCCTTCAACCGAAAATCCTTCTTTAATGGTGGCTGAGGTTTTTTTTTTAAAAAATCCAACTTTGCAAAAATTTCCAACCTTATCTTCGATTGAATTCTTCTCGAATCATCTCGTGCTCTCATCAAGTCTCGAGCCTGGATGCCGCTTTGCTTTCAACCGAACTCCCCCAATTCTGATTCAACTCACCTCGTCAAACATCTAAGGTCCCAAACTTGTCGTCGATCTTGATTCCTGTCACCAATCTCATCAACTTCTAACTAAACCAAGGTATTGCTTTTAAACCTAGAACGCCTCATCTGCTATGGTGGTTCAGCCCTTTGAATTATGTGTCGAAGTGATGTTTGGCTATGTCAATGGTCTTGAGTTTCGGAGATTTGATTTTTGTTGGTTTTTTTAGGGTTGTGAATTTGAAATGGATGGGTTTAAAACCGTGTATGGGAGGCTTGAATTTGTTATTATAGTTGAATTTTACTTTATTGTGAGTTTCAATTTCATGCTTTGTAGAACATTTCATATGATGAGTCCCTGAATTCGGTATTGTAATGATATTTGTTTTGCTGCTTGTCGAGAACATAACGGTCTGTTTAATCTTGAATGTGCTATTGTGTGTAAAACCCTTTAATTGAATGCCATTTTTTGTATGAATTCCACTAATGCCTGTTTTACTTGATCACTCAATTAGTCGTTCGACCCAACTGTGTTTGCTTTTTGAAGCTTGGTCATGAAGATCAGGAATCAGGGAATTTTGAACACTGATGGATTCAAAATAGTCGATCCATTACTCGTCGCCCAACACCGATCCGATATGGGTCGTTCCAGACTGATTCAAATATGGACCGTCCCAGACCGATCCGAATATAGGTCGTTTAGTGTCGATCCAACACAGATCGTTGAGCATCGACCCAAATTCTGATCGTTAAGAGCTGGCCCAATAGTGGATCGGTCAATTCAGCGTGATCTTATGTTACTCCATTTTCTCTTTTGATTTTTGGCTTTCCCTGTATTGTGTTAAACATAAAGGCAATGATCGACCTTTTGCATATGCTTTATACTTTGAGCATACTTGTTTATTGTTACATGTTCTGCAATACACAACATTTACAGGTCTGGGCCAATATACTTTGTTGTTGTTTTCCCGTATCGACAGCAAGTTAGATAATTATTATAGTGAACTTTGCGATTTGTATTAAATGATGTACTCACACAGAATCACTTCATCAACTATTTTTAGCTTAGTCGAATATTTTCTACGCAAATATAATCGTTCCAACACAATCTTAACATGACGTTTGGAATTAATTAACCAACGCGCGACGATCCTAAATCCCAAACCTCACTTTTATAATAGCTTGCATGACATTTTTTATATTAGGATACGTGCATTTGTGCTTTGTTTTCGAACACAATTATTTGTGTAGAAATGGTAACCCACCAACAATCGCGTGAACAATTAGAGGAGACATCTGGGTCTACTCAAATCGATACCTCTGCCCAGGCTTCACATGCTAACCAAGATTTCCCAATTCCCCGACCTATTACTGGGGTACCTTTTGAGAGGACTGCAACAAATCTTTCTTCACAATTTTATAAGAGTTTATGATCCCAATTTAGAATTTCAGAAACTGAGGCAAGACTACCAGAAGCTAATGAATTCGCTGATCTTCCGCCCTCGGGCTATGTCACTGTGAGTCGTGCTAATGCTAGCAAACGGGGCCATTCCTCCCTATAACCCTTTCCCGGAAATGATTCTTTGGCATTTGGCTATTACCCCTTCCTAGTTACACCCGAATGGATATGACATTTTAACTGGGCTTTATGTGTTGTTCATAAGGACAAGGAAGCGCGCGCCCACCTTCCAAGATATGTGTTCTTTATATGTGTTTAAAAGGAGGAAGAAGCGGCCATCAATTATCTTTGTTGAAGGAAAAAACTTCAAGATTATAACTGATTTAGTAGATAGTGTTCGGTGATTTCTAGAACAGTATTTCTTTGTTCGATGTCCTGACAGTTTCCATGGCAGATGGATGAAAGGAGGTAAATACTTATTCATAGATTTTTTATTTCATTTTCCATCCAAGTCTTGAGTTTTAAATCCTTTGTGTATTCCTGGTAGAAATTCCACCTTTTGAGCCAAACGTAGCGGTCGACCAGGATCTACTCGACACTTTGAAAGCTGTTACCGAGAAAGAGAGAATCAGAAAGTTCTTAGTCACAGAACAGTTTCTTCGTCAATACCATCTGCTTGATCCTTCCCGTACTTTAGTATTAGACTCAGCTTCTAAGAAGGAATCTGCTAGTAAGTACCCGGCTAAGAAAGCCTCTCTAAAGAAGTGATCTGACATTGCGGGCAGTAGTAAAACGCCTCCCAAGTCTAAACTGGTTTCCATTGGAGAAGAGGAGTCTCAGCAGCACAAGGATGAAAGTGAACATGTTAAGAAGGAAGCCGAGCGGGTTGAGAAGGATGGAACTACTTCAGAAACCCGATGAAGGAGGGCAAACAATCTAGAGATGCTGAAACAATTACTAAGGATAATGCATATAAGGTTGATGAAAACCCTATTACTCAAGGTGAGAGTTCTGCGGATGCTTATAAGGGCCCGAGTGATCTCAGTTCAGCCAGAGATATTATTCAGGGTGAAATTGTCATCCAACCTCCAAAACCTCAAGCCAAAGAAAAAGGGATTAATAAAATTGAAGCTTCCATCACTTTACCAGGAAAAATGCTTGCGAATCTAAGGATTGCTTTAGAACCAACTATGAAAATTGGTTTGTTATTGGATACGTATTAGCAATTTTTTACTATGCCATGAGTTTACGATTCCATGCATCAATTTTCTAAACTTTCTCCAGTATTTGTCATTGTGAACACTAAATTTCCGCTTTGTCTCTATTCTTAGGTCCAAAAATGATGTCGAAGCCCTCGTTTATGAAAGATTTCAATAAAAAGCCAGGAAAGTGTAATCTGAAACATCTTCTGAAAATTGCTCGTTCTTCAAGACACTCCCAACGATCCTATCATTCTCAACATCCACCGCCTCCCTATCAATCTCGGCCAACCCCAGATGTAACAACCCGCATTTTACGTATCGGAAAATCGTAAAATATTTTTATTTTATTCCCTGAGGATTAGATCATTCTCATATTTTGATATGTTTCTTATGGGGACGTGAGACATGTTCATAATTTTTACAAAATTTGTTTATGACCATTTTGCCCCTATCTACCTTGTACAGGGCATAACTTTTGACTTAGGTCGAATCAGGTGGTGAGACCTATGCCATTGGAAAGAAAATGATGATTTTCTTTCCGTAGATGGTTACATTAAAGATTTGTCTCAGTGGGTTGGGAGGAATCGCAGTTTTAAGGTTTTTCAGTTGGCTGTTCAGGTTTTGAGAGCCACAATGGGCTGATTTGGGAAGGCCCATTAGTGGGCTGGTGGAAACTATAAATAGGGGGTGAGAGATATGGGAAATGGTTTAGTTTCTCTATTCTCTCAATTGATGGCCTATGTTCCTCCTTCCTCTAACATCTTTCCACTATTAAAAAAATCAAAATCTAAGGAGAGAAATCGAAGATCTATACCATTGGAGGCTAGATCTACATCAATTGAAGTGGGAATTCATCTAATCAAGGGGTTTGGTTCGAGTTGCTTGTTGATACATTGATTTGGAGAATTGGTGAGTGATTTGCATCTCTCACATGGATTCAATGAAGTATATGAATGTTTGATCATGTTTTTCATCAAATTCAAGTGTTTTACCATAGATCTATACCTTGACAAGTCCATTTTCATATGAATCACCCTGTGATCTAGTTAGCATGTTTAAAACCGATAATTTTTATGCCATTTTACATGTTTATGCAAATTATATCCACAATTTAGATCATATGCTCATTTATTATGGTTTTTGGTGAAATTTGTATAATTTGATGGTAATTGTCATTTTCATGATGTTACTGGTTCCATAACATGCTTATGATTGTATTGGATGGGTTGGTTTCGTCAAATTTTTCGTTTGGCGAAGTTTTGTCAAAATTGGAGTTGGATTGGGGTTGTACAGTGGACCGATTGGTCAAGAAGGATCGGTTGTGGAGTGGCTTCGAGAACAAGCCAAGGGAGGACTGATCGGTGGGTGTCCAAGGAACCAATCGGTGTGTGCGCTTCAGGGGACCGATCGGTGTGTGTGCTTCAGGGGACCAATCGGTGTGTTTGTGCTTCAGGAAGGCCGATCGATAGAGTTGCTTCAGAAAGACTGATCGGTGGGTGTGCTCCAGGGGAACCAATCGGTCAGTGTTGCAAGAGGATGGGTCGGTGTTCCAAGGTAGTTCGTTCGTGCATATAATGGACGGATTGGTCATTTATGGTCGGCCGAGAAGACACAGGGTTATTTCTGAAAAATTATATTTTTTGGGTACGACCCGGATTTGAATAAAAGAGCTTCAATTTTTTTGGGGGCAACCCCCCGAACCCTGGCCGCAGCATAGTGATGTAATTTGGCTCGGTGATGGTGTAACTTCGAAGTAAATTCAAGTAGAAAGGTTCGAAGTGTTGAAAGGTGTTTATTGATCGGTAAAGAACAGCGAATGAGGTGACAACTCAAAGGTCGTGAGTTGGTGAATAATGATTGCTCGAGAAGGTTGCTTGAGTTAAGAAAAGTCGCCGGGTTGGATGACTAGAGATATGAAGGCCGAGAGATTATCGTTATCATAATTTCTAGCAGGCTTGAAGCAGGGGTATAATAGAGACGTCTAAAAGACCGGTTGTAGGTCGAGTACACTGGGTATCGTTGAAAGGCCCAGTTGTCAAGGTTGGACAAACATACATATCATTGAAAGGTGTATGGAGTTTATGCCAGAACTGGAGACCATTAGCCTTTTACATGTGGCAAGGTTGGTCGTCATACGATTAACAATGGTTTCAAAGCAGGATTGGCAGTGATAGCTAGAGTCAGTCATGGATGTTTCATTGTTTGGATGCTCTGTTTGTACCGTCTCATGTAGGTTGTGCAACGTCGAAGGAGATGTTCCTTGGGTGCTTGTCTGATATTAGTTTAGGCCTCTGGGGTAGGGCTGTCAACGGATGCTTTCGGGTATTGATAGTGCCATATCCGTATCCATATCCGCCTAATTTTCGGATATCGGATATCCGTATCTGCTTAATTTTCGGATACGGATTAATATCAGATATTTATCTGCTTCGCCAGTCATTAATGAATTTTTAAATAAAAATGTTTGGATCAACATAAAATAATTTTTATACTAATGTTTATAAAAAACCATAAAATAAAGGAATGTAATGTTGAAACATTTATTTATACTAATACACATAAGCATATCCAGAAATATTCCAAAATTAAACATTAAGACTACTATTTTTCACTAAAAATGGACAAAAATTTATATCATAGTAACATCATAAAATTACAAAATAATTATTAACTCTATTTTCTTGTTTTGATTTATATATATTACATCTATTAGTCGAACGAATATTTTTCGGATACGGATATCATTATAACCATATCCGTATCCGCAAACCTTTTCGGATATCGGATATCTGTATCTGCTTTACGGATAATGTCGGATAACGGATATTTTGGATAAGGATTTAGACGGATATCGGATTTTTCGGGTATTCATTGGCAGTCCTACTCTAGGGCTTGTGCTTGAGGGATGTAGAATTCGATTAGGATGGTTTACATGAGATATATAATATGGATGTCATAATTGCTTTACCATGATTAAATGGGTGTTATGGTTTCCATGGATGGATGGTTGAATTGTTTAATGCAAAGGCTATCACTGTTCGATGTAGGGAAGACGGGAGTTGAGTTCTTCTCTGGTGTTTGGTAGATTAGTTTGTTAATCTACCTATTCTTATCTACTTTATTGATGATACTTGTTAGCTGTTTTATCGCTCACTAAGATTATTGTCTAACTCAAGGTTTTATGTTTCCCTCTTATTACCTTGGGTTGTTCATTCGGTTGTGGATGGACAGACTAGGTGGCAAGCGAGAGGTGATAGCTTAGTGAGAACAATGTTACAGTTCGGAGGCGAGTAGGAGGCTGGCGTACAATCTTTACTACTATCTAGTATTTGTTCTGCTGTTTGACGATTATCTCTAAGTGATGTAGTGAGGCAAATTTGTAAAGGAACTTATGTTGTGATTCCTAGTGAATGGATGTTTTCTCTAGTTGCTATGAGGATTTAAGTTTCTACTCAAATATGCTTCACTATTATTGTCTATTGTATATGTTCTGTTATATTTTATCCTTGTGTTGTGAGTTCTACGACAGGTTCTGAGGTTGTTTACCTACTTTAATGATCGTCCATAGCTGCCTGGCACGCCTTTCAGTGCATTATTCATCTTGTTTAGTGCAGGGGTCATGGGCGGTCATCACACTAGAACTTCCTGAAACTGACGATCAAAGGCAGGATCATGAAGCTATGTTGGAAGAACAGACGAGGAAAGAAGAGGAGAAAAGGAAAAGGAAAAGCGTGAAAAAGAGAGATAAGGATGATTGAGACAAAGACGACTCTCGAAAGCGTCATTATCCAGACAAACTTCTAATGCCATACATTCAGATTACTTCCGATCAACCGTCCTTGGCTTCTCCATCCATCCCTCCAACTCCCGCCGATCTTCAAATGATTATACAGAGGCCTCATTATGCTCCCAGACCATGCAACCATGAGCTTGCTGCACGATTCAAGGGTTGGTGTCTACAGGGTATGTATTTCGACTTGGACATATACCCATCCGAAAGACGGATCATTCTTGGTGAGATGGACACCATGAAAAGTCGCATGCTCACACAATTTGATGTTGCTAAGAGTCAGTTAGAGACATAAATCGATATGATCAGAAATCATGTTGAGAAACAAATAGGTGTTTGGCATACGTTTGCTTATGATCTCCAAAGGCTCAATAAGGAGAATATCGAACGGATCCTTACTTTAGAGAATGACAAAGTCGAGCTCATCAAGGCCCATGAATCCCAGGACAGAACCATTGCTTCCTTCACTCAAAGAGATACATAACTAGCGGATTTAGAGGATGAAAATAAGAGGCTCAAAGAAGAACTTGCTTCCACGAAAGCGCACGTCCAAAAGGTTCAAACTGCTCGAGATCTTGCCGAATCTCAGCTAATTATAGAAAAGAATGCTTCTGCTGCTCATCATCAAGTAAACACTATTCTTCGGGAAAAGATCTCTTCTCAAAGTACGACTCTTCCGTAATGCATGAAAATAACAAAACTCTTGAAGAATAGAGACTTAAAGTTGTAGCTGCTCTCGAAAAGGCTTAGTTGTACATCGATGCTTCTTTGTCTAAATTTTATGTCTTCAGCGTCACGGATCGAGGAAGTTTGTATTATCTGGAAGATAAGTTTGAAATTACTTTGGCTCTTGTCTGGGATCGAATACTTGAGATTGATGATGGTGACCATATTGAAGATGAACTTATTGAAGATCTTCTATATGAAGAGTCCCGCAAAGCCTTAGCTGAGGGAAAGGTTCGGTTGAAAAATGTGTGAGACTTAATAGGCGATAGGGATGGAGGTACTGGGGAGCAAGCCCAGGATCAAACCAATATTAATGCCCCCGTTGATCCCGCTAACATTGAAGCCTCGGGCTCGCAAACTCCGAACCCGCCTGCTATTCTCAAAAAGAATGAAACAGTTACCGAGGAGGATGACGGAAATGACGAGGAAGATGACAACGATGCAAAAAGATTTGAGGTTGAGGAGCACAGAAATATCCAAGCGAATCTTGAAGTCATAGGTAAAATTGAAATTGTCCAAGCTATGTTATACTTAGACTGCCTATGCCCTTCACTTGGGACGACTGCATTTCATGCTTACTGTTCTTCTGTCTTAGGTCTGATCTCACCAGAGCCTCCTTTTGGTGGATTTACTGCCATGGTAACTGAAGCTATGATTACTGACTCAACCTTGATGTCGATTCCTCCTGCCCCAGTTACTACTCCCCCTTCGGGCGATGCATCTTTGCTTGGTGCCGCGACCCCAGGATCACAGGCCACGCAGATCAGTGCACTTGTCGATTTGAACGATGATGCTGATTACATCCCTAGCAAGGGAGATTCATACTATACTGACGAAACCCCGGGAAAAGATGCTAAGGACCCAAAGAACCAGAAAACAAAGCCTGCATCATCCTTGAAGGGTAAAGGAGGAAAGTGCCCTGCCAAGAAGAAAGGGATTATCACTCTATCCTCTCAAGAAAGTCCTAGCGACCCGGTAATCAAAGATGGAAGCCAGCCAACTAGTACTCTTCCTCCTTCCTCTACTAAGCCTTCTCTAAGGTCAGGCGACTCCAAGAGCGGGAATAAGAAGAAGTAATGCTTATGACCAACTTTCCTTAATTTATATTACCGTATTCAGACCGGTTGTATATGCGAGTGCCAGTCCTCGCTTATCACTTCATGATTATTACTTTTACGCACATTTGTGTCTGAAACTTCTGTACTTATGACCCTGTAATTGACTTGTGTTGTTGTTGTTATCAAAATGTGCTCTGTTTTGCTATACTTATGATTTTTACTTTAGCTTTATCGTACTCTTCCGCTTGTATTCTGCACTTGTTTCTTCTCACATTTATATTACAAATCTGTGTTATAAGCCTTTTGTTGCTGCAATACCAAATGTCGTGATGATCTAGTGGCAGATTTTTTGAGAACTGGTTCTTCCAGTAGTATCCATGTTGCCCCCATACCATGGATCATCACGGGCTGTTCGGAATCTACACAATCAACTCTGTTGAATTCTTTTGATTTTGACTGTGGCACTTGGGACTTCTATTCTGTGGGTTACATCCTTTAGTGTCCACCATTGTGATGAAGTCTCCGAGTTTGCCTTAGTACACTTCAAGAGATTCAACTCTGTTGATCAATGTTGTATTTGCCATTGCAGAGTCCTATTGTTTACATTCAATCACTTCACTCGCTAACTTGGTTATCCAGGCCCTTCGGAGGTTAGATTAAATGCATGCTCCCAAAGAGGTCTTGGGTTTGAATTTAACTCACTGCTTGCCTTGTCTAGCCTGGTTAATCTAGACTCGGAAAGGCTACATTGGGTACCCCCTTTTAGGCTCGGATTTCTGTTTTGTGCTGGTCCTTCTAGCTTGGATTTACTGGTCCTTCCAATATTTTAGTCCGTTGTTTGTTTCTCCTCCTGTTTGATAAATCCAACATCATCGAAATTAGAGCGAACACTCCCGTTCAACGAATCCGAACCTAGATTTCCTTCAACCCGTTAAGCTAGGTCTAGGTTTGGATATTGCCTATTGGGTAGAATTTCTGTGTGTGCCGGTCCTTCCAGCCTTGTTTTTCCGGTCCTTCCGGCCTGATACTGGTACTTCCAAATCAGGTTTATCAGTCCTTCCGACATGGTGTTGGTTCTTCCAGCTTGGGTTTGTCGGTCCTTCTAGTCTGATACTAGTACTTCTAGATCCAATTTTTGGTCCTTCCGGCATGGTGTTGGTCCTTCTAGCTTGGTGTTGCATTGTCCCACAGGGCAGACGTCATTTCATTTATTGGGAATTACCACGATTTATGGAACTA
Organism: Allium sativum; assembly: GCA_030737875.1. Taxonomy (NCBI): domain Eukaryota; kingdom Viridiplantae; phylum Streptophyta; class Magnoliopsida; order Asparagales; family Amaryllidaceae; genus Allium; species Allium sativum. Next base: position 793,481,114 of record CM060918.1, on the reverse strand, counting down.
TGGTCTAAAATCTTTTATTTAAGAAGGTGCCCCTATAGTGGAACTTGCAACCTTTTATTTATTGGTTTGACTGGGCTTCTTTCACCTTTGCATCATTTTACGAGTGTGATGCCAATCCTTATGCTGGATGCTTATTTTGACAAGTGACCGTAGCTAGGGATTTGGTGTCTCAAACCCATTGCTTTAGGAAATGTTTCCCTTGATGAAAGGTGCAGCTTTCCGACTTCATGCCCATTTGCTACGCTTTTCACCATTTGACCTTGGATAGCTCATTCCTTTTTGATTTGCATGGTGGTGCATCACATCATCTCATCCAGTTTGTATAATGCTTTCGGTGCTAAACGTTTGAGTTGTCCCAACCGGGATATGCTTAGGAAGCTTCCAGGCCCTGTTGAATCGTGGCGCCCTTGTTGAGTCGTGAGTGAGTTGCTACTCTTGTGTTGCCTGTATTCAAAAAATTAATTTTAGCAAGCTTTGTATTTTTAAACAAAAGTTCGTAAGTGTATGATTCGGGCAAGCAAATAGATTTTCTCATTCATGACTTTTCATATGTACATAGCTCAAATATAATGCTTGCAAATATTTACAGTTTTATACAACAAGTTTGAACAATGTATCATAGAAAATAACGGCAGAGATGCTTGCTATTCCAGGCTCTAGGAATCTGGATTCCATCTGTGGTGGATAACTTGAAGGTGCCATCTCGGAGCTTCTGCCTTATAACATATGGTCCATACCAATTTGGCCCAAAAACTCCGGTTCCATTCATTACTTTCTTGAGCACAAGGTCTCCGATCTCGAAAGTCCTGTGTCTGACTCTAGAATTGAAATATCTAGATAGTCTTCTTTAATGTCCAGCAACTCTGAGTTCTGCCTCATTTCTCTTTTCCTCGAGCTGATCGAGGGCCTCAAGCTGTAGATTCCCATTTTCCTCTTAGCTGTAGATTCTAATTTTCCTCTTAGTTGAAGTGAATCCTTCTATGAGTGGGGACTTCCAGCTCCACGGGAATCATAGCTTCAGAACCAAAAGCCAAGGAGAAGGGAGTATGCCCGGTCACAGTTTTATGAGTTGTGCGGTACGCCCATAGTGCAAGCGGAAGCTCATTTCCCAACCACCTTTGGACTTCCCTAAGCGCTTCTTGATGGTTGACTTTATGGTTTTGTTCATTGCTTCTACTTGCCTGTTTTCATGTAGATGAGCCACTGCTGTGAAGCTTTTCTGGATTTTATACTTGGCACAAAAGCTCTGGAATTCTTCACTTTCAAACTAGGTTCCATTGTCCGTGATTATCTTCTACGGCACGCCAAATCTGCAAATGATGTTTTTCATGATGAAGTTTATAACTTTCTTTGAGGTTATAGTGGACAAAAGTTCTGCTTCAGCCCATTTGGTGAAGTAATCGACGGCTACAATGGCATACTTCAAACCGGACTTTGCTGTGGGTAGTGCCCCGATAAGATCGATGCCCCAGATGATAAATGGCCATGGACTGACCATTTGAGTTATCACTGCGTATGGCGCTCTTGGAATCTTTGCAAATCTCTGACATCTGTCGCACTTCCTGGTGTATGTTGCAGAGTCTCGATTTACATCTGGCCAGAAGTAACCATATCGCAGAATTTTCTTGGCCAATGTCTGACCACCAGTATGACCTCCCCATTCACCTTCATGCAATTCCATCATGATTTCTTTTGACTCCTCCTTCGTAACACATCGAAGCAGAGGCATAGAGAATCCTCGCCTGTATAGGCATCTATTCTAAATGAGATACATAGGGGCCTTTCGCAAAAACTTTCTCCAATTCTTAGCTTCTGTCGGGAGTGTACCAGTCAGTAGATATTCCTTAATGGGCGTCATCCATGAGTCTGGCTCTTTGGACGCTTCCATGACCCAATCCGTATCAATCTGTTCTGTGCTAGGACTAGAAAGGTCTTCTACTGGAACTAATCCCATTAGTTGTGCATCTCCTGTGCTTTCATACTTTGCTAGCGAATCCGCCTTGGTGTTCTCTTCTCTAGGAATGTGAGATATGGTGTAATATTCAAAGCTCTCCAGCAGTTCCCAAGCCTTGGACAGATAAGCTGGAAAGTTGCCTCCTCTTTCCGAATTTGACATACCACCAATTGCGAATCACTGAAAATTTGTAAGGTCTTTAACTGCAATTCTCTTGCCAGCCTTATCTGTGCAATAAGGGCTTTGTACTTAGCTTCATTATTTGTCGATGGAAACTCTAACCTCAATGCATAGCAGATAGATCTTCCTTCAGGAGCCCTAAGATCACTCCCGCCCTTGAACAATAGTCGTTTGATGCTCCATCAACAAATAACTTCCATTGAACGCTGGCTTTGATGGCAGGTTCCTCTGTCTCCTCTCCTCGATCTATGAACTCCACAATGAAATCTGCAAGTGTCTGCCAATTGATTTCTCTTTGGGGATGGTATGTGACATCATATTGACTGAGCTCAGTATTCCATTTCAGCAACCTCCCGAAAGTTTCTGGATGGAATAAGACTTGTTTCAAAGGCTGATCGGTGAGGACTTTGATAGGATGAGCTTGAAAGTATGGCCGGAGTTTTTTGAGGCGATAAGTAAGCAGTAGGTGAGTTTTTCCAGCTTTGGGTAATTCAGCTCTGCCCCGGTCAACCTCTTACTGATGTAGTAGACATGCCTTTGAAATTTCGAATCCTCTTTCATCAAGGCCGCACTCAAAGCATGAGCGGACACTGCCAAGTATAAAAACAATTCTTCCCCGTCACTGGGCTTGGAAAGCATTGGAGGTGTCATCATATGGTGGATCAACTCCTCAAAGGCTTTCTAGCATTCTGAATTAGATTGTATATCTTTCTTCCCTTTCCTGATATCATCGAAGAAAGGAAAGAACCTATCCGTTGCCCTTGATATGAAGTGATTCAAAGCCGCAATCTTCCCATTTGAAAATTGGAGTTCCCTCTTGGTCCTTGAAGCACGCATCTCCCTCGAGGCTGATATCTGAGCAGGGTTGGCCTCTATGCCCCTGGCATTGACCATGAACCCCAAGAATTTGCTTGAAGCGAATCCGAAAGAGCACTTTAGAGGGTTCAACTTCATACCGTATTGGCATAGAATATCAAATATCTAAGCTAGATTCTCTAAATGATCGGCAGCCCTTTTTGACTTTACCAACATGTCATCAACATAGGCCTCCATTATCCTGCCGATTTTTGTTTTAAACATAGCGTTCACAAGTCGCTGGTAAGTTGCCCCCACATTCTTTACGACGAATAGTATTACTTTGTAGCAGTACAAGCCAATATCAGTAATAAAGCTTGTGTCTTCTTGATCTGGTTCATACATCATGATCTGGTTGTAGCCTGAATAAGCATCCATAAAAGACAACAACTCATTCCCAACTGTAGAATCCACCAGCTGATCTATCCTGGGAAGAGGGAAGCTATCCTTAGGATAGGCTTTATTAAGATCCAAGTAGTCTATGAAAACTCACCGTTTCCATTCGCTTTCTTTATGAGCACGGGGTTGGAGACCCAGTTTGGATAGGTAGATTCTCTAATAAAGCCATTTTCCATCAATTTGTCGACTTCTTCATTTAGAGCTCTTGATTTTTCCAACCTTTGGGTTCTCCTTTTCTGCTTGACGGATGGAACACATGGATCAACATTGAGCATATGAACTGCAACATCCGAAGAAATGCCACACATGTCAGAATGGCTCCACGCCAACACATCCAAGTTAGCTTTCAAAAAGACGATCAACTGACTTTTCAACTCCAGACTCAACTGAGATCAAATGTTCAGCACACAGTTTGGATATTTCGAATTTACAGCAACAAGAATTGTGATCTCAGCTGGAGCCGCTCTTCCATCCCATGTATTGGCTTCTCTAGGATCCATTTCTTTTTGCTTTCCGTTGTGTTGGCCAGCACAAGGGCCTTGCTCTAATTGCTATAAGGAAATGTCACGAATGTGGAGCGGAGCCTCCACACTCTTTCCCATATCTTTCTTTCTAGCCTTACGCAGCTCTGTCATATAACAGTCCCTTGCTGTGGCCCGATCGCCTTTAATCACACCAACTCCATCCTCCATGGGGAACTTCATGGTTAAGCACTATGGAGCTAGTGCAACTTTGAAGCCTGTCAGAGTCGGCCTTCCAAGGAATGCATTGTAAGCGGAAAGTTCGTCCACCAAGACAAAAGTCTGCATCATAGATACTTTATGATCTCCATTTGCCAGCTCCACGTGCAGGTTGATTAGGCCGATGGGCTGTGTAGGCTGCCCATTGAATCCATGAATCTTGTTTTGACATGCCCGCACATCCGACATAGGGAGCTTCATTTTCTCAAAGGTATTTCTGAAAAGCATGCTAATAGAGGCTCCCATATCAACTAGGACTCTTCTCACAATTGCAGGACCAAGGCTGATCGTGATCACTATGGGATCAACAGTTGGTGTAAGCAATCCATCGGAATCTCTATCTTTGAACACCACATTTTCAGCTAAAGTCTTAGGCATCTTCACTGGAAGTGTGTTGCTCAAGATTAGGCACCTCTCTTCTTTTGAGACATTCTTTAGCTCGTTAGCGTATTTCTCCATGTCCCCCCAGCTTTTTCTTGGTGGGTGGGGTCCTCCAGAAATCGTGTTGATTACCGGTCTCGAGTCAGCAGGAGCTTGAGCTTTCCCTCCAGATCTGGGTTGACTGGTAGTATTGCTCTGCCCTTGGGAAGCTTGAAAATTTTGAGGATTCCTCACATACTGTTGAAGCTTGTTCTTTCTGATGATCTCCTCAATCAAGCTCTTCAAGTGTCGGAATTCATTGGTATTGTGCCCCGGTTGATTGTGAAAGCAACAGTATTTACCAGAATTAGCTTGCTGCTTTGTAATTTTGTGTGGCTTTACTTCAAGAAAAATACCCGAGTCCTTTTTAGCAAAGTAAATCTTCTCTAGGGTTTCAGTTAAAGGGGTCAACTCTGAATGCTTGAACAACCACACCTTCTTATAAGATTTGTTGTCCTTTCCCTCGTTCCCTCTTTTCTACCCAGAGTTGTTCTTTGGCTCGACCTGGCTGTCACTACTTTACCCTTCACCGGTAGCACTACTTTCCGCAACATTTCAAACAATAGGAGGATCATCCTCCACGCTCATGCACTCCTCAAATTTTTTATAGAATTTCTTCAGAGTTTTGGGTTTCTTCATCTTGAGCCACCTCCCAAATTCTGACTTCTTCTTAATAGCACCCTTCAGCGCTGCCAATACATACCAAGGTTCTAGATTTATAACCTCGCTGCAGCAACATGGAATCTTGTAAGAAAAGCCTTGACTGTTTCTCCGGGATTCTGCTCCATTTCACTAAGTGACATCACATCCCCTTACTTTTGTAGTTTGCAATCAGAACTGCTCTTGGAACCTTCTCACCAAATCAGCAAATTGATCCACACACTAGGCGGTAGTCTAGTGAACCATAATAAAGATACACCTTCCAGGCACATGGGGAAGTACATGCACTTTATCTCGTCGGTGGCCCTAGCTCCGTTCATGTGTTGATCGTACTTGAACAAGAAAATGTTTGGATCTCCAGTCCCCCCATAGGCTGCAATCGTCGGAGGTGTGAATTTCTTAGGGAATTTCGCTTGACGAATTCTTACTTGGCGAAAACTCATATTCCCTCTCATCATCTTCACGAGCCATGTTCTCTTTCATTAATCGTTCGATCATGTCTGAGACACACTTCTTGTCACCAGTTCATTCCACGGAGCAGGCGCCATTCCTCTTACCGCAATGATCACGGTTCGAGTCCCGGTGCCCTGGACCTCCCTTGGGAGGTGCCCCTTTGGTTGGACTAGTGGCGCTCTGAGTAGTACGTTTCTCGACATGTTGATGTTCATTGACTTTGGAGTCCTCAATGCCAGCCTCCCCCTTGTCTTCCACTTCAAAGTGGGAATGACTAGGGTCCGAGGTAGAAAAGTCCTCTTTTTCGTCAACATGAACCACAACCTTTGGAGGTGGGGGATTGGCTTGAGCATTAAGAAAAGCATCAAGATTATCCATCAGCATCTTAGTCATAACATCCATTCTTTCATTCAGGCCAGTTACTATCACGTTCAATTCCTCTTGAGTTACAACTGGTCTCGAGGATTCACCGACCTCTCGGTTCAAAGTCAGTGGTATAACTACATCGTTATCAGCATTTTCAACACTTGTAGTAGCTCTAACAGACTTGCTGTTTTTCTTCGAAGCAACCATGATTTTTGACAACTTTTTGAACTTTGAAGCAAATTCTTCAATGGGCACACTCTTTAGGCTTTGAGAGCCTATAGTAGTAAGCAGGCTTTGAGTGGATCGGCTATGGAGGAATCTTTTATTATCATTATGGCAATTACAAAGTACATGGCTATCAAATTCATATACATTCTCTCTCTTTTACAATTGATTCGACCAAATCTTCGACGGAATAGCTTGATCTCTCTAAATGCAAGGTTAGAGGATGACTATCTTCAATGCTTGGACACTTGAGTGATTTGAATGAATTCCATGGATGATTTGGTGTTTGATCTTCATTTGGAGATGATTAGCTAAGGTAGAATCACTTAGAATTGTAGAGAATATAGTTGTACAGCCCTTTGGGGTTTTAGAAATTGATCCCTATTAATGTGGAGTTCATGGTCTATTTATAGGTATGTGTAGAATGAAGGGTTGAAGCTGTAATTATAAGTGCAGGATTTAGATCAGTATTCTTGTTATTTATGAGAATGCCACTGTAGATCTGAACTTTACTGCTGTCTACAACTGTCCTTTAAGTCTGATCGGATTGCATTGCACGATCCAACCTGTTTGAAAGGGACTGAACCGAACTCCCGCTGTGAACGAACGGTCTGGTATGATATGATCTTGCATGCACGAACGGTCCAAACTTATTTGGTATGAATGACCGATTTCCTGCTTGCACGGTCGGTCTGGGGTCTACAGGAGGTACGACCAACCCGAAGTGCAAAAGCACGACCAACTGGATAGGGTGAGTTTGACCGATCCGACTTCCATGATGTATGAGCGATCAGATATACAAAGTACAACCAATCCAAATTTCAGGACATACGATCAACTCAATATGCAACGCAAGATCGATCCCATCTTTATGCTCATGTGACCGATCTAATCTGATTGTTGAGTGAATGACCAATCATTTTAGACTCTGATTTTTGTGTATTAACATCACCCTACACACGATAGCTATCGCAAGATGGAGAAGTATGCCAACTCTAAAGCATGCCACATACGAAGCTTTCTCTGCTCTAGACGAATCTGTCCCTGCCAAGCTGCAGAAAATAGTGCGGGATGATATCGTCTTCCGCAAGAGGGAATCTACAGGAATCGAAATCCCAACCATAGACCCTCTTGTCATTTCTGCTCAGATTGGCCTGGCTTTCATCCGAAGGATTCTCATCGACTAAGGGACCTTGGTCAATATCATCTTCAAAGCGGCTTACGACCAAATGAAACTAGAGGCCAAAGACCAGAAGCCCTGCCCCGCCACGATCCACGGCTTCAACGGATCTTCCAACCTACCCAACAACATGGTCGACCTTTCGGTAGAGCTCGTAGATAGGGATCGGAGCTGGGTCTGAATCCTTACCTTTGTGGACATCATCTCTCTGTATAACATCTTCTTTGGACGTCCCTTCCTCGCAAAATTTTGAGTCTGCATATCACCATGGTCCATTCCGATGAAGTTTACGATAGAGAATGGGATTGGCATGATCAAGGGCGACCAAGCCACCGCAAGAATCTTCTATCTCACCGAGTGGAAGCAAGCCTGCAATGAAGTGACGAGCAAGAAGGTGTCTCAACCCTCTTGCGCCAAGACTACCTCCGCATAGCAATCAAAGGTGTCTAAGTCTTGGCTCAGGCACCACTGTCGTCTTTCCGACAATCTCGATCCAAAGGAGGACGAAGAGCCCTACTTTGAAAGGGCTACCCTGTGGAACCAACGGTGAATGTTTCAATCAACCCCGATGACCCGACAAAGATCTTGAAAATTGGATCGCAACTCCATCCAACAATAAAGGAAGAGCTTGTGGAATTCTTAAGGGAAACCTTGACGTATTCGCTTGGACCCACTCCGACATATGCGGCATTGACCCAGGAATCGTCTGTCACATGCTCAACATCGACCCAAAGCATCTTCCAGTCAAACAGAAGCATCGGATCTTGGGGACTGAAAGATTGATCGCACTCAAAGAGGAGTTGGATAGGCTACTTGATATTGGCTTCATCCACAACGCGCTCTACCAAGAATGGGTCTCCTACCCGGTTTTGGTCAAAAAAGAAAATAGCAAGTGGAGAACATGTGTCGACTACTCAGATCTAAATAAAGCTTTCCCAAAAGACATCTTCCTACTTCCCAAGACGACCAACTTGTTGATTCAACCACTGGCTATCAACTCCTATCCTTTATGGATGCGTACTTAGGCTACAATCAGATTCCAATGTACCTTCCAGACCAGGATCATACTTCTTTCATAACCGACCTGGGGATCTACTGCTATATCTTGATGCCCTTCTGTCTCAAGAATGGTGGAGCTACCTACCAGTGACTGGTTAACCGCATATTCAAGGACCAGATCGGGAGATCCATGGAGGTTTATGTGGACGATGCTTGTGAAAACGAGGGTATCGAACGACCATGTCCGTGACCTTGTCGAAATGTTCGACGTCCTTTGAAAGTATGGCATGAAATTTAATCCCTTGAAATGCTCTTTTGGCGTTGCATCGGGAAAGTTCTTGGGCTTCATCGTCAATTCGTGTGGCATTAAAGCCAATTCCAAGAAAATTCAGGCTATCCGGGACATCCCGGCTCCCTAGAGCATTAAAGATGTTCAATGCTTAAACGGGAAGGTGGTCGCCCTAAGTCGATTCATCTCCAAAGCAACTAACAAATGCGTTCCTTTTTTTACTTTCTCGGAAAGGGGAAGCACAATTTCACATGGACACTGGAATGCGTTGCCGCATTCAAGGACCTCTTGAATCACTTGGAGCGACCGCCTATTTTGTCAAAACTCGTGTACCATAAGACTTATATCTCTATTTGGTTGTTTCTGTGTAGGCCATTAGCTCGGCGCTTGTGTGCATCGAAGATCGTGTCAAACGGCACGTATACTACATCAACAAGAGATTGACAAGGGCAGAAAAGAACTATCCAAAGCTCGAAAAGCTAGCATACTGCTCTATAATATCTTCTCAGAAGCTACGGTCATACTTTCAATTCCATCCGATCAAAGTCTTCACTGACCAGCCGCTGCGACAGGTCCTGCAAAACGGCCTGAGGCGTTTGGATGACTCTTGAAATGGAACATAGTGCTAAGCCAGTCGAGATCACTTTTGTGCCACGTCAAGCCATTCTTAGAAAATCCCTCGCAGACTTCATAGCCGAGTACACAATTCCCGAAGATCCTGCTCTAGAAGACGACAAAGCTCTAGACATTCAGCGAAAGCTGTTCGTGGATGGATCTTCTAACAGTCAGTGTTCCGGCGCCGGAGTTATACTTATTACTCCCGAGGAATGCTCGATCTGTTATGCTTTGAAGCTCGACTTTCCGGCCACCAACAACGATGTAGAGTACGAAGCCTTGATAGGTGCAGGGAGAATATCAAGCTAAGGGGGTACATCTCACTCTCTGCCTAGCTCAGGTCCGCGAACTGCTCACCAGCTTCGACCACTACATCATCACACACATTCCCCAGTAGAAAAACGAGAAACCCGATTCCTTAGCTAAGCTGGCAAGTTCTGGGGTTTCCTAACTCCTGGGGCTAGCCCCAGTCGATGTACTCGACTCTCCGAGCATCGATCAGATGCAGAATGATCTGGTAGCAACGATGGAGGTCAAGTCCGAGTCCTAGATGATGGAAATTAAGAACTACTTACAGTATGGAATCCCTCCTCGATCACCGCAAAGAAAGACGAGCACTCACTCGCGAGTCTTCTTGCTACATCATCCTAGATGGAGTGCTCTACCGAATGGGATTCTATGTTCCATTACTTCGGTGTGTAGCCCACAACGACGCTGACCGTCTGTTGCTTGATGTGCACGAAGGCGAGTGCCGTGATCACACTAGAGGAAAAACTATGGCAAATAAGATCCCCAGACACGGTTACTTTTGGCCCACCCTCGATCAGGATATCGCGGGCTATGCCCGCAAGTGCGAAAAATGCCAGAGGTTTTCCAAGATCCCAAGAGCCCCGCCAACCGAGCTAACGCAAATGGTTAGCCCTTGGCCATTTTCCATGTGAAGAATAGACATTATCGGAGCTCTTCCAATGGCCAGAGGCGATGCACGGTATTCTATCATCGTAGTTGATTACTTCACCAAATGGGATGAAGCTGAGTCCCATGATACAATCATTACCAAGAAGGTAATCATCTTTGTCATCTGCAACATAATCACTTGGTATGGTATCTCCCAAGCTATCATTTCTGACAAAGGGACTCAACTCGACAACGCTGAATTCAAGACTTTCTGCCAACTACACAACATCGAAAGAAGATTCTCAACAGTGGCGCACCCTCAAACAAATGGGCAGGTTGAGGCTATTAACACAGTAATTAAATCCATCATCAAGAACCATCTGGAAAAAGCTGGAGGCTTATGGGTAGACAAGCTCCCTCTGGCCCTATGGACCTACCGGATCATCTATAAGTCAACGACTGGCCACACTCCTTTCTCCCTCGCCTATAGATCTGAAGCTACCATTTCCATTAAACTCAAACTCCAATCTCATTGAGTCACTTACTATGACCCAAATACCAACCAAAATCTCCTCTTGGAGTCACTCGATTTGCTCGAAGAGAAACGAGATGAAGCTGAACTCAGATCTATCGCTCAGCGCCAACGGGTCGCCTGGTACTACAACTTCAAGGTCTGCCTCAAGGACCTCAACATCGGCGACCCCATCCTAAAGTGGATTTTTCCCACATGGATTGTCTTCAGTCCTCGTTGGGAAGGTCCGTACGTCATAAGATGGAACCTTCAAGCTAACGATCGTTGATGGCGCTAAACTCCCAAGGGCATGGAATAATGAACATCTTCGCCGCTACTTCACATAACTTAGCGTATAGATTTACTGCTTTCCAACAATGTTTTGTTTTCTTCAAATTAAAGGCATTGTAAAGAAAAGGCCATTACTTCCAAATTTATTAGTAAAGTTAGTGTTCATTTCTCTATGCTCGTCTTGTTTACCTTCTGCATGTTACATTCGAATAACTGTTACAACTAACTTGCACACACGAGCATGCAACATCGGAACGGCACCTCAAGGATGGGAGCCGGACCCACCACCCGAGTCTCGAATCAACGACGAAATTGAGTATAAATAACACCACTCAAGTCTCGAATCAACGACAAGACCAAGTATAAATAACACCACTCGAGTCTCGAATCAACGACGAGACCGAGTATAAATAACACCACTTGAATCTTGAATCAATGGCGAGACCGAGTATAAATAACACCGCTCGAGTCACAAATCAACGACGAGACTGAGTATAAATAACTCCAGTCGAGTCTTGAATCAATGACGAGACCGAGTATAAATAACCCCATTCCCAAGTTCTGAACTTGGGGGCAACCCATCATCCAAACGAGTGTGACATCTACCACTTACACGACTCCATCCAACCCACGTGGTCTGGGTCCGGGCATCATTTGGTGAACCAACGACGCCGTCAAACTCTAATCCGAACAAAATGATGGGAGAGTCTAAAGAACGAATCAACGACGTCCATGCCATCTCAGGACTTAGGACCAACGACCTCTAGGAGATCCTAAGAAAGAAGGCAACAAACTTGAACTCCGCACGACTCGGGACTCCTGACCAAGGAAAACCCGGGAGTGGAGTCAACACATGACCCCCACATGACTTGGGCACCTCAAGGATGGAGCCTCCGATCACGTTTGCTTAAGTGTAACAACAAGTATGTTTGCGCAAGTATAGGAAACTGGAAAACATAGGACGAACATTTAAACACTTAACATAAAATGCGATGTAAGAAAATTTAACTAACACTTTCATTCACATTCAAAAGCAAACTACATATGGATATCTTTCTTTCTATCAATATGGTGTACATGAAAACCACATCATGCCACCAAAAGCGAGGGTTGTACTCGTGTGTCCTATCGACCTCCATAACCAAAATACTTTCATATAATCATCACTTGGGCAGCTCACCCTCCTCCACTTTATCTTTCTCCTTCTATTGGTCTTTCTTCTTCGGCTTCTTCTTCTTACCAGAGTCACCACTTGAGGGATCGTCGCCTTTCCTCTTCTTCTTCCTTGAGTTGCTCCCTACTTTCCCTTTCCTTCCTTTTGTCGGGGGAGTCGACATGATGCTCTCTATTAGGATGTTTTCCTTTTCATCGTCGCTACTCAAAATCTATGTGACATCCTTACCTTTGGGAATGATTTGTTTCAAGGGTTTCAAAGTAGCCTTGCTAGAAAGAGCCAATATCGCCGATGTATCGTCGCTTATTTTCTGGTCGGCCTTTGTAACCACCTTCTGTTGTGCCTCCTTTCCTACTTTAACCTTTCTTGCCTCCTCCTTCTATAGCTGCTTGTATATGTCGTCAGCCTTCTTCTTGGCGATCTCAAGATCGACATTTTCCTTTGTTTCTTGTTGCTCCCTGGCTGCAGCCTCCTTAGCTTCCCGAACCTTATCCGCAGCCTCTTGCTCGGCTTTCTTCCTAGCCTCAACCAACGCTGTCTACCGAGCATCTCATCGGCCAACCTCTTCGCCTCCACCTCCTCAGACTTGGCATGCAACTGAGCGCTTTGCTCATAAACCAACTCGTGCATTATGTGCTCGCTTGTTTCCGTGTTCCCAGCCACCTCCAAGCCCTCCCCTTTTCTGTTCTTTCCTGACATCTCACCGAAGAGTGTTATGTCAGCCTCAATCAGAGTGTACGTTGGGCCACCTCCCTCTCCAAACTGTGTCCCTTCTAACCCCGGTTCAAACTCAGGTAGTTAAAGGTATATAGTAGCAAAGCATGTTGTCATTTTTGTTCCTAAGGGGGATGCATAATAAGGAAGAAGGGTACTTAGTCTCTTTTAACTTAGTGCATGTGTCCTCCTCGAGTGTTCGTGATAATGAGACTTTACCTCCAGAGGCATGAGGCGCGAGGATAATAGGAAGAGTGCTCATTGTTGTGGTAGGAGAAGAGCCCTACGGTCCAAACTCCAGGAAATCAGGATGGTACTCAGTTGTAACATGAGCTAGGACCATGGGGGCGCTGATCGTGGCAAATGGTGGGACTTGTTGTTAGACGGAATTCCCTTTTGCAAATTCATAGGCAGTGACCACACTTTCGGTTGGCACAAATTTTCCTTTCCTAGTAGAAAGTGCCTCCAACCTCGCCCTTTCAGTGTCCTCACGGGGCAGTGTTCCCCCTTCCTCCAACACTTCACGCTCAAGCTCGGTCAAGAGCTCCACCATGAGCTGGTTTTCATCCACCGCCTCCACATGTCGCAACCAAGCCTCAAACCGTAACAAAATTTCCCATGTCTGAGCCATCACTCGTGGATAGTCCCTAACCCATGAGATTTCACGGAATCTTAATGCCTTGACATACATACCTTAGATGTGTTCCTCCAAAGATGCCTCCACCCTGGCCTCAGTGTCCTCAATCTCCTCCTTAATTCTCTCCACCTCTCTCTGGTGCTTGGCCCTTAACCCATCCAGTGAGCTCATCACATCTCTGTTGCTGGCCTCGGTGGCTTCATTATATTTCTTGGCCTGTTCCAGTAGCCTCATCAACTCAGCATGCTCGTTCATGAGCTTTTGAGTCTCGGCGTTCTCAGCCTACTACCTTTGGTTCTCCTTCATTAAGGCCTCATTGTCCATTTGGAGATGATGTACTCTCTTGTTTTCTTTAGACAAGTGGATGTTCACCTCCGCTAGCTCAGAGTTTTCCTTCTTTAGACTCGCATTTTCAGTCGACACCGTGGCCATGGAGTCTTTAAAATTTGAAGCAGCATGTTTTGCATCCTATCCAGCCTCTCATACTTCTCCTTCAGCACACCTGTTTCGGCAACAGAGAGTTAGCATATAAATTTGCTTCCTGAATACGCAGGAATAGGTGCAACTTAAAAGTTATATATCTTACATAGATACTCTTCCCGATTCTGGACAGTTAGCTGCTCATCCTTGACCTCCTTCCTTAGATTGGCAATCTCTACATTCTTTTTGATGATGAGCTCCAAAAGGTGTCCAAAATATTTGTACTATTCGTTGCATTGGTAGTAAGCTGCGTACACCTGCTGCCAATCCATGTCCTTATCATGTCGTGGAATTGGATTGATATCTGAAAGCCATTTTATCTCGTCAAAGTAATGCTTGGGAAACCGCTCTTTCAGTTGGGCCTTCCTCTCTTCTATGGTAAGCTCTAGAGCTTCGGGCATCTCTGGCAGTGGTCCTTTTCTCTTAGATGATACCTTCTTTTTTTGTTGGAATGCTCCAACCTTTCATTTGTGAGAGATGACTGGTGCTGCAGGTAGAATGTTATAAGGAATCGTCGAAGAGGCTTGCCCAGTGTCCGCGGAAACATATCTTATATCTGTCCCAGATGACCGAGTCTATGGCGGAGGAGATTTAGAACGTCGAGATCGTTCTTGTTGACCCGCCTTTTGGCAAGGCCGTCAACCCATGGACCCATCACAGGATCGCTCAGGGCTCGAGCATGGGCTTCGACAAGCCCATACATTCATGGCTCGAGGCTCCTTGGCTCAATGGCTCTTGGATCGAAATATTTCAGCTTGAAATACCTAGGCTAGATGGTTTTGAGATCAGCTTACACTACAACAATGACTTGGTCGTGAGATCTATTTAATAGCCTACTTACTTGGTCCAACTACCTATTCTAAAGCCTATAAACTCGGATCTAGCTACGTTTATGCTGCCACATATTAGAGGGAACTTCTCCACGTAATCAAGACTCGGATCCATTATCTGCTATTCATATGGATCAACCGACACATGGCACCTCCAATTATCGAAGCCTACTGCTTATAAATACACCAAGCAATACAACAAAGAGGGGATCTTCTTCTTCAGCTCAGATTAGAGCCTAATTCTTTGGCCCACGCATGACTCAGTTATGTCTGCCAACCACTTTCATCACGAAATACTTGTTGTATTCCTCAAAAACGATTATGTAATAGAGATCCTGACGATCTCATTCATTGTATCTCTGATTTTAAGATATTATTATAAGATTATAAAGTGGACGTAGGCTCATTAACGCCGAACCACTATAAAAACGCTGTTGTCTTGCTTTTTCTCGCTTTTTTTTATATTTCTTCGTATATTATGCTCGTATCTAACTTTTGGCCGTTGATGACCACTTTTTGGCGTCAACAGTTTGGTGCTTTCACTGAGAAATGAATTCTCAACGTCTTAAGGGTTTTGCTCAACTTTTGGATCACCAGGTCCAAGACGAAATCCTAGTTTCAGTCATCTTCAACAACCATGGTTTCCAATACTTATGTACATGCTTTGGAAAGCAGAAGTAGCAACATTTGCATAAAAAAACGATTTTTTCCAGTTCTGGGTTCGACCCCAGTCGGGTTGATCCTTCCTGGATCGACATCGATCCGACCAGAGAACCAGCCAGTGGAAATTGCACTTTGGAAGGCTCCCAGTATGCAGCTTGGCCAGAAGCAGGTATCTGGTAGGGGTGAGATTGGTTCGAGAAGATATCGTCATAATGATGTTCAATCTCAGGTCGACCAACTACAGATTGACCGACTCTTATGAAACTCCCCAGATTGACCAACTCTTCCAGATATACGAACCTGGATTATTAGCCATTTCTAAAGCCCTGCACATCGACGCGAGACAGGGTCATTTTTATAAAAAAAATGCATTTTTCTGATCGTTTTAGAAAAGGCTCCATCTTCCAAAATCGAAAAAATCGTGCGGTGTCCGCATTTTCGACCTAAACGGCTAGGTCGATCGCCGCCGGGACTATGGGGCCCCGGACTCCCACCGGAGCTGCGCCCGGACCCGCTTGATGGCTCGCCTTAGGCTCGGCAAATATTTTGGCCAACAATAAATCTTATCATCCATGATTCGACGGATGGTCCGAGAGTATCAACAGCAAGATGGTAACAACCGTGATTCTTCCGAGAGTCGTCACC
This sequence comes from Allium sativum, assembly GCA_030737875.1. Taxonomy (NCBI): domain Eukaryota; kingdom Viridiplantae; phylum Streptophyta; class Magnoliopsida; order Asparagales; family Amaryllidaceae; genus Allium; species Allium sativum. Next base: position 793,464,937 of record CM060918.1, on the reverse strand, counting down.
CTCATTTACTGAGGTTATTCAATCCTGATCGACTGCTTCAGTCTTGCCAAAAGATCGGCAAGTTAAAAGTTTGAAACACTTAAGTTGGGATGTTGATTGACTGTTTATATATCGGCTCTCATTCCCCGACGTGGAATCAAAGACATAACCACGGATGGACGAGGAATGTCTACATTCTTAGCCTCCGTATCCCACTTCCTGACATGGAAAAGACAAAGCTTCTATAAGCATGGATCCATTGTTCTCCTATCGATCACCGCCTTTGCACCGACAAGATGAGATGCCACCATTAGCGGTTCTGATCTGACTACCTGACCTTTATTCCTTGCCCTCGACGTGGGCCCAAGAAGGCGATTCAAAGGAAACACACCCTCATCATTCACCCACAAAGGCCGCCTGATTGCCTTTATTATCCCAATACCTCGATCAAGGTATGATCGTTCTTGGCATTGCCGCCCCATGAGGATTTGAAAAGACTTCATCAATTAAAGCTTCAGCCGTCATCACCTGTCAGAGATAGGACAAGTTAGAATGGACTAGTAATAGATATGCGATACCATTCTCATTCTGAATAATACTCATTCCCTTAACAGGATTATTTTTTTACTTATATCTTTTATCTTTACATGCTTTATGAGTTATTTGTGTGACTAATAACTCTTATGAATTTATGTGTGAATGATATAGGTACCCAGTCTCGTACTGATCATACTTCCAATACATGCATGCAGAACTACAGAGTGATGCCATAACGAGCCTGACTGAAGCGCTCGTTTACAGAACCATGTCATCCGTTCGAGGAAAGTTATACAGCTCAAGATGGATCTGAAATGACCACCCACTACTCGGCTCTTGTGTGACATGACTCAAGACAATTATGCATCGACTTTTGCATTTCAAAATCCGAATCTGACTCAGAATGGACGCGGTTCGACAATCAATATGGCCAGATCCTATGCTTGACACCATTGGATTACGTGAATCCAAATAGAGGAAGCAGCACCGCCCATTAACATATTTACTTTCCAATCATGCATTTTTCCTTTTCCTTCTCCTTGAGTTATTGGCATGACTAACCCATTCAAATTCGTATATGAATGATGCAGGTACCCGAGATTTGGTACCAATCACCCCTTCCATAGTTTGATCGGAGGAACGTAAAGTTTGGCGAACGTGACTCAAATATTCACCCGCTTACTCTTGGCCTGACGCCAACAATCTGGCATAAATGAAGTTCGATCATCCATTCACTGACTTTTACCCTTGACGTAGGTGGAAAGAAAATAAACGCACATGAATTCGATGTGTGTTATTTTTACATGGGCATACTAATGAGGCCTCCTCATCCTCTAGCCTTTGATTCGCCAGGAAAGACATAGAGATGTATTCGGGTGTGACATAACAATCCAACGGATCGACGACTCCATCCCTTGATCCGACGGGAAGAGCGCAACAATGACCGGGACACGATCCATGAACAACATAATAATTTTTTCCTTCGACGTGGGGAAAAAAAAGAGAAATGTTAAGACGAGGATGAGTATGACTCGAACGCTCTCCAACGACGTCTTTAACTCTTTCTTATGCTTCTGACGGGAGGAGTATAAACTCAATAGGGATGTGAACCAACCATCCCTGATGGCGACCTTTGCTCTTGATGTGGGAGCAAAGGGACGATGCCAAGGCAAATGTGACCAGGCTGTTTGCCCGATTAACTCTAATCCTCAGAGCTTGGATATGAGTATAAACTTAGGACGAGTGTGACAGGCGCGCCAAGATTTAAGACCACTCAATCCACAACTCTAACCCAAACTGACTTTGGGAGAGTATAAAGGACGAGCCACGGCGTCTGTAACTCTAACTCTCACGACTTGAGAGAGAGTATAAATCTGTTGGGTTAGTGTGAACGGTGCACCATGACTTAAGACCACTAAACTCATAATCTAACTTTAAAGACTTGGGAGAGAGTATAAAGGATAATGTCGCGACGTGCATTAAATCTCCATCGCCCTCCGACTGAGGACGGGATTATAAAAGACTTACGGACCGAACGTACGAACGACTTAACCTTGTTCCCACTGATGTTGGGGGCACGGGTATAAACTTCTGAATTAAATTTAAACACGTCTTAGACGCAACACGTGTTTCAAAGATAAATGGAGGCCACAGACATTATACCTCCAAACTATGACACTTAGTACCCAGACACTTTGACATTTGATAATTCTATGCTAGAGGGATTAGCACTCAGCATATTTTCATTTCGAGCTACAATTTCTTGTGATTTAAAGATCGACTTAGTGGCTTGCAAGTCTATGTGAATTATTTTATTTTGAATTGCAAGTTCATGCGCAGATACCAAACACAGACATGAGGGCCACACTCACATACACCAACGAAGGTTCACGTTCGAAGGGATGACTTCGACCCCTAATTCTAAACTTCCCACACGACTCAATGCAATGGCCAAAAGGAGGCCTTGAGAGTGGGAGGTTCGTTAACACATCACATGACCTAAGGCAATGACCGAGTGGGGGCCTTAAGAGTAATATCTAGAATCGATACACATACCCATATGTGGCTCACTATAACCCAAATGCAATGACGTGTTTCACATTGCAAGTACACTGAAAATAAAATTCAATAGCTCGAGCATTTGGACAACACAACCACTTAAGCTTTAACATTCACACTTTTTTTATGCGTACATGTCTAAATTAGAAATGGGTGTGGTCTGACCACCTATCTTTTGCCATTACCCTCAGACTGGGGGCATAACCATTGAAAGTATTTACAAACGACATAACTTATTTGTGTGTACATAACTTATGTTCGGATCCTGACAGGCCGCATGTGGACCACAAAATGGGCGCAGAGTGACCATCCATTGGCGGATCCTAACCTACTTCCCAATTGGAAGGGGAAGAATGATAGCATTCAAAGAGACTACAGTTTGACCTCTCGTAGCCCCATTTCTATCCTCAGAGCTTGGATGGGTAAGCAGAAACCGGTATGGGTTGAGTACCAACAAATTATTTTTGCATCCAACTCTAACTCACGACATGATGAGGAAGTATGAATCCTGAGAAGACATGGATTTGAAGTCCACTACTCAGTTAATTCCCCAATGACTAAGGACGAAGAGTGCGAGCCATGAAAACCAAAAACGATGACCTTAATGGAACCGGGCATGAAGAACAAACTCAACAAAAGTATGATGACCATTTTGGACTACGATGAAACATAAACAACGAGGATCGACCTGACTGGCTCGAATGATAAGAGTAACTAAGTTCACTGGTGCTCGATGATCTGATCCTCATTTTCTGACTAAAGTGAAGGAACGTTGCCTAGGCAAAATGAGATTCGATTGTTTGTGTGTTCAACTTTAACTCTCGCTGACGAGAGAGAGAGAGTATAAAACGACTTGGGTTGGTTAAGACCGCCAAACCTGCAACTCTATCTTGAAACAACGATGGAGGGTATGAAGACTTAAGAATTTTATGTCTGACTGACTTAGTTTGACCCCCACTGACATTGGGGGCAACAACACTGGCTTTGTTTGTGTCCCCACCGACGTTATGGGCTTGAGCGTCAGCTTACAGAATGGATTTGAACATGTCCTTGACTTCACATGTGATTCAAAGGATATATACTATACCTTCAGGCTATGGCACAACTTGTCTTACTAATTCAAGCGAGACAGCTTATGAGTTCGACATGACTTTACTCATTCAAGCGAGACAACTTATGAGTTAGGCTTGATACTGAAGACTAAAATCGCGAATACATTGAATGGAGAGTGACACTAAGCTTTCTAATGCCTTATGATTTCGACAATATCTCAGACTAAATCGTACGTGATCATTTGGACCATAAAAACGATCCGGAGCGATCATGGATTCTTTAAATATGGTCTGACGCGACCATGGATTTCTGTTCTTCTGTTAATACGATTCGAAGTGATCGTGGTTTTATGGCTTTCTATTGGTAAGATACAGCACGATCATGTATTCCTAGACTATTGTTTCAATGACTCGAGAAGGAAAAAGCCATATGCGATGTTAAGTTCACGTACCATTTCTGATTTTCTACACTATCTCGTGACTTGGATAACCGAACCATGCACTAACTTGTGTGTGACTAATGGTCTGACTTGACCTTACACTTGACCATGCTCTCGACTTGCATAAGAAGATGACACCATTTGGCAAAGACTATTTATGAACGACCATGTGCAGAAGCCAGCGGCCCAGCTTGACTTATGATGATTTCAGTCGACCTCTTGACTCGACGAGGCGTAAGTGATTACATGTTCATCTCAACTACTCTAGCCTCGAACTTTGGCTCGATAGGTACCACAGATAGCGGAGTGATGCATGACATGCTGTTGGCACAGAGAAAAGAAAAAAAGAATTCAAGCTTCAGGACTACGCCCAAAGACATGACAATTTTACATTGCTTTCTCGAAGATGAATGACATTCCAAAGAGATGCAGTTCGACTTATTCAAAGTACATCCTGTCTGCTACACGACGTACTTTGGGGGGCAAAGTATTGACCTACCTTTTGGCAAGGCCGTCAACCCATGGACCCATCACAGGATCGCTCAGGGCTCGAGCATGGGCTTGGACAAGCCCGGACATTCATGGTTCGAGGCTCCTTGGCTCAAGGGTTCTTGGATCGAAATCTTTCAGCTTGAAATACCAAGGCTAGATGGTCTTGAGATCAGCTTACACTACAACAATGACTTGGTCATGAGATCTATTTAATAGCCTACTTACTTGGTCCAACTACCTATTCTAAAGCCTATAAACTCGGATCTAGCTACGTTTATGCTGCCACGTATTAGAGGGAACTTCTCCACGTAATCAAGACTCAGCTCCATTATCTGCTATTCCTATGGATCAACCGACACATGGCACCGCCAATTATTGAAGCCTACTGCCTATAAATACACCAAGCAATACAACAAAGGGGGGATCTTCTTCTTCAGCTCAGATTAGAGCCTAACTCTTTGGCCCACGCATGACCTAATCATGTCTGCCAACCACTTTCATCACGAAATACTTGTATTCCTCAAAAACGATTATGTAATAGAGATCCTGACGATCTCATTCATTGTATCTCCGATTTTATGATATTATTATAAGATTATAAAGTGGACGTAGGCTCATTAATGCCGAACCACTATAAAAACGTTGTTGTCTTGCTTTTTCTCGCTTTTTTTGATATTTCTTCGTATATTATGCTCATATCTGACTTTTGGCCGTTGATGACCACTTTTTGGCGTCAACAGTTCTCTGTGATGATAATCGCTGCAATAGTCGTGAGAATGCTGAAGCTCATCAAACAAGCTAACATCTCTTCTAAAATATCAGAGGAAATCACTACTCGAAGGCGATGACTTCTGGACCACTGTCCACGACCTCTACCTCCTCTAGCCATTTTGCCTACAAAAGGAACATATTCAAGATTTGACCCGAACACTCTATACGCACAAACGAATGTTGTGTCATGCAGTGTTTATGGGTGTGTGCGCTAAGTGTTCTCTCAACAGACCAGATAGCGGTCCGTCCGAAGGAGTGATCTTCCCAACGAAAGTGTTAATTACTCCATACTTGTGGCGCTAGGCTGAGGAGACATAATAAGTGTAAGTATGTTCAGCTCGTCGAACTGACCCTTTTTCTCTAACGACATGGTAGTCTTAGAGGTGGTTACGGGGGACTCTAGCCTTGGCGACACTCCTAACCCCGCCTCGTCCATGACAGGCAAGGCAGGAGTAGTCGGCAAACCTTCATCTCTCGGAACCTCCTCCTCATCACCAATTCCACTTCCACTGGCTTCTCCCTGAGTCTTGGCGGTCTTGCGTTGCTTGGACACAACAGAGGATGCTTTTCTCTTGCGGCCCGAAGAGCTCGTGCCTCCCTCAGTTTCCGCCTTTCCCTTAACTCCAGCAATGGCCTGTCTGATTATTACGCGATCAGTGGGAAGCAGGCCCGCATGACAAAGCCGGTCCTAGTCCAGAGCACTCTCAGTAGAACGAGCCTTGGCCGCGATGGCCAACAAAGACTCGAGATGTGTCTGATACATGGTTTCCGTGGACGCAGCAGGATTTCCTATCACATAGAGACAAAGTTACTTCCAAGCTATCAGCTCAAAGAGTTTCAAACTCCAACAATCAGGAATACTTACTTCCTTCTAACCACCTTCTCGCTAACCCGGGAGGACAACGTACAAAGAACCAGTCGTTCTTAAACACACTCAGGTTACTCCATCCGCCCTCAAAAAACTAAGTGCTAGGCAAGGTTTCAGAAAATACCAAGAAGGTGCGATGGTGGCCCTCCTCTTCAACTGAAAAAGATACTGTATGTCCTCTCCGGTGGGCTCTAGATGCAGGTACTCCCTGAAATGATCGCAGGTACCTAAGAGGGAAGCATATACATTCGGGTGAAGCTGCAAAAGTGCTAGGCGAAAATAATCCAGTATATCCTGGATGAAGTATTTATCCATGGGCATGCAACCAAAAGTGCACGCCTTCCTGTTCTAGGCAGTGAACCTTTTAGGTGGTGCGTGAGCCTTGTCGCCTTCTTCGGGCGTACGAACATCTCCCTAGGAATATCGAACCGTGTCGTCATGCGCCCTACCGTTGTCTCATCCGTATGCAAGGGAACTGAATCCGGCGAGTTCTCAAGTACAACTGCGCCTGCCATCATGTCTAGCGGCTCAAGAGTGCTTCCCTCTGTAATATCTACGTGCTCTTCCACTCCTAGCTCATCTCCCACCACTGGCCCAGCCAAAGGCTTGATTGTCATCTACGACCCTTCCGGATGCACCCCATGATCGGGCGCTTTAAGTGAGACTGATGGATGAGAAGGAGTAGACTCTCCAGAGGTCTCAAGCTTGCTATCCTCCGAGATAGAACAGTCTGACGACCCAGAATGAGGCGACGAATGCTGAGATGCTTCAATTTCCAGAGTTTGATGTTTCTTTAACCTTGTTTCCATTGCTATCTATACTTTCAATATAGTTTCATTAGACATTGCATTGTATGACTTGTACACCTCGTGTTGGTGTAAACTAGCATGTACGTGTAGTGCAGTGTTATGCTGACACAGTTATAACTTGAAAGTTAGGAACACAACGATGATCACAGGTCCTTGAGGCTGTAACCATTGTCGTCAACCAACGTTTCCAGGTTCGCATCGAGTCACGACTACATTACGACTGAAATCGAGTAAATGAGTTCAACAGTTTGATAGTTTAGTCGAAGTCCAAGTATATGCTTTAATCCTATGTCCCAGGTTGATTTGGCAACTAAATTACGGTTAACGTATGTCTTGACTCAATCGTACAATGTCGTGGAAACGATGCGAATCCCGAGGTGGGAAGTCAAAAGTAAGAGTCTCGAAAGATAAATGCGAAGCTTCACGAAAACGTGAATTGAAAAGCCCGGCCCAACATAGATCCTGTATCCCTTCAGGGATACGAGATTTCATATCCCTTTAGGGATACGGAATTTCATATCCCCTAGGGATACGAAATCTCGTATCCCTCCGGGGATACAGAATCTCGTATCCCCTAGGGATATGAAATCTCGTATTCCTTGGGATACGAAATAATGTATCCCCCAAAGAGGGACAAAAAATTCAAAATGTGGGCCACCGATTTCAATTCCTCCACTGAAGCCTCTCCTTCCTTTTTTTTCTCCACCAATATTTCGATTCCCTTTCGTTTCTCCTCTGAAACTCCTTCTCCTTTTCCCTCTTCTCTAATCCTCCTCACCAATCCCGAATTCAGGCCCATACATCCACCTCGAACCCACGCATCGAGAACCAATCCCGAGTTTAACCCAAAACCCGATCCCAAGCACCTCGAAATCCATTCTTGAGTTCAGGAGCCATATCGGCTTCGAGTTTACATCGAGATCCGCACTCATCATCGGTTCGAGAGTTAATGTCAGGCTCGATACGAAACCCACCTCCGTTCATGAGGCATCTGAATCAATGGCCTCAAAGTCCAATCCCATCTATTTTGAGTTCAAAGTTTTCGAGTTCGAGGATTGCAAATTTCTAGGTCAATGGCCGGCGAAGAAAATAGAAGAGGGGGAAGTGGGAGTGCAGTCCAAATTTATAGGACCTGGGTGGCGCTTCGTATCCCACGTAAGGATACAAAATTTGGAACTCCCCGCATGGCACAAAGTTTTGTATCCCCGCGTAAGGATACGAAATTTCATACTCCCCGCTTGGGGTACGAAATCATTCAATATATATATATATATATATATATATATATATATATGCACACACACACACACACACACACATATATATATATATATATATAAATATAAACATTACCTATATGTATATGTATGATATATGTGTGTGTATATATATGTAGTGACTTTATACAAACGTGTATGAGGGCATGTACGTATACGTGATATACACACTTCCATGTGCATATTCCTCGCATGCATGTTTTTGCATCTCTACTGGTCGTACACTTATGAACAAATTCTCATATATACTCACACATACATGCGAATGTACATTGTGAAAACAACAGAAAACCGAGAACAAGGTTTCCAAACTCTGAGAAATCTCCGACTCATTATCCCAACTTCGACCATGCACGTGTATTTTTAATATCGCGACAATCGACATCGATTCAGTTTCTGAACCAGCAAAACACATACAAGTCTACACGGCTCGAGAGTTTGCTACTAGCAATCGAATCCTCGACACGATGTCGCCTCTTGAAATCCTACTGACGTAGTCATAAACCAGCAATGTATTTACTACTTACATTTTATTTTATTTTCACATTCTAGTCGCATCGTGCAAAACCATGTGTGAGCGTACGCACGACTCCGTGTCAATAACAACTCATTTATGTTACAATGTAAACGTGAGTCAATGACTAATGTTTATATTCATGAGTCAACAAGGATTAGACGTTCAACAAGAACATTTCTGTCAACTCAAAGCACATCATGCTGAAACAAGACGTACTTTGGGGGGCAAATGTTAACCGGCCTTTTGGTCCAATTCCCAAAAGCACACCAGGCACGCTCAACTTAACACATCGCGTGGTATTAAAGCCCGAAGCATCGCCAAAACACTAAGTGCACGAGCCCAGAAAAAGTCACGTGATTAAAGGCCTCACAACTCCTCAAAACAGTGCGTTTAGCACATTTTCGTATTCCTCAACACCATCAACCTCGACTACCTCTCTCCCGCAAAGCTCGGGTCCCTCCAGTTTCGTACCCTCTCTCCCACATAATTTCGAGCCCTTCAACACCAGAGATCCGGCTCCATCCACTTCGTATCAGAAATACTCGAGTCGCACGCCACACAAACTTCGTATCCCCCAACTCCAACCTATTTGCGCAGTACATCCAATGTATCCCTAGGAATATGGGTGCGTATCTCCTAGGGGGATATAGGGAACTCGTACCTCCCAAGGATACGAGCTTACTCTATCCGTAGGGATACAAGTTTGTATCACTTAGGGGATACGAGAAACTCGTATCCTCTAGGGATGCAGAACAACTGTATCCCTTCAGGGATACATTATTTCGTATCCCAAAGGATACGAATTTCGTAACCCTTGGGATACGAAATAACGTATCCCAGAAAGGATACGATTGTTCTGCATCCCTAGAGGATACGAGTTTCTCGTATCCCCTAAGGGATACAAACTCGTATCCCTAGGATACGAAACTTGTATCCCTCAGGAGGGATACGAAAATTTCATGTGCATTTCTAAAAGGAGTCGAAATTTTGGATATGGGCCTTCCGGGAAACGAAATTCTGTTGTGTGGTCCCCAAATCCGAACTACTCCCACCTAACCCTTCAACTATAAATGCCCTCAAGTTTGGCCTTCAAAATGGTTGGATTTTTGCTAATTTGAAACCTCTTAAAGCTCCAAAAACTCATTAATGACAGCCTAGTTTTCAGGAAGAAGAAGAAGTACACTCCACTTTTTTCCAAGAAATAGCATATGAACAATATGACTCCAAAATGCATAGAATCACTTGTAAATGACAGTATGATGAAGTCGGAGGCTTGTAACTCAAAGTTTTGAATAATAGGTCAAAAAATCCTTCAAAGTAGGCGTAGATCCCTCACGGACTGAACCATTATAAATCCTTTGTGTTATTTACTGCTTTTTGCACTTAATTTCCTTACGTGGAACATAATTCTCTAGGTGTTACGACATTTTTTGCCATCAACACCAATGAAATGATAGACTGATGCTTTTGATACCGTAGTGTTTTTAACCAACAAATTACCCATTAAAGTGTTAAAGCATGTATGTCCACATGAAAAACTTTTTGGATGCAAACCAAATTACAGTAATCTAAAAACCTTTGGATGTTAGTGCTTTTCCATGCTTTAGGCCATAAAATAAAAACAAATTAAACTTGAGATCTAGTGCATGTACATTCTTAGGTTATGCTAACAACCAAAAAGGGTACAAGTGCATAGATAGCAAGGGAAAATTAATTATGTCAAGACATGTGATGTTTAATGAGGGTGTTTTCCCATATGCATATTACTCTAACAACACTGACAAGCAAGGGACACACAACACCAAGTTGATGATGCCTGTAGTGCTAACACTGCTAGAATGGTCTTACTATGTTGACAAACTACCACAACAAGATCAATTCATCACAGCTGTTATGTACCGAGCACAAAGTCAGTTTACAGCTCCAGTGAATCATCACAATACAATGAAAATCAGACACGTGATGTACACCCTAGACAAACAGAGATGAAGATGACAAAAGTGATCAATCTGACAATTAACAGGAAAACCCACAAATAGCTAATAAAACACAACATCACCTTATTACAAAATATAAGAGTGGGATTTTCAAGCCAAAGGTCTACACAATCAATTTGTTTGATAAGGAACCAAGCACATATAAAGAAGTAGTAAAACATAAATAATGGAGGAAAGGCATTGATGATGAGTTTCATGCTCTAATCAAAAATCAGACATGCAGTTTGGTTGAACCACAATAACATAAGAATGCTATAGGATGCAAATGGACCTACAAAGTCAAGAAGAACAATGATGGAAGCATATCGAAGTATAAAGCCAAACTGATAGCTAATGGGTCTTACAGCAATTTGGGTTTGATTTTACTTTGACATTCTCACCAATTGTTAAATGCACTACTATCCGCATAATGTTGTAAATATCCTTACACAAACATTGGAGCACAAGACAACTAGATGTTCATAATGCATTCCTAAATGGTGAGCTAGGTGAAGAAATGTATATGCAACAACCAGTGGGGTACTATGAAAAAAATTGAAAAGGAAGGTGTGTAAGATGCATAAAGCTATTTATGGTCTCAAACAAGCATTGAGGGTATGGTATGATAAGTTGAAACTCACATTGAATAAACTGGGGTTCACTGCCACAAAATTAGATAATTTACTATACACAAAAATTCATGAGAATGCTACCACATACATTCTTGTGTATGTGGATGACATATTTATCACTGGTGATAATGATATGGAAGTGGAAAAAGTCATACAACATCTTTACAGAAGTTTTGCCATCAAAGACATGGGTGAATTGGACTACTTTCTAGGAATTTAGATAAACATAATATCAAGTAAATAAATGTTTTTGTCGTAGAAAAATACATCAATGAAATACTTGTGAGAGCTAAGATGGACCAAGCAAAACCTCTACCAACACATACGGTGAGTAACTTACAATTATCAAAATATAAAGGGGAATCCATCAACAATGTCAATTAGTATAAAAGTATCATAGGTGCTCTACAGTATGTGACTATAACCAAACCAGAGATTTGCTATAATGTTATAAAATTGTTCCAACACATGCAGAAGCCATTAAGTGATGATTGGAGAGCAGTGAAGCACATTTTAAGATATCTAAAAGGGACAAAAAGCAACAGCCTATCACATAAATCATGCAAGGAATTGAATTTACAAGCTTATAGCGACGTCGATTGGGCCGATGATCCCAATGATCGCAGATCCATATCTGGATACTGTGTGTTCCTTGGTCAGAACCCCATTTCATGGTGTATGAAGAAGCAAAGCACCATCTTTCATTCTAGCATGGAGGTAGAGTATCGCTGCTTTGCAAGCACCACAGCTAAGATAATCTAGATCAAAACCCTAATTAAGGAATTAGGGTTTGACATGCCAAGGAAGCCGATTGTTTGGAGAGACAATCTAAGTGCTACTTCTCTCTCAATTAATCCAATGCAACACTCTCGAACGAGACATATTGAAGTTGACCTCCATTTCGTTCGAGAGAAGGTAGCGAGAGGAGATCCACCTGTGAATCATGTGCCTGCCTTCCATCAAAAGGCTGATGTTCTAAAGAAAGCTTTATCATAAAAAATTAAACAAATTAAGGGATGAACTGAAGGTGATAAATGGAGGTGTTGCATGTTAGAGCTTATGCCCTAGAGGCCATCTATTTGATGTGATTGAATAACATTACTGATGTTATGTTTTATTTGAATAAAAAGAATTTATTATGTTATATTTACTACATAATATAAATAATAACATGATAGAAATCCTTAGAATAATAATACAGAATTATATAGTTTCAAGTAAGTGACTTGAACATGAGATTATATAATATAATAAGTATTGTGATTCTTAAAAGTCCCTAGTCAAGTTTTGTTGTAAATAAGACAACAATGAATCATTGAGACTAGTATGTTGATTGTCTGATACTCATATCTCATTGATCATTAATATGTGAGATGTTAATGTCAATGCATAGATACGTGCTAGAGAATAGTGTATTGGGCAGAACCAACGTGAGAAAACTTCATAGAGCATAATAATATTGTCATAAGTAATTCTCATAGTGACAACGATGTAATGGTCCTCAGACCTGAGATCATTATATATTTTATTCGAGGATATCTGTGTTTTGATATCATCAAAAGTTACTCTTAATAAAGTAAATGATAAAGGTGATTATTGGATACATCTCAAATCGATTGAATAATATGAATGATCCAGATGGAATTTAATCCTAAAATATAAGTAGTGATATCCATGGGTCTCTTGATTGAGCAAGATTATTAAACGCATGGTCGTGCTTAAATACTGATTTGTTTTATATATAATATGCTCATAGATCAAGATAAAAGAATAAAAATATAAAGAGGATGATGTGTTTCATGCCTTGAGTTTAATCTTGGATATAATGGTTAAAATGATTAAATTATGTTGAAACATTGGTCATAGAAAAGGTTGTATCGAATCATTGATTTTATTATAACCTGGGTAATAGCGAAGTATTACTAGATGTCACTCACTGTTTATAATTTTAAATATAATTCAAATTATTGCCAAAGTTGTAATAACCTATGGGATCATACACTAAGAACGTTTGAAAGGGATAACCATTTTTTAAATATTAAAATATCTAACGTTGGTATTTTAAAATCACGTAGGACTTAATACACCATTTTTGTTTCATTTGGATTTGCTTCTCATTGATTTAAAAGGGGTACTTTCCTCTTTCAAGATATACGCAGAAAATAATATCCAAAATCGAAGAAACCAAATCGCTTGTGGCTAGCACCTCAAATCCCAATATCAACTTCGTTCGACGATTGGAAGGCGTTCGTGGATACCATAAAGACGTCGTTGATTCAAGCAACGTTAAAGATTCGATTCAATTTAGTTCTTCCTCAAATCCGTGTTTTTACAAATCCAAATTGGTACGCCTATCATTTGATCTATTGTTTTTTTGCTTGGATCCTGTTATTTAGGTTGTAAATTTTGATTTTCAATGCCAACTTCATCGAATATACCCAATAATGGTATCAGAGCATTCCTGCGAAAAGAATTTACTAAGTTTTGTATTCGGTTTTATGTATATGATTTTTTGCGAAAATTAAAATAGTTGTGAACACTGATGCAATTATAAGATAACATATCCTTGTTGATAGTGAAACCAACATGATTTTCTATTATATATTTAAATTACCAAATGGTGTTACATGTGCACGGACTTACATACAATTTTAGATCACCTGTTGTTATATCGATTGTTGCAGGCAAACAAATCGACAAATAAATACTTGTTATTTTTCTGATTGACACATACCAGTGTGAACTTGTGTTATTACACATGCTAGTACTAGCTGCACTGTATTATGTAATGCTACATAAATTTTGATAAGTATACTTTGTTAGCTTAAGCCTGCATGTGTACGCATATATTGATTCATGCACTAGTTCATTATATAAAAACATGTTCTGCTAGTAAACTATTTGTATGTGTTGTTGTATATGTATCCACCGTTGTGATATCCTAGATCTTATATTCATATACATTTATATATGTCGTTTACGCATAGTGAGGTGAGAATTGATAAATAGTCATTAAACCACGTATTATACACAACATATTATATGAAATGCACATTACAAGCCAATATGCTATTGTAAATTAGTTTACAGCATCCTTATAAATTGTAAAACACATAGTTGCCACTTCCAGTAATAAGATCCCTCAAAATTGCATGTTTTATTAAGTCTAAAGTGATGTCTTCCAAGAATAACATTCATTAGTTCCATAATCAATAGTTATGGGTTATGCCAAAGCATAAGTACACTGTTTATTATGGTTACATGCGATAGAGTAATTGTGATACTCAAATTGTTTGAACTTGGGTCTGACTTAACTAGGTAGACATAATAAGCTTACGTGCTTAGAGGCATAGAGTGAAATATTCAAAATTGGAAATGAACAAAGTTTGTTTATCACGCTATCCAAGAATTATATATGTGATATAACCGACATAAGATGTCTACCTAAAAGATTGTGTTTTGGGGATCAGCCAAAGCTAAATCAAGGCATGATAAAATACAGATCTTGGCTTATTTAGATATATATATATATATATATATATATATATATATATATTAAATAGAGGGATGTTGATTTTAATGGGAGCGCGTATTTATCTGTATGTACATATTTGTATAAATATGCAAAGTTCTACATAATTTTGGACTGTCATAAATATGCTAATGTTAATGATACTTTTTGTCAACACCGGAGATATGCCTAAGGAAATGGACCTAAGAGGAAATGAGATTATTTAGTTCCTACAAGCTTGGGTTAGTTCACCGTTTCCTAGATATCAAGGTCTTAATCCCAAATATTGGTTACTCTTCCCTCAAGAGGTGAGTGTTACGCTTACGAGACTTAACAACCAATAGTTACCTTGGGATAAAGGTTCCCTAAGCACCACACAAGATAGAAAGCTAAACGGTTTGTAAATGGGGAGGTTTTTCAATAATCATGAGGAAGGGTTTAGGCTTGTGTAAGATATCTTTGTCATGTAGAAAGCATAAGGTAATTTGTGGAAGTAGCCAAGCAACTCATAGAAATTAAGATAAGTGTCGATTCACTCTTTATTGCTTATTGACTTGTGTACATAAGTGTTTACAAAGGAAATCCCCAAATTGATTTAGAAATTAGGGTTTACTCTATAAGAAAAGAGTACAAGATTGGGGAATGAGAATTCGACCTCGAAAGTGTGACCCTTAGGGTCTTATTTATAGAAAAATCGAGACCCCTTTTTTTCATGGGTTCAGAAGAAGCCTCTTTCGGGTGCAACAGCTATGTGTCGGTCGCACTTTATCTTTCGATCCGGGTTGCTTTGGCTTTCGGCCATTCTTTTGACCTTGATAATAGAGATTACGGAGCCTTTGGTGTGCCGGTCTTGGCTTTTGAAAAGTTGGTCTTGGTCTTTGGAGCCTTTCTTTGATGTTGCTTTTACCTTTCGTATCGATACCAAGCTCATTGGCATGGATAGCTTTGAGAAATTCTTTCGACTGTCGGTTATAAGCTTCCGGTCTTGCCTTTAAATCTTCGTAGTGCTTGTCTTCGTGTTTCAATTACATATGTTGCGGGGACCGTCACCCCTTTCGGTGTCGACACTAATCAAGTTAGTGCAGATAACTCTTTTTCCCACAAGCTTTTATTTGCTTTCAGTAGATCTTTGGAGTGGGTTTCGGTCTTCCAGAAGGATGCTTTCGGTGCATTACGTGTTGATTTTTGAAGTTTCCTCTCGGTGATCATTAAGCTTTGGTTTCGATAGTTGTCTTTGATGTCTTTATCTCCTTTTGTATCAGCATTAAGCAAGTTAGCGTCGATAGCCCTTTCGTTTTTCTTAGTTTGGCTTAATGCTTTTTGTCATTCCTTTTATTTCGAGTTATAAGATTTCGTCCTTTCTTACCACCTGCTTCCGGTTCCAGGTGGTTTCAGTTGCCTATTTTATGCGTTCGTTTTCATCCTGGTGTCGGGTCAATGCTTTCGGATCATTCTCCTATGCTAGTGGCGGTCCGATACCCTTCACCGATAGCCTGTTTTGGTAATGAATTTTGGTAGTAACAGCTAACATTTATGAAGGAATGCCATTTATTATTAATTTTATTTATTATCTTCTGTAGATATTAAATGGATAGCAACACCAATTATTTATCACTAAGATCTGTTCTTGAGAAGGATAAATTGAATGGAATTAACTTCCTTGACTGGCATCAAAATTTGAGGATTTCCCTCAAATAAGAAAAAAAGTTGTATGTACTTGATGGGCATAATCCAAAGGCACCACCAAGTACGGAAACTTGTGCAGAGATAAACGCCTATAAGAAGCATCAAGATGATGCTCTTGATGTCAGCTGCCTCATGCTTACAACCATGACTCCGGGGCTTCAGAAGTAACATGAGTTTATGGATGCATATGAGATGATCAAGCACCTTAATAAATTGTTCTAAGGGCATGCTCGAAAAGAAAGGTATGACACAAGCAATGCATTGTATCACTGCAAAATGGGAGAAAAGGAACCAGTTGATCGACATGTACTGAAAATGATTGTATACATCGAGTATCTTGAAAGGTTAGGCTTTCCTTTGACACTTGAAGCTCAAACCGATCATGTTTTACAATCATTGAACATTCACTATTCTCAATTCGTGATGAATTATCTCATGAATGAAATAGAAAAACCATTGACTAAGTTATTATAAATGTTAAGAACTGCTGAAAACAATATGAAGAAAGAAAAACCTGTTGCAATGTTCATGGTACAAAAGGGTGTTGCTAAAGCATCAGGTAAAGGCAAGAAAAAGCAATTTAAGAAGATTGTTGCTAAGACCAATTTCACAAAGGCACTGAATGCTAAAGGAGGAGTTCCAAAAGAGGGTGACTGTCACTACTGTGGAAAGCTGGTTCGTTCAAAACGCAATTGTTACGCATATTTAGAAGATCTGAAAAAGAAAAAGGGAAGTATGTCTTCAACCGAATCAGGTATAAATGTTATAAGTGTCAATTTACCTACTTCTACATCTTGAGTATTATCTACTGGATGTAGATAACATATTTGTGTTAATTGTGGGAAATACAAAAGAGTTGAAATTTGGCAAAAGGAGAAGTGGACTTGAGAGTGGGAAATGGAGCAAATGTTGCTGCATTAGCCATAGGAAGCTGCCTTTTATCCTTGCCTATTGGCTTAGTTTAAGAATTAAAAGATTGTTATTATGTTTTTTCCATTAGAATAAACATTATTTCTGTATCTTGTTTAGATAAGCTTGGATTTTCATTTGTAATAAAAGACAGTTGCTGTTCATTTTATTTAAATGAAATATTTTAAGGAAATGCCCAATTAGGTTACACTCTTTATATTCTTAACTTTGATGTGTCTGTTTATAACATAAATATTAAACGGATTAAATCTAATGATTTAAATCCAACATATCTTTGGCGTTGCGGTTTAGGCCATATAAATGAGATACACATATCAAAACTCCTTAAAGATGGAAATTTGAGTTCATTTGATTTTGAATCATATGAAGAATGCTAATCTTGTTTATTGGGCTAAATGATTAAAGCATCTTCCACTGGAAACAGTGAATGGGCAAGTGATGTATTAGGTGTAACAACCCTGAATTTTGGAATAAATTTAAAATTTAAATTTACTAATTTTAATGAGTTTATGATATTTAAAATAATTTATTTAGAATAATAATGATTAAAAGTTGATTTAAATCGAAGTTAGAATGAATAATTTAATTTTAGTTATAAAAGGAATTAGAAATAACGCGGTAGTTTGAAAAGTCAAACCTAAACTTTGACTGAACGTACAGGATGCAAAATTTAACGAATTTTAGTGAAACCAAAAATATTAGAATCTATTTAAAAATATCTTTCCAACGAATCTGAAAAATCGAAATTTCATAGCAGGAGTCAAAAATTATGCCCAGTTTAAAATTTAGAAAGGTCGCTATGAAATTTATGAAGGACAAAAATGCAACCGTTTGCATACGAAGGAATTTGGACTCGAAACCACTTCCATTGAGTTCAGAATGACTTTTCTGCCTTGAAAAATAGTAAACACTTATATATTTTGAGTTTCGAAAATTATTTGTTTAAAAATGTATTTTTAATATTTAATATATACGCCTTGAAAATAGCCATTTTGCAAACGATCTCGGTTTTCGATGAAACCACTTTTGTTGGAACCGGAATGTCAAATTATTGCTAAGTTTAATTTTCTAGAATTTTTCGAATTAATATGTGAGCGTGGCAAAAGAAAACGTGCTTTGTCAAGTTTTAGTCAAATCGGATCGACCAGAAAAAGGCCATTTTTCAAATAGTCTCAGAATTCAACGAAATTAATTATGTTAGGACCGTATCGACAAAAGAAAGCCAAAAATAATTTTTCTGTAATTTTCGGAGTCCGTATGTGGCCCCGGCATATTTAAATGTACGGTAAATATTTAATTAATTAATTTTTAATGTAGATTTAAATATATTTTTTACAGATTTCGGAATTGGGTCACGAGACCTGTCCCATTGCATTCAGAAGGCGTCTAAACCTTAAGAACGACAGTAAGCAGGCCCAATTCGGAGACAGCCCGCATTTTTACCTTTATAACACGCTTTACGATGAATAAATTAATAAAAAAAATATTTAAAGCCCTAAAAAAATGACCAGCCGCCATCATCCAAAACCGAAGGCCATGAATGACCGAAAATTCAAACCTCAATAACTTTTGATCCACTCAATGGAATTCAACATATTATATACCGAATCGAAGAGATTTTCAAGACCTTTCAATCCATATGGTTAGGATCGGGTTTCAGTGCACGGATTTCGTGAATTCTCAGCCAGAAGTGGCTGTGTTTGGGGGTGGTTGGCGGGTCCTAGGGGGCGCGAGCTGGGCCCCATGGCTGGCACAGGAAGAGGTGGTCGGCGGCGTTCGTGTGGTGCGGTCTGATCTTGTTGCGGTGTCTCGTATTGTGTGCGGTGATGAAGGATTGGAGGTGGCTTTGGGTTTAGACGGTGCAGGGAAATCAACGTAAAAGAAGAAGAAGAAAGGGGTTTGGGGGGAGGTGTAACGATCCAGAAAATCTGAACCAATTTAAAAAATTTAAATTGGCTAAAATAATGGATTTTAAATATTTAAAATAAATATTTTAAATAATGGCAATGGAAAGTGAGTTTGAAAACGACAATTGAAAATGAATATAATTAATTATAATTATAAACAAGGCCTGAAATGGCGCTGCAGTTTCAAAAATTGAATTTAAACTTTGTCAGACTGTACCGGGTGCAAAACAAAACGGATTTTAGTGAAACCAAAAATATTTAAATCTGTTAGTGAATACCTTTCTAAGGATCTGAAAAATCGAATTTTCATAGCGGAAAGAAAAAGTTATGGCCGAATGAATTTTCAGAAAGGTCGCTATGGAATTTATATAGCCGTGAAATTGGCCATTTTGCATACGACCTCGGAATTCGACGAAACCAATTTTGTTGGATCCGGGATGTGAAGTAATTGCTAGGTTTCAAATTTCATAATTTGAATCTAGTATGTGAGCATGGTAAAGGAAAACGTGTTTTGGTCAATTACAGTTAAATTGGATCGATCGGAAATGGGCCTTTTTGCAAATGGTCTCAGAATTCGACGAAACTAGTTTTGTTGGTACCGTATCGTCAAAACATAGCCAGATTTATTTTTCTGGAATTTTTCGAATCAGTTTGTGGCCCTGGCAAATTGAAATGTACGTTCAAATCGAATATTGAATATTATATATTTTAAATTGAATGAAAACGGACTGAAACAGTCGAATGGGCCTACGAAACATATCCCATTGTGTTCGGAATGGGGGTAAAACGCTAGGGACGACAGTCGTTGGGTTTGAATTGGGGTTCGAGTGTGAAAGGGGGTATTTCCGAGATTTTAAAAATAAAATATATATAAAAAAATTATAAAACCCTAGCCCCTTTTTCTTTACAGCCGCCATCGACAGAAACAACGTCCGACATCATCCTAATCTTCCCCAGCTAAGATCTCACAAACGAAGAGGAATTAAAACACGATTCAAAGCGGAAATGGAGGAGCAACTCAAGGCCTCTCTATCCATACGGCGGTGATCATCTGAAGGTGGCAGGGGAGCCCGAATTTTACACTCAAAGCCGGACGTTTTGGGCTCGATTTTTGAGCGTTGGCGAGGTGCGAGTGGGGCCCCCTTCTAGGTAGCGGTGGAGGAAGCCAAGGGCTTCGAGGTGGCGCGCTGGGATCATCTTCCGTCCGACAGGGTGGCGCGCGATTTGAGCCTGAAGGTGGCGATGTCGGGTTTTGCTGTTCCAGGAAGAAGGTTATTTTTTTTTAATTAATCCTATTTTAATTAGTTCGAAAAGTGATTAACGCGTTGTGGATCATATCTTTTTGCTATGTTGACGAAATCCAGTGAAGCGAGAGATAGTGGACTCGTGTGGACGTCTTCTACATTCTAGAAGAGACCGCATATTTTTATGAGCCTTCTGCTATTTTTGGTGGAGTGGAACCCAATGTGAGATTTCTAATTTATAAACAATATGGAAAATGACGATGTATAAATTATATAGTCGATGTATAAGTTATATAAGCGTTGTACACTTCATGTATAAGCGTTGTATAAGTTGTATGTTCGATGTATAAGTTATATATGCGTTGTAAAAATTATATATGTGTTGAAATAAAAGTGTACTGCTATATATATATATATATATATACACACATATATATGCCCCTCGTCCACAAACCATGAACGATATTTATTGATTGTGATTGGTGTGAAAATTGATTGATAGCGAATGGTTGTTTGGGATTGTTTGTGGTTGATATTGATTGATTGTGGTTGAAAAATACCCGTTTGTGGTTGAAAAATATTTGGTTTAAACCACATAGGATTAGTTTGTGGAAATGAAATAAATATATACATGCCGCCTGCGTGCGAACTAGATGCATGATCCCCATTGTCAAAAACCGCGAGGTTTTAAGGTAGAGCGAGGAGCCGTACTAGGGACGGTCCCGGTTTTAACTACCCTGCCGTTATGCTGCCGAAATTTTGAATAATATTCATGTGTTTGAATTATTTTCATTTGTCGAAACTATATTTATTCGTTGAATAGAAAACCTTCATGTGTTGAATTGATATTCATTCGTTGATTAGAAATTCATGTGTTGAATGGTATTCGTGTTTTAAATATAAAAATCACCTTTTTATCTATATATAGAAACTATAGAAAACCTTCATGTGTTGAATTGATATTCATTCGTTGATTAGAAATTCATGTGTTGAATGGTATTCATATTTTGAAATAAATTGTTTCATAATAAAAATCACCTTTTATCAACTATATGGACTATGTAAAATAATCTCGTTTTAAAAGAAATTGTTTTATAATAAAAATCCCATTTTTATCACCTATGTAAACTATATAAAATAATAGTGTTTTGAAATGAATTGTTCTACAATAAAAATCACATTTCTATCATATACATGAATTGTTGAAATGTGAAGTGTTAAAAATAGCCACTCGTTCAAATAAACATATATGAGTTGAAATATTCATTAATTAGCTAATGATATGATTTTTGCCTATACATGCAACATTAGAATGAATGGTGTTTTTAAACCAAAAGGAATCAAATATGAAGTTGAATAGAAAATGATAAATGATAAGAACTACATATATGTACATGCATATTTATTGAACAGGTTATAGCAAAGGGGCTAGAGAAGAGGAATAAAATTTTGTGCCCGACAAATAGGTACACATTTACTGTTTTGTTTGGGTGATGATTTTATGAGCCTGTTGGCTAGCCGCTTGGCTTTTTCTTTTTCTTTTTGACATGAGACGCCCGTGTGGCTATTTGGGAATTTTCCCAGCCCCTCCCGTACAAAGGAGGTTATGGCGAAATTTTCCAAAATTTAAAGGCGTTAGTGAAATATTTGAAGTGAAAACGATATAGGAATTTTTGAATGAACTATATTTATTTAAATATATAAATATAAATAAAATTAAAACGAAACGTGGCCGTGCAGTTCGCATTTTGAAACCGTGATTTCAAACGATTGTACCGGAAGATCCGACCATCGGATTTTCCCGAAACCGCAACCGTTGGGTTCGCCTTGGAAAAATCTTTCCAACGGGACCAACTTTGTAAAAATCCAACGGTTGGATTGTCTAGAATGTTTAATTCAAATCTGAAGAAAAACAGCGCCAGAAACGATTATATTTATTTATATTTATAAATATAATTATATTTAATCGAATAACGACGCTGCAGTTCGTATTTTGAAATCGAAACTTCAAACGATTATACCGGGAGATCCGACCGTCGGATTTTCCCGAAACTGGAACCGTTGGATTCGTTTTGAAAAGACCTTTCTAATGATGTAAATTTTATGAAGATCCAACGCTTAGATTTTCAGATATGTGTAAATCAAATATGAAGAAAAACAACGCCACGGCCGCATTATGGCCCGAAGCGTCATTTTGAATAAATTGGCTATTTTAAAATAAATAAAAATAGCGATAAATCATTATAAAATATCATAACCGATATGGAATGGAAATAAACTGAGTTTGCTCGATTTATGTGGTGTTTGATGGTTGAATGTGTTTGGTGTGAAAATTACATTAAAGAACAAAATTGGTGTTATCGAATGATTTAACCATTGAAATAAATTGATTTGAAATTCTAAATACACGTGAATTATTTGAAAAGGCCGAGTTAATTCTCATTTCAAATAATTGACCAACGATTGAAAGTCGAAGATGAAGAATGTGGTCGAAGACCGGAGATCTTCACCTCGTTTGGATGGTAACCGAGGTCCGGATTGGGAGGCATCCCGAAATATGGATAATGAGTGGTGATCGTCCAGACGTACGTGGTGATCGATGGGTTTGCGAGGTATTTAGTGCCTCCGGTTCCGTTCAGACCCTGAACGGACTTGTAAATGGACTGTGTGTCTGACATTGGATTTTATTCTGTGTTGATTGATCTCTGTTAAATATACATCTGTTTGGCGACGGAGAATTTATTCTTTTGCTTAACGCCCTTCTCTGAAACACACGAGCTCAGAGGTTGTATACCGATGGACATCAGTCGCATGGCATGAATTTCCTGTGTGGCATGCTAAGATGCAGTGATCAGGGCTTCTGTTGAAAAGCAAAGTCTTGTGGTGATGATCAAAGCACCGCCTGTGTGGCATAGCTTTGTGTATAACGTGAATTCGCGAGCCTCACACCCCGGTAGGAACCTAAAACGGGAGAAGGACCTCAGGGAGGGCATGCGTTTCTTTCTAGCTAGGGTGGTGTCAGTGACCTACCAGCCCTGACATTTATATACTTTTCACCTATGTGGTTGTTGCTGTTGCAAGGCGCCTCGGTTTGATCAGTCAATTCGGGTCCGATGGAGTCATTCGTTGGCTCGTTTACGCCCCAAAGGGCGAGGAAACGCGGTGTTCAGGAATTTTAATCCACATCGGTGGACCGGCCCTGACGATCCAAGGGTCACTCGAGCTCTGATCCTGAGGGGCGGGCTAGAGCGTCTCGAATTCGGTAAGGACTATCTTTTGCCTTGGTTCATGACGGAAATCCAATTTCCAAATACGTGACGATGCGGTTTCAATTGTATATATATAGTTGGCGACATAGTGGCATGGGACGCTCATGTCGCCTATGATTGATAGCTATGATTCGAAATTGTTTTCAAAACATATAGACACTAGCAATAATATCAAATGCCTTTGTTTTATTCGTATCAAGCATATTTTGACCGTTATAAGGTAAAAACTCTATCCTCCGGTTTGCGTTGCATTGTGTGATGGGAACTGAGTCTTATACCGGCTTCATTTTTATAAAAAGCATAGCGATATTTCAAAAGAAAGATTTGTTTTAAAGCACTGGCAATCCAATGGAGTAAACCCGTTCCACGAAAGTGGCGTGGTCCTGTGATTAGCCATATTATATATGTGTTGAATGGATTTCTCATACCAGTCCCATGACTGACTCGTAGTTTGTTTCACTTTCAAACTCGGGTGCCCTTTTTCTACACGGGCAGCCTTGTATTCAGGTTTAGCTGGTTCTTTCTGGATAGCTGGAGCTGAAGATGGATTCTATCATTTATCTCTTTTTATGCTGTTCAGCTCCTATTGTACATATTTTGTTTGTTTTCCGCTGTAGACATTTATGTATAGCTGAACTGTATTTTTACTAAGTAAGATCCTGTATACTGTGTAACTCTGATGATTACTTTTATCCAGTATATTCTATTGTTCATTATCTGGTGTATTTATTTAATTTTGTTCTGCTATTATCTGTTTCTGTGTAATATTCCAAAGATAACCCTTGTCTCCGTCAGTACGGGATTTGGGGTCGTCTCAGGAGGTGACGTGGCAGCACCTTAGTGGGTGAGTTCATGGGTTAATTATTTTTATAATTTAAATTTACAATCTTTAAAAATCCATAACTTCTCCATACGAGGTCCGTTTTGTGAACCGTTTGTTGCGTTGTATTCGTCTTTCCGAGATCTTCGCGATGGCGTTGACCGGATCTGAAAACAAGAACTTTGAATTTTCAGCCAAATCGAGGTGAGAATCTCTGATTTTTACAATTTAATCCATTTAATTGATTGTTTTATCGCTGTTAAATAATTGTTTGTATAATATTTAATTAGATTTGCACTGTGATGAATTGTGATTGTTGTTGTGATGAATTGGATTGTATTGTGTTAGTTAGATCTGTTATTATATTATTCAAATCTGATGAATCCAATAAAAATCATCATGGTTTGTAAATTGGATTAAACTAGAATTTTTAATCCAATTAAAATATTATCTTGTTTGCGGGTTGGATTAGATTAGAATCTTTAATCCAAATAAAATATCATATTTTGTCATGTTTAGTTTATTGACATTAAACTGTTAACATACCGACTTGTTTTTACTGTTGAATTGAATTAGTTTGCTAATTCAAATTTTTGTGTTATAATAAAATGTTGAAAATGACTTATTAGATTTAAAATAATAGGTTTGTTATGAGACGTGATTTGATTCTATGATTGATGTGTGTATAGATCTGTTAATTTGATGGTATGGTGTTATAATAAAATTTGTAAACACATATAGATCATTTTTGTCGCTGAATAAAAGAATTGTCATTTTGTCAAAAATAACAAATTTGTTATTTTTATCAAAATAAATTAGTTGAAAACAAATTTGTTGTTGCTGTCAAAATAAATTGGTTGGAAACAAAAATTCACATTTTTGTGTTAATCATAATGGTTAAAAAAATTCACTTTTTATTTGTTATGTTAAACATGGAAATTGGTATGCAAATAAATATATTTCTTTTTATTTATCATGTTGAAGTTTAGGATTGTATACAAATAAGAATAAACATTTTTATATCATGTTTATACATGAGAATTCGTAAACAAATCAAAAATAGGCATTTTTATGTCATGTTATACATTGAAATGGTATACGAATAAAAATTATCCTTTATTTTGTCATTAGAATTATATAACATGTTTTGTAGACAAAATTATCTTTTATTTTTGTCATTAGAGTTATATAACATGCTATGTAGATATGTTACTTAAAAATGTTAATACATGCTTATTATTAAAATGTGTCATTTTCTTATGTTAGCACACAATGTTAATACATTATAAAAATACCATTTTTAGGTATAAGAGGTTAGCATAATAAAAATATCATTTTGTTTATAACATGTTATATGAGATAAAAGAATGTAACTTATGTAAGAAGTGTTAAAATTGATTAAAAATGTCACTTATATTAGAAGTGTTAAACTATATAAACATGTCACTTTTGTTTAAAATGGTTATTTAGTATAAGAAGGGCATTTTATTAATAATGTTATGTTAAAATGGAAATGTCATTATATTAGAAATTGTCATTTTGGTTAAAGTGGCACATTAGAATAGAAATTATCATTTTATGTTAAAAAGTTTCATTAGGATAGAAATTATCATTTTGGTTAAAATGCCATATTAGGAATATGTTATGTAAGGTAAATTTGTCATTTATGTAGAAATAAATTTGTCGTTTATGTTAAATTAGAAAGAACATTTATGTTAAATTAGAAAGAACATTTATGTTAAATTTGAAAGAACATTTATGTTAAAAATTAGAAAGAACATTTATGTTAAATTTGAAAGAACATTTATGTTAAAAATTTGAAAGAACATTTATGTTAAATTTGAAAGAACATTTATGTTAGATTAGAAAGAACATTTATGTTAAATTTGAAAGAACATTTATGTTAAAAATTTGAAGAACATTTATGTGAAATTAGCAAGAACATTTATGTTAAAAATTTGAAAGAACATTTATGTTAAATTTGAAAGAACATTTATGTTAAAAATTTGAAAGAACATTAATGTTAAATTTGAAAGAACATTTATGTTAAAAATTAGAAAGAACATTTATTTTAAATTTGAAAGAACATTTATGTTAAAATATTGAAGAACATTTATGTGAAATTAGCAAGAACATTTATGATAATAATTTGAAAGAACATTTATGTCAGATTAAAAGCGGAATTCATTAAAATATTCAAATTAGAATGAAATTGTGTTAACATAAAAATCACATTTTTAGGTTAAAAAGGGAATTCATTAAAATATTCAAATCAGGATGGAATTGTGTTAACATAAAAATGAATGTATGTTCAATTGTGTCCCTTAACACAAATATAACTTAGAAAAATAAACGATCTTTTATTTATGTTCTCTAATGTAATCAAAAAGTAGATTTGACATGTATCAAAATCACATTTTTTTATACGTAAGTATAGAAATTGAGAAAGTACCAAGTTTTATTAAGATTTGGAAAGGGGTAAGTTATAGTATCTGAAATCAAGTTATTTTGGAAATATAGAATATTCCAAAATCAAGATATTTTGAAATGTGAAACATTTTAAAATAATATTTTTAGTAGAACAAATATAACGATTAATTAAAACTGTACTTGGACACATGGTTAGGTCACATTTGTGGTGGAAGTCTGCCCGGACCCGACCGGCATATCCAGCAGCCACAAATGTTGGGCCTAATGTGAGAGGTCCAAGTGCGCAAATACAAATTGGGCCAAGACACGAGGTTAAGCCCAACTTGTGGGATAAGTCTGCCCGGAACCGACCGGCCTATCCAGCATCCACAAGTTGTAGGCCTAATGTGAGAGGTCTGACCCATATTAAAATATAATTGGATAACTTAGAAATTGACGTTATTTTCACACCGTTATGTGTTAATAATGAAATGAATATTTTCACCGCTAAGTTTGTTATAAAAGGAAGTTACATTTTTAATAAAATAAGATAAGGATTATAAAAGTTTTACATTTTTCTTAATGTAAATATTAGAAAAGTTACATTTTTCTTAATGTAAATAAAAGGAAAATAGGAAGTTACATTTTTATATGTAATTGGTGTAATATAGAAACCGACATTTTTCAATGTAAATAAGGATGAAATAGAAATTATATTTTTTATATGCAAATAAAAGGGAATTACATTTTTCAATGTAATCAGAGGAAATAATGGAATGATTAGGAATTTATATTTCCCAATGTAAATAGAATATGAAATAAAAGTTACATTTTCAACATAATAATATATTGAAGTATAAGTTTACATTTCTCAATGTAAATAAAATAGGAATAGAAATTTACATTTTTCAATGTAAATAATAAGATTAGAAATTTACATTTCTAGGGAAGAGATTTTCATTAGAAAAATAATGAAACCAAATATACATTTGGTGTAAATTGAAAAATGGAAGAGTAAAATATACATTGATATGTTTAGGATGTGTATGTAAAAGTAAAGATAGCGATAGATTGTTATAAATTACTAACGACGGTATGAAATGGTTTTCAAATTTATATGTGCAAGAGTTATTTGGAAAGTCCGAGTTTACTCTCATTCCAAATAATGATACGACGTTCGAAGAATTGAAGACGGTGATTGAAGACCGACGATCTTCACATCGAATGGGTAACTAGTGTTGAGGCCCTTGATTGATTTGCTCCCAAGACGGGGCTAAGATGGTAGTTATTCGGACGTAGTGTTGGTTTGTACGGATTTGGCTTTCGCTCAGACCCAGAGCAAAAGTATAAATGGAACGTGTGTCTGACATTGTACTCGTTTATATATTGTACTTGTTGATTTTCTGCCGAATGTATGAATGATTGGTGGCGGAGAATTTATTCTCTTGCTTAACACCCTTTTGTATATTTTGGCAAAAGATTAATAGTATGATATGGATTGACAGTGTGGCATACCAAGATGCAAAGATCAAGGTTCTTGTTGAAAACAGGCCTTGTGGTTGATGATCAAAGCACGGCCTGTTTAGGCGAATCTTTGTGTATAGCGTGACTTCGCGAGCCTCACAACCCTGTTGAGTCTAAAACAGGAGAAGGGGACGCAGGGAGAGCAGCACGTTTCTTTCTAGCCAAAAGTGGTGTCGGTGCTTAAACTGGCTGATATTTTCTTAGGTGGATGATGGAATGTGGCGCGCCTCGGATGATAGGTCCTATAGGACCGGGAAACGTGTGTTCAGGATTAACTAATCCGCAACTCGTATGTTGGACCGGCCCTGCAGCTTTCCAAGGGTTCACTGCGGGGGATCCTTAGACATTAGCTAGAGTGTCTCGAATCGGTAAGGAGCTCCTCCCTAGCCTTGGCTCATGATGGAAACCAAATTCCAAATACGACCCTACGGACTTGATTGTATTACTAGTATGGAGGCATAGTAGTATGGGATACTATTCTTCCTATGATTGATACATTTACTTTGAAATGTTTTTGAAACGTATATACACTAATAATAATATCAAATTCGTTTTTATCGTACCAAGCATGTTTGACCATTATAAGGTAAACCCCTATCCTCCGGTTTGCGATGCATTGTGTGATGGGACTTGGGTCTTATGATGGTTTCATTTTTCTAAAAAGCATTGCGTTGTTTAATGATTTACCTTTAATTATGCAATGGCAATCCAATGGAATAAAACCCGTTCCGCGTTAGCGGCGTGGTCCTTAGATTTTCCTTATTACCATTAGTTAAATTAGTTAAGAATTCTCACACCAGTCCCATGACTGACCCGTTGTTTGTTTCCACCTTTGCAAACTCGGGTGCCCTCTTTTCCACACTGGTAGTCGAGTAGTTGGTCTACAGGTTCTTATCTCAAGCAAGATGCTGGATTGAAGCTTAAAGCTGTGTCCAGAGCATAGTTATCTTCCGTTGTATCTATTTTATTGTTTCCGCTGCAATGTATTAAAATATTTTAAATTATCTTCCGCTGTAATTTATCGATGTACTCTGATATTTTGTACTCTGATGTTACGTTACCATGATGTAATAAAAGTCTGTTGTTATTGTTCTGATGTGGTTGTATTCCCAAAGTTAACGTACTCGGGTTTTGAACGGACTTGGTTGATTTTGCGATCGATCGGGTCGGGCGAAACCCTGGTCATTACAGTTGGTATCAGAGCTTTGGTTAGCTCAAAATCTTTGGGGTACAACTCGTTAGAACTTAACAAAAGACTCATCAAAGATTGGATTAGTAATATCCAATAAGAATACTCATTAGAGATAGGATCAACATTATCCTAGAATGAGAAAACTCATTAGAGATGGGGTTAGTAATGCCCTAGAATGAGTTGAGAGTGGCCAAATTATAACTAACGTATTTTGATTTTATATAATCCGATCTTTAGAAAATATGATTTTTGAATATGCAAAAGTTATACATTTTAAAAGTTAATCAACTAATTGATTGATGGTTGTGTAGTGTAATTATTAGTTCAACTAATAAAACTATAGAAACGAATTAAAGAATGAAAGATGAGATAGGATACTTAAACAACTTAAGTTTCGTTCCTTTTCGAGGACGAAAAGTTTTTAAGTGGGGGAGACTGTAACAACCCTGAATTTTGGAATAAATTTATAATTTAAATTTACTAATTTTAATGAGTTTATGATATTTAAAATAATTTATTTAGAATAATAATGATTAAAAGTTGATTTAAATCGAAGTTAGAATGAATAATTTAATTTTAGTTATAAAAGGAATTAGAAATAACGCGGTAGTTTGAAAAGTCAAACCTAAACTTTGACTGAACGTACAGGATGCAAAATTTAACGAATTTTAGTGAAACCAAAAATATTAGAATCTATTTAAAAATATCTTTCCAACGAATCCGAAAAATCGAAATTTCATAGCGAGAATCAAAAGTTATGCACAGTTTAAAATTTAGAAAGGTCGCTATGAAATTTATGAAGGACAAAAATGCTACCTTTTGCATACGAAGGAATTTGGACTCGAAACCACTTCCATTGAGTTCAGAATGACGTTTCTGCCTTGAAAAACAGTAAACACTTATATATATTGAGTTTCGAAAATTATTTGTTTAAAAATGTATTTTTAATATTTAATATATACGCCTTGAAAATAGCCATTTTGCAAACGACCTCGGTTTTCGACGAAACCACTTTTGTTGGAACCGGAATGTCAAATTATTGCTAAGTTTAATTTTCCAGAATTTTTCGAATTAATATGTGAGCGTGGCAAAAGAAAACGTATCTTGTCAAGTTTCAGTCAAATCAGATCGACCAGAAAAAGGCCATTTTTCAAACAGTCTCACAATTCGACGAAATTAATTTTGTTAGGACCGTATCGACAAAAGAAAGCCAGAAATAATTTTTCTGTAATTTTCGGAGTCCGTATGTGGCCCGGGCATATTTAAATGTACGGTAAATATTTAATTAATTAATTTTTAATGTAGATTTAAATATATTTTTTTACAGATTTCGAAATTGGGCCACGAGACCTGTCCCATTACGTTCAGAAGGCGTCTAAACCTTAAGAACGACAGTAAGTAGGCCCAATTCGGAGACAGCCCGCATTTTCACCTTTATAACACGCTTTACGATGAATAAATTAATAAAAAAATTATTTAAAACCCTAAAAAAATGACCAGCCGCCATCATCCAAAACCGAAGGCCATGAATGACTGAAAATTCAAACCTTAATAACTTTTGATCTGCTCAATGGAATTCAACATATTATATACCGAATCGAAGAGATTTTCAAGACCTTTCAATCCATACAGTTAGGATCGGGTTTCAGTGCACGGATTTCGCGAATTCCCAGCCTGAAGTGGTTGCGTTTGGGGGTGGTTGGCGGGTCCTAGGGGGCGCGAGCTGGGCCCAATGGCTGGCGCAGGAAGAGGTGGTCGGCAGCGTTCGTGTGGTGCGGTCTAATCTTGTTGCGGTGTCTCGTATTGTGTGCGGTGATGAGGGACTGGAGGTGGCTTTGGGTTTAGATGGTGCAGGGAAATCAATGTAAAAGAAGAAGAAGAAAGGGGTTTGGGGGGAGGTGATGTGGCAGCACCTTAGTGGGTGAGTTCATGGGTTAATTATTTTTATAATTTAAATTTACAATCTTTAAAAATCCATAACTTCTCCATACGAGATCCGTTTTGCGAACCGTTTGTTGCGTTGGATTCGTCTTTCCGAGATATTCGCGATGGCTTTGACCGAATCTGAAAACAAGCACTTTGAATTTTTAGCCAAATCGAGGTGAGAATCTCTGATTTTTACAATTTAATTCATTTAATTGATTGTTTAATCACTGTTAAATAATTGTTTGTATATTATTTAATTAGATTTGCGCTGTGATGAATTGTGATTGTTGCTGTGATGAATTGGATTGTATTGTGTTAGTTAGATCTGTTATTGTATTATTCAAATCTGATGAATCCAATAAAAATCATCATGGTTTGTAAATTGGATTAAACTAGAATTTTTAATCCAATTAAAAATATTATCTTGTTTGTGGATTGGATTAGATTAGAATCTTTAATCCAAATAAAATATCATATTTTGTCATGTTTATTTTATTGACATTAAACTGTTAACATACCATTTTATTTTTATTGTTGAATTGAATTAGTTTGCCAATTCAAAAAATTTGTGTTATAATAAAATGTTGAAAAAGTCTTATTAGATTTAAAATAATACGTTTGTTATGAGATGTGATTTGATTCTATGATTGATGTGTGTATAGATCTGTTAATTTGATGGTATGGTGATATAATAAAATTTGTAAACACATATAGATCATTTTTGTCGGTGAATAAAAGAATTGTCATTTTGTCAAAAATAACAAATTTATTATTTTTATCAAAATAAATTAGTTGAAAACAAATTTGTTGTTGCTGTCAAAATAAATTGGTTGGAAACAAAAATTCACATTTTTGTGTTAATCATAATGGTCAAAATAAAAATTCACTTTTTATTTGTTATGTTAAACATGGAAATTGGTATGCAAATAAATATATTTCTTTTTATTTATCATGTTGAAGTTTAGGATTGTATACAAGTAAGAATAAACATTTTTATATCATGTTTATACATGAGAATTCGTAAACAAATCAAAAATAGGCATTTTTATGTCATGTTATACATTGAAATGGTATACGAATAAAAATTATCCTTTATTTTGTCATTAGAATTATATAACATGTTTTGTAGACAAAATTATCTTTTATTTTTGTCATTAGAGTTATATAACATGCTATGTAGATATGTTACTTAAAAATGTTAATACATGCTTATTATTAAAACGTGTCATTTTCTTATGTTAGCCCACAAGGTTTATACATTATAAAAATACCATTTTTAGGTATAAGAGGTTAGCATAATAAAAATATCATTTTGTTTATAACATGTTGTATGAGATAAAAGAATGTCACTTATGTAAGAAGTGTTAAAATTGATTAAAAATGTCACTTATATTAGAAGTGTTAAACTAGATAAACATGTCACTTTTGTTTAAAATGGTTATTTAGTATAAGAAGGGCATTTTATTAATAATGTTATGTTAAAATGGAAATGTCATTATATTAGAAATTGTCATTTTGGTTAAAATGGCACATTAGAATAGAAATTATCATTTTATGTTAAAATGTTTCATTAGGATAGAAATTATCATTTTGGTTAAAATGCCATATTAGGAATATGTTATGTATGGTAAATTTGTCATTTATGTAGAAATAAATTTGTCATTTATGTTAAATTAGAAAGAACATTTATGTTAAATTAGAAAGAACATTTATGTTAAATTTGAAAGAACATTTATGTTAAAAATTAGAAAGAACATTTATGTTAAATTTGAAAGAACATTTATGTTAAAAATTTGAAAGAACATTTATGTTAAATTTGAAAGAACATTTATGTTAAATTAGAAAGAACATTTATGTTAAATTCGAAAGAACATTTATGTTAAAAATTTGAAGAACATTTATGTGAAATTAGCAAGAACATTTATGTTAAAAATTTGAAAGAACATTTATGTTAAATTTGAAAGAACATTTATGTTAAAAAATTGAAAGAACATTTATGTTAATTTTGAAAGAACATTTATGTTAAAAATTAGAAAGAACATTTATGTTAAATTTGAAAGAACATTTATGTTAAAAAATTGAAGAACATTTATGTGAAATTAGCAAGAACATTTATGATAAAAATTTGAAAGAACATTTATGTCAGATTAAAAGGGGAAATCATTAAAATATTCAAATTAGAATGAAATTGTGTTAACATAAAAATCACATTTTTATGTTAAAAAGGGAATTCATTAAAATATTCAAATCAGGATGGAATTGTGTTAACATAAAAATGAATGTATTTTTAATTGTGTCCCTTAACACAAATATAACTTAGAAAAATAAACGATATTTTATTTATGTTCTCTAATGTAATCAAAAAGTAGATTTGACATGTATCAAAATCACATTTTTTTATATGTAAGTATAGAAATTGAGAAAGTACCAAGTTTTATTAAGATTTGGAAAGGGGTAAGTTATAGTATCTAAAATCAAGTTATTCTGGAAATATAGAATATTCCAAAATCAAGATATTTTGAAATGTGAAACATTTTAAAATAATATTTTTAGTAGAACAATTATAATGATTAATTAAAATTGTACTTGGACACGAGGTTAGGTCACATTTGTGGTGGAAGTCTGCCCGGACCCGACCGGCATATCCAGCAGCCACAAATGTTGGGCCTAATATGAGAGGTCCAAGTGCGCAAATACAAATTGGGCCAAGACACGAGGTTAAGCCCAACTTGTGGGATAAGTCTGCCCGGAACCGACCGGCCTATCCAGTATCCACAAGTTGTAGGCCTAATGTGAGAGGTCTGGCCCATATTAAAATATAAATGGATAACTTAGAAATTGACGTTATTTTCACACCGTTATGTGTTAATAATGAAATGAATATTTTCACCTCCAAGTTTGTTATAAAAGGAAGTTACATTTTTAATAAAATAAGATAAGGATTATAAAGTTTTACATTTTTCTTAATGTAAATATTAGAAAAGTTACATTTTTCATAATGTAAATAAAAGGAAAATAGGAAGTTACATTTTTATATGTAATTGGTGTAATATAGAAACCGACATTTTTCAATGTAAATAAGGATGAAATAGAAATTATATTTTTTATATGCAAATAAAAGGGATTTACATTTTTCAATGTAATCAAAGGAAATAAAGGAATGATTAGGAATTTATATTTCCCAATGTAAATAGAATATGAAATAAAAGTTACATTTTCAATATAATAATATATTGAAGTATAAGTTTACATTTCTCAA
Source organism: Allium sativum (assembly GCA_030737875.1). Classification (NCBI taxonomy): domain Eukaryota; kingdom Viridiplantae; phylum Streptophyta; class Magnoliopsida; order Asparagales; family Amaryllidaceae; genus Allium; species Allium sativum. The sequence goes on along the minus strand of CM060918.1, from coordinate 793,429,852 downwards.
TGTAAATAAAATAGGAATAGAAATTTACATTTTTTAATGTAAATAATAAGATTAGAAATTTACATTTCTAGGGAAGAGATTTTCATTAGAAAAATAATGAAACCAAATATACATTTGGTGTAAATTGAAAAATGGAAGAGTAAAATATACATTGTTATGTTTAGGATGTGTATGTAAAAGTAAAGATAGCGATAGATCGTTATAAATTATTAACGACAGTATGAAATGGTTTTCAAATTTATATGTGCGAGAGTTATTTGGAAAGTCCGAGTATACTCTCATTCCAAATAATGATATGACGTTCGAAGAATTGAAGACGGCGATTGAAGACCGACGATCTTCACATCGAATGGGTAACTAGTGTTGAGGCCCTTGATTGATTTGCTCCCAAGACGGGGCTAAGATGGTAGTTATCCGGACGTAGTGTCGATTTGTATGGATTTGGCTTTTGCTCAGACCCAGAGCATAAGTATAAATGGAATGTGTGTCTGACATTGTACTCCTTTATATATTGTACTTGTTGATTTTCTGCCGAATGTATGAATGATTGGTGGTGGAGAATTTATTCTCTTGCTTAACACCCTTTTGTATATTTTGGCAAAAGATTAATAGTATGATATGGATTGACAGTGTGGCATACCAAGATGCAAAGATCAAGGTTCTTGTTGAAAGCAGGCCTTGTGGTTGATGATCAAAGCACGGCCTGTTTAGGCGAAGCTTTGTGTATAGCGTGACTTCGCGAGCCTCACAACCCGGTTGAGTCTAAAACGGGAGAAGGGAACGCAGGGAGAGCAGCACGTTTCTTTCTAGCCAGAAGTGTTGTCGTTGCTTAAAATGGCTGATATTTGCTTAGGTGGATGATGGAATGTGGCACGCCTCGGATGATAGGTCCTATAGAACCGAGAAACGTGTGTTCAGGAATAACTAATCCGCAACTCGTATGGTGGACCGGCCCTGCAGCTTTCCAAGGGTTCACTGCGGGGATCCTGAGACATTAGCTAGAGTGTCTCGAATCGGTAAGGACCTCCTCCGTAGCCTTGGCTCATGATGGAAACCAAATTCCAAATACGACCCTACGGACTTGATTGTATTACTAGTATGGAGGCATAGTAGTATGGGATACTATTCTTCTTAGGATTGATACATTTACTTTGAAATGTTTTTGAAACGTATGTACAGTAATAATAATATCTAATTCGTTTTTATCGTACCAAGCATGTTTGACCATTATAAGGTAAAACCCTATCCTCCAGTTTGCGATGCATTGTGTGATGGGACTTGGGTCTTATGATGGTTTCATTTTTCTAAAAAGCATTGCGTTGTTTAACGATTTACCTTTAATTATGCACTGGCAATCCAATGGAATAAAACCCGTTCCGCGTTAGCGGCGTGGTCCTTGTATTTGCCTTATTACCATTAGTTAAATTAGTTAAGAATTCTCACACCAGTCCCATGACTGACCCATTGTTTGTTTCCACCTTTGCAAACTCGGGTGCCCTCATTTCCACACGGGCAGTCGAGTAGTTGGTCTACAGGTTCTTATCTCGAGCAGGATGCTGGATTGAAGCTTAAAGCTGTGTCCAGAGCATAGTTATCTTCCGCTGTATCTATTTTATTGTTTCCGCTGCAATGCATTAAAATATTGTAAATTATCTTTCGTTGTTATTTATCGATGTACTCTGATATTTTGTCCTCTGATGTTACATTACCATGATGTAATAAAAGTCTGCTGTTATTGTTCTGATGTTGTTGTATTCCCAAAGTTAACGTACTCGGATTTTGAACGGACTTGGTCGATTTTGCGATCGATCGGGTCGGGCGAAACCCTGGTCGTTACAGTTGGTATCAGAGCTTTGGTTAGCTCAAAATCTTTGGGGTACAACTCGTTAGAACTGAACAAAAGACTCATCAAAGATTGGATTAGTAATATCCAATAAGAATACTCATTAGAGATAGGATCAACCGTATCCTAGAATGAGAAAACTCATTAGAGATGGGGTTAGTAATGCCCTAGAATGAGTTGAGAGTGCCCAGATTATAATTAACGTATTTTTGATTATATATAATCCGATCTTTAGAAAATATGATTTTTGAATATACAAAAGTTATACATTTTAAAAGTTAATCAACTAATTGATTGATGATTGTGTAGTGTAATTATTAGTTCAACTAATAAAACTATAGAAACGAATTAAAGAATGAAAGATGAGATAGGATACTTAAACAACTTATGTAATGACCCAGATTTTCGGCGATTTTGGTTATCGACATAAGCACGATGTCGATAACCAAAACATCGAAAAATCCCGGTAGTTAATGAAAGAAATTAGAGGGTGAGAATATATAAGATAGAAACTTAGAATAGAAGAAGAAGAAGAACACAACATCAAAGTAACACGAACCTCACAGCGGAACGAATAACATATAATAGATAACATGACTTTGAAATATAACAGTTATGTATACAATAGCACTTATCAGAGTACAACACTTACAACACAGCGGAAATACTATAGCTATATAATCCTGAAGCCTCCTGCTCCAGCTCTTCAAGTATTTCTGTAAAATCCTGACTACTTGACTGCCCGTACAAAATTGGACACCCAAGAGTTTAGGGAAAACAACAAAGTAAACTCCGGGTCAGTCATGGGACTGGTGTGAGTAAAACAGTTTAAACAGGTATATGAACAAGTAAACAATATCTCATAAGACCACGCCGCAGAACGGAACGGGTTTTTCCCTTATGAGAATCCAAAACATCTTTATATCAAAAACCTTTTGATATTATAATAATGTCTATGTACAAATAGATATCAACTAGCAGAAACGCTTTCATCTCACGTTCTATATATATAGTATACAATCAAGATCGCAAGCACGTATTGGATAATGGATTTCCAACTATGACAAGGTATGGAACCACCTTCCGATCAGTGTACTCTAGGAACGATACACTGGAGTTCAACAAGAACATCTTGTAACTCAGCCACACATGACCGACCACTCATTTTGCTTGAGTGTATCGAATGTATATCACCAATGGTTGGGATCAGCAACCGTTCCCATATATATGGGACAGCATTGATAGATTTAAGAAATAAATGAATATTCTCTAGATAGGTGATTATACACCCTACTTCGGTGCGACCGACTTAGCCATGCTGCCTACCCGATTTCTGTCATTTACCGGTTGATGAGGCTAGAAGCTATGCTTTATCATTACATCAGATTCACTTCGAATGCCACATTGTCAGATCCATCGAAAATCACTAATTGATGTCTACAACCCTATATTACGTGTCAGCTAAAAGAAGTTTCCTTCTCCGCTTCCACTCTTGGTATAGTTGAAGAAATCAATGTACGTGACCTTTTTGGAAATACTCTGTCAGACATTCATCAACAAAAGTCATCCTCATTCACTTAGAATGTCACATCGTCATACCCGCCAAATCACAAATTGATTTATCCAAAAGTAACACGGGTATACAGCTTAGAGAAACGAATTCCTCCGCCACCAAACGTGAATACGTTTGAACAGATCAACTTACGCGATCCATTGGATATACTCTGTCAGACCTTCGTCCATACAAGTCATCCTGGGACTGGACAAACCGAAGGCACTATTCAGTATATCCATCTTAGTCACTGTTATCTAAGACTTATACAACAGCCCTTGCACTTTACTCCGTCTTCAATTATCTTTGGCATATATGATTCGCAACGCTTATGCCAATACAGAGTGGTTCTTTGGATAATAATCTAACCGGTCTCTCCATATTAACAACGTTAAAATGGTCAAAACTTCGATAGTCTGTGAGTTAACTATCAAAGACAACAAGTGTGCAAACAATGATATTATTTCCAAGTGGAAATAATATCAATAAATCATCAACATATATCTATATATATATTCACATTGCCTTATTTTCTATGTTTAGAAAATATATGTTATTAACACTGGAAAACGTTTTCCATTTTCTTATTTACAAATCACTACTCTTCCCCAACTATCAGTCCCTGACTATGAACTAGTATGAGAACAGTTCCCTAAGTCTAAATCCCGAAGGCCGAAACCAACATCAGATAGGCACTTAGAAAACCATTCAATTTACTAATCTCTAGTCAGTTCTAATTTTACTTAACTCTATTTGATTAACTCTGATTGATTAACTCTAACTGGTTAATTCTAACCGATCAACTCTAACTGGTCAACCTTAATTAATTAACTCTAACTGGTTTTACTTGGTTTGACTAACTCAATTTATTAACTCGACTGACTAATTCAACTCGATTAACCTAACTTGATTTACTTATCTCGATTAACTGAACTAATCACTTTGATTAACTCGACTAATTCACTTTGGTTAACTTAACCAATTCACTTAATTAATTCACTTAGTTTAACTTAACTAATTCACTTAACTCTTGTCGAATAAACTATATTCGATAACTCCTCTAACTCTATTCGAATAAACTATATTCGATTAACTCATTTACTCTATTCGAATAAACTATATTTGATTAACTCTTTTTCTCTATTCGAATAAACTATATTCGATTAACTCCTTTACTATATTCGAATAAACTATATTCGATTAACTCCTTTGATTTAACTAATATTCTATAACTCACTTAGATTAACTAATAATCGATAACTCCTTCGAATAACTATATTCGATAATCTCCTCTCGAATAAACGATATTCGATAATCTTCCCTTTCGATTTAACAAATCGATAACTCCTTTTCGAATAACTAAATTTGACAACTCCTTTCAATTTAACTAATCGATAACTCCTTTCGATTTAACTATAATCGATAACTCCCTTCGATGAAACTAACATCGATACTCCTTTCCGAATAACTAAATTTGATTTAACTCCATTCGCTTGACTCTAGATCGCAGCGATCACAATGGTTACGCCTGACTCCTTCAAGAAACATCCGACCGCCGTAGGCTATTTACAGCCCTGCGAATTACGCTAGCAGTCGTACGAGATGGCAACTTACCCTGAATACTATGTTTGACTAACTCTGTCTCAAATAACTATATTTCATTAACTCTAATTCGTTTTAACTCTAATCGATTAACTTTAACTGAGTAACTCTAACTTGATCAACTCGACTTGATTAACTCGACTTACTTAACTCAACAGGTTAACTTGACTTACTTAACTCACTGGTTAACTTGACTTACTTAACTCACTGGTTAACTTGACTTACTTAACTCACTGGTTAACTTGACTTACTTAACTCACTGGTTAACTTGACTTACTTAACCCAACTGGTTAACTCTATTGAACTGGTTAACTCTACTAAACTGGTTTCTACTGAACTGGTTAACTCTGCTGAACTGGTTAACTCTATTCAACTAACTCGACTCGACTATCCCCTTTCGAATAGCATATTCATTTTACTAACTTTTGAATACCATATTCGATTTACTCCCTTCGAATACCATATTCGATTTAACTCCTTTCGAATACCATATTCGATTTACTTTATTCACTTTATAAATGTAACACCCCACCTCCGCCAGGGTCACTCTTGCAAGTACACTAGCTTTGGAGGGGTGTTGGACAAGGTAAACATGCATGCAGATATCACAAGACAGAACATATAAGTAAAACAGAGTAGTAAAAGAGCGAATAAAACTAACATTTCAAAACCATAGTCAAGTTACATCAAAGTACTTGGTCATTATTTTGCCACAAAACAAAGTCTAGAACATAAACTGAAAACTGAAAAAAAACATAAAGTAACTATCCCCAAAGTAGATTAAGGCCATAGCATGCTCAAACCATACATGAGCTATCCAGAAAAGCAGCTAATGATCCAGCTAGGTACCAGTGTTCCCACCCTGCAAACCTGGGGGGGGGGGGGAAACGGAAGAAAAGAGGCGAAAGAAAACGGGTCAGTCAAAAAGACTGCTAAGTCCTATCTACTATTAGTATAAAAACTAATAAAGTTAACTGGACATGTAAAGTAGAGATGAAACATAGGGTGATAACTGGCATGGTGAAGAGACAGATCAAGTGTGGCATCGCATATACAAGGTTAAGTTGCACCAAGTGTGTACTAGTAATCTATGTCAAGTACCAACAAGAAAAGATCCCTTGGCCCAATCTTGGCCCAACATCCCGAGATGACCTAGATCAAGGTCCAACAACACGGTCTAGTCGATCGGCTCCCTAAAAGCCTAACTCGTCAAGTGTCGGTGTCATACGGCCCAATCACGAAGTGTAGTCAAACTGTGCTAGGTCCACCCTAGGGTGTATCAAGCCCTAGGGTGCCAACCACGGACAAAAATCAAGCACGCACAGTCTAAACCTACGGGTGCCCGTGTCTACTTTTTCAACTCCGGACCATGTGCACGACCATAGTCCGCCTGAACCTACACCAGCGCACCTACTCAGCCGTCGTTTTGGTCGCTTACATGTCAGCCCAGTAATCGTGCCCCACCCTAGCCTAGTCCCTAGGGTATCATGATACAATCAAGAGGGTTACTGGTGAAAAGGACCACGTAACTAGGGTTTCTAATGGGTTAAATGTGGTTAACCCTATCCCATCAAGTTGGTTAAGTGTACCCAAGGTTCATGACTTAACCCCGTCAACCCATCGTGTTTAATTGGTTAAGTATTCAAGTGGTCCATGACTTAACCCTATCATGTGGCATTAATTAATTTAATGCACCCAACCTCTCACATTAGACCTTGTTGTGGTTACTAGTTAAGCCGGGCGGGTCCGGGTAGCTTTACACCACAACTTGGTCTAACCTCGGGTTTCAAGTGCTACATGACCAACTACTCACATTGGGTCCTTTTTCTTGTAGCCACTAGTTAAGCCGGTCGGTTCCGGGTAGATTTATGCTACAAACTCAACCTAACCTCGAGTTGGCCACACTCATATTTTCTAAGTGTCATGTCCATTATTATGTTTACAAACATAATCACAAGTCAATGTTCATGTCATATTTTAAAATCATATTTCATGTCATTAATATTACCCAAACCCAACGCATTCCCATCGCATGTACGTTTCGCATAACATAACATAGATCAAAAGAGGGAACTTGGCAAAACATGAAAAAAGGGCATAAGGTAATAAGGTTGGCCACAAGTTAAACATGGTGGCATATGAGGCATAAATATGTTCATTTAAACTTGCATGTTACATTATGAGCCTCAAAACATGCATACCATTCAAACTTAGCAAATAGGTGAAACATGATCATAAATGGCATAAGATGATAGCTAGCGATTCGCATATAACACCATATGCAAGATAACATAAAGTTTATGAGAGATCATGAACTTGCATATTACATTATAAGCCTCAAAACATGCATGATATCAAACTTTAGCAAATAGGTGAAACATGATCATAAATGACATAGGATGGTGGCTAGTGATTCGCATATAACATCATATGCAAGATAACACAAGGTTTATGAGAGTTTCTATGTTGCTTTATGCAATATTTCCAATCAAAGCTCATAGCTTTCTATGCATAAGGTAAAGGTGATAGCTTTACAAACATGCATAGAATATATTTATGCATAACATGATAGGATCAAAGCACATATCATACTTAGGCCCAAACTCAACTTGCAACATGTCATATTTAACTTCATAGTTAGAATCTAAGAGTAGTATAGGGCTTACAATGCTATGAAGACTTATAAAATACAAATAAGATTGAGACAAAGCCACTAGCAACTCTAAAGACCCCCAAATAGCAAGCTTCAATGAAAACCCTTGAGAAATTTGAAGAAGATCCTTGCTTTGATGAAGAAAGAATGAACTTTGGCCTTAGAAACTCTCAAACAAGCTTAGGAACCCTCATATGAATGAAGATGGAGGCTATGACAAGAGGTTGGAGGCCATGATTAAACATTTTGGCATAGTTTACTTGTAGGATTGATTTATGATGACTTAGGCTAGGTATTAGGGTCTTTTTATAGGTGATTAGGTTAGTTTAGACCATAGGATTAACCCTAATTCAGATCTGGGCCATCAATTCATGTCACTAGCCTCCAAACATGTCTTAAGAAACAAGTCAGGTGCACCCAGGCCAGACTGGCCGACCACCCAAGTCGACAGGGGTGTCGACTGGGCAGTCGACACAGCCTTGGGTGTGTCGACTCCCAAGTCGACACCCCTGTCGACTTGGGGAGTGGCGGGATCTTTTCCCGCCTACCTGCCCAGCTGAATTTGAAATCTGTTTTTAAATTTAAATTTTCTGAAAACTTCCATGGGCCTTAACTGGGTCATACGGACTCCGATTTTCGAAAACTCGGACTCTATTTCGCGTATTTTTCCGAGACAAATGCAATGGCACAGCCCGTTTCCCTTGATTCAGATTTTATCATTGAATTCTGCCTTGATTTATGTTATAACTTGTTATTCAAAATATGGGTTGTTACAATAAAGATTCCTTTTTAACAACGTTTTATTCATTTGAAAAGATTTACTTTTAAATAACGGTTCTACACTTTAAAAATGATTTCCTTTTTATAACGTTTCTTTTTCAATTCTATTTGTAAATTGTTTACAAATATTTCCTTTTCAAATTTATTCTTGAAATATTCTAACTCCTTAAATTCTCTGAAAAATTCGCCATAACCTCCTGTGTAACGAGAGCATCAGGAAAATCCCCAAACCCGCCACACAGGCCTTTCCATTCAAAAAGAAAATGGTTTGTAATTATTTCCTTTTTGAATATCTCCTATTTATAAATATTCCAATTTATAAACATTTCTTATTTATAAATATTCCACTTTATAAATATCTCTTATTTATAAATATCCCATTTTATAAATATTCTATTTTCAATATCACTTTGAAAATCCCCTTATCAACATTTCGGTATGTTATGGTATTCAATCATATCAAATCACGATGTTCAATATCGTCCAAGTACATATAATCGCCCACAGATTTTATATCACATCATATAACAATATATGAAAAACAATAAAATAATTGTTGAGGAACCCAGTCGGATTCCTCCAACCTGTCTCCCTGCATCCACATATGTTACACAATATGATTATCATCACTTTCAGTTCAATATAAATTATTCTGATAGCAGAATCAATATATAAATATTTAACGGTTTATATATATATAATTACATATATATATATAATTTTGACTAACTGACTAGCAGTTCAATCAATCAACCAACACACAGTCAAACAGTCAATATTTAATAGTTCTAAAAAATACAACATGAAAATATAAACTGTTCAGAGTTAGTGAGATTTACTCACATTTGCAGTTCATCGTTAAAGAACGATAAACTGTTTGTTTGATTTGAATCAGACGGACAATTTATTTTACAATAAATTGTAACGAGCTCGGATTCACTCCCAGTCAGCTCCATTGTGAAGCTCTCGTCCATACGGTCCCAACGTGACTGACGGTTCGTGATTCTGATTCCATATGGTCGAGATATCGTGTTAACAAGTTATACGATGTTTTAAATTTAAGTTAAACCAAAAATTATAAAATAAAAGGGTCTCACCACAAACACTCCGACCCATTCTCCTCCTACCAGGCCCAACCCACACGGTACCATCTTCCCCAAATACCTCTTCCGTGACCTCCTTGTTGCCATTACCAAACTTCCTTCACCGAATTCTCCATCTCCTTTCATTGTAAAACCAAACAAAAATCACCGTATGAATTCTCACTTCATTCTCCATCTATCTATACCCGTATCGCAAAACTCGAATCACTCTCAAAACTCGCGACTTCGGCCATTTCCTGTAGCCTACGAACCAACCTGCGACAAAAATTACCATCGAATCGAACAAGACTTCATTGCTAGGTGCGGAATCTCAAGCTAGACTCAAAAACAACTACAGTTGCTTCAATCGATGGCTCAAACTCCCGAATTACTGAACCCTAGTTCACGCTGAAGACTTCGAGTACCAGGAAATGCACATCGTGCTTAAAACAAGGGACACAGAACTGGAGCCTAGTTGAAGACAAACCCGAAAATCACCATGCTTTGATTTATAGGATTTGCTATGATTTTATTTTGATTTTTGAATTAGAAATCTTTTACTGTAAAATGAAGAACGGCGGAAAAAAGTTCTGTTGACTTTGAGAAATGGAAATTTAGGTTTAGAATTAGGGTAGGTTATTTATAGGATTTTTATATTAATTTTTAATTCGAATTTTATATTTATTTTAAGCAGTCGTTGATTTTATATGTCTTCTAAAAATCCATACGGTCACATATGATATCCAAAAATCATTAGACTAGACATGCAGCTATAGCTCGACATTACGGTCCCAACGCAACTGGTTTCGTTGAATTTCGACTTCGTTTGCTCACATAGCGTATTTTTAACCATCGAAATACTGATTGTTTTTCACTCTAAAAATCCGTATGGCTACATAGTGACTCTAAAAATCACGAAACTTGACATCTAATAATAATTTGACATTGCGGATCCAAAAATATTAGTTTCGTCGAATTCTGATTTTGTTTGCAAAACCGGCTATTTTTAAAGCTTTGAATGACCCATTTAAATATATAAATATATTTAAATATAATTAAATTAAATATAAATAAATTTATATTATCGTATATATTCACCGAGGAATATCATACGGCTCCAGGGTAACTATATATTTGATATTTCAAGTCCAGATTGAATCGATATTCAATTTATATTGAAAAACCCTTTTATAACGTATATAAAGCGTTACGAATTATAACGGAATTCCATAGCGACTTTTCCGAAATTTGATTTGGATGTAAATCAAAATCGACACGACGAAATCCCGATTTTTCTCTTCCACTAGAAAGATATACTCCACCAGCTCCATATGTTTCTTGTTTCACAGAAATCCGGCTTAAAACGAATCCTGTACATTCAGTTGAAGTTCGAATCGCCAAATAGCGAACTACCGCGTCGTTACGCGCTCTATTTTAATTATATTATAATTCTACGTTCAAACGGACGTCGATTGAATATATTTGTCAATATAATTCAACTCTAACCTGAATTAAATCTAACGGACGACCCCGTTTACAGAATATTGTGATTTCCAATATTTTTGATTATTTCTGAATTAAATATATTATTTAATTGTTTAATTAAATTAATTATTCCATATTATTTAATTAACGACGATTTAATTCCCTAAATTCCAATTTATATAATTAAATTAATTAATTATTCCACGGCTAACAATGCGGGTCATTACAACTTAAGTTTCGTTCCTTTTCGAGGACGAAAAGTTTTTAAGTGGGAGAGACTGTAACAACCCTGAATTTTGGAATAAATTTAAAATTTAAATTTACTAATTTTAATGAGTTTATGATATTTAAAATAATTTATTTAGAATAATAATGATTAAAAGTTGATTTAAATCGAAGTTAGAATGAATAATTTAATTTTAGTTATAAAAGGAATTAGAAATAACGCGGTAGTTTGAAAAGTCAAACTTAAACTTTGACTGAACGTACAGGATGCAAAATTTAACGAATTTTAGTGAAACCAAAAATATTAGAATCTATTTAAAAATATCTTTCCAACGAATCCGAAATATCGAAATTTCGTAGCGGGAATCAAAAGTTATGCCCAGTTTAAAATTTAGAAAGGTCGCTATGAAATTTATGAAGGACAAAAATGCTACCTTTTGCATACGAAGGAATTTGGACTCGAAACCACTTCCATTGAGTTCAGAATGACGTTTCTGCCTTGAAAAACAGTAAAAACTTATATATTTTGAGTTTCGAAAACTATTTGTTTAAAAATGTATTTTTAATATTTAATATATATGCCTTGAAAATAGCCATTTTGGGTTTTCGATGAAACCACTTTTGTTGGAACCGGAATGTCAAATTATTGCTAAGTTTTATTTTCCAGACTTTTTCGAATTAATATGTGAGCGTGGCAAAAGAAAACGTGTCTTGTCAAGTTTCAGTCAAATCGGATCGACCAGAAAAAGGCCATTTTTCAAACAGTCTCAGAATTCGATGAAATTAATTTTGTTAGGACCGTATCGACAAAAGAAAGCCAGAAATAATTTTTCTATAATTTTCGGAGTCCGTATGTGGCCCCGGCATATTTGAATGTACGGTAAATATTTAATTAATTAATTTTTAATGTAGATTTAAATATATTTTTTACAAATTTCAAAATTGGGCCACGAGACCTGTCCCATTGCGTTCAGAAGGCGTCTAAACCTTAAGAACGATAGTAAGCAGGCCCAATTTGGAGACAGCCCGCATTTTTACCTTTATAACACGCTTTACGATGAATAAATTAATAAAAAAAAATTATTTAAAACCCTAGAAAAAATCACCAGCCGCCATCATCCAAAACCGAAGGCCATGAATGACCGAAAATTCAAACCTCAATAACTTTTGATCTGCTCAATGGAATTCAACATATTATATACCGAATCGAAGAGATTTTCAAGACCTTTCAATCCATACGGTTAGGATCGGGTTTCAGTGCACGGATTTCGCGAATTCTCAGCCTGAAGTGGTTGCGTTTGGGTGTGGTTGGCGGGTCCTAGGGGGACGCGAGCTGGGCCCCATGGCTGGCGCAGGAAGAGGCGGTCGGCAGCGTTCGTGTGGTGCGGTCTGATCTTGTTGCGGTGTCTCGTATTGTGTGCGGTGATGAAGGACTGGAGGTGGCTTTGGTTTAGACGGTGCAGGGAAATCAACGTAAAAGAAGAAGAAGAGAGGGGTTTGGGGGGAGGTGACGTGGCAACACCTTGGTGGGTGAGTTCATGGGTTAATTATTTTTATAATTTAATTTACAATCTTTAAAAATCCATAACTTCTCCATACGAGGTCCGTTTTGCGAACCGTTTATTGAGTTGGATTCATCTTTCCGAGATCTTCGCGATGGCGTTGACCGGATCTGAAAACAAGCACTTTGAATTTTTAGCCAAATCGAGGTGAGAATCTCTTATTTTTACAATTTAATTCATTTAATTGATTGTTTTATCGCTGTTAAATAATTGTTTGTATATTATTTAATAAGATTTGCGCGGTGATGAATTGTGATTGTTGTTGTGATGAATTGGATTGTATTGTATTAGTTAGATCTGTTATTGTATTATTCAAATCTGATGAATCCAATAAAAATCATCATGGTTTGTAAATTGGATTAAACTAGAATTTTTAATCCAATTAAAAATATTATCTTGTTTGTGGATTGGATTAGATTAGAATCTTTAATCCAAATAAAATATCATATTTTGTCATGTTTATTTTATTGACATTAAACTGTTAACATACCATCTTGTTTTTACTGTTGAATTGTATTAGTTTGCCAATTCAAAAATTTTGTGTTATAATAAAATGTTCAGAATGTCTTTTTAGATTTAAGATAATAGGTTTGTTATGAGACGTGATTTGATTCTATGATTGATGTGTGTATAGATCTGTTAATTTGATGGTATGGTGTTATAATAAAATTTGTAAACACATATAGATCATTTTTGTCGCTGAATAAAAAAATTGTCATTTTGTCAAAAATAACAAATTTGTTATTTTAATCAAAATAAATTAGTTGAAAACAAATTTGTTGTTGCTGTCAAAATAAATTGGTTGGAAACAAAAATTCACATTTTTGTGTTAATCATAATGGTCAAAATAAAAATTCACTTTTTATTTGTTATGTTAAACATGGAAATTGGTATGCAAATAAATATATTTCTTTTTATTTATCATGTTGAAGTTTAGGATTGTATACAAATAAGAATAAACATTTTTATATCATGTTTATACATGAGAATTCGTAAACAAATCAAAAATAGGCATTTTTATGTTATGCTATACATTGAAATGGTATACGAATAAAAATTATCCTTTATTTTGTCATTAGAATTATATAACATGTTTTGTAGACAAAATTATCTTTTATTTTTGTCATTAGAGTTATATAACATGCTATGTAGATATGTTACTTAAAAATGTTAATACATGCTAATTATTAAAATGTGTCATTTTCTTGTGTTAGCCCACAATGTTAATACATTATAAAAATACCATTTTTAGGTATAAGAGGTTAGCATAATAAAAATATCATTTTGTTTATAACATGTTATATGAGATAAAAGAATGTCACTTATGTAAGAAGTGTTAAAATTGATTAAAAATGTCACTTATATTAGAAGTGTTAAACTAGATAAACATGTCACTTTTGTTTAAAATGGTTATTTAGTATAAGAAGGGCATTTTATTAATAATGTTATGTTAAAATGGAAATGTCATTATATTAAAATTGTCATTTTGGTTAAAATGGCACATTAGAATAGAAATTATCATTTTATGTTAAAATGTTTCATTAGGATAGAAATTGTCATTTTGGTTAAAATGCCATATTAGGAATATGTTATGTAAGGTAAATTTGTCATTTATGTAGTCATTTATGTTAAATTAGAAAGAACATTTATGTTAAATTAGAAAGAACATTTATGTTAAATTTAAAAGAACATTTATGTTAAAAATTAGAAAGAACATTTATGTTAAATTTGAAAGAACATTTATGTTTAAAATTTGAAAGAACATTTATGTTAAATTTGAAAGAACATTTATGTTAAATTAGAAAGAACATTTATGTTAAATTTGAAAGAACATTTATGTTAAAAATTTGAAGAACATTCATGTGAAATTAGCAAGAACATTTATGTTAAAAATTTGAAAGAACATTTATGTTAAATTTGAAAGAACATTTATGTTAAAAATTTGAAAGAACATTTATGTTAAATTTGAAAGAACATTTATGTTAAAAATTAGAAAGAACGTTTATGTTAAATTTGAAAGAACATTTATGTTAAATTTGAAACAACATTTATGTTAAAAAATTGAAGAACATTTATGTGAAATTAGCAAGAACATTTATGATACAAATTTGAAAGAACATTTATGTCAGATTAAAAGGAGAATTCATTAAAATATTCAAATTAGAATGAAATTGTGTTAACATAAAAATCACATTTTTATGTTAAAAAGGGAATTCATTAAAATATTCAAATTAGGTTGGAATTGTGTTAACATAAAAATGAATGTCTTTTTAATTGTGTCCCTTAACACAAATATAACTTAGAAAAATAAACAATCTTTTATTTATGTTCTCTAATGTAATCAAAAAGTAGATTTGACATGTATCAAAATCACATTTTTTTTATATGTAAGTATAGAAATTGAGAAAGTACCAAGTTTTATTAAGATTTGGAAAGGTGTAAGTTATAGTATCTGAAATCAAGTTATTTTGGAAATATAGGATATTCCAAAATCAAGATATTTTGAAATGTGAAACATTTTAAAATAATGTTTTTAGTAGAACAATTATAATGATTAATTAAAATTGTACTTGGACACGTGGTTAGGTCACATTTGTGGTGGAAGTCTGCCCGGACCCGACCGGCATATCCCGCAGCCACAAATGTTGGGCCTAATGTGAGAGGTCCAAGTGCGCAAATACAAATTGGGCCAAGACACGAGGTTAAGCCCAACTTGTGGGATAAGTCTGCCCGGAACCGACCGGCCTATCCAGCATCCACAAGTTATAGGCCTAATGTGAGATATCTGGCCCATATTAAAATATAAATGGATAACTTAGAAATTGACGTTATTTTCACACCGTTATGTGGTAATAATGAAATAAATATTTTCACCCCCAAGTTTGTTATAAAAGGAAGTTACATTTTTAATAAAATAAGATAAGGATTATAAAAGTTTTACATTTTTCTTAATGTAAATATTAGAAAAGTTACATTTTTCTTAATGTATATAAAAGGAAAATAGGAAGTTACATTTTTATACGTAATTGGTGTAATATAGAAACCGACAATTTTCAATGTAAATAAGGATGAAATAGAAATTATATTTTTTATATGCAAATAAAAGGGATTTACATTTTTCAATGTAATCAAAGGAAATAAAGGAATGATTAGGAATTTATATTTCCCAATGTAAATAGAATATGAAATAAAAGTTACATTTTCAATATAATAATATATTGAAGTATAAGTTTACATTTCTCAATGTAAATAAAATAGGAATAGAAATTTACATTTTTCAATGTAAATAATAAGATTAGAAATTTACATTTCTAGGGAAGAGATTTTCATTAGAAAAATAATGAAACCAAATATACATTTGGTGTAAATTGAAAAATGGAAGAGTAAAATATACATTGATATGTTTAGGATGTGTATGTAAAAGTAAAGATAGCGATAGATCGTTATAAATTATTAACGACGGTATGAAATGGTTTCCAAATTTATATGTGCGAGAGTTATTTGGAAAGTCCGAGTTTACTCTCATTCCAAATAATGATACGACGTTCGAAGAATTGAAGACGGCGATTGAAGACCGACGATCTTCACATCGAATGGGTAACTAGTGTTGAGGCCCTTGATTGATTTTCTCCCAAGATGGGGCTAAGATGGTAGTTATCCGGACGTAGTGTTGATTTGTACGGATTTGGCTTTCGCTCAGACCCAGAGCATAAGTATAAATGGAATGTGTGTCTGACATTGTACTCCTTTATATATTGTACTTGTTGATTTTCTGCCGAATGTATGAATGATTGGTGGTGGAGAATTTATTCTCTTGCTTAACACCCTTTTGTATATTTTGGCAAAAGATTAATAGTATGATAAGGATTGACAGTGTGGCATACCAAGATGTAAAGATCAAGGTTCTTGTTGAAAAGCAGGCCTTGTGGTTAATGATCAAAGCACGGCCTATTTAGGCGAAGCTTTGTGTATAGCGTGACTTCGCGAGCCACACAACCCGGTTGAGTCTAAAACGGGAGGAGGGAACGCAGGGAGAGCAGCACGTTTCTTTCTTGCCAGAAGTGGTGTCGGTGCTTGAACTGGCTGATATTTGCTTAGGTGGATGATGGAATGTGGCGCGCCTCGGATGATAGGTCCTATAGGACCGGGAAACGTGTGTTCAGGAATAACTAATCCGCAACTCGTATGGTGGACTGGCCCTGCAGCTTTCCAAGGGTTCACTGCGGGGGATCCTGAGACATTAGCTAGAGTGTCTCGAATCGGTAAGGGGCTCCTCCCTAGCCTTGGCTCATGATGGAAACCAAATTCCAAATACGACCCTACGGACTTGATTGTATTACTAGTATGGAGGCATAGTAATATGGGATACTATTCTTCCTAGGATTGATACATTTACTTTGAAATGTTTTTGAAACGTATATACACTAATAATAATATCAAATTCGTTTTTATCGTACCAAGCATGTTTGACCATTATAAGGTAAAACCCTATCCTCCGGTTTGCGATGCATTGTGTGATGGGACTTGGGTCTTATGATGGTTTCATTTTTCTAAAAAGCATTGCGTTGTTTAACGATTTACCTTTAATTATGCACTGGCAATCCAATGGAATAAAACCCGTTCCGCGTTAGCGGCGTGGTCCTTGGATTTGCCTTATTACCATTAGTTAAATTAGTTAAGAATTCTCACACCAGTCCCATGACTGACCCATTGTTTATTTCCACCTTTGCAAACTCGGGTGCCCTCTTTTCCACACGGGCAGTCGAGTAGTTGGTCTACAGGTTCTTATCTCGAGCAGGATGCTGGATTGAAGCTTAAAGCTGTGTCCAGAGCATAGTTATCTTTCGCTGTATCTATTTTATTGTTTCCGCTGCAACGTATTAAAATATTGTAAATTATCGTCCGTTGTAATTTATCGATGTACTCTGATATTCTGTACTCTGATGTTACGTTACCATGATGTAATAAAAGTCTGCTGTTATTGTTCTGATGTTGTTGTATTCCCAAAGTTAATGTACTCGGGTTTTGAACGGACTTGGTCGATTTTGCGATCGATCGGGTCGGGCGAAACCCTGGTCGTTACATTAGGCCTTATACATAGTGATGTATATGGACCAATGAGTACGTCGGCTAGAGGTAGGTTTTATTATTTCATTACATTTACTGATAATTTCAATAGGTATGGTTATGTGTATCTGATGAAACACAAATCAGAATCCTTTGAAAAATTCAAAGAATTTAAAAATGAAGTTCAAAATCAACTTGGATAGAATATAAAGACTCTTCAAATAGATCGAGGAGGAGAATATTTAAGCCAAGAATTTAATCTATCTGAAAGAATGTGGAATTATATCACAACTCACTCCACCTGGAACACCACAATGGAATAGGTTGTCCGAAAGGGGAAATCGCACCTTATTAGATATGGTACGATCAATAATGATTCGTACAAATTGATCATACAGATCTTCCAATAAGCTTTTGGAGTTATGCCCTTGAAATAGCTGCATTCATACTTAATCGTGTTCCCACTAAAATGGTTCTAAAGACGCCATATGAGTGGACTGGGAAATGTCCTAGTGTGTCTTTTATAAAGATTACGGGATGTGAGGCATTTGTTAAACGTCTTTCTTCTGACAAGCTTGGACCCAATCCGATAAGTGTTATTTTGTAGGGCATCCAAAAAAACAAAAGATATATTTCTACAAACCTTCTGAGAATAAAGTATTTATTGCTCGAACCGATATTATTCTAGAAAGAGAACTAGTTTCTAAAAGTACCGACGAAAATAAAGTAGAACTCGAAGAAATTCGGGAACCACAAGATACCATTGAACTAGAAGTTGAACAAGAACCACAAACTATTGTGGAAACTGAGCCTACTCAAATTACACAAGATATTCGTAGATCTGGTAGAATACGTTGCATGCCTGATAGATATTTCGAATTTCTTATGACTCAAACTGGAGACGTAATGCTCATAGATCAAGATGAGCCCACTTCATGCCAAGAGGCTATGAATGTATCAGAATTTGAGAAAAGGCTTGAAGCCATGAAATCTGAAATGGATTTCATGTACACCAACCAAGTATAGACTTTGGTTGATCTACCTGACAGGGTAAAACCAATCTTATGTATGTGGGTCTTCAGGAGGAAAACTGATATGGATGACAAAGTACAATCCTATAAAGGTCGGTTGGTGGTAAAAGGTTTTAAACAAATTCAAAGAGTTGACTACGATGAAAACTTCTCTCTAGTGGCAATGGTTTAATACATTAGTATTATACTTGCAATTGTAACCTTTTACGATTACGAAATCTGATAAATGGATGTCAAAACTACCTTCCTTAACGGAAATCTTATCGAGGATGTGTACATAACACAACCTGAGGGTTTTTTCAATTCAAAAAATGCTAGAAAAGTATGTAAGCTACAACGATCCATTTATGGATTAAAGCATGCATCCCGGAGCTATAATCTTCGTTTTGATGAAACGGTCAAAGAGTTTGGCTTCATTAAGAATGAAGATGGACCATGTGCACACAAGAAAAATAGTGGGAGTAGCATTATATTCCTAGTATTATATGTTGATGACATATTACTTATTGGGAATGATTTTAGTTCATTAAAAGCGGTAAAGACATCATTAGGAAAAAGTTTCTCCATGAAAGACTTGGGTGAGGCAACATATATCTTAGGTATCAAGTTCTATATAGATAGATCAAGAAAATTGATTGGCTTAAGTCAGAGTACATACATTGACAATGTGCTAAAAAGGTTTGGCATGCAAGAGGCGAAGAGAGTATACATACTCATGTCACATGGTATGACACTCTCTAAGACTCAATGTCCTAAATCACAAAATGATAAAGAACACATGAGAATAGTCCCTTATGCTTCGGCAATAGGATCAATCATATATGCAATGTTATGTACTCGTCTGGATGTCTCATACGCTTTAAGTATGACAAATAGTTTCCAATCTGATTCTGGTAAAAGTCATTGAACAACAATCAAGAACATTCTTAAGTACCTTAAAAGGACTAATGACTCAATCTTGATATATGGAGGTGAATCGGAATTAATGGTAAAAGGTTACGTAGACGGTAGTTCCCAAACCGATAAAGATGACTATAAGTCATAGTCAGGTTATGTGTTTTTCCTTAATGGTGATGTTGTAAGCAGGAAAAGTTCAAAGCAAGAAACAGTCATTGATTCAACATTGGAGGTTGAATACATTGATGCTTCTTAAGTTGATAAAGAGGTTGTTTCGATTTAAAAGTTCATCACTGAACTTAGTGTTGTTCTATCCATTTTTGATCCAATAGATTTTATTGTGACAATAATGAGGACATTGCACATGCCAAGGAACGTAGATCACATCATCAATCAAGACACATACTTAGGCGATACCATCTCATCCGTGAAATTGTTGACAGAAGAGATATACATATCTACAAAGTTCCAACATATAATAAGTTGCAGACCCACTGACTAAAGCTTTATCGCAGCAGAAGAATAATAGTCACACTGATTTCATAGGTATACAATACATGAGTGATTGACTCTAGTGCAAGTGGGTGATTGTTAGAGTTTGTGCCCTAGAGGAAATCTATTTGATGCGATTGGATTACATTATTGATGTTATCTTTTATTTTGAATAAAAAAGAATTTATTATGTTATATCTAATGCGTAATATAAATATTAACATAACATAAATTCTTAGAATAATAATATAGAATTATATAGTTTCAAGTAAGTGACTTGAACATGAGATTGTATAATATAATAAGTATTGTGATTCTTAAAAGTCCCTAATCAAGTTTTGTTGTAAACAGGACAACAATGAAGCATTGAGCTAGTATTTTGATTGATTGATGATCATATCTCATTGATCATGAATATGTGAGATATTAATGTCAATACATAGATAGTGTTAGAGAACAGTGTATTGGGCAGACCCAATTTGTGAAAATTCCACGGAGCATAATAAGAGTGTCATTAGTAATTCTCATAGTGACAATGATGTAATAGTCCTCATACCTAAGATCGTTATATATTTTATTCGAGAATATTTGTGTTTTGATATCGTCAAAAGTTACTCTTAACAGAGTAAACAATAAAGGTGATTATTGGATACATCTCGAATCGACTAAATATTATGAATGATCTAGATGGAATTTAATCTTACAATATTAGCAGAGATATCCATGGGTCTTTTGATTGAGTAAGATTATGAAATGCATGGCCGTGCTCAAATACTGATTTGTTTTATATATAGTCTGCTCGTAGATCAAGATAAAATGATTAAATTATAAAAAGGATGATGCATTTCATGCCTTGAGTTTAATGTTGGATATAATGGTTAAAATGATTAAATTACGTTGAAACATTGGTCACTAAAAAGGTTGTATCAAATCATTGATTTTATTATAACTTGGGTAATAGCGAAGTATTACTAGATGCCGCTCACTGTTTATAATTTTAAATATAATTTAAAATTATTGTCAACGTTATAATAACTATAGGGTCATACACTAAGAAAATTTGAAAGGGATAACCATTCTTGGAATATTAAAATATCAAACGTTGGTATTTTAAAATCATGTAAGGCTTGGTACACCGTTTTTGTTTCGTTTGGATATGCGTCTCGTTCATTTAAAAGAGGCGTCTTCCTCTTTTAAGATATACGCAGAAAATAAAATCCAAAATCGAAGAAACCAAATCAGTCGTGGCTAGTACCTCAAATCCCAATCTCGATTTCGTTTGACGATCAGAAAATGTTCGTGGATACTATAGAGACGACGTTGATTCAAGCAGCGTTAAAGATTTGATTCAATTCGGTTCTTCTTCAAATCCATGTTTTTGCAAATCCAAATTAATACGTCTATCACTCTGATTTATTGTTTTTCGCTTGGATCCTATTATTTGGGTTGTAAATTTTTGATTTCCGCGGCCAATTTCATCGAAAATACCCAACATCGCAGTTGAGAAGAGAGGAAAACTCTAGTTTTAATCAAGAGGGGGTATCAGAATATAATGTAACCCTAACTTTTGTTTATATATCTTTTTTTGTATTACAACAGTTTGGGCTGCATCAACACTTAATCACTGCCGCAATCCATTCTTATTTCTGTATACCTATAAAAGGGCGATAGCTTACTAATGTACATAAGATTAGATGGCGTTTGGTTTATTTTGTGTTTTGAGTTTTGAGTTTTCGACGTTTTTTTTTTAAAGTTGCGAAAATTTGAAGGATAGCGGAGGTGACGAAACAATGACGAAGGGGGTGATGGAGGGTACGGGAGGACGACGCATGCATGAATTTGTCAACTGTTTTTTAAAATACGGAAAACAATATAAAGTTGTTGTTTTTTATGTATTAATTTTGTTTTGTAAAACAATCATTTTTCACGATGTGTGTGCATCGTTTGTACGTTTGTATGTATGAAAACCCAAGATTAAAAATAAAAAATCAAACGAACCTAAGATTCTGCAATTACATTTAGTTTTCATCCTTGTTTTTTTCCTTCAACGAAGGAAACAACTTTAAAGATTACTTTAAATTAACTTCCACGCTCTAGTGAAACTTTCTTAGTACGTGGGACCAGGAAATGAACTGGTGAGAAATAATTAAAATCAAACAAGACCTTCTTCACTCTCACTCTAAAAAACAAAGCTAAAGATTACTCTAACAGGCTAACAGCGATGAGCCGCACTTCGGGAGCCGACGACATTGAGCTCGTCAATGTTTACAGCAGCAATTCACACGAAGACGAAGGTGATATGGTACGTGATCATACCTCTGCAAAAGAGTATTGCTACTAATTGTTAGTTTGGCAGAGCCACGTTGAACCTGAGGAGGGCACGTGCCCCTCCCAGGATTCAAGGTTCCCATTATTATTTGAGCAAAGCTGCAGCCCATCTCATTGGTTAATTGCGACTGTCATTAGCAAATTCCTTATTATTTTTTGCTTTTGGTTATATATAAGTTAAAAATGAGACAGCCTATTCTTCTGCTGATACATGGTGGCTCAAATATATCACGTGCCTTGTATTTCCACTGCCTCTTTTTATTTTCTTCCATTCTTATCCCAAGATTGTTAATGGACCATAAACATGTAACCTTATATCTCAAGCTATATCAGGCTATTACTTTCTATTATCATTCTTTTCTGTGCAAAAGACAGTTTATTTCAGTTTGAATAATATATCAGATTATCAGATCTTGGTTCTACATTTCTCTTCACTATTACACAATCACAGATCCAACTCAAATTTTAACAGTATATACTTAAGAACCTTGAAAATATCAAACTTCTGCAAATTGGCATCAGCAGTTCAATAAATCCGAGGAGCAACGTTCATATTAGAGTTCTAGTGTCCAAATTTTTGCAAACAATACTTTTTTTTTTCAATATTGTTGTCTTTGAATCATGGATTTTTGAATTGTGCCCTCGCCAGCAAATAATCCTGGCTACGCCACTGGTTTAATTATTCAAATATAAATGCATTCAGATTGTTACAGTGGATGATTTCGAATTTTGGTTTATGGGGTTTGTTAGCTACCATAGATCTTTGAAGTATTTACAAAGAGTCCTCTCTGAATCAGAATGAGAAGCAACACAACTTTGTTGTTTCTAGATGTTATTAATATAGAAAATCTGGATTGATTTCCCCTTTGTTGACCGACCTTGAAGGATATGACCCAAAACAAAAAAAGTTAGAAGAAGAAGAACGGTTATTTTATTTTATTTTTAAAGAAAAGAAAAAAGAAAAAAACCCGCTATTATTCCCTCTGTGATGAGATGGTTATATGTAATGGAATCCTGTTTCTTAGTGGTTATCTTCAGTTTCAGTAATGTTGTTGTATTGAATTGGGTGGTTGCTATATCCATCAGTTTGCAACAAATATTTGAACTATGGCCGGCCATATTTTCCACATAACAATTTACATTGAGTAGAGTGGCATATAAATAAATTGTTGCATAAGCTTAGCAAAGAAAAATTGAAGATGAGTTAGAGGTAATTCTGTGTTATCCAGGAACATACCTGATTCAAACAAACAGAAATGCACTGGATCTCTTTAATTTTTGCTCATTCATTATCAGATAACATAGGTCAATCTTTCATCTCTAGCTAAGTATCCACAAAATTATCATGATGTTATTAGACTGAAAGTAAAAGGTAAAGAGCATATTTCCTATACACATCTATAAAACAGGTTTGTTTATATACCTTTTTTGAAGTTTGACTAATCTCAATGATTTTGTTTACCTGTTCAGGAAATCAACAACATTGATGTTGAAGAACCACAAGAAGGAGGGCCACGCAAATTGTCAATGATACCGTTGATTTTTCTAATTTTTTTTGAAGTTTCGGGTGGTCCTTTCGGTATGGAAAACACCGTTAAAGCGGCAGGACCACTCTTAGCTATTATTGGTTTTCTAGTATTTCCTGTACTATGGAGTGTACCCGAAGCTCTAATTACCACAGAGTTAGGTACAATGTTCCCTGAAAACGGGGGTCATGTAGTTTGGGTATCCTCAGCCATGGGCCCATTTTGGGGATTTCAGCATGGTTGGATGAAATGGCTTAGTGGTGTCGTCGACATTGCCCTCTATCCAGTTGTCTTTTTAGATTACATCAAAGCAAGTGTGCCGGCATTAGGAGGAGGGTGGCCTAGAAAAGTTTCAGTACTAGGTTTAATAGGTATTTTAACATTGCTGAACTATCGTGGCTTGGTTATTGTTGGTTGGGCAACAGTTTTTATTGGAATCATGTCATTGCTGCCATTTCTGGTTATGGGAATTATATCAATACCTAAATTGCAGCCTAATAGATGGTTAGTAGGGGATATTCGAAAAGTGGACTGGAATTTGTATCTAAACACGCTTTTCTGGAACTTGAAGAACTGGGACTCGGTCAGTACCTTAACAGGGGAAGTACAAAACCCTAGGAAGACCTTACCTAAGGCTCTTATATATGCGGTTATACTAGTTGTTATAGTATATTTATTTCCACTTCTAGCTGGCACTGGGGCAATACCACTTCACAGAGATTCATGGGAAGATGGCTATTTGGCGAATGTGGCATCGGTTATAGGGGGAATATGGCTACGCTACTGGTTACAAGGAGCAGCTGCATTCTCTAATATAGGCATGGTTGAAGCTGAAATGAGCAGTGACTCATATCAGCTCTTGGGTATGGCCGAAAGAGGGATGCTGCCTGAAGTCTTTGGAATCAGATCAAGGTATGGAACGCCAATTTTGGGCATTCTGTTCTCTGCATCTGGTGTGCTTCTGCTGTCTTGGATGAGCTTTCAAGAAATTGTAGTAGCTGAGAATTGTATGTACTGCTTTGGTGTGATACTGGAGTTCATTGCATTCATAAGGCTGAGAATGAAGTACCCTAATGTTTCCAGACCTTATAGCATACCTTTAGGGACAGTTGGGTGTTCTTTGATGCTGCTTCCTCCTACAGTGCTGATGGTGGTGATTTTGGCGTTTTCTACGTTGAAGATAGTGTTGGTCAGTCTCGGTGCTTTTGTGATTGGGGTTGTTTTGTATCCGGGTTTGAAGTACATTGAAAAGAAGAAGTGGTTAAGGTTTTCGGTTAGCAGTGATCTCCCTGAGTTTGGAAACGTTCTGAATGCTGAATATCGCATAGTACAATGAGTTTTAAGTGCCTTTTATTCCTCCTTTTATGTTGGAATGTGGAAACAATCTTTTGGATGGTGAATTGATCGATGAATACAATTAGGTATGTACTACTTTTTATATGTCAGTTCATTGATACATACACTGCGAGGTTATGTGGCAGTTTGGAAACTCTGCATATATTAGTGAAATATTATGACGAAAATATGCATTTATAAATAATGAGTTCGAGAACACAAAGTACTCTAGGGGAAAAGTGATTAGTGGAACTAATTTTTGATGTAACGACACCATTCCGGTCATGAGTAATACATTAGCAGATTTATTGAAAGCATTTCATATCTTTAAAACCGGAATGATTAAACAAGTTATAAATACTCTTAGATGTTTGCTTTTTGTCACATTGAATAAATGACCATGGGAATAAAGCAGATTCCATTAATAGTTTGTGACTTGTTCCTACATGATGCTAATGAGATCCAACACTCCCACATTGTTTTTCTTTTGTTACGCAAGTAGGATAACTATCATAGACTGTTTGTTGAGTTCCAATTGTTGAGGGGATTGGCTGATATGCAAACAGATGAATTATAACAAGTGAAATGCGTTATGTTCGATGTATCAGACTGATTAAGTGAAATTTATATGATAAATGGACTATCAGTTAAAGACATTGATTATTTTTAGACTTAGATAAGAGAATTAATTGATTGTCCACTTAAAGGAAACTTGGCAAGGGAACACACCCATTTGACAATGTTATTCACTAAATGTATCCACCATTTCTTGATCAAAGCAATTGATCCAGTAGGAGACCAGCAACACTAAGGTTTGATATGTTTTGTTAATAGTTTATGCATTGTATTTTTATTTAAATGTGCCAGAAAATGCTCTTACATAAAGAAGAATGAGGAAAGCACTTTTTATCCCATGTATGAAAGAGGTCGTTGTAACGAAAATTATTTCTTCCTTGAGCTATAAAGGTCTAGTTGATTTTTTTTTTTCCTATGAAACTGATTTTTTTTTTTTTTTTTTTTATTTTGAAAAACTAGCTAAGGTCTTAAATCCAAATAAGCATATATTTTATTCTGTTTTGTGAATAGATATGTTTGCACGTTTTCATTTACTACTGTGGTCACAATGGAAAAAAATTCATTGCTCTGGGTGTATTGTGTACAAATAGGGAAACCCAACTTATTTCTCTCCATCAAATACGCAAAAAAAATGTTGTCTACCTTATTGTTTTTTTATACAAAACATTGAACCATCTTTAAAACAAAAAAGAAACGAAAATTATATATATTATTAATATTTGGTCCGTTTCCCCTGTTTTGAGTATGTGTAGAGTTGCAAACATGATTATATTGAATATATGGTTGTTGATCATAGTTGTGCAACGATAATCCTCAATCATTCATCTTGATGCGCACTAACTACTATACATACTGGATAGTATTTTACCTTTGCATGCTCAAATATCCTATTATATTGTATATCCTACAGGAGGCGACATTCACATAAAACAGATACAACTATTCTCTTTTTGTTTGCAGTTTGTTCCTTCATTGTTTGAAAATTGGTCTTATTGGTATCAAAAACTTGGATGGAGAAACACTATTGAATAATATATGGGTCTTTAATTCACCAGAACGAATAAGATTCACTTTAAGGCATTAAATTATACTATTGTCATAATGTAAAAAGCATGTAAACTGATGCCATATGAAATTCCGAATTCACACTTAAGCGATTTACGCTTCCCTCCCTTATTATTTCTCTTTTGACATTTACTCTTATTGATTCTCTTTCCAGTAACCTATATTACTGCACTTAATTTTTGAGATTTAAAACCACTCAAATTTCTCATGTCCTTATTCCAAATTCTTCCTTGATTCTCTATTTTACCTTTCACACGAACAATCCTCGATGATTTCAATTTCTATCTCTGTCATCGACGCACTAGAGGTCCTTATTATGTTAGTAATCATCCAGACATGTACTTAACACTCACACTATTTTTCTAATTTGTAGCAGTTTTTTTATTTTCATCTACTTATAGTCGAGGGACGATAATTGGTTTGCTATTGGTGAAGTCTATATCCATGTCTACCTTTGTTTTGTTTGATATGATGAGAAATTGCATAAGTAGTAAGTATCCATTTAATCTGATGCCAATTTATGTTATCAATGTATATTTAAGATGATTTACATTTATTTGAACTTCAATTAATCTTTGGTGGATGAACCCTAATGCTTTTCATGTTACAGTTTAGCTATTAATAAACATGAGCTAACCTCAACTTTGTTTATTGATAGTTCTAATTTCATGTTTTATTTATTAGAATGCAAAGTTGACCAATGAAGAAAAATATATGAATCACCGATTAAACACAATTTGATTACAAACTGAAAAGGCATTCAACCTAACTAAATTGCTTTTCTGAATTGTGATAGAATCCTGATTGTGTGACTGGGGTAAATTTAGGGTATTTCATATGCTACACCAACTCAATAATGATGGGTGATTGTTAATTTGTAATCAATTGTTCATAATCAAATATTTTAGCATAGTTCTATTTTAGTTATATGATTATTAATTATTTTTCCTATGGAATTATTACTCCTTTGATCAAGTGTGGATGAAGATGAATTAATGAGTTTTTGCAAACAAATTTGTGAAAGATTGCAGAAAACCAAGATATTTTGGTTGTAGATTTAGAGAATTTATTAATATTGCTTCTAATGATTTATTTTGGTCAGCTTTGAAAAAAAATTTGATTTTTTTGTTAATATTTTGACACATATGTTAAGATGAAGATATAATGTACAAGTTATACCCTCATTTACGATTTGTGAGTGTCAAGCTAAATAAGTAAGTTTACCGTGACTAAACTAAGTATTTGTTTGGTTATTCCATCCATCAACAAGCAACATATTTGAAATGAAGTTAAAAGTACTACATTTAAAAATTACATCAATTATGAAACTTCTGCATTTAGAAACTACATTTGATATGGTTCCAGTTTGTTCCAGACTACGCTTCAAACTATTTTATTATATTTATAAATTTATTTCAAACAAGATATGTTAAATTTAAATTTATTTTTCTGGATGAGATTTATAGTTTCCAGCTAGGATTTAGGTATCAGTATATCTAATGTTGGCTTCAAATATGCATATTAATCGTTTCAGATCTGTTTGTGAGAATGGTGATCATTCTTACTCAATAAAAGGCTAGGAATTACTAAATAAACACAAGTTGATTGGAAATCGGACAAGAAGTCATGGTAACTGATCAGAAACATCTTGTGAGTCGTGATCGAATCAAAATGGTGAATAAATAGGCACGCTAGATGATTTTGGCATATAGTTGTTGTGCTTCTAGCATTATGTTGAATCATAAATCTAATGATCAAATTGCAAATGGAGTTTTTATCTTACATTATATTGGAAATCCTGAATTATTTGGAAGTTGTGCATAGAATATATATAGCTGTTTTTGCAGTTCGATTTAATTTGCTTTTAATCTTCCTTTTTGTTATAGTTCAGTTATGGCGTTTCGACTTAAGGATACATCCTTTTTTGGGAACTTCATCCTGTTTTGGATTGTACCACTTACCGGGATTGTGTGTATCTTTAGTCAACATCAAGAAATGTTTATATTCGGTTGTTGAGTTAATTTTTCTTTTTTCTGATACCATTTGAATATAGTACTTTGAAAATTGAAAATGAAAGGCATAAGCGATTAGCTATAAATCTTGACAAATTATACTTGATTTTCTACATGACTTAAGATTGCGTAAACATCCACTTTACTTAGAACATAGTTAACTTATATCCCTCTTTATTTTGCATTTTCCAGACTACATGACAATTCAATATGTGTTTTCCCTGACTATCTCAATGAATAAATTGTTTATCATATGATATCTCCTTTAATATAGGTTAGCTCAACGATGTAAATCTTGAATATCTGCAAGAGGATCTGCCCTTCTGTAATTCAACCTGCTTGCATGGATGGACGACATAAAGCCATCAAGTAGCTTTCCGTTTATTATTATTAATTTTTTTTACTATTTTCCTGGTTCGTATTATGTAGAAATTTAAATAGGAACTACGTTGTTCTTTTAACCATGTACGGCTAGCTTTGTACTATTTCCTACTGCAGTGACTTGATTTTCCGCAGTTTGTTATGCATCTGTAAGTTCTGCTTTATATTCTTAAAATCTTACATACAGTGGGGTATCCATGTAGTGCAATATTTTGTTTAGGGTCCGACTGATTTTGTAGATTGTACTAACATGTTCGATCCAAAAACCATGAAATATTATAGTTCTATGTTTTGGGCCTTTTGGCGTACCGAATCAAAACAACATTTAGTGTAATAATATCTAATTAAAATTTAAATAAATATTAAACTTAGGTATGTCTAGCGTACTGAATCAACATTTAGGTATTAAATTTATATCGGTATTAAAATATAGATTAATATTTATATTTAAGAAGAATTATAATGCTATCTATTGGCGAATCAAAATTTACCCAGAATAATTCCATTATTAATATAAATAAATATCAAAATTTAGGCATGTCTTGGTATGGCATTAACATTGATATAAATATGTTGTAACAGCTATACGTAATCAATAATCTCAATATTACAAAATGTAAGTTATGGCCTCAATATGAGCTAGAAAAAGAAAGCTAAACTACAAAAATGTTAAATTATTTTACGTTCATTATGTTGCATATAAAGGTACTTTTATCATTATGGATTTATGGTCTATTACATTTTGTTTCATTTATATTCAAGTACAATTATGGTTGATTATAGGTGAAATTCCCAAATTGATTCATCTACAATTGAAAAAAAATAAAGTTATAAGCGTTTATTAAGTAATTTTTTTTTTTATATAAATTGTCATGTGGGGCTCTGTTTGGTTTCAATTCTTAATTTTTTTTTTAAACCTTATTGAGGTTTTATGTATCTTCTCTGATTACAACAGAAAGGATGGAAAAAAGATAAATCCTCCACACAGTCATCTATTTTAGGACATACTCCTATGTAAAGAAATATTGTTGTAGCTTAAATGAGTCAATTTTATCTATTCATAACCATTTAAAAAAGGGGAATTTAGAACAAAGGCATGATTACTTGTTCCCGATTAGTTTCTAGAATTCATTTACAAGTTAATTAGTTTCCAGGACAAGTAAAGGAAAATTTCACCTGATATCCCACACATTTGCACCAAATTTCACCTGAAATCCTGTATATTTGTATGAAAGGTAAATTCATTTATTTTAACATAAGTGGTTAATATTTTTATCTTTTCTATAAAAATTGGATAAATGCTTAATGTTGATTGTGTTAATGAAGAACAAAGGATAAATTTTCTCATTTCGATAAGATTTAATAAAGTTAATTTTTACGGTTTTAAACTTTTCATTGAAATTATCCACTAAATTTTCTTATATTCATACCATTTCGGGATGTGATGGTTTGTCAATTAAGTTGGTGGGTTCAAAAATGCCTTTGCGATCAAATAGTCTAATGAAATTTGCAAGCATGCCAAAGCTTAATGTGCATTTTGTTTAAAGCTTAAGTTATTTGGAAAAAATAACATATTCACTTCTAGTTCAATCGATTTTACCCAAATCCACTCAATTCTGTTGGTTATTTAGACTGGAAGTTCGCATCAAAAGTTAGGCTATTGTTGATGATGGTTTAAAGCTTGGTCGCATTAATGCTTTGATGCTTAAAACGTTAGTCAAAGAATTGAAAGGTTATAGATATTACTTCAGCTACTTGACTTTGGTTGGTTGAGATAATTGGAAGAACGTGAGTTAGATTTTAAACAGAAAACTTATCTGTTTGCAAATTGAGAGGATAGTTCATAAAGAAAAAGTTGCTTTTAAGTGCATGTTAATTTCTACATCCATGCTTTGATATTTTTCATGATTCTCGAGGGTTAACATTACATTCATTGCTAGATGAATGACAGGTAGGTTGCGACACATTTTTTTTATGCGTCAGTGAATATATGATCTTTTTTGTGCTGATTGTAGCCTAAATAAAGGGTTATAATTTTTCATTCTAAAGTAAGCAATCATCAAGTTATTTTGTCTCTTATATTTACATTTTATATTATATATTTTATAATTGATCATTTTAAATATAACAATATCACAGGTTACCATGCAATTTATATTTCGTTTCTATCATTTATCTTTTAAATTTAAAGATAACTTATTATTGTGTTATTTTTCTTTTACCCTTATTAATATAAAAATTATTTACCATTTTGCATAGTGAAGATAATAGAATCATCGTTTTGTATATAGTTACTTATAGAACTACAAATTATCTATCTTTCCGTTGAAATAAAAAATTTTATAGATGAAGAAATTTTTATGTATTTATATCTTTTTATAATTCGTAACTACCGATAGACAATAACGTTTATTCATTATCGTTTAGTATAAGAAGATAGATAAATTCAACATTTTTCATATGACTATGATGGAGATTATTTCAGTATGGGTTAAGCTCCGTATAATGTAATGTGCGAAATGATAATTGCTTTAATCCTTTTTGGTCATCTATGATATTTGTCTAGCAAAATGTGTAATCCTTTTGTCTTTTATCGTTACCTATAAAATGACAAACAAATTTATCAGTTTTCATAAAAGAGGTAAAAGAATTACCATTTTATATAAAATCAATTATAAATCTATGAAAGCGTTTATTCTTTGCTGGTATTCCTTTCATTCCAAGATTATAGTCATTTTTGCCTTTTTTGTTCACTCTGTTCTTTATTCAATTGGTGGATATATGTTGTTCTGTAGTTGCAGTTGTTTAGTAAATCGGTATGTGTTTTGCCAACAACAGATATTATTTGAGCAGTGTGTTTTCATAGCACAGCTAATATTCCTTTCAAGACCATCTAGGTCTTGTAATTATGGAATTGCTTTTAGTTCGACGGAGGTGGGTGATTGCTGAAGTCAGGTGGGGGCAGTATGGTGGTAATTATGGAATTGCTTTTAGGAGGAAGTGGTAGATGAAAGTGAATGTAATGACTTTTTCGAATGAAGGCAGCAAATTATCACTGTGGTTTGGTAAGGGCAGTTTTATGGTAGTTGTTGTTGGCAGTTAGGTGGAGGTTGCGGTGTTTTGTGATTTATGCTGACATTGTTGATGGTGGTGTGGGAAGAAGATGAGGTTGGGAGCTGCCTGTTGTTCTGAGTGATTGGGAGGAGGGAGGTTGAAGTTCTGGCAGGGTGTCGTGGCACTTGTATGCAGGGTGTTATGGATTGTTTTATGGATGAAGACTTGTGTCTAAGGCAAGGAAATGGATAGGTTGTTATTGGTCACAGGGGGCTGTTTGGTGGAATTGAAGTGAATGGAAGGTTGCTGATGGGAGTGGCTATTGCTTGTAGAGGAATGAGAGACGACTGGAAGTGCGGAATGTTTGTGGTGATCAATTGAAATGAAGTAAGGCAGTTTGCTGTAGACGATGATGTAATCAACTAGCTTGTGTGAAGCTAATAGCAATGTGGTCCTTTTTGCTTCATGTTAAATCTCTCCTCTCTGTACATATAAAATTCTAACACATCCACTGTTGATTTAAGTTGTCATGTAAGAATGAGGGATTGAAGTTGACTATGTGATTAATTAGAGACCAATCAAAATGGGTTTGCGCTGATTAATTACAAGCATCATGCTAGTGTATTTGCTAGTTCAGTTGAAACAATCTTATAATGCTTGTGCTGAGTTTGAATGTATGATGAAGACTGAAGAGTGGATGCATGCCACAATATATTACTTATAGGCCATTGGCAAAAGAGTAAATGAGGTAAGAAATAGTAGTTAAGGTGATGAAAATGTCAGAATTGACAGCAATGCCACATAGTGTGAAGTTGCTTGAAACTTCTAAAGATGGAGAAAGAGAAGCTGCTGTGGTGAAAGAAAATAACCATGAAACCTAAAGTAATCCTGAAAACAATTAAAAGTTTTTGAAGACCCGAAGGATCAAACTATATTGAAATTGAATGGAAGGAATACAAGCCTGACTTAGTGTGCTGTGGTGATATATGACAATTCAACACGTGTTTTCCCTGATTATCTCAATATTTTGTAATATTTTGTTTAGGGTCCGACTGGTTTTGTAGATCGCACTGATGTACAACGTTTATGCCCTAAACAAAAAAAGTTGCCCAAACCAACAGCTGAAGCCAACCAAAGTTTATGTCCTGAACAAATAAAGTTGCCCAAACGAACAGCAGAAGCTATTCAAAATCGAACACAAGACCTACACAATCTTAACCACATGCAGTTCCAAGTGGACTAAGTAGTTCATTGATTAGCACTCCCATCTATTTCTATTTGATCCCAAAATTTTTGCTCCACCACCACAACCAACTTCTGGTGGTTGCTTCACCGCGGGGGGTTGCTCTAGACGGCCGGCTGCTCCGACTAGACTTTGAGCCGGCTCTGAATTTACGACATGCAAGTTCAACATATGATTTTTACTTCCATGCTTATTTAATTGGTATAAAACAGATAATTGAACACTCTGATCTCTAATCAAATTTTCTTCCATATGACGTTTACTTGCAGCCTTTTCTGTTTGCACAAAACTATATGAATCGATATACTACCAATTACGTGGACTCGTAGCTAAGTCCAAAAATAATTACATGACCTTTTCATGTGATACTGGATATGTTTCAATCTTATATATATATATATATATATATATATATATATATATATATATATATATATATATATATATATATATATATATATATGTATGTATATGTATGTATGTAACATGCAACGTGTTTATGCGCAACTAATTAGGCTTTATTGGCGTGAAATATGCCATCTCCAGATTCTCCACTGCTATTATTATTGAAATGTGACTAAAATTGCAAATATCTTTGGTAAATTTTAAGCTGCCGGAAACAACAATGAAATAAACGTAAATAACCGCGAACAGGAACTTCGTGTGCGTATAACATTTATAGTTCTACGTTTTGGGCCTTCTGGCGTACTGAATCAAAACAACATTTAGTGTACAATATCTAATTAAAATTTAAATAAATATTAAACTTAGGTATGTCTAGCGTACTGAATCAACATTTAGGTATTAAATTTATATCGGTATTAAAATATAGGTTGATATTTATATTTAAGAGGAATTATAACGCTATCTATTGGCAAATCAAAATTTACCTAGAATAATTCCATTATAAATATGAATAAATATCAAAATTTAGGCATGTCTTGGTATGGCATTAACATTGATATAAATATGTTGTAACAGCTATACATAATCAACCTTATTGGGGTTATATCTATCTTCTCTGATTACAACAGAAAAGATGGAAAAAAGATAAATCCTCAACACAGTCATCTATTTTTGGGCATACTCTTATGTAAAGAAATATTGTTGTAGCTTAAATGAGTCAATTTTATCTATTCATAACCATTTAAAAAATATATTGTATATTAAGATAAGAATGTATGGATGTTATCTCTATTTCTGCTGATGCCAAATTGTTTTTAGAAAGGCAAAGTTAGAGGGAAATAAATATACATATCATCATCATGACCGTTCATTATTACCAAAAAATTAATGTGGAAAGCAAGTATTTGTTGTGCTTAGTGGATAATGAAACACTCCAAAAAAAAAAAAAAAAAAAAAAAGTAATGCGTGCAACATATATTTTCATTATCTCTCGCTCATGTAAAATTTTATCCAAGGATTGCACTATGGTGGTTATAATTGTATAACGCCAGTGACTGTAATTATGAATTAAATTATAGATGCGTCTTAAAGCGATTTAACTGCGTTGGTATTACTTGGAAAGCTTATTTTCATTTCTGCTACATCTGCTAATGATAATTCTTATATCTGATATTTGATACCATTTACATTTTAAGAGTTGACTGTTAGTCTTATTGTAATCAGTCGTTATGACACTTATATAAGAACCAATGAGTTAGATTGAGAGGTTTATTTTCTGAGAATCTATATGAGTTGATGTTCTTCTTTCTGTATATACGGTATTGAAATGAGGTTTAAGGCGAACGCTAACAGGGTATTTGAGCGTTGCATCTGAGTATGACACTATTGTGAACGGGGAATGAGTTTTTTTTTGCTGCGAACGGGGTATTTGAGCGTGGCATTTGAGTGTGGCACTGTTGTGAATGGGGAAGAGTTTTTTTGCTGCAAACGGGGTATTTGAGCGTGGTATTTGAGTGGGGTATTTGAGCGGAGTATTTTTAAAATAAGATATAAATAGATAGGATTTGGCATGCTAAAACCTCCTTACGAATACAAATACAGTTACACATACAAATACAAATACAGTTACAGATACAAATACAGTTACAGATACAAATACAAATTAGCGTAGCCTAGCAGCAACCAACTGATCTCTTATGGTATCTCGAAATGATGACATTTCGTGGTATCCATTTCGATGTACCCGTTCAGTGCCTCTATTTGTCGTATTTCTCAGAGCATAATATTCCTTCAAGTATCGGGGATAAGTTCAAGATCATCGTCAAAAGCCATAAAACCTAGGTTACCGCTATAATATTTGTGTATGCAGTTATGTAAGGCCATTGTATATACGACAACTTTGACTTGAGTTTGAAAAGCATATGTAGGCATACTTCTCAAAATGCCCAAAAAAAAATTCAAATGCCAAAAGTTCTTTCGACGGCCATCCGTAAACTTGAATGGTAGAAATTAAACACTTCATTGGTCGATTTTGGTTGATTCACGGTTTCACGAAAATACGGAATATGATACCTCATATTTCGATATGGTGGTAAATATCCAGTCTGAAGTAGATAGCCCAAATCGACCAAATAATACTTTCCAGCTGGAGGTTTAGAAAAGTTGGAGTTTTTATCTGTTGTAACTGAATTAAAAATTCTACTATCATGTGCAGTCCCTTCCCAACCAGACATAACATAAATAAGCTGTAAATCGAAAGAGCATACCGCTAATATATTATGCGTTGCAAAACCTTTTATTTCGATATAAGGGATAACTCGATCAGTAGGTAAATGTGCAGACATGTGTGTACCTATAGCATCAATACAGTTTTTGAAATATGGATAATACCGGGTTGAACTGCTGATGTGATGTGGAATAGTATTAAATTGTGGATCCTCTGGCTTTATTAAATCCGCAGCCGGTAATTGAAAAGCATTCAGAATAGCATGAAAACAAATGGAAATTGTGCTACTTGCTCGTTGAAATCTTTTGCTAAGTTGTCTATTTGAAAGCCCAGTAGCCATTGTATAAACGAAAATTACAACCATTTAGATGACATAAGTTTCTGCCGTTGAAGAGAGACCATGATGTTGTAGTTTTTCACATAACGAGTAGAAACAAAGACTTTTCATCCAGAAATTATTCTGACAACGTTGTTGATGACCATTCAACATGTCGTTGATCCAAGCAAACCAGTAAACTCCAAAGTATTAATCCGGGTCATATGATTTCTCCTTGCATTCCGACACAATGATATCCCATAGAGATCAATCCAATCGTCGTAATCAGAGAATAAATCAGAGACAGACATTATGTCGTGGAAGAAGAAGAAGAAGAGGAAGTAGAAGGTAATGAGATGAGTAGCAGATATGTGGTATAAAAGAGGGTGAATAGAGCCGTTGGGGGAATGAAGGAAAATAAGTCGTGGCGTAGGACGCCAACGGCTTGTTTCCCTCCGTTCCCAAACCGTGGAATATCCACGTTCTGGCGTCCGACGCGTCCGCTGCCATCGCAACGGGAACATGGTAACTAGAGGTTGCGAACGGGGCTTTACTTCTTCACAAATAAAACTAAATTTATTGTGAGGGGAAGCTAACCTATATTTTCTACTTGAAAGGGGAAGTTGACCTGCTTTTTTTAAAGCATAAGTCAAATTTTATCATGCAAAAAGATGCAGTTATTTATTTTAAAGTTTTTATACCAATTATACCTATGTACTTACATATTCATTGGTACACATACCTTTCTCCTATCTATATCATCTACAAATATAATGATGCTTTAGGGCATTTATTCTTTTAATAAAGGAATTTTTTTTATTTGAGCCACTTTTGAAAAGTTATAACACAAATAGGTCAGTTTCAAAACTATTTATAGAAATATACCACTTTTATTTATAAAGGCGTTATCACAGATGCCGCTAGTGGAATTTTTTTTCTTCCAAAGGCGTTATCCAGGATAACGCTCAAAAAACTTTATCATGCAGCCGCTATTTCACTCTCTCATTTTATCTCTCCCTTAATTTTCCTCCCATCCAAAAACCTACCTTCCTCATTGCAATTTTAGCCCCAAAATTTTATTTTTCTCCAAAATTCGGTTTAATGACCTCCTCTTCTTCCCATCCTCCTCCTATAGGTAAGTAACCTTAACATTATATGATTAAATTTGATTTTGGAATTTTAGGGTTTTTCATGTGTTGCGATTTCAACTCTAATCCCTTCTTTGTTGAAATGGATGTAAATTGTAGTTCATATGGCCTACAAGATAATGGTTTCATCAACAAATTCATAATTAAGAGTTTCATATGTGTGTGTGTAAAGTTACATTGGTGAATAAAGTTACATTTATTTATGGTAAGTATGTGTATGTTTAGTATTTGTATGTGTATGTGTAAGTGTACGCGTATGTTTAATTTTAGTATGTGATGGAGGATAAGTCTAGTGCAAGTAGTTGAGTAGTGTGAAATGTGGAATGCGTATTTTGGATGCGATAATACTTGAATGTGATATGTGATAAGTGTATATATATATATATATACATATATATATATATATGTGTGTGTGTGTGTGTGTGTAAGTGAGTTGTGTAATTTTTGGTTGATTAATGGACTAATGTGTGCATCGTAAATGTTTATAGAATATGAAGAGATGGAACCGAAACTGGTCGATCCAAATGTTATATACTTGCAAGCAGAGCATATGACTAGTAACCATGAATTGATGGCAGTAACAGTATTTGATTTATGTGTTACGAATCTGATTTTGTTGAAATTTGTCTATTGGCTTAAATAAGATTAAATTCGTTGTAGATGGAGTCTGTAGTCCCAAAGGGAACTATCGACCATACGTCAACTCTAAAGCAAGTTACGTCCAATCATCCAGAGGTTTTGGCATTGTAAGATAGAGCCGGATTTGGGCTGGTGCATAAGGTTGGGTACGCACAACTTGATCGAAACTTGATCACGACCTTGCTTGATAGGTGAAGATCGAAACTTGAGCGTAGCATTCCGTGCTGGTTGGACCTTCACAACCTCTTCCAGAACAAGTAGAGGAGGGCATCCAAGAAGAGGAAGCGGATGTGTCAACACCAGAGGAGGATACACTTCAGGTGCGGCCTAAAAAAAGCCTCGGATTATAAAAGAATTGAGGTGACTAGGAAGTGGTTTTACATTTTTACTGAACATTTTTCTATGGTATTATCTATGTAATGATTCCGTGCAATGTTTGGGGTTGGTGGATATGTGTTGTACATTGGATATGGTTATGTAATTTGATTTATTGTTGTATAAATTTGTTGATATGTTACATTCCTTATAGTAGTTCTTTAAGTTGCATAGTTGTTGTTTTGTCTTGTGCCGACATGATGATTGCACACAACCTTTTTTATTGGCAGCGAGCAATCATCAGAGCGTTATCTCAGATAACGCTTGAAGGCATTATCTGAGATAACGCGGTCTAGAAATGCTCATTGCCTACATAAAGGCAGTGAACATTTTCTGTAGCGTAATCTTGGATAACGCTAAAAAGCGTTATTTGAGATAACACTTATTTATTTCCTCACTGCCTACTTTTGAGGCAGTGAGCAAAAGACAATGATTTATCTTGTATTACGCCTATAAGCGTTATCCGAGATGATGCTGCAAAAAAAGCTCAGTGCCTCAAAGTAGTCAATGAGCATTTTACCTTTCCACCTACTTTCTTTATTCACTCTTTTGCTTGCTCAAAACTCAAAAAATGGCAACCTAATTGTCTACCTTGTCTCCTTTTCAAAAAACTACCACCTTGTGAATTAGTATTTGCGATTGAGTTGGAAATCAGGTTAGATTATACATTCAAGTTCTATGATAGGTTATAGATTTTGTTTCACTAGTTATTCTCTATAGTTTTACTATACAGCAATTCAACTTTTGTTATAGGTTAAAAAATGGATCGTTGAGAAATTGATGATGAGACGATGATGAAAATATATGACGACTTTGAAAAAATTCATATTGGTGGGGTGGTAGCAGATGGTTTAACCCACAACATTGATTTTGTCCCTGAGACACAACTTGAAGGTTCGTCCAAGACGGGGGTTCGTCCAAGACGGATCCACAGATACAGAATTTAGAAGACGCAGTGGTTGAGTTTTGTCCAAGACAGGGGTTACAGGGTAGAGTTACAGATGCAATAATGTTGTATCGTAGCATACGTGCGCTTAATAGTTTACAACCTCCTCGAGTGTATTGTAATTATGGTGCTGAATGCGAAATTGTTGTTTGCAGGAATGACAAGAATGCAGGACGTTGTTTTTGCCACTGCGAGTATTATGAGGATCATAAAATTCGTCCTAAACAAATAACATGTTGCAATTTTTTCAAATGGTTGGATCCTAACAGGTGTCCTAGAGGTGTTGAATACGCATTGGAGATGCAAGCGGAGAATAAACGTTTGCAGAAATAAAATTTAGAGTATCAGAATGCGTTGGCGAATCGGGGATACAACTTTATAGAGTACCTTCCTAGTGGATCAGGCGCTAGACCGAGTAATAGGAAGTAACTAAATTATGAATGAGTTGTAACTCTATTAATTATGAACTTCATGTAATATGCTGTATCATTTTATACTGAATTATGTTGTATTGGTAATGAATGAAACTCAAATGATTTATGTAACACTGAAAGGTTACAAGTACTACAAAGATAATACAAATACACAAATTTATATAGCTTAAGTACAACCATTCTTCTTATTACCAACAACACCGCATTCAATACACCTTTTCTTTTTGAAGTCCGACCTTCGTTATTATATCAAACATCTTGTTGGTTGATTGTACACGGT
This sequence comes from Allium sativum, assembly GCA_030737875.1. Classification (NCBI taxonomy): domain Eukaryota; kingdom Viridiplantae; phylum Streptophyta; class Magnoliopsida; order Asparagales; family Amaryllidaceae; genus Allium; species Allium sativum. The sequence continues at coordinate 793,389,291 of CM060918.1, read as the reverse complement.
GGAAATCCTAAAGGTGGAGTATTAAGGCTCGAATGGTTAATGCTTGACAATACATTTCGATGACCAATTCTATCATCAATATTTTGACGTTCACGGGTATCCGCTATGGGAGTTGTTTCTTCTACTACTTGAACTCGTTTCCTCTTTTGAACATAAAGCTCCATGGACTTCGTTGTTGCTGAAAACATTACATCTGCATCATCATCATCGGCTAAATTAATGGCTTTCGATCCAGAATCCGTAGGCCATTTACATAGCAGATCAATGTCAAATTCATCGAATTTAATCTTAGTCGATTTATATACTGAATCTTTCAACTGAACCAAGTTACATCTTCGAAGTACTTTTGCAGATTTATGCGACCCACCAACGTATTTACCAAAGTTATCATCGCCTACCACCAATTCACCATCATAATAACTGTTAACTAGCTAAATGCTCGTTCACACATTACATCAAATACAATGTGTGCACACAGTTCATCTTATATGGGTCGCTCATACACCGCCCCCATACAGTTCGAGCATGCCTTGGTCGTACAGTCTTCACGTCAACATATCGGGCACCGCACTGATAAGTGAGCTTCAATGGTCGAGCGACATCATGTGGCTCGTTCATAGTCTGCTGAGAGAAATAATGCAATGGCACTTTTGTAATTAAAGAACCCCATTTTCAACAGTAGCAAGCATAAAATACAAAGGGAGTGGCATCTCTCGTAATTATTATTCCCACTTTCTAGAATGGGACACAACCAAAGTTTACACACGTGTAAAGCATAAAGCAAGAAGAGTCGTGTCTCAGGAGAATAATGGTGGATCTATCATACTGGACCGGTCACGTGATTTTGTAAGGATCACTCGCACTTGAGATGGAAGGTCGCTCGCGCAGGTTGAATACGGATCTGGTGCCTGCATGAAATGAGCTGTATGACAGCTGTAAAGTGTATATGTGTGGTTGGCTCCAACTGTACATATATTTATCCCGCACCATTTAATTACAACCTTGCCACACTATACCAATCCACCTATAAATACCCCCTTTCACAACCATCCAAAGGAACCGATTCTTCTACCCCGAAGGGCTGCCGAATTCATTCTTCTAACACTCCAAGCTCCATTTCAAGCTTCATTAATGGCCACTAAAGTTCACTTCATCTTCCTTCATCACCAAATGGACCAAGTATCTCCCTTCCTCCATTAGAGATCAACTCATGTTCTCTCCATTCACGCCATCTCCAATTTGAGATCCATCTTCTCAAGCGTTATTCTACTTCTCTCCAAACCGCCATTAATCCTCCTCCGAGCCTTGATTCACATCTCAACCACCATGAACCTACCGTTGATCCTCTAAATGCTCAAACCATGGAACAACATTCTCACGTTATCACATTCATAAGGATTCAACCATTTTCATAGTGGATTAGAGAGAATCAAGTCATTAAAGAGAGGAAAATCATTGTACAAAGAGAGAATGAGCCAAAATGTGATGTACGAGATGGTGAGTTTTGTAAATATATCACGTGATAATGGAATGGCTTCCAAAGTGGATGTAGATCTACTCTAGATCGAACCACTATAAAAACCCCGTGTTTCTTACTTGCTTTTTCCCGTTTTTTATTTACATTTGCATTTGCGGCCCCATTTTCATTTTGCATACCATTTGGTGAAGTGTGATTTCACACCATTGGTGTTTGAACCATTTTTGATTCAAACATTTGGCGCCCATCGTGGGGCCGCGTTTGCATTCCTCTCCAATTCAAGGGCTTTGCATTGAAGTTCTAAGGCTACTTCTATCATAGATTCTACAAATCTAAGATCTAGCCCAATCGACGAGCTCTCTTCCTAATTCAAATTAATGTCCGAAATAATGGCTAAGTCAAAAAAGACCACAAGTAAAACCGTTGGAGCACCCAACAACATTGCGAACAACGAAGCTACGCCACTAACTAACCATTTCGAAGTTGGCGAAAACTCAATAAGTGGAGCCGAAGTGACTAGAGCCGAATTAGATTCCGTCGTCGCTAGCTTGGGTCAATGAATAGAAGCCTCCAACAAAGCTTTGATCGATGTTAATGAAACTTTGATGGAAGCTAATCAAGCTTTAATGGATAAAATGAGTGCTCTCCTAAACGCTCAAGAAAATCCCGCTCCTCCTCCGAAAATTCATGACAACCTTGAAGAGAATGTGAATTCATCCGCCTCCGATCATCATTATAACGCCAACATGGAAGGATTTGTCGACGAAAGCAATACTAACATCGAAGACTCAAGGTTAAAGGCCAAAAACCATTCCGATCGAAATAACCGACGAGTTGCAAGTCCCGTTACGGGAGCACCTTCCGCTGGTGGAAGTAAAGGACCCAGATCCTCTAATCACAATCGCTCGCCACGACGAGCATCTGGAAAAGAGATCAAGTCCGCTCTTCGAAGAGACACAACTCAAAGGAATATATCACAGATATGGTAAAGCAAATCATCGAAGATAACATGGCTCGCAAGGATAGTGAAAGGGAATGGGACTTCTCCCTCAGCAAAAATCCATTCACAAAGAGAATCCGCAAAGCGGAATTCCCCAAAAAGTTCACTCATCCTACTCTACCTCCATACAACGGAACTTCTGATCCGAATCACTTCTTATACAAATACGAGTGGCATATGAATGCAGCCAAGGCGACGGACGAGATCAAATGCTTGTGCTTCCCTCTCTATCTTGAAGGCATCGCATCATTATGGCTCACAAGATTGCCACCCAAATCCATCGGTCGATTCGATGATTTAACTTTGAAATTCAAAGAGCAGTTTAGGCTGCAAGCTACGAAGGCTAAGGATGTTTTTTCTCTTACATCGATGAAGCAGAATCCGGGAGAAAATGTCAAAGCTTTCCTCAAAAGATTTAATGATGTTGCATCCGAAGTAGGGAATCCCGAGCCCCACATGATCTTAATGTCACTAATCGGCGCTATAGACGAGAACAGCGAATTCGGTAGATGTATCAAAATGAAAGAGCCGAACACACTTGAGAAATTCTATAAAAAAGCAGAGGAGTATATGAGAGTGGACAATAATCCTGTGCCACTTCAAATCATTGATGCTAACCCGCTTCTTGAAGCTCCCAAAAATACCGCTACCCAATACAATCAGAAGGATAATCAGGGGCAGAAACGAGCCAATGATGAGAAAGACAACAAGGCTAACAAGAAGCTTCGCTTTCATAACCCGTCAGAGCTCACTCCTCTAAATGATACTCCAAAAAACATTTTCTCTGCCACAAAGGATACAGAACATTATCCAGAACCACCGACGCTGAAGGTATCACAGAGGGTTATAAACTTTGGAAAATTCTGTCGATTCCACAATCAGGCGGGTCATGATACAAATGAATGTAGACATCTCAAAAGCCTGATTGAGGAGCTGATTCAGAAGAATAGAATACAATAATATGTCAAGAATCCACAATCCTCAAACGCTGCTCCAACTCTCCTGGGGCAAGGAGAGTCAAACGGCCGATCCGGTCCAAGTAATGAAACTCCAGCTCGAGCTGATACAAGGCTGATCATCAACTAGCGACCGTTAATTGGCACTCCAATTTCAACGGCCCAGGATAAGCGATCATCATCGCCGCTATTCTACTTTCTGCTTTATTTCCTATTTTACTTCATGCTTTACTTACTGCTATATTCAGAATTCTTGTAACCAAGTCTATAATATTTTACAAACATTATTCTGAACACTAGCTTTAAAGCATACCTGCTTGAATCTCTTACTTGTCAAAATTTTGTCAAATCAAAATGTACTTAAGAGTTATTTCACATTGCAGGTCATCCTCCGAGCGCCTGTTCCATTGAAATTTGGCACCACTTTGCGACCCCAGCAACATGCATCCGAGCGCTAAGTGCCTTAAACATCAATATGCACAATTGCAAAAATAAAGAGCATCGCCTTAAGAAGTGAATAAAGGGAGTCTCGAAGAGTCAAACAATGAACAAGCGTCGCGGCCACTAAATATAAGTCCTCCCCTAGTGGGGGCACAACCATTAAATATAAGTCCTCCCCGGGCGGGGGTATTAAATCCCAAAGTCCTCCCCTAGTGGGGGCACAGTAACTAAATATAAGTCCTCCCCGACCGGGGGCATTAAATCCCAAAGTCCTCCCCTAGTGGGGGCACAATAACTAAATATAAGTCCTCCACGAGCGGGGGCATTAAATCCTAAAGTCCTCCCCTAGTGAGGGCACAATAACTAAATATAAGTCCTCCCTGAGCGGGGGCATTAAATCCCAAAGTCCTTCCCTAGTGGGGGAACAATAACTAAATATAAGTCCTCCCCGAGCGGGGGCATTAAATCCCAAAGTCCTCCCCTAGTGGGGGCACAACCATTAAATGTAAGTCCTCCCCGAGCGGGGGAACAAAATCCGAAGTCCTCCCCAAGCGGGGGCACCAAACATAAGACCTTCCCGAGCGGGGGAACAATGATATAAAAACTTCTCCAAGTAGAAGTATCAAACCAGTCGGGTTTAGTCGATTAGTTGATCTTAAGCGTTGACATGAATTCAAATCAGAATATTGTGTTTGTATGATAATATTCGACGAGTTATAAACCATTGAATGAAACAAATCCCATGTAAACAATTTATTCAATTCAAAAGTAAGATTCGCTATGATTCATTACTTAGCTAATCCACTATCGATGTGGACAATCGATGGTGAGTATAGGTCCAAAATTGTGCAAGTACTTGTTTTCAATACAGAGTAGTTGACATTAAGCATATGAAGTAAAATTCAAAGCCCGCATTTCTCGCAAGCAAAACATACAAGCTTCGAGGGGAAAATGTTAACTAGATAAAAGCTCGTTCACACGTTACATCAAAAACAATGTGTGCACACAATTCTTTCAAGCATATAGGACATGTGAATCATTGCCATCAGAGAAAGCATCACCTGGCAATTTCTGGTCATGTGCTGCAAAACTAGTCCAACACCGATGGGTCGAGCAGCAGCCTCTATCCTGCTGGGGTCGAGCTACAGTGCCATGGTAACCAGGTCGGGCATCCCGTTCCATGAACGAGCGGATTCAATGCAGTGGTCGCACGTGTATACAACAGACGCTTATCCATTTATATAGTGGTCGCTCTTCATCTTATACGGGTCGCTCGTACACCGCCCCCTAGACCATTCGAGCATGCCTTGGTCGTTCAGTCTTCATGTCAACATATCGGGCACCGCACTGATAAGTGAGCTTCAGTGGTCGAGCGAAATCATGTGGCTCGTTCATAGTTTGCTGAGAGAAATAATGCAATGGCACTTTTGTAATTAAAGAACCCCATTTTCAATAGTAGCAAGCATAAAATACAAAGGGAGTGGCATCTCTCGTAATTCTTATTCGCACTTTCTAGAATGGGACACAACCAAAGTTTACACACGTGTAAAGCATAAAGCAAGAAGAGTCATGTCTCAGGAGAATAAAGGTGGATCTATCATATTGGATCGATCACGTGATTTTGTAAGGATTGCTCGCACCTGAGATGGAAGGTCGCTCGCGCTGGTTGAATACCAATATAGTGCCTGCATGCAATGAGTTGTATGACAGCTGTAAAGTGTATATGCGTGGTTGGCTCCAGCTGCACATATATTGATCCTGCACCATTTAATTACAAGCTTGCCACACTACACCAATCTACCTATAAATACCCTCTTTCACAACCATCCAAAGGGACCGATTCTTCTACCCCGAAAGGCTGCCGAATTCATTCTTCTAACACTCCAAACTTCATTTCAAGCTTCATTAATGGCTGCCAAAGCTCACTTCAACTTCCTCCATCACCAAATGGACCAAGTATCTACCTTCCTCCATTAGAGATCAACTCAAGTTCTCTCCATTCACGCCATTCCCAGTCCGAGATCCATCTTCTCCAACTTCTCAAGCGTCATTCTACTTCTCTCCAAACCGCCATTAATCCTCCTCCGAGCCTTGATTCACATCTCAACCACCATGAACCGACCATTGATCCTCTAAGTGCTCAAACCGTGGAACAACATTCTCACGTTCATCGCCTTCATAAGGATTCAACCATTTCCATATTGGATTAGAGAGAATCAAGTCATCAAAGAGAGGAAAATCATTGTACAAAGAGAGAGAATGAGCCAAAATGAGATGTATGAGATGGTGAGTTTTGTAAATCTATCATGTGATAATGGAATGGCTTCCAAAGTGGATGTAGATCTACTCTAGATCGAACCACCGTAAAACCCCATGTCTCTTACTCGCTTTTTCCCGTTTTCTACTTACATTTGCATTTGCGACCCCATTTTCATTTTGCATACCATTTGGTGAAGTGTGTTTTCACACCATTGGTGTTTGAACCATTTTTGATTCAAACAATAACATATAGTAGGAATACATTTAGGAGCCATTTTACATACAAAACAATAACAATTTAATAATCTATAACAAACTACAAATTCAACTGTCAATAAACATACCTTGAACACAATATGAGATCTATAACTTGTTGATTGATGAGAAGATCTTCAAAAGAAAATAAGATTTGAAATTGTACTAGTGTTATAAAAACGTGGAAAACTGTTTTTGGTTGAAGTGGAGTGGTGAAATAAAACAAATAGGAGGAAATGGGATACGAATAAAGGGGCTATTGGTCTTTGGGCGTTATCTTAGATAACGCTAGATGAAAAGTTTATATACGAATGTGTTATCCCGAATAACTCCTTTGAAAAAAATCCACTAATGGCATTTGTAATAACACCTTTATAAATAAAAGGGGTCTATTTCTGTAAATAGTTTTGAAACTGGCCTAGTTGTGCTATAACTCTTCGAAAGTGGCCCAAATTTAAAAAAATTCCTTTAATAAAATAATATTTAACGAACATATCAATATTGCGCTCATTGGAGCTGGAATATTATAATAATCTAAGCGTGAACCAGTATTACACCCAAGGAGGCTTCCTTGATAGTTGAGACCTGTATAATACACATTTTAAGTAGATCTAAATAACCTTTGAAATCATAATGCTTATATATTAATTTTGTGCAATAAGTAGTCTATTCATTATGGACTTGCAACAATCCTTATGCACCCAAATTTCCACCTTCAAGCTTTGCTCAATGCTTCCAGTTGCGATTTGTCTAATTCAAAGAGGGAGATTCAAAGATGAGAAAGATAATTGTTGATCATTGCATGGCTACAACTATAAATGGAGGTAATAGTAATGGTAAGTTGAAGAGTATAAAGGGAGAGGGGAGAATATGAAAGTCGAGATGTTAAAGAGTTGGGTGATTTGAAGAGAGTGATTAGAGGAAAGGATTTTTTTTATTGTAGCATTATAAGGAATGAGTGGTGCAGTTGAGCAACAAGGATCAAGATATGCACATGAATCTCCATAATGAAATGATTTAATTTTTTGCAGTTTTAAGAAGGCAATTCTTTCTTCCATGTTGCATACTTCTATAGTTCTTTTGGTTTTTTATATTGTGTTTCCTTCTCTTTAATTTGTGAACTACGTTTTTTCGTTACTTACTACCAAATTGTGAAATTTTTCATGGAATGACCTTAGCGAAGTTGACATGGTAGCTGATGTAGTAGGTGTTTTTATACACTTTTAAAGCTATTATTGGGTTGAGAAAAAAAATTACAATATTTGTTTTGTCACCTATAGTTAGTAGCACATACAACACAAATTAAGACCAAGTAAATTAGCGCCAATGAGAGCATAAGAACAAATTTATGGATATTTATGTATTTGTCTATGTATATGCAAACTTCACTAGAATTGTCATTGCTTAATATCCCAAACAATCATAAGGACTAAAAGAACAAAATCAAAAACAAAAGAAGTTAGACAATTATCATCATTAAACTTTTACATCCAACACTGTATATGAAATCTCAAGAATTATCATTAGGTAGTATAGCAATAACATGAAATTAACAAATGATTTACAAAGAATCCAATCAAATATTATAAATGAAACTAGTTTGATTAAACTAATTTGAAAAATATAAGCACAATTTTTTTTATATGCTAATCTTATATTTGATGACTATAACATATTAGTTATGAGTTAGAAAAGAGTTTTGATTATAGTTCATGGACAATGACAATAATATCTGCATCACAATTATGTAACACGTTATTTTGGAAAGCCATAGCATTTTGTCCTATAACATATTTGTTTTCCCTTATACGCTGAAATTAGTTAAGCCAATTTATCAAAAATATTTGTTGCCATGTTTAAGAACAAGCTAATGAACTTAGTTATTGCATAAACACGTATTTTCAAATTTATATAACTTCAAATAAAAAAGAACAATATCACAATCGTTTCACAACTCGCACTTGTATATTATAATGACTGAGTTTCAATTCAGGAGCATACAATAATTCTCCCATTTCTTGAACTCAGTAGTCGCGTCCTTTCCTTTTTATTTCTTTTCTCTTTAACCGTGCCCCTTTTACCATCTCCTTCAAATCAAAAGAAACAAAAAAGAAAATTTCCTTTTTTTCGCTATTCGCATCTCTTCCTCCCATCTCCCTCCACCCCTAGACTTCCGATTTGTTGATTTCTTCTGCTCAGATAACTTCCGTGATTTGATTTCACATGAAGTGAGATTTTTTTCTACCATCGGCTAGGTTTTCAGGTATACATGTCAAATATCATCAGAATTGTTTAAGCTCAATCTTTAATTCTATTATTTTTATTAACTTTCATATATGAAATAATTTAGCTTGAGAGAAGTAAAATTTAATGTACACAATAACATAAAATTCGGTTTTCCGAAGTGAAAGGTAAGGGTTGTTGATTATTTTGTCATTTTTTAGTTATCTGGGATATGGAAAACCTGATGCTATATATGTTTCTTGCTTAATTCATGTGAAAATCTAATGTTTTATTTGATTGTATCAAGTTTTACTCATCTTTTTCTAACTGTTTTTTCAATTTCTTTTGTAGTTGAACCATTTGTTGGTTTAATTTTAAAATTGCCCATGTTCACCATCGCTTCAATACTACAAGTATGATTATTAATATATTTTAATTTTAATTATTTAATGATCCTGTTATCTGTTCGTTCTTACTTCAGAAACTCGATATTTGATATAAAAAAAATTATCTAGGTTAACTTTTATCATCGGTTATACTTCTATCTTAATATTCATGTATTGATTTCGCTGAATTTCCTATGTAATTTCATTTACTAGACTGAATTTTCATATTTAGGACAGTACGAATAACATATATTAGAATATGTAATTGGGTTCATTTCCAATGGTGAGTTTAACTTAATATAGGGATATTGATTGTAAACTGGGTAAGTTGAAAAATTAAATGTTGAAACTTTTTAAAAGGGTGAGTAGCCAATCAAATCTTGGTTGACTTCAGCTATGGAGGTGTCTCCAATTTCATCGATTATGATATATATGACAAATTTAGATAGATGGTTTGCCATACTGGCATCACTACACCATAGATGGCCTACAGCAACCCCAAAGAAGTGACGCAGTAGGTGCCAAAAAGTGTTGCTATAGGCAAAAAATGATCTATGACAACACTTTTTTGGGGTTGCCTTTTGCCGCGTTGCCTTAGAGTCAAAGGCAATGCCTTTGCGAGTCTATGCCAATATCGGTATAGGTTTTGCCACAGGTACCAATACAACAAAAAAAAATACCCTTTCGCAACTGCCAAATACAGTTGTAATATGTCTAGTACAACTGGCAATTGTAATAAAGTCAACCTTTTTTACAACTGTTTCTAGCAGTTGTTAAAATTTGTTTTACAGCTGCTAAAAATAATTACACCTCAACTATTATTAATCACAGATTTCATAATATTATAATATACATTATTATAACATAGTATTTTATTCAAATAAATAATTTATTTCAACATTTTGAATGGTACAAATTTTTTGACTACACTATTGTATATTCACTCGTATATTACACAATCATTCATATTTACATACATTCATCACAACATTGTCACTCGATGATTCCTAAATAAAGAACTACGTCGTATACCTCAAACAGATCGCTTTCTAATGCCAGGTCATCGTTGCTGTTTATGAGTTTTTGGTTTGCTTGTGCTGGCATGTTCACTCCCAATTGCACCGGCAGTCTTCCAACACCAGACATGTTCGTGTAGTGTTGGCAAGGCATTCTGTCCTGTACAATTCATTTCAAAATAATTAAAGAAATGTACAATTCCTTTTAGCTCCTAAATCAAAGATGAATAACATTACTTCCATCACCATTTACCAGCTGGGAATGTCATACAGAAGCAATAACCTGAAAATGCAACATGAAAACTTATGTGTGAAAATGCAACAATGGAACATGATGAACCAAGTAAACCCAATGGCAAGATTAGTAGTCTGGGTACATAAATAACAGAACATAGTATGAAAAGTGTTGAGTGAAAATCAAAGTTCAAGTACCAATTCCATACCTCTTGTATAGTTGTAGAAGATGCAGTTTTGGAATCAAGAAAAAGAGGATTTCCTGATGTGTAGAAATCCATTATTCCTCGGACTTGGAGACAGCTACAAAATCAGATCCACATAAATTTTTTGTACAAGACATGGGCAATACAGCATGGGACGAGCATTCACTTCATTCGTTGTACAGAGACAAAAATATTTACTGAAAGAAGTAACTAGTTACTCACTCTACGGTCATTCTTCCCATGAGACTGGCGAAGGAAAAAACGATGACAAAAGACAATAGTAGTAGCAGTTGTCACCTGAGGGCTGCATTGAAAGTAATTGTGATCACGCAAACTAAGAAAGCGGAAAAAACCCACCATAGATTTCGTTTTATACAAATATTGTTGATTGCAATTAAATTTAAGGTGCAGATTTTCTTATTTAAACTAACATGTGACTTTCGCATATAAAACTTAGAGAATAATTTGTAGCATGACCTTTATGATGTGTATGTATGAACCAATATTTGATCCATAGACACGAAGAAATACAAAAGAACTTATAAACATAGGCAATCAACGTTAATTAGCATCATGCCAACACTTCTCTCTAAAATTAATGCTATAAAAGGTCTGATATAGTGAATTAAATAAGAAAAGGTGATATTTTGAACTTGTTGAGCTAGTAAGTACATATGCAAAATTATTTTATGGGAAAAAAAGTATATTTGGAAACAATTAAGGGGTTCAGCCTTGCATCAGTCAGAAGCTTTGAAACAAGGAAACATGTCATATATACCATAAGACAATCTAAGAGATCTCAACTAACCCATCCTACTACTTCCTTAGCCGCAGAAAGCATTACTCACCATTGCTGTATTTACAACAACAATTTCCCTAAGTTTGCAGACATTTTAGTTTAATTATTTAGTCGTAACTCTGACCTTGCTCAAGTATTATGATAATACATGACCAGATGTACTTCGTCGGCTTCAAAATGAGCTACTCAATCATCCACTTTATTTCCAATATTCAATTAGATTCTTTCAAGTTTCAACTAGGCAGTGATGAATTACAAGGGTCCAACAATGGTACAACAGGTGCTTTGCTTTCAATCTGGGACTTAAATGTTGTTATCACACATCACCACACTTAGCTGCCAAAGTACCACAACAAACTTCTGATTCATTGTATTTTACTTCGTTTAAAATGAAGACATAATTAATCTAAAAATAACGCCAATAAAACTTATTACTGCTTTTTCTACAAAATTGATTATCTCAGCCAAAAATACAAGTTATTTCTTGCCTTCTAATGTCTGTAAAACTGACAAACCATATAAACACAAAACCAAGCAAACAATTCATGTATGAAGGAGAAAAGTGGAACCTTTACCTCATCATTATTTTTGGTCAAATTCAGTGAGCGTGCCTTTTCCAAACATTATTTACCCTATATTTGCAACTCCACCCTTGGTAAACAAGAAGTTCTGTAATAATAAACTGATTGAGTTAAAAAGGAATCTATCAATGAAAATTAACATTTAATACTTGCCTTGTAAATAAATCATCAACATTCAGTGATCCAGAAATCAACGACAAGACTTGAGTTGATTTCTGGGTTCGAACTGGGACAGGGGTGAGGAAATCCAGCGACGGCGATTTCTGGGTTCAAGTGAGTTCGAACGGAGAGAAGAAACTGCCGATTTCTAGGTTCGAACTAGAAAGCAGAGACGTAAAAGATATCGATGGTGGTTTGGGCGATTTGGATTGAAGGTGTAATTTGGATTTTGAATTGAAATCACAATTAGGGATTAGATTTGGAAATTTGGGGGTGAAACGAAGTGAAAAAGATGGCAGGCAAATGAAAATAAAAGTCAAAATTAGAAATACCTGTGGAGTGGATTGATAGTGTTGATTAACAGTTGAGATTTTGTTTTAAACGATGGTCTGGATCGCTGAGATGTCATTTTTTTTTTATTTTTTTAAATTAGAATATATCTAGAGCTACCGCAACATCTTGCTGATCTCTATGCTAACACCTTGAAGCGTGCATTGCAACAGACAAAAATCAGCATATGTATGGTAACATTATAGCTAGCAACACCTTGAATTTTCGTTGTAGTAGGCCAGCTATGGCGTAGTGCATAGACTTCCTATAGCACTGATATCTATTGCATGCTGGCAAGCTTTGCCATTTTGAACTGAACATTTATATGTATGTATGTTTCATATTGCATTCATACTGGAGATGAAAAGCACAATACAAACTATATTTATAAAGAATATATTTATAATAATCTAATGATGTTATCTAACAATACTCTTATGTCACAACCCATAACATGTTCATATGTACAACATTGATCTTACTAGTCATTCTTTTTTTCATTTATGAGTTCAGAAATCAATTGTACATAGTGAAATCTTATAAAATTATGATTTAGTGGCAACTTTCTCTTCTTGAGTTTGCAAATTTTTAAAGAATATGAGTGCATAATTTCACAATGGAAGGTCCCATTCATATATTATTATTCTCTAGCAAACATCATTTCATAGGCTTAAGGCTCACTAATTGTGTAAGGGTGGTAAAATAAATAATTTTTAATGCAATATTTCTTTCATGCCATTTTTGACTTTGAAATAGTCTTTCCCTAAATGTTATTAGTAACTTCTCATATGCAATACAAGCAAATTGTAATATAACTAATCTAAAAGGCACCAAATGTTTTTCTAGGAGTTCTAATATAATATATTTTTACAGAATATTTTTACAAGAGTTAAACTGAAGTAATTTTTGGCATATAAAATTTATTCCAAAATTTGATGAAAACGATATAATGATTTCGAGTAGACACATTGTTTTAAAGGCTTCTGTTGTTATTTGTTACTTAATCTCGAAATATTTTAAAACCATATCTCTCTTAAACCGTGTAAACTTGATTTCAGCATCCTAGATAAAAAAATTAGTGTAATCATTGTTTGTGTAAGCCACACAGCTTTGAGGAGTAAATATAACCATTGTTGGGATTAAGTTTGTTTGATGAATTCAAATAGAAATTAAGCTTTTAGTTTTGACCAGAGCAAACAATAAAAAGGCTAAATCATATATTTCAATCAAAGTCTGAAATTACTAATTTAAGTAAGAGCTAATATTTCAATTCACAAGCATGTTAGCAGTGACTTTTACACCATTTCATGGGGTTAAGATGTCTAGCATGTGTAACTATTTTAAGTTAATAGTTATTTTGTAATGATGCAATTGCAAGTGTAATATATGATGAATAGTTATTTTTGCCAGCACCTCCTTTGTACTGGTCAATAGCTCAAACTCCAACTCGCCTCCCTGGGCCTTCTTCAACCTAAAAGAAAATCAAACAGCCAAGCGGCTTGCCAATTCGGCTCATCAAAATCTCAAACCCATATATAATATAAACTTGTACCTTTTTGTCGGCATATCAGTATATCCTTTCCATGTGTTACCAATTCTGCACATACCAATACATTTCCAACTTGATCTCAAACCAATTTATCTTTAACACAACCATTCGCTTATAACTAAGTCGAATTTCATTCTGAACTCACATTCCATTATCAATCCTAAATTCATACTCCATTATCCAATGACATTTCAAATCCAAATCTCACAAATCCAATTTGTCTCGGTATCATTTTATTTTAATTCAATTACAATTACCACTTAACTGGCTTTACTTTAATTCCAATTTAATTTCCAAAATTTCAATTTAAATTTGTTTTTAATCTAAACAATCCTTCCCTGGGAATTTTAATCAGCTTCGCTTTTCTCAAAAATCAAACAATCCTTTACGGAATTCAAACAACTTGTTTTCACAAAAAAATTTCTAAAACCAAATCCTTGGTAGTAATCCATCACTTACAACTCGAAAATGAACACCGATGATGTCATGATCATCATCGGAATTTATTTCCAGCCATCGAAGTGAGTTCAATACTATATCACTTTTCAAAACTCATTCTTTAAACACTTTCATTTTGAAATACATTCAAAATATCATTCTCTAAACAATTTAAAATCTCCCAGGATTTTAGAATTCTCATATATTCAATCCAAATTCATTTACCAACACTTTTCAAATTTCCAGGGTTTTTAATTTCAATTCTGATTTGAATTTCAGATTTAATTAATCTGCTTTCATATATTTCACTTATATGAATTCTGATTGGTTATTTACATAACCATTTAATTTATAATCTTACTCGATTATAATAACAACCAATATATCCAATATATTATAATCATTTCAATATAAATCCTTTATATCAAAATATAATTTGGGTAAAATTATTTCGTTTATCCTCTTTTCAAAACATACCATGTCGGTTCATCGTATTCGAGTGTTTATAAACTCCTACCGATACAGTGGATCAAACTGATCGACCAGAACACATAAACAACTCAACTAATAAATCTCAACAATATAAAACAATTTAATATTGAATAACAAATGCGCTCTCGTATATATACATTCAAACTCAATCTAGGGTATTACTAACCCCATCTCTACTGAGTTACGCCATAGAGCCAAAGTAATTACTTAACCTTAAGCTCTGATACCAACTGTAGTGTCCCGAAATTCCGGTCCAATTTGAGCTGACTAAATAATACAAGTCCAACCCACATTACACTAGAAATCAGAAAACTAATAGAAAGAAAACAGAGGATGAGAACAGATAAGATAGAAACTTAGAATAGAAGAAGAAGAAGATACAACATCAGAGTAACACGAATCTCACAGCGGAACGAACAACATATAATAGATAATATATCCTTGAAATAAATCAGTATATGTATACAGTAACATTATCAGAGTACAACACTTACAACACAGCGGAAATAACTATAGCTATATAATCCTGAAGCCTTCTGCTCCAAGCTCTCCAAGTATATCTGTAAAATCCTGACTACTTGACTGCCCGTATAAAATTGGGCACCCAAGAGTTTAGGGAAAACAAAACAAAATATACTCCGGGTCAGTCATGGGACTGGTGTGAGTAAAACAGTCTAAAACAGTTTGAACAAGTAAACGATATCTCATAAGACCATGCTGTACAACGGAACGGGTTTTTCCCTTATGAGAATCCAAAATATCTTTATATCAAAAACCTTTTGATATTATAATAATGTCTATCAACAACAATATAATAATCATCTAGCAGAAACGCTTTCATCTCACGTTCTACATATATAGTATACAATCAAAACAGCAAGCACGTATTGGGCAACGGATTTCCAACTATGACAAGGTATGGAACCACCTTTCGCTAGTGTACCTTTAGAGAGGAATACACTGGGTTCAACAAGAACATCTTGCAACCCGGCCACACATGACCGACCACTCATTTCGCTTGAATGTATCGAATGTATATCACCAACGGTTGGGATCAGCAACCGTTTCCCGAATGGGACAGCATCGACAATAGATTTTTTTAGAAGTAAATGAAACTCTAGATTTGGTGATTATACACCCTAATAGATGCGACCTACATAACCATGCTGCCTGCACGATTTTTTTCATTTCCCGGTTGTGAGGCTAGAGGTCACGTTTATCTCTGACAGATCACACATTTATTCACTTTGAATGTCACATCGTCATACCCGCCAAATCACAAATTGATTTCCCCAAAAATACCATGGGTATACCGCTAAGAGAAACGAATTCCCCTGCCACCAAACGTAAATACGTTTGAAGAGATTAACTTACGCGATCTATTAAATATACTCTGTCTGACATTCTTCCATACAGGTCGTCCTGGGACTGGACAAACCGAAGGCACTATTCAGTACAACCGTCTTAGGCAATCTTTACCTAAGATTTATACAACAGCCCTTGCACTTTACTCCGTCTTCAATTATCTGTGGCATATATGATTCACAACGCTTATGCCAATTCGGAGTGGTTCATCGGATAATAATCCAACCAGTCTCTCCATATTAACAACGTTAAAATGGTCGAAAACTTTGATAGTTGGTGAGTTAACTATCAAAGAAAAACACGTGTGCAAACAACGATATTATTTCCAAATGGAAATTATATCGATCAATCATCATTGAACATTTATCTCTTTAGTTCATTAATTTATTTATCTCGTGTTTCCACATATTCTTAATTCTTATTTTCTATTATCAGAAAACATTTCTGATTCTTATTTGGAAAACATTTCCAAAACTCCTTCACTGGATTTAAATTGATGTTTAAATCAAATATCGCTATGCCAACTCAAACCATTTACTAAATTCATTTAACCATCATTCACTATCAAACCTTAGCCATTCCTTAGTTAAGAAGGAAGTCAATCAAGTTGGGGTATAATTACCTCTCAGACCTTAACTGAACAACATTTTAAATCTCGAAATAGGGTAAGTTCATCTTTTAACTCTTTAACACTTCCTTACGAAATTCTCTTTCGAATAATCTCTATTCGATAACTCCTCCCTTCAAATAAATTATATTCGATTACTCCTTTAATTCTATTCGAATAAACTATATTCGATTTAACCCCTTCAATTCTATTCGAATAAACTATATTTGATTTAACTCCTTCAATTCTATTCGAATAAACTATATTCGATTTAACCCATTCAATTCTATTTTAACATACTTATTCCCTATAAATATTTCCTTTCAATACTATTTTAACATGTCTTACAAATATTTCCTTTTTGATTCTATTTATTTAACAAATAAGTACCTCCTTTTATATGCTATTTATTTAGCCAATAAATATTTCCTTTTATATCTATTCTATTTATTTAACAAATAAATATTTCCTTTTATATCTATTCTATTTATTTAACAAATAAGTATTTCCTTTTATATCTATTCTATTTATTCTAACAAATAAATATTTCCTTTATTATAACTTATCCTTCGATTTTATAATTTTTCTCTTTTATAAAAATCCTTTTCCTTTTCTATATAAAATCCATCGATTTTATATAAATAATTCATTTCAAAATACACTTTGAAAATCCCCTTCCCACATCCAGTATTTCTTATGGTATTTAACATCCCATATAACAACGATAAATATCGTCCAAACACACATAATCAACAACAGATTATATCTCACATCATTTATAACAATATATGAATCACAGTAAAATAAATGTTAAGGAATCCAGTTGGATTCCTCCAATCTTTTTCCCTGCATCACAGATGTTAAACAATATAGATAACATCACTTTCAGTTCCATATGATATATTCTGTTAAACAGAATCAATATAGAAATTCAACTAACTAACTAGCAGTTCAATCAATCAGTCAACACACAGTCAATCAACCAATATTTAATAGTTCTAAAAATACAACATGAAATTATAATCTGTTCAGAGTTAGTGAGATTTACTCACTTTGGCAGTTCATCGTTAAAGAAAGATAAACTGTTGCTTGATTTGAATCAAACAATTTATTTCGCCATAAATTCAAACGAGATCCAATCCAGTCCTAGTCAGTTCCATTGGTAGTGTCCGTCCATACGATCCTAACGGATCTTGTTTCGCTGAATTTCGATAACGTATGATGAAGTTATACCTTTTATCAGTTAATACACAATTTAAAGTAAAATAAAAAGAATTTATTACCATTGGGCTTAACTATAAATCCTGGCCCATACCCCTTTTGAAATCCATGAAGCCCACTTCCACCTTCTTCCCTAATTGTAACTCACGAGGTCTCTGCAGTGGATACACAGTATTTTCGAAAATTCCATTTGATCCATTCCCATCATCACTCAATTAAAATTCCAATAAAGATCATTGATGCTTCTCTCTTCAACTCCTCTTCTTCTTCATACCAAAATGGAATAACTCGGTCCCCCTCCTTCATGTGCGACGTAGCCCAATCACGCTGTCATCGTTGGAACCATCAAACTCCACATCCACGAAATCCAAAACAAACCACACCAAAATGCCCCTTACTACACACTCTTCCATTTCATATATACCTTGGTCAACTTGCATCAACCATGGCGTCCTTGTTCTCAGGCCAGCACGGCGCTACAGTCACTGTTGCGTGACTTTTTGTCACAAAATTCTAACCTGAATTGCTCGCAAGGTTCTATTCAGCGATTACTTCTCAATTTTAACCTCAAAACCCAAAATCGTTTCCTGAATACCATGAATCTGCTAACCCTAGAAGTTGCTGTGTAAATTTCAGCAAAACTGAAATGCATCGAACCCATACTAGTGCATATGGATGTGAAGATGAACATGTCAGGAGCTCAAAATCACTAGTCTCCTGATTTAATGATTTTTCTACCATTTGATTTTGAATTTTGATCATCTCATTGTGGCTGTTTTTAGAAGAAATAGTGGCGGCTTACTTTTGACTTTGGGAAACTGATTCTAGGTTTAGAAATAGGATGGTGTACTTATAGGCAAGATATTTCCATAGATATTTGTAGATATTTTATTATTTTATATTCTATTTTCATTTCTATTTGTCCTTTGAAAATCCACATGATCACACACGATACCCAAAAATCATGAAAATGTTCATGTAGCTTTAGTTCGACATTACGGTCCCAACGAAACTGGTTTCGTCGAATTCCGACTTCGTATGCTCACACAGCGTATTTTTAAAGGTCAATTTATCGACTGTTTTTCACATTAAAATCCCGTATGGCCACACAGTGACTTCAAAAATCATGGAAATTGAAATCTAGCAATAATTTAATATTGCGGATCCAACAAAATTAGTTTCGTCGAATTCTGATGTCATTTGCAAAACTGGCTATTTTTAAAGCTCTGAATGACCCATTTAAATATATAAATATATTTAAATATAAATAAATTTATATTGTCGTATATATTCATAGTGGAATACCATACAGCTCTACTGGGATTTATAACTCGATATTTCACATCTGGGTCAACCCGATATTCGATTTATATTGAAATTCCTTTTATAAATATAAATAATTCCTTTATAAATTATAAAGGAATTCCACACCTACTTTTCTAAAATTTGATTTGGACGTAAATCAAAATCTACACGACGAAATCCTGATTTTTCTCTTCCACTAGAAAGGTATACTCCACCAGCTCCACACGTTTCTTGTTTCACAGAAATCCGGCTTAAAATGAATCCTGTACATTCAGTTGAAGTACGAATCGCCAATTTACGAACTGCAGCACCATTTCGAGCTCGATTTTAATTATATTACAACTCTACGTTCAAACTATCGTTCAAATAATATATTCGTTGTTCTAATTCAATTTTAAACTGAATTAAATATCACAGATGATCCAGTTCACACCATATCGCCATTTCAGCCAATTTTGATTATTTCAGAATTAAATATATTATTTAATTTATTATTTTAATTAAATATTCACCATTATTTAATTCCACGACCATTAAATCCTCTAATCACTATATAAATAATTAAATATATTAATTATTATCCCGCTGAAGATGCGGGTCATTACATTCTTCCCTACTTAAAATAATTTCGTCCTCGAAATTGCTAAGTTAGAAGACGACTCTATCGACTGGTTAGAACATATTTGTTCACTTCTTAACTTCAGTTTCAACTGAACCAATTTAATTTCAATTAAATATTAATTAATTCTTATCAATGAAAATTTTCAAAAATCCCGAAATTTTTCTAACGCCTTAATTTTTTTGAAAAATTTCGTCAGCACCTCCTTTGTACTGGTCGATAGGTCAAACCACCACTCGCCTCTTTGGGCCATCTCCATCCCAAAAGAAAAATCAAACAGCCAAGCGGCTTGCCAATTCGGCTCATAAATCTTATATCCAATAGAAATATAAACTTGTATCTTTTGTCCGCATATCATTTTATCCTTTCCACCTGTTATCAATTCAGCGGATACAAGGGTCATCCCAATCAAATTCCAATCTGCTTTTATCCACAACACAACCATTCACTTATATCAGAGCCAAATATCATTTCAACTCGAGTTTCTTCTCGATTCCCAACTCTTAACTTGATTATCACATTACACTTCGAATTTGAATCTCACAATCCATTTTTTCTTGATATCATTCTAATTCAATCTCAGTTACCACTTTACTGGCTTTACTTTAATTCAATTTTGCTTTCACAAATTTCTATTAAATTTGTTTTTAATTCAAACAGTCTTTCCCTAGGAGTTTCTAACAGTTTACTCTTTTCAAAAATCAAAATTTCCTTTTGAACATGTCACTGAGCCCTTAATTAATATTCCATTAGTTAAATCACTTCTCTATTTCTTTATCAATATTTGTTAACCAAATATTTTCAATAACCATATTGGCCTTTTATGTTATTTGGAAAACATTTCCGAATATCGCCTTCCTTTATTTTCTAAACTTTAGAAAATATATGCTATTTATAATTGGAAAATACTCCAATTACTTATCTCTTTTCCGATCTCGTTTATTTCTATACTTAGGAAATATTCTTTATTATGTTTCCAAGCTTACACTTATTTGAGTTAAAACGGATGTTGTGTAAAACATCGTTACGACAACCTAAATACTATATTCAACTAACTCTTATTCAACATTGATCTTCGAGCCTGAAATCTTACTATTTATTTGTTAATAATGAAATCAATCAAGTTGGGGTATAACTACCTCTCAGACCTTGACTGAATAACATTTAGAACGTCAAAACAGATATGACTACTTACTCGAATAATCAATACCATACAACTATTTATTCACTTTTAAACACATATACGCTTCCTCTTTCTATTCTTACTAGATTTTATTCTTAGTTTTCCTTTTTGATTTTACTATTCTATTTCTAAGTTCGTTTTCTTATCGCCTTCTATATATATATCGATACGTTGATTTCTAACTATCAAATTATCTTAAAAATATTCTAACTCCTTAAATTCCCGGAAAAATTCGCCATAACCTCCTTTGTGCCAGGAGCATCGGGATATTTTAAATAGCCTCCCATGGCCCTCACCATTCCAAAAGAAAAAGAAAAAGCCAAGCGGCTAGCCGATACGACGCATAAAATATCATATATGAATTAATACGTACCTTTGTCGAGCATTCTATTTATATACCTTCATTAACCTTATCCATACCTATCTCATGTATATTTATACCTGCCCAATCTATTTTAACTATACCTGATCATTTTAGCTCAATTTGTTAATTAATTTGTTAATTAACTCTTTAGTCTATTTCACTTTTATATTTGAACATGACATGTTCAAATATATTTTAACTTGCTTATTAACTAATTTGAATCCAAATTTCAAATTTAAGTTCTATATTCGATTTCGAATATCCATTTACAAATCCAATTCACCTTTTAAAGTTCAACTTCAAATTCAAAACTTGATTAACTAATTCCTCTTCGACCTAGTTAATTCTATTATATCAAATTCTATATTATAAATCCCATTTTGAAATTCAACACAACTTGTCTTTCCCAAAACAAATTCAAAATAGTATCTCTGGTAGTAATTCGTCACTTACAACTCGAAAATGAATACTAATGATGTTGCTGTCATCATCGAAATCTATTTTCCACCAATCGAAGTGAGTTCAATACTATAAAACCATTTCTAACATTTCCACTTTGAAATTCATTTCAAAATATAATTCACACTTCTTGTAAAACAATTTAAAATCTCCCAAGATCTTAAATTTTCCTTATTCTTATTCCAAATCCATTTACAAACACTTATCCAATTCTCCAGAGTTTTAACTCAGTTCTGATTTAAATTCAGATTTACTTCAATTCGATTTCATATATTTCACTTATACGAATTCTGATTGGTTATTTACATAACCATTTAATTTATAATCTTACTCGATTATAATAACAACCAATACATCCACTATATATCAAAATATACTTTGGGTAAAATTATTTTTATTTACCCTCTTTTCAAAACATATCGTGCCGACCCATTGTATTCGAGTGTTTAGTAACTCCTACCGATACAGTGGATCAAACTGATCGATCAGAACCCATAAACAACTCAACCAATGAACCTCCACAATATAAAACAAATTTTTATATCAATAACAAATACGTTCACTCGTATATATACACTCAACTAAATCTAGGGCATTACTAACCCTATCTCTACCGAGTCACGCCACAGAGCCAAGTTAATCAATTAACCTTCTGCTCTGATACAACTGTAATGACCCGGGATTTTGGCGATCTTGGTTATCCGATATACAACACATATCGAACATCCAAGGATCGAAAATACCGGTCATAAATGAAAGAAATTAGAGGGTGAGAATAAATAAGATAGAAACTTAGAATAGAAGAAGAAGAACACAATATCAGAGTAACACGAACCTCACAGCGGAACGAATAACATATAATATATATAACATAACTTGAAATATACATTTGTACTTGAATATACATCATTATCAAAGTACAACACTTACAACACAACATAAATAAACTATAGCTATATGATCCTGAAGCCTCCTGCTCCAGCTCTTCACGTATATCTGTAAATCCCGACTACTTGACTGCCCGTATAAAATTGGGCACCCAAGAGCTTAGGGAAAACAACAGAATAAACTCTGGGTTAGTCATGGGACTGGTATGAGTAAATCCGTTTAAAACAGTTCAAGTAAGTAAATGATATCTCATAAGACCATGCCGTATAACGGAACGGGTTTTTCCCTTATGAGAATCCAAAATATCTTTATATCAAAAACCTTTTGATATTATAATAATGTCTATCAACCACAATATAATAATCATCTAGCAGAAACACTATCATCTCACGTTCTACATATATAGTATACAATCAAAACCGCAAGCACGTATTGGGTAATGGATTTCCAACTATGACAAGGTATGGAACCACCTTACGCTAGTGTACCTCTAGAGAGGAATACACTGGGTTCAACAAGAACATCTTGCAACCCGACCACACATGACCGACCACTCATTTCGCTTGAGTGTATCGAATGTATATCACCAATGTTTGGGATCAGCAACCGTTTCCCGAATGGGACAGTATTGACAATAGATTTTAGAAATAAATGAAGCTCTAGATCAGGTGATTATACACCCTACTTCAGAGCGACCAACTTAGCCATGCTGCCTGCCCGATTTCTGTCATTTACCAGTTGATGAGGCTAGAAGCTACGCTTTATCATCACACCAGATTCACTTCAAATGTCACATCGTCAAATCCATCAAATCATCGATTGATGTCCTCAACCATACATTATGTGTTAGCTAAAAGAAGTTTCCTTCTCCGCTTCCACTCTTGGTACGGTTGGAGAAATCAATATACGTGATCGTCTGGAAATACTCTGTCAGACATCCGTCCATACAAGTCATCCAGGAACAGGATGAACCGAAGTCACTATTCAGTATATCCATCTTAGTCACTGTTATCTAAGATTTATACAATAGCCCTTGCACTTTACTCCGTCTTCAGTTATCTTTGGCATATATGATTCGCAACGCTTATGCCAATACAAAGTGGTTCTTTGGATAATAATCCAACCGGTCTCTCCATATTAACAACGTTAAAATGGTCAAAACTTCGATAGTCTGTGATTTAACCATCAAAGAAAACACGTGTGCAAACAACGATATTATTTCTAGATGGAAATTCTATCAATCAATCATCAATCATATATGTATATATATATATACATATTTTCCTTATTTCAATTACGTTTCTGATTCTATTTGGAAAACATTTCCAAATTTTCGATACTTGGACTAAAACAGCTGTTTAAATCAACATCGCAACAACAACTCAAACCACTATACTTATTTACTAAATTCACTTAACCACTTTCACTCTCGAACCTTAACCATTTCTAAATTAAAAACGAAGTCAATCAAGTTGGGGTATAATTACCTCTCAGACCTTAACTGAACAACATTTCAAATCTCGAAATAGGGTAAGTTCATCTTTTAACTGTTTAACACTTCCTTACGAAACTCTCTTTCGAATAATCTCTATTCGATAACTCCTCCCTTCGAATAAACTATATTCGATTACTCCTTTAATTCTATTCAAATAAACTATATTCGATTTAACCCCTTCAATTCTATTCGAATAAACTATATTTGATTTAACTCCTTCAATTCTATTCGAATAAACTATATTCGATTTAACTCCTTCAATTCTATTTTAACATATTTATTCCCTATAAATATTTCCTTTCAATACTATTTTAACATGTCTTACAAATATTTCCTTTTCGATTCTATCTATTTAACAAATAAATATCTCCTTTTATATGCTATTTATTTAGCCAATAAATATTTCCTTTTATATCTATTCTATTTATTTAACAAATAAATATTTCTTTTATATCTATTCTATTTATTTAACAAATAAATATTTCCTTTTATATCTATTCTATTTATTCTAACAAATAAATATTTCCTTTATTATAACTTATCCTTCGATTTTATAATTTTTCTCTTTTATAAAAATCCGTTTCCTTTTCTATATAAAATCCATCGATTTTATATAAATAATTCATTTCAAAATACACTTTGAAAATCCCCATTCCTACATCCAGTATTTCTTATGGTATTTAACATCCCATATAACAACGATAAACATCGTCCAAACACAAATAATCAGCAACAGATTATATATCACATCATATATCACAATATATGAATCACAGTAAAATAAATGTTGAGGAATCCAGTTGGATTCCTCCAACCTATTTCCCCGCATCACAGATGTTAAACAATACAGATAACATCACTTTTAGTTCCATATGATATATTCTGTTAAACAGAATCAATATAGAAATTCAACTAACTGATTAGCAGTTCAATCAATCAGTCAACACACAGTCAATCAACCAATATTTAACAGTTCTAAAAATACAACATGAAATTATAAACTGTTCAGAGTTAGTGAGATTTACTCACTTTGGTAGTTCATCGTTAAAAAACGATAAACTGTTGTTTAATTTGAATCAAACAATTTATTTTGCCATAAATTCAAACGAGCTCCAATCCACTCCCAGTCAGTTCCATTGGGTAGTGTCCGTCCATATGATCCTAACGGATCTTGTTTCGCTGAATTACGATAACGTACGATGAAGTTATACCTTTTATCAGTTAATACACAATTTAAAGTAAAATAAAAACAATTTATTACCATTGGGCTTATCTATAAATCCTGGCCCATACCCCTTTTGAAATCCACGAAGACCACTTCCACCTTCTTCCCTAATTGTAACTCACGAGCTCTCTGCAGTGGATACACAGTATTTTCGAAAATTCCATTTGATCCATTCCCATCATCACTCAATTAAAATTCCAATAAAGATCACTGATGCTTCTCTCTTCAACTCCTCTTCTTCTTCATACCAAAATGGAATAACTCGGTCCACCTCCTTCAAGTGCGACGTAGCCCAGTCACGCTGTCATCGTTGGAACCACCAAACTCCACATCCATGAAATCCAAAACAAACCACACCAAAATGCCCCTCACTACACTGTCTTCCATTTCATATATACCTTGGTCAACTCGCATCAAACACGGCGTCCTCATTCTCAGGCCAGCACGGCGCTACAGTCACAGTTGCATGACTTTTTGTCACAGAATTCTAACCTGAATTGCTCGCCAGGTTCTATTCAGCGATTACATCTCAATTTCAACCTCAAACCTACAAATCGTTTCCTGAATACCATGAATCTGCTAACCCTAGAAGTTGCCGTGTAAATTTCAGCAAAACTGAAATGCTCCGAACCCATACTGGTGCATATGGATGTGAAGATGAACATGTCAGGAGCTCAAAATCACTAGTCTCCTGATTTAATGATTTTTCTACCATTTGATTTTGAATTTTGATCATCTCATTGTAGCTGTTTTTAGAAGAAATAGCGGCGGCATACTTTTGACTTTGAGAAAATGATTCTAGGTTTAGAAATGGGATGGTGTACTTATAGCAAAGATATTTCCATAGATATTTGTAGATATTTTATTATTTTATATTCTATTTTTATTTCTATTTGTCAATTGAAAATCCACATGATCACACACGATACCCAAAAATCATGAAAATGGTCATGTAGCTTTAGTTCGACATTACGGTCCCAACGAAACTGGTCTCGTCGAATTCCGACTTCGTATACTCCACCAGCTCCACATGTTTCTTGTTTCACAGAAATCCGGCTTAAAACGAATCCTGTACATTCAGTTGAAGTTCGAATCGCCAATTTACGAACTGCAGCGCCATTTCGAGCTCGATTTTAATTATATTATAACTCTACGTTCAAACTGTCGTTCAAATAATATATTCGTTATTCTAATTCAATTTTAAACTGAATTAAATATCACAGATGATCCAGTTCACACCATATCGCCATTTCAGCCAATTTTGATTATTTTAGAATTAAATATATTATTTAATTTATTATTTTAATTAAATATTCACCATTATTTAATTCCACGACCATTAAATCCTCTAATCACTATATAAATAATTAAATAAATTAATTATTATACCGCTGACGATGCGGGTAATTACAACTGATATGGTTAGGGTGACGTCTGAGAAGATTGACCTTATTCGACAGCGAATGAAAACAGCTCAAGATAGGCAGAAGCCCTATGCAGACAAGAGGAGAACTGACATCGAGTTTGAAGTGGGAAACTTAGTTTTCCTCAAAGTATCACCTCTGAGAAATGTAGTCCGCTTCAGTTCAGTAGGGAAGTTGGCACCTAGGTTTGTGGGACCCTTTCCCATAACCGAGAGAATTGGCCAATGGCCTATAAAGTAAAACTCCCAGAGAATTTGTCTGGTGTTCATAATGTTTTTCATGTTTCTCATCTGCAGAAGTGCCTGCATGACACTGCAGAAGTCGTTGAGCCGAGTATGTTGGAAGAAGTGGAGGTGAAACGGGAGGCGACAGTCAGACGAGTCCCTACTCGTATTCTTGAATCGGAAGTTAAGAAGTTGTGCAACAAAGAAATCAAGTTGGTGAAGGTTCAATGGGGAGACAACCCAAAAGACGCAACTTGGGAAATCGAAGATAGAATTCGTTCTTCGTACCCTTTCCTTTTTGAGGGTATGTTCTTAACTCCTTTTTCTAAAGCTTTATCTGTGCCTATTTTTGTCAATCGAGCATATCTTATCCCTAGCGTTTTTGACCTTTAGATAAGATTCCTATGGATGAAAACATGTGTTTGAAACATGTTATGTTTGATGAATGCTAGTGGATGCAAGTGTTTGCTAGTGGTTGCCTATGGACGCATATACACACACATTAGGCACTAGATCGGCTCAATCACTCTCTCGTACTGCATATGGATGCGTGTGCATTTTCTTTTCTTTTATGGATGAAAATGGATGAGTTAGCATATGGATGTTGCACTTGACGAATGGAAGTGCACACTTATAGAACTTACATGTTATAATAGGATTATTTGCATACATATTGGATTTATGGCACTAATCATACATCGCATTAAGGAGGTCAGCTGGATCAGTAGACCGCCTGACTTTCGCATTAGTATCGGGACATATACACACACCTCTGCATATACTCATATAAGAAATAGAAATCTTTTAAGGACAATGGATGCGTGTGGATGATGGATGAGTAGATGGATGATGGATGGTAGGATATGTTCTTCTTAACTTGAAAATTTCGGGGACGAAATCCTTTAAGGAGGGGAGAATGTAACACCCTGTAATTTTAAAATATTAGAATTAACAGATTAAAGAATACTTAATTTTTAGAAGAAGAATAAAGGGAAACGGGCTGCACCATTCCATTCTTCTCGGAATTCTGCTTGGGATAGAGTCCGGATATGCGTAAATCAGATATTGTATGGAGAAGTTATAAGCCTTAGAAGTTTGTATACGCATAAAGAAGAACACACACACACACACACACATATATATATATAATAATTCCAGAACCTTCAAAACAGTTCAAAAATCAAAATCCAACCAAAGCGGTCTAAGCAGGAAAATTCCCGCTCGTGGGTGTCGACCCCCCCGGTAGATCTGGGCAGAATTCGTTTTACGTACCTGGACTTGATTCTGGGTCTGGTTCACTAGTTCTAGGCTATAAATATGGTCCCCTATTCTCCTATTTTCTTCATGGGAGCCATATGCTGTCGGGTTGCAAACTAAAATAGAATCAAGTCCTACAACAACGGTTTAGCTATTCAAATTCAGAATTCAGATCTATTCTCTCTCAATTCTCTAAACCAACGCTGTGAGTTTCTAGTCACTATTAGGTTTAAATAAATAACAGTGAATCATGAAAGACAATGAATTGGATCTGTTGTAAAGTATGAATCTATGCCTGTATTAAATCTTAAACTATGTAGATATGAAACAATTGCAGTTATTCTATGATGTTACCTATGTAGATCTTGATAGATCTATTTCTCTAGATCTGAAATAATTGTGGTTATTCTATGATGTTGCCTATGTAGATCTTGAATTGTAATTGTATTATGGAAAAGGTGAATATGTTAATTTAGACAAGTTATGACATTGATTAGATCTGGTCCTTTATGTACATCACCTTCCACCAGTCATATTGTGATAAATCTGGATATGCTATAAAATTGGACATGTGAATTTATCCTTAGATCTAAACATGCTCACCCTTAATATGCTAGATCCGAATTGCTGGATATTAAAATGATCAGTTTAGATCTCGTTTTTTTTTCACTTTGACATCATAGAAATTGTCACAAGTTCATATGACAACCTTATGACTATGTTAATCAATGTTATGCCAAATCATATTCAATGATCACTTGTGTTACATCCCTATTAGCTTTCCTTTTCATCGCTTATGGCTAGGCTAATTATTTAGCCTAGGCATGCCATCAATTTTGTGAGGACGTTAGTTAGAAACGGGGTAAAAAGTAAATATTGGCATAATTGGGGCTAGTAATTCAAATTGTTGATAGAATTGGCAACAACACCCAAAATGGTAAGATTAATTAATTGGTAAATTAATTAATAAATGGAATGTTTAGCAACTATAATTAGGAATTATAGTAACACTTATGACACGAGGTTAGGTTACATTAGTGGTGGAAGTCTGCCCGGACCCGACCGGCATATCCAGCAGCTACTAATGTTGAACCGAATATGAGATCTGGGGCACACTTACTGATTGATTATAAGAGATCCAAAATGTGGTGGGCGGTATAGACGGTGCAAACCGACCGGGGACATGTGCGTGCATGGGTCGGGCAGAGGGGGGTCAAAACGACCGTGACACCAGTAGATATGACTATGCGCCTCTTGGGTTGCCACTTTAGGGAAGTGATAACCCCTACTGTGGGACCAGCACAGGGTATCTACAGAGCAGGGAGCCGATCAATTAGGGTAGTGGTTAGGGTACACTCGGACGTATGCCCTAAGTCTATCAACTTATAGTGGAAGGGATCGTCTCATTTTAGATTATACTAGTAATAGTGCAGAGTAGTTATTAGTGAAGCATGTATACACCTTACCGTACTTACCTTGTCACACCTTCCATTTGTATAGTGATCCCACTTATCCACTTTATGCCTGTCATGATTACCTTTATTTATTTACTGGCTAAAAGTTACTAGACTCGCCAGACTTTACGTCAGACCCATTTTGTTTTTCCTTCTCTCTTTCGTTCCCCCTGGTTCCCAGGGAGGAAACACTCAGGCATGACCGTGATTTTGCTTTATTGCTGCAGCTGTTGATATGTATGGATCAAGCTCCTATCCTTGTTGCAATGGCTAGTTGGGGAAATTTTCTTTCTATTATGTACTCTGATATTTCCAAAGTACAAGACAGTGGTTTTTATGTTGTAATAGGTTTTTATATTTCAGACAAATGATGCTTTGGACTAAGATATTTTGATGATTAATAAAGTTGTTTATTAACGCTGTAAATTTTTTTTATATCTGTCTTGTAATATTCTGTGTCTGTTTACCTAAACGCTTCACGAAACTTAATGCATTCCCTTTGTGTGTGATATTAACGGACGTGGGGTATCACAAACTTAGTAACAAAACAACTAACTTTGTCGGTAGGAAATAAAAACAAACCTGGTAGCATATTTCATAGGTTATATCTCCTTTTTGTTGCACCATCCTTATATGAATCTCCTACGTGCAAACTGCATATTACAAAACAAGATTCTTAGCATGCCATATTAATGGTTAATCTACATTGAATGACGTAAGATTGTTGGACTGGATATCTTTTCGTCCAAATCTTATATCCTACTCTCCTTGCCTTTCGACCCTCAAACACTTTCATATATGGATATTGTTGGACTGGATATATTAACAAAAGAATATTCTAGCAAAAAATTAAAATGAAAATGAAAATGAAAATGAAAGACATCACTACCTGAATAGAGTTTAGCCATGAGTTTTGTTGTCAGTTTAGTCAATAGCCAGAATCAGATATCCAAAAATTAGCCTTATGTATAGCCATTAGTTTTATTTTCTTAGAGAACATGGGCATGTTTATTTAGATGAAAATTTGATCAATATCCAGCATCAAATATCAAAAAATGCAGTTTAAAGTTTATTGTCGGCTGATACATAAATAAAGTTTAATAACTGATCATCAACCATAGACGTGTTTAGTACGATTGCACTTTATTTTATTTAAAAATAATAATATAGCATACCTGAATTATTATTATTTTCTATGATGACCTAATTTAAGATCTTGCTTCTCTCAAGTACTAGATGTGCAATCCACTCTTAATTTTCCTGCAAGATCGATATGCAAGTTTTCATTAAATTTTGAATATTAGTCATATGCATTCACAGTTAAGTTACAATCAGCCAGAATTGTTTCGCTAGTAGCCCAACCATATAGTAGTGAAAATTATACGCATTATGCTAGCAAGTGCAAACAAAAGAAATATATAACCAAGGAAGAGTACATAACAATGCTTAATCATTAGAGCAATGGCTTCTTAAGAGGATGCTCTAGATTTCGCGGTGTGGCTAAGTCATAATTCTAACAAAGCTAATGCTAATTAAATCTGGTATTAAGTTTAAAGGAAAAAAACTCATTTTTCGAATTAAACGTGTGAATTTTAAAGTGAGGAAGACATAGCTAAAGCATATGATTTGGCAGCAATACACTTGAGAGAGTTACCTTAAATACACAAAAGCACTTGGACATTCACTCAATATGGACACTACTCCTCTTAAAATTCACAGCACTACTATACATGCACACATATAAACTCACGCATAAATATATAGTACAAAACACACACTTACAATACATCCCAACATGCATATAAGCACACAACAACTTGGATATGGCCTAGTTTAACTCATCCATTCACCTTAAAACAGCCTAATACACACGCATACTCTCTAAATTTCAAGTATACTAGGTCTAGTTTATTATTATAACATAATGATATATACATTTGTTTACTGATTATAAATATGAGGTATTAACATCCATGAAAAATTGTCTAGTAATGCGCTTACCGCATACTCATAAAGTTGCTCCTATGTATATGAAAAAATGTGTAGCAAACAGTGATTAGAAAAGAAGAAACAAACGTACGAGAAAAAATGAAATAAAGAGAAGAAAACAACAAAGACGAAACATAAAGATAGACTATTACATAATAAAATTTGAAGTACTCAAATGGTCCATGGTATATTTCAAAGTAAAACATATAGGATTTTATCATTTAGAGGTCCTAATTCCGTAAAACACACGCGATCCATGAAGTTAAAGAGTCATGTCGAAATCACCAATCTTAGTAAAGGTTTAAACGATTAATCATCTTATTTTCTTGTTAGTTTATTATTTTTGTTTCCCATCTCGCATGCTTACGTTAATATGTTATGTATATATTTACTAATTATGGGTTTACTTTCTAAAGTCTACACATTATATAAATAATTGTTTAAAGTGATTACGTTAATATGTTATGTTATGTATGTATTGGCTGAGAATGGTTTTTGTTACAACACATGCATTGGGTTTTGTTTTTATAAGTTCATATAAATCAACTTCTTTATTTACTGGGCTTGATCTAGGATTGAGCTGTGAGCGTCTCCCCTAAACGGCCTAATGCCAGTGCCGACTTTTGGACAAATATATTAATAGACATTAGAATACGACAATTCCAAACTTATTACAAATCATTCTAAAAACAAGATTCAAAAAATACCCCTGTCCATATTTCCAAAGAAATCGAAATATATAACATCATGATAAAAGAATTGAACCGCATAATTCTAACTAGAAGATGTAAGATTTATTATATAAGAATATGCGGTTAGAGCAGTAAGTATTTGAAATGCAAGATGCAATTACATGGAGTGTAGAATGCACATTTTCATTAAAAGAAAGACAACAATTTTTCATTAAACATGTTTTTGAGAAGAGGAGAAAGTGAATTTTAAAATTTGCATCGTGCATGAGAAAAGGTCTCAATATACTAGTCCATGAAATTATATAAAATGAATAATACCTGTGATAAAGAGAGAAAAATGATGTCTAATCCAGTGGTATACTTCTATGAGTGTAGATGACACCTTTATCACCATCCACAATCAGCCCATGACCTCTTAGAATCCTACACATATTCCGGAGATACATATGCATCAAAGCGGTAAATTTACCAAAATTTACAATATCATTGATGCATATTTGACACAAGCAATAACTAAAAATATCTTAACATATCACTTTGTTGTTAGCAGGCCTTCAACACCCACAAGACCATGAGCGTGTATTCTAATTGTACTGATGCCAACCTAATACAGTTATAATATAATATCTATTAGCAATAAGCTTATGCACAAATTAAATGATTTTAAACAAGTAATTACGTACCTCTGCACTAAGCCCAAATCAAGCATCATCACAGAATCATATGCTGGCATTATGGAAGACGGCAACACTGTCAAGTAAACAACATTGTTAGTTATGTTTTTTTTATTTTGATTTGCTCATACTAGAAACTGAAGAACTAACATGGAAATGGCTAATTATGATGCAAAGCTACCTATCAGCTTGGTTTAGGAAGGCCTCTGCAACTTCAAGATCTTCTGTGATTATGCAGTCGATATGTGCACTAGAAATACAACAAAAATAAAAAATATTGTTTTCTCTGGATTAATTGACTTAGCATCAAACTTGAAGATGGAATTCTGTATTTTCTAAAACATGCCTTCCATGGTCATTTATGTGGTTAATTGCAGCATTTAAATCATCTACAATTTCAACTGCACAAGCCAAGGAGTAGTATTCATGAGCTAGAGAACCTGCCGGTGGAATATCTAACTTTGCACTTTCTTTTGGCCCAACATAAATCGAAACTCCTGAAATGAATTGACACTAGAGTTATAAATGGAGATTAATATAATGGAAGTATGAACATGCTATTTATTTAGTATAATTAACCTACAAAAAGAAAAGAAATATTTCCTCAGAATATATTTAATATTACAGGCTAGTGTCTCCAGTATAAGTAATTTTGAATCACTAAATTACCGTAAATTGCATACCTTGTGCCCTGAGTTGGCCGAGTAAACCTCTAAATCCATAACTTTCTGTAAGGTCCTTGTGTACCAGAAGTGTTTCCTATAAATATAATGCATTCTCTCCATAAAAATTATGTAAATAAACTAGTTGAAAGAAAGAATAGATTGAAAGAAAAAAAGACTCAAGCTGTAGGATATTCTGTTTTTGCATCCAAAACAACAGGCTTCGCCATATTCATATCAGCCGATTTTTCATTACAAACATGACAAATTCATCTGCATTATACGTTTAATATCTAGTGGAACTCATAAGCTATAAAATTTCTCACCGGTCTTGATGGAAATTAGGGGAAGCAATTAAACAGTTAAACACGTAAATAGGGTTTCGATTGAATACCTAAAAAAGCACTTGAAACAGAATCTTAAAATAAGAGGAAGATGCTGGTTTCGATTTAAAATTTCAGCAGTGGTAAATTTTTTAGATCGATTCGCAAGAAGATGAGATCTGAGTATTCATTTTTGGAATAACACGCTTTTGATTTGGCAGCGTGAATCAATTGGGACACATAGGTACGTATGGTGTGAGAATTTTCCCTTAGATTACAATGGGCCATACCCGTTCCAAAACTACCACAACCCAAGGCTGTGCCAATTTAATTTGCCACGGTTCAAAGCTGTTCCAAAATTGCCACGGCTCCGTGGCAATTCTTCCACATTTGGGGGTGGCAAAACTGGCAGTATGGTGTACTTTTTGTTTTTATGAATTTGAATAGAAATAACCTATTAGTTTTGATCAGGGGTGAGCAAGAAAAAGGCTAAATTATGTATTTCAGTCAAAGTCCGAAATTGCTAATTTAAGTAATAACTAACATTTCAATTTAGAAGCATGTTTAGCAATGGCTTTAAAACCATTTCATGCGGTTAAGATGTGTAACATGTATAACATTTTTCATTAGTAGTTATTTGGTAATGATGCATTTGTCAGTGTAATATATAATAAACAATTTGTTGGTAATCATTGCATAAATTCAGGGAATTATTGTTTAATACATGTTTGTTTAAATAACTACTTATTAGAATATCTGAGTTGCATAAAGCTTATTAAATCAACATCCAAATTACACTTCTATAATAAATGGATTTCCTATGTGTATGTTCATTGACATTTTCTCCAGGTTACGTTATATCTTACATTACTTTTTGGATGAATAACACTTTTGGGTTTCTCATCATATATTTGAATTTTTATTTTTCAATCTGTTTATGTATATATCTTATTTAAATCGAGTCAAAATTTCCTCAATTCACTCTACATTATATATCTTATTTAAATCGAGTCAATATTTCCTCAATTCAACTCACTAATGTAGATGGATGGAAGCAGCTTTAAGTTACTATTTTCATAGTTAATGCTAAGTGATTCATTATTGACTGAGTATTCCCAGCTAACATGTACTAACTAGTATCATAATTTGTGTTGTTGTGGTATGTCTAATAGCCCGTAATTCAAAGTAAACCATATGTTATTCTTACTTTGCCGCTACATTTTAGATAGCAGTGTGAAAAAATAATTTTAACTAATGTAAATTAATCCATTCAATAGACAGTTGTGGCATATTTTGTCAGCCCAACCACATAAAGAGGTATAGACAACTAATTCTTCATCAATATAACCTCATTAAAGGTGAGGGCTTTCGATGGTTTGTATTTATTATTACAACTTTTATTGGATAATCAGAGAATGCTATAAAATTCCATTAGTTTATAATGTAGTGAAAATTCGTTCTTGCTTCCCATTTAATATCTAGAATAGGGATAATTTCATATCGAATTTTGAGAAGACATCTTTAGCATAATATTTTACTGCATGTTTCCATTTAGATAAACTAGATAATCTCATTTTTATGTTTAAGTATATATATTTTTTTTGCCTACTTTTGCCCATAAAAGTATTAGAAAATATTAACAATCTCATCTTAGCATGCATAGTCCGCAACCATCATTTTAGCACGATTTTTTCTCATCTGCAATCTTTTTTAATGTTTTATACATAACGCAGTTGGTTGGTGAATCTTGAAGAAATTTGTATGATTTTATTAGTTTCAAATTCACCTATTAATTAGTAAATTACTAATTATTTCACATACTTATACCTAATATATAAATTAATAGAAAGGATATAATTAATAAATGACATTGAACCTGCATGTGAATATAGCGATTATAGTTTAGGTAAGTTTTATATGAATCCACCGTTTTAGTCTGTTAATCCATCTATAAAATACCATCTTTGATCTTTTACATAATTTAAAAAAAATGATTAGTTTATCCACTATGTATAATTCTTTCTTTTCATTTTTTGTAGTATACACCACCGATTCTTTTCTACTACAACAGTAAAGGTAAATCAAATCTATTACTCCTCCACATAATTTGGTACTTCAATCACTACACTGAATCATATGATATACTTGTGTGCCATCGTTTGTGTCTCTAATGATCAATTAATTCATATTAATAATCAGTATTAATAATAGAAATAAAAAGCACTACAGAACTCATTATACTTTTATGTGTAAGGAAATATGTTTGAGAGGAAAAATTCAAATGCTCTCGGACAATCTTGAGGGAAATATTAATTGTACTATGAGTCAAAATGAATGATATCTTGGATTTTATTCAAGTATATTGAATGGCGAAGAAGATGATGAGTGACTAATTGAAGCCTTAAAAAAAGATGACAAAAAATCGAAGGTTATTTTAGGCAAAGTTTGGACAATCAAAAATTGAATTCTTATATGAACACCATAGTAAATTATACATTTATTTTATTTGTTTATACTAGTTTATCTCTATATTATAATTCTTAAGAGAATGAATAAAGTATATACAACAATGAAAATAATTCAAGCTAATACCATTATGTATACGATCCTAACGTTTTATTATAATCACGTTAAATAGACTATGGATTTGTGTTTTTTTATGTACAATAAATGTGTAACTTAATCCACAGATTTTGTATTCCACGGTTGGAAGAATAGAATTATATTTTGCAAAGTAAAAGAGTAAATAAATGAAAAAAAATCAGAATATTATATTTGATCAGTTAGTCCATATGTGGATTTACTTACAAATATTTTGTAGGTTAACTTAATGGAATTATACAGTGGATCAACTGAAGAAAACTTTGTATGGAAATAAAATTTACCTATAGTTTATCATTATGATTAAGGGATTGATGGGCTCATATATTTCGGTGGTGGTTGCTCTAGCAGTAAGTGAGCTTAGCTTACAATATTTTATGACTATTCATATTTACATAGAAACTTTTAAATAAATGCAGCAGCTTGGTTATTGAGAATGCATGTTCGCAATTCACACAACTATATCCAAGCATTATCCTCCTTAGATATATGTAGTGCATTAATTAGTAAGGTCAAGCAACACAAGCTTCATGCTTGGAAAGCAACATAATTTGTAAAACAACATGATCTCTGCAAAATAATATAATTAGGACAAATAGCTAGCGTTACACATGCAAAATAAACAACTATACAATTATCCTCTCATCTGTTTAGAAACTAACTAACACAAACATATAGAGATTACATACAGACACCCACAAATTGTGTGTGTATGTATACACACACATACACATATATGTGTACACACACACATATACATATTTCCTTTAATCTTAAAAAGAATATTATAGTATTTTCGGGATACGACCCAAAACCCCGGCTCGACCTAGACCGAACGAGAATACAGATTGTTTGAGAACACTGTGCTTCTGAACACAATACAATAGAATCTTTCATTGCTATTACAACAATTAACATTATAGTACAAGAATAATAGAGTATGGAAAATAAATAAATAATACAGTGAAAATAAAATTATCAGAGAATAAATTAATTACATAATAGAGGGAATGTAAAACATAGGTACAATGTTGATACAATGCAGTTGAAAACATCAATTAACAAAGATGAAAGCAATACACGGATATAGAGCTTTCCAGAATATGGCTCCAACCGTAATCCAGGATCCTGTGATAAGAAAAGACTCTGCAAACCAAAACTACTGATTACCCGTGTGGAAAATGTGGGCATCCAGAGTTTAGGTGGAAACTGTAATGTCCTAGATTTTTTCTGCCATTTAAATTGGAATATTTAAATCTGTTTTATATATTATATTGGAGATATAATGGATTTTATATCGAATTTTATTTATTAAAATGGAGTTCGAATATATATAAATATATATATACATATATATACTTAATTATTTTAAACGAGCTTGAAACACCGCGGTAGTTCTTAATTTATGATTTGTACTTCAATTGAATATACATGATCCGATATAAGTCAGAATTCTGTGAAGCAAGAACCGTCTGGATCGAGTTAATTATATTTTTCTAATAGAAGAGAAAAATGGAGATTTCATATTATAGATTACAAGTTATGTGCAATTCAAATTTTTCAAAAGGTCGCCATAGAATTCGTTAATAAATTATAAATTTATATATTTTACATATGTTCGAACCTCTAAACTTATTCTAGTGTGTTTAAAATAATGGTTAAGTCTAGAAACGCTAGCAATGACATTTTAATTGAAGCCTGAACCACGAAATACTTTACAAAATCGGATCGCTTTAAATTTAGTCTATGCACCTCATTCTCATCTTAAATCTTTTGCATATCCATTCTAGTCTTTACAAAACCCTAAATAAAGATATGACGACCTTGGTTAAACATTTCGTTGACTCTTAGATAGTGAGGTTCAACTTTAAAGTATTTGGTTATTGTTGCTTCTAACAAATCTCCTGTTTCTATCAAATCTCCAACCGCAAATAAAATCTTTTACAATAGGCCTCAAAAGTCAGTTGCAGTAAATGATATTTAGCAACAGACCTTTCGTGGCTGTTGCAATAGATAAGATTTAACAACAGACTTTTCCTTCCTGTTGCGAAAAGCATATTTTTCGTAACAGTGCTTTCATGCCTGTTGCGAAAACATACTTTTAGCAACTGCTCTTTCATTCCTGTTGCAATAGATATATTATTTGCAACTACACTTTCAAACCAGTTGCAAAAATTATATATTTAGCAACTACTTTCACCAGTTGCGATAACTGTAATTTTTTTGCAACAGGTAAAGCCACTTGCGAAAAACGCACTTTTGGAAATTATTTTTCCCCAAGTAATATTCGGTTATAATATAAGAAGTACAAGCATAATAGTTAATACACACACACAT
This sequence comes from Allium sativum, assembly GCA_030737875.1. Classification (NCBI taxonomy): domain Eukaryota; kingdom Viridiplantae; phylum Streptophyta; class Magnoliopsida; order Asparagales; family Amaryllidaceae; genus Allium; species Allium sativum. The sequence goes on along the minus strand of CM060918.1, from coordinate 793,350,122 downwards.
ATATATATACATATACATTTTTTTTAAATGTCATATATATATACACATATATATGACTAACATTTGGTTAGAGCCATGAAATAACAAGCAATCAATAATAATTAGTAAATAATGAGTTATATTTTAATAAGTAATGAGTATAATATAATAAATAATTTTTATTTGATACATAACTATAATTATTACTGATTAATATAATTCAATAATGTATGATATTTGATTCTTTTAACTATGTACTTATGCATTGCTCTAACCGACCAAGTTCTGGATTAGACCTTATATCTACTTATAAAATTAAGTTATATATATATATAATTTGATTTAGTTCCATATTTACTTCAAAAAGGGAATATAATAATTATTTTTCTGAAGTAATTCATACTTGTTAAATGTTTAGTCCAACTTCGAATTTGTGACTACTTTGTTGATATTTAACATTGGATATTTAACTAACATTTGATTTATTAATAATCAATAAATCAATATTATTATTCCTCCAAATGTCTAAAATATGTACTCTAGCTTGACACTACGCCCCGTTCAGAGAACGACACATACCGTTTGTGTTGGAAAAGTTGAAGTTTGAGATCAAATTAAGCATATTTTAATAATTTATCATTATTTTTAGTAACTAATTAAGTAATATTTTAATAACTTATAAATATTCCCAATAATTAATTATATTGCGTAAGTAATCATGAATAATTGGGTAATTAATTAATAATTTCAAATAATAATGTATAAATAATCATATTTACTTAATATTATTTAATATATCATAATTGATAACTCATAAACAATAATTTGTAAATATAGGTTAACAATTTTAATTTAACGTTTTATTGTATAATGACTTATAATTAATAATTAAAAATACTAATAAACAATGATTTGTATTTAACCACAACGGCATGCATTATTGCGTTTGATTGACCAAGGCGGGAGATAATTTTCGTGTGGAGGGAAACAAATTTAGCTGAGGGAAATTTTGCGGGCCGCTTTACATTAATACAGAAACCAAATACTGAATGCCAAATTCTTTTATCCTAAAATTGAAATCGAAAACCTTAAGCAGAATTGAACGTTGGCCATGGCATCTCTATCACCAAGCAAACAACGCTTAAACCAATCCGCCGCATCTGAGTACCCCTTTCCGCTCCGTGCCTGTACTCTCCCCTTTCTGTTTTGGCTTTTTTCTCGCTTCAGCTAAATAAATTAAGCCGCTATTTTTTTCTCCTGTATTCACAGCTTGCTTTTTTGAGTTTTAATTCTTGGTACGAGCTCTGCTCGGCGTTTGCTTTAGAATCAATTAGGGTCTTAGTTTAGCATACAACTCTGATGCTTCTTCTGTTGAGGTATATGTAATCGTATCATCTCATCAAGATTGTTTTTTTGTTACCAATTTTAACATTATTGAGGAAAATGTACTTTTCATTCTATAAATCTCAACTTAGGTATGTTTAATATCGATAATTTCAAAATCGGAGGTTCAGCAAATTAACTGTGATGTATTTTGGTTGTGTAGAATCCATTAAAGAAGTGCAGAGGATGTTGTGTGTTGCCTTCTTGGAACGCAATGGTAATTTGGAAGAAGAGAGTGAACTTGAAACTCTGATTGATACCCAGTTGACAATGCTTCAAAAAACATTCCAGGATACAGCAAAAAGTATCAGGGTCCGATGAAGCTAACTTAATGGTGTCAAAGATGTTGCTCACGTTGTTCAGATTAGGAAAATTAGGTATTTTAATACTTGATAATCCTCCTGATGGCTATAAAAAAACAAAACTTGTTGAACCACGCTCGGTTATCTTTGTCATTTTTAGTGCATTTTTTGTTTTAGTCCTGATCCTATATGTAGATGTGGTCCATTTGATTTGGTTATATGTTCAAAATTGCCTATCCGGGCTGTTTTATGTTCAAAATTGGTAGCCCCGATCCTATATGTATTTTTTTTGCTATCCCGACCGTTTTATATTATCTGCTCGTATGTTCAAAATTGGCTATAAATGCTTTTCCAGGCAATGACCTGAATTGAAATCGACCTCTACAATAGGCAATGGAACTGGTGTTGATAACACTGCTGCTAATGACTCTGCTTCAGTTGCTCTTCCCCTATAGCTCAATGACCAACCTGACCGTTTATGTAAGTTTTTACTTTGCTCACTTTGTGATTCTTTCGCTATATATTAACTCAAATATGATGATGTTTTGTAATGGGAAAACTGTGTTTATAACCTTATTTTTTCCCTTAAGAAATACTGAAACCTTATTCTTCCCCTTAAGAAATACTGAAACCTTACTTTTCCCCTACTATTTTGTTTGCATTTCACCTCAGTGCAATTAACCTGGTATTGTTTTGTTCATTGTATCATTAAAAATTATAGCAAACGCTAAATGGCATAAATAGACGATTAGATTTGCTCTGAGCATGAATAATGGATTTTTCTTGAGTTTTGGTGCTCGCTACTCCAACTTTCACATACAGCAAGTCAACTCATTTTAAACGTAACTGATCTACTAAGAAGTGACATTGTGGCATCCTCAAATAATTCAATGTTTATGTAGTTGGAAACAGCAGGTAGCAGTTGCATTGCGATAGAGGATTTTGATTTGGTAGTTAGTGTCCTTTTAGCATTGCTATATAGTTTAATGTTTTTCATTAGTACCTTTACCCTTCACAGATCACATAGGGAGAGAGCTGAGCATATTTTACTCATACCATACTGTAAATTGACCACTAAAAATTTCCAAGAATGACGCAGGCTATTTAAGCAAAAGAACCAATAAAACAAAACATATGCATATAGTACACACCATCTCATTCTCCATTTACAACTTTCTGTGTATTTTTCTATATCATATCAGCTCTTATCGTTTCAGGTATCCACAAACTACCACCTACATGTTATTTAGGATGCAGTGCTAACAGCCATTTCACACGGTCTTCTTTAGGTTAAGGTTTTGTTCTCGGACATAGCATATGGATCCATCCAACATGTATCATCCTCAGCTGCTTTTTGCCATCTTTTTGTGAAAATTTCAGTTTCCACGAACGATCTCATTCTTATCTGTATCAATGTCTCTGTAAGTAAAAAAATATAGCCATTGTTCTAGAACCTTATAAAAAAACACTTGTAGTACAAATTTTTCAAGCTACAAAACATATTATACTTTCTTGAATCTTTCGATGATTGGTTTACTTTTGTAAAATTTAATTTAATTTTCCATGAATGTTCATGTTTGCTTCATCTTTGTTTTCCTTAATATTTTAACTCTTGTTATTGTTTTCATAGATCGATATTGAAGACTTTTATCTATTTTTCTAAAATTTCTTATTATGTAGTTGTTGATATTGTCTTACTTTTAGTTGTGCAGGCCGATGCTTGGTTTTTATTTGATGTAGAGTTCGCTCGAATGACATACATATTCTTGGATAGGCATGTGCATGTTCATGATCGACAACAAACTTGGAGCATAAATTGCAGATTTTTCTAGTGAATTGATGATATTTATTCTTTTGTTATTGTGTATGTATGATAGAGTAGAAATATGAGTAGAAAATACTCTATTTGAAAAAATGTGTTGTGTGAGAAAAGAAATTGTTATACATGAATGGTGTATGAAAATTGTAGAAACTTTTATTGTAATTGTCTGTACTATTAAAATTTTGTTAAAATAAAATTTGTATTTGTTTAATTTATTTTGTGATATACACTATTATTAAAACAAATACGTTTAATATGTAATATCTATAAGCTGTATTTTTTTTTTTTACAGATTTATGAATCTATTGCAACAGGCATATACTGTTGCAAAATGATCTGTTGCAACAGCAAAAGCCCATTGCAAAAAAGTACACCGCAACGTTTTATTGCAACAGGCAGAAAACATTGTAGACTTTTAGCAACTTCGGATATACCAACAGGCATGGGCCTGTTGCAATTGGTCTACTGCAACAGATATTGCCTGTTGCAAAAAGTGTTTTTTGTTGTAGTGAATTCAAACAGTTGGCAAGCCATACTTCTCTCCAGAAAATCCGCATACGTCCTCCTTAAATCTCGTGAATTCGTACACTCTAACCATTTGGTTTCACATAATGATAAAAGAAGATGTCACTTTCGTTGATACAGCAAATCTCACCCCATGATACCATGCTATATCACATTGTGAAAACCATCCCTCCATTTACTAGAAGCTTCAAATCTCGAAAATTAAAAAAAAAACCTGTCTTTTTCTTTCCGCTAGCAGTTATAAAATGAAACACGATCCTCTTTTCCATACTAAACCAAAAAGTAGTGAGCAAATGAAAATCAACACCTCCTTATACACTCAAGTAGCTTTCAGTCCAACGTGTTGGGGAAAGAGTTCTGGTGAGCTAGGCGGTGCGGGAATCAACGCAAAGTAACAGCTTTGTAACGACCCGCATTCTACGCATCATAGGATCGTAGAATATTTATTTCTTTCACATATGAAGTCGTATGGTCATGTAACTTTGAGGGACGACTATTGGGGTCATTTCCCATGTTCATGATTTTTCCCGATTTTTAAATGACCATTTTACCCCTAGTTGGCACTGTTTTGGCCATAACTTTTGACTGGAAAGGAATTTTGACCTGAAACCACTTCCATTGGCTCCGGATGATGGTTTCTCTTTCCGTAGAGTGGTCACACTAGCCAAACGGACTCACCATTTGGGAGATATGGCTGAAACAAGTTTCAGATGGTGAAAAACAGCTTAATTGGGCTTAACCGGGTGATTAACAGCTAGGCCCAAAGGGGAATTTCGGGATTAGGAGTTTAGGGTTTGGAGAATACCTTTTTCTCATTTTTCAGCCGTCACTTTCCATTCCTCTTGACCTAGCCATGGCCTCCACTCTCTAAATCTCTCTAAAACACCCAAAATCACTTCCTAATTAAGGATTAGGGCTTAGAGGCATCAAATCAAGGAGGATTAGCACAAGGACCGAGGTAGAGCTGCTGTTATATATTGGAATTCGTGCAAATCAGAGGTTCACTTCAGATCTGAAAGTTTATTGTGGCAAAGGTGAGTGATTTGCATAGTTTTTGCACTAATTACGGTAATTAAGGGTAATTAGTGAAGATTAGCGAATTTATACACTAATAAATTCTGGAAAAATGTTTAGAAATTCTTAAATAATATTTTCTGCATCTGTTAGAAATTTGGTTCGATTTGATTAAGTTTTGTTAACCCTATGATTAGATTTACTTAGACATGCTTAAGGGAAAATTTGGGGTTTTGACCATGTTTGATCCACTTTACATCATATGATTTGTGTTATGGTGTTCGTGGTCGATACTATACATTGCTATGACTGTATGAGATGTTTTGTGATTGTTTATAAGTGTTAGTTTGGTCGAAAACGCCATCGAATGGCGAAAGACTGTCGCTGGAACGAAGTGCAAGAATTTACCCGGATCGGATCGCCCCCTCTGAGCACGATCCGATGGAAGCTCACGCCACGATCCGTTTCACTTCGAAGGCCACGAACCGATGCAGCGCCGTGTCCAAACTAAAGTACCCCGATCCGAATCGCTCCAGCTTGGTGGACCACGAACCGATCAGAAGGTGCGATCCGAGATGAGGCGCAACGATCCAGACGAGGTAGCACAACCCGAACCCAATGGGTTGCCAGCGCCACGAGCTATTGAGGCGCGATCCGTATGGCACGACACGATCCGATGGAGCTGGAACACCACGAGCTAGCAGGAACTCGACCCGATCCGATTGGGGAGGCGCGCCACGAACCGAACCATCCAAGGGAGCACGATCCGAGGAGAATACTGAATGAAGACCGATCCGGAGGTGAAGACTATAACCCGAGATGCAAAGGTAGTCCAAATGGAAGTTAGAGCTCAGGATCCCGGAACCAGTTGGGAACCAATGAGTTCACTTCATGAGTTGGGCTTTGCTGCGGGACGAGTGCAAAGGAGTTGTCGATGTCTATGACTTTGGATCACTATGTATGGGAGGTATGTGAACGGATTCAGGGCCAAAGTGGCCTAGGTACGTCTAAAGGGCTATAAACCAATGAAGTGGGGTCATTTGTAAATATTTGGTCATGACTCCATGTGGCAAGCTTGGTAGTAGCAGTAGTTGTACAAGTTGAACTCCGTCACTACTTCAATGGGTCTAGTGATTAACAGTGGTGGACATCGTATACTTTACGCATTGAGTGAGAGATGTGAGGATGGTTGTTATGGTTGATTTGTTTGCTATCATTATGACATGCACACCCCACCCCCGTAATCTTACACTATTTGCTATGGCACCTTAGAGTACTGTACGGTATGTGGTACTAACTCTTTGGTTGCAGGTCCAGGTTCAGGTATGGTTTAGTATACCTGTTATTATTCTGTTTAGATGCTTATCGCTCATACCAGGCTTTATGTCTGACCCAGATTTTTATGTCTCCTCTTATTACTCTGGGTGCTCACACGAGCAGACTAGAGACAGGTTAGCTGGTGATGCACGGGTAGATGATCCGGAGACGAGCAGGAGGCTTCCACGTAATTCATATACATAGTATTCTCCCTGTGTTGTTGAAGATCACAGCTTGGGCATTGGTGGTGTATCTTCTACTTTGACTTTCTTTTGTTTAGAGACAGTAGATTTTGAAAAGTTGTAATAAGCTGTATTTGGATTTCCGCTGCTTTGATGTTGATGTTGGTTTTAGTATCAGCTTATGCACTGTCTCGCCTGTTTTATGTCAAGTATATTATTATTATTATATTTTATCCCATGCGCTGTGAGACATTCTACAGGTTCTCTCATTAGTTAATTTCCTTCTTTTCTTTCTTCTGATGACCATCCCGTGCTAGTCGGGCATGTGTACAGCGCACTTTCGAAGGAAATGCAGGCTGGTGCGGGGCGGGCCGTCACACTTAGTATCAGAGCTCTAGGTTGCGTAGTTAACCTAGGGAAGTTATCAGGGAGAGATAATATACGTATACGAGAGAGCGTATTTGTGATTACTTTGGTTTTTAAAAGCTATATATATACTATTACTAGTATAAGGATGAAGTCGTACTGCACTAGCGCCACTATGGAGTCGTTAATCGTTTCCTTTTTCAGATTGACGATGAGCCGATATACTAGAGGTGCTGGTAGGGGAGGCAATAATGGGAATGCTGCTGACATGAGGACGATGTTTACTGACCTCATGAGAGAGATGCTTAGAGATGTACAGAGGGCAGCTCCCGATGGTGGAAATGGTGATGGTCCAATAGTGCAGGCGCCAAGAGTCGACTTCGCCAAGCTGAATAAGGATTATACTAGCCTTGGTGGGAAGCCGTTCCATGGAATGGAGTCGGCCACGGATGTTCAGGATTGGTTGGATAGTTGCGAATGTATCTTCGAGGATTTGGGTATCGAGGATGCAATGAAGAGAAAGCTAGCGTCCCGTCAGCTGCAAGGGCGGGCAATGAATTGGTGGAATGCTATAAAGGCAGCTACTCCCAAAGATCAGATTACTTGGGAGCAGTTTAAAGCTCTCTTTAGCGAGAAGTTCATTCCAGCTACTCAGAAGTCAGCGCTGTTTAAGAAATTCTTGGAGCTCAAGCAGAATGGCAGAGCTGTCTCGGAGTACATTGCTGAATTCGACACTTTGTCGAAGTATGGGTTATCTCTTATTGATACTGCCGAGAAGAAGAATGAGAAATTCATAACTGGTTTGGATCAGTACTTGGGGGAAAAGCTTATTAACCACATCGATGAGACGTTTGAGTCGATTGTGGGGAAAGCATTAAGATCAGAAAGTCTCTACCCTAAGCCGAAGACTGAGGTTGCATCCACAGATGAGCCAAAGCCACAAGCAAGTGGTGGAGGCAAGGGTGGTTCCCAAAATAAGAGAAAGCAGAACCAAGCTAAAGATGGCCAGAAGAAAAAGAATAAGCAAGATGTGGAGTGCTTCAGCTGTGGTAAGAAGGGCCATTATGCTAGTAATTGTCGGGCCAAGCCAGCGGATAGGAAGTGCTTCAACTGTGGCCAAACGGGACATCACAAGGACAAGTGTCCACAACCCCCTAAGGAAAAGCAAATGGTGAAAGCCTACGCTCTTAATGCTATTCCTTCTTCGTCGAATGCCCCAACAGCGGCGGAGAAGGGAAAGAATGTCGTCATTCAAGGTATGCTTTCTGTTTATGATGTTCCTGTTAGAGTTTTGTTTGATACCGGAGCTTCCAGTTCTTTCATATCTAGTGACCTGGTAGATAGGTTGGGATTGGAGCCCGAGATTGTCGATAGACCTTTAGTAGTGACGAACCCGATTGGTGGTTCGACTAGCCTTAGCATGATTTGTCGTAATGTGGTCTTATCGAGTCATGGATGCATGTTTGTTTGTGATTGCTTTGTTTTGGGCTTTACTAGGTTTGGAATTATTTTGGGAGTAGATTGGCTCCAAAGATACAGGGTGGTGGTAGACTGTGAGGGCTTGTTGGTGATAGCTAGAGCGGATGATGGGCGGAGGATAGTGTTTGGTGGTCTACCCAGTAAGGGGGTATTGGCTAGTTTTCTAAACTCCCTCGACATTCTGCATAGTGAGTTGTCAGGTTTGCCCGTGGTTGGCCAGTATCCGGATGTTTCCGAAGAAGTGACCGGACTTCCACCACACCGAGAGATTGAGTTTCGTATTGATTTGGTAAAGGATGCCAGGCCTATAGTGATGCCACTTCGTCGTATGGCACCAAGAGAGCAGCGAGAGCTCGAGGTGCAAGTCAGCGATCTTTTGAAGAAGGGATTTATCAGAAGGAGTGTTTCTGAATGGGGAGCACCAGTTGTGTTTGCTACCAAGGCGGATGGTTCCCTTCGTTTGTGTGTAGACTACTGCGAGTTGAATAAAGTGACGAGGAAGAACAAGTATCCTCTACCGCGGATAGATGATTTGTTCGATCAGTTGAGTGGCGCGAGAGTATTTTCTCAGTTGGATCTCGCGACAGGTTTTCATCAGCTTAGAGTGGAAGATGAAAGTATAGCTAAAACGGCATTTCGGACGCCGTCTGGATTTTATGAGTGGTTGGTCATGCCATTTGGGCTGACCAATGCCCCAGCATATTTTGTGGATCTTATGAATAGGGTATTCAGGGATCAGTTGAATAAGTTTGTCCTTGTGTTTGTTTATGATATTTTGGTCTATTCGAGGACAGAGGAAGAACACAAGGAACATTTAAGAGTAGTGATGGAGGTGTTGAGAAAACACCAATTGAAAGCAAAGTTTTCTAAGTGTCACTTCTGGAAGAGGGAAGTGAGGTTCTTGGGCCATGTTGTATCAGAGAATGGTATTGCCGTGGACCCGACAAAGGTGGCTACGGTACAGGATTGGCCTACGCCCAAGAATGCAACAGATGTAAGAAGTTTCTTGGGATTAGCTGGATATTATCGTAAGTTTATCCAAGGTTTCTCCAAGACAGCAGCACCATTGACCCAGTTGACCAAGAAGAATCAAGCTTTTGTCTGGGATGAAAGGTGCGAGAATGCATTCAAAAGTCTAAAGGACAAGTTGACAAGCGCACCAGTGTTAGTCATTCCTAAGGGGGATGAAGAGATGACGGTATACACGCACGCCTGTGGTACCGGACTGGGTGCTGTATTGATGCAAGGCGGTAGAGTTATAGCTTACGCAAGTCGGCAATTGAAACCGCACGAGAGAAGATACCCTACCCATGATTTAGAATTGGCGGCGATCGTGTTCGCGTTAAAGATGTGGAGACACTATCTCTTGGGAGAAAGATTTGAGCTGCTTACAGATCATAAGTCGTTAAAGTACCTCTTCTCTCAGAAAGATCTGAATCTCCGTCAGCAGAGATGGTTAGAGTTCTTAGCTTCCTATGATTTTGACATCGCATACACACCGGGAAAGGGCAATGCGGTGGCCGATGCATTGAGTAGAAGACATGCCAGCTTAGGGGCTATGTTCCTTGAATGGAAGCAACTGGAGTTTATTGCGGGGTTTGATTTCAGACCAAAGTGCGAATTGGATCCAGAAATGTTAGCAAGTTTGACGATCAGACCCACTTTGATTGAGCGGATCGGCTCTAGTCAGAGGGACGATCCTAACCTATTGGAAATCATCTCCAAGTTAGAGATGTGTGTCGATGAGGAGATGAACAAGTATGGGCTTGATCGAGATGGATGGCCTAGAAAGAATGGAAAGCTTGTTGTATCCAATGTCAATGGATTGAGGGATGAAGTGCTTAGAGAATGTCATCACTCAAAACTGACTATACATCCCGGTGGTAGTAAGATATATCGAGACATGAGACAGACTTACTACTGGGAAGGGATGAAAAGGGACGTTGGGAAGTTTATATCCAAATGCATGAATTGCCAGCTAGTTAAAGCTGAGCAAAAGAAGCCTAGTGCGTTGTTACAGCCCTTAGAAATTCCCGAATGGAAATGGGAGCAAGTCTCGATGGATTTCATTGATGGTTTACCAAGGACTAGATCGGGACACGATAGCATTTGGGTAATTGTGGATCGGTTGACTAAGAGTGCAAGATTTATACCAGTCAAATCGACCAGAACGGCAGCTAAGTTAGCAGAATTATATATGAAGTGGGTAGTGAGATTTCATGGAGTACCCAAAAGCATTGTGAGCGACCGAGACCCGTTGTTCACTAGTGGGTTTTGGAAGAGCTTACAAGAGGCTCTAGGGTCAGAGTTACATCTCAGTACCGCATATCATCCTCAGACCGACGGTCAGACGGAGAGGGTGAACCGTATTTTGGAAGATCTCTTGAGAGCATGTATATTGGATTTTGGTGGATCATGGGATGACCATTTGCATCTAGTAGAGTTTGCATATAATAATAGCTACCAATCCAGTATCGGTATGGCTCCGTTTGAAGCTTTGTACGGAAGACCGTGCAACTCACCATCATGTTGGATAGAGACTGGCGAGAAGTTTATGCTTGGACCAGATGTGGTGAGGGAAACTTCAGATAAGATTAAGATCATTCAACAACGAATGAAGGCTGCCCAAGATAGGCAGAAGAGTTATGCTGATAAAAGGAGAAGAGACTTAAAATTCTCCGTTGGCGACTTGGTGTTTGTCAAGATTTCTCCGTTGAAGAGCGTAATACGATTTGGCAGGAGAGGCAAGTTGGCACCAAGATTTGTTGGCCCATTCCCTGTTCTTGAACTAGTCGGGAATTTAGCATACAGGACTGACTTACCGGAGAGGATGGCGGGAGTTCACGACGTATTTCATGTTTCCCAACTAAGGAAGTTCGTTCACGACTCAGATACGACTATTTCACCTGATCAGTTAGAGGACTTCGAAGTAGAACCCGAGGCGGTTGGGAACCGCAAGCCGGCCCGTATTGTCGAGCACGACATGAAGCAACTTCGAAGGAAGGCGGTGAAGCTAGTCAAGGTTCAGTGGGGCGAGGACGAGAATGATTGTACTTGGGAGACAGAGGAGAACATTAGGAAGTCACACCCAGAACTCTTTGCCTGGTAAGATTTTGACTTCGATTTAGTTTTCCGCATGCTAGGATAGGCTTGTTTGCTTGTTTTGCATGTTTGATTGTTGTATCTGGTTGTTAGGCATGCGGGATCCTTTGTATGTTTTGGGTTAAGGAATTTCGGGGGCGAAATTTCTTAAGGGGGGGAGAGTGTAACGACCCGCATTCTACGCATCATAAGATCGTAGAATATTTATTTCTTTCACATACGAAGTCGTATGGTCATGTAACTTTGGGGGACGACTATTGGGGTCATTTCCCATGTTCATGATTTTTCCCGATTTTTAAATGACCATTTTACCCCTAGTTGGCACTGTTTTGGCCATAACTTTTGACTGGAAAGGAATTTTGACCTGAAACCACTTCCATTGGCTCCGGATGATGGTTTCTCTTTCCGTAGAGTGGTCACACTAGCCAAATGGACTCACCATTTGGGAGATATGGCTGAAACAAGTTTCAGATGGTGAAAAACAGCTTAATTGGGCTTAACCGGGTGATTAACAGTTAGGCCCAAAGGGGAATTTCGGGATTAGGAGTTTAAAAGGGCTGTTAGGGTTTGGAGAATACCTTTTTCTCATTTTTCAGCCGTCACTTTCCATTCCTCTTGACCTAGCCATGGCCTCCACTCTCTAAATCTCTCTAAAACACCCAAAATCACTTCCTAATCAAGGATTAAGGCTTAGAGGCATCAAATCAAGGAGGATTAGCACAAGGACCGAGGTAGAGCTGCTGTTATATATTGGAATTCGTGCAAATCAGAGGTTCACTTCAGATCTGAAAGTTTATTGTGGCAAAGGTGAGTGATTTGCATAGTTTTTGCACAAATTACGGTAATTAAGGGTAATTAGTGAAGATTAGCGAATTTATACACTAATAAATTCTGGAAAAATGTTTAGAAATTCTTAAATAATATTTTATGCCTCTGTTAGAAATTTGGTTCGATTTGATTAAGTTTTGTTAACCCTATGATTAGATTTACTTAGACATGCTTAAGGGAAAATTTGGGGTTTTGACCATGTTTGATCCACTTTACATCCTATGATTTGTGTTATGGTGTTCGTGGTCGATACTATACGTTGCTATGACTGTATGAGATGTTTTGTGATTGTTTAGAAGTGTTAGTTTGGTCAAAAACGCCGTCGAATGGCGAAAGACTGTCGCTGGAACGAAGTGCAGGAATTTACCCGGATCGGATCGCCCCCTCTGAGCACGATCCGATGGAAGCTCACGCCACGATCCGTTTCACTTCGAAGGCCACGAACCGATGCAGCGCCGTGTCCAAACTAAAGTACCCCGATCCGAATCGCTCCATCTTGGTGGACCACGAACCGATCAGAAGGTGCGATCCGAGATGAGGCGCGACGATCCAGACGAGATAGCACGACCCGAACCCAATGGGTTGCCAGCGCCACGAGCTATTGAGGCGCGATCCGTATGGCGCGACACGATCCGATGGAGCTGGAACACCACGAGCTAGCAGGAACTCGACCCGATCCGATTGGGGAGGCGCGCCACGAACCGAACCATCCAAGGGAGCACGATCCGAGGAGAAGACTGAATGAAGACCGATCCGGAGGTGAAGACTATAACCCGAGATGCAAAGGTAGTCCAAATGGAAGTTAGAGCTCAGGATCCCGGAACCAGTTGGGAACCAATGAGTTCACTTCATGAGTTGGGCTTTGCTGCGGGACGAGTGCAAAGGAGTTGTCGATGTCTATGACTTTGGATCACTATGTATGGGAGGTATGCGAACGGATTCAGGGCCAAAGTGGCCTAGGTACGTCTAAAGGGCTATAAACCAATGAAGTGGGGTCATTTGTAAAGATTTGGTCATGACTCCATGTGGCAAGCTTGGTAGTAGCAGTAGTTGTACAAGTTGAACTCCGTCACAACTTCAATGGGTCTAGTGATTGACAGTGGTGGTCATCGTATACTTTACGCACTGAGTGAGAGATGTGAGGATGGTTGTTATGGTTGATTTGTTTGCTATCATTATGACATGCACACCATAGTAAATTATACATTTATTTTATTTGTTTATACTAGTTTATCTCTATATTATAATTCTTAAGAGAATGAATAAAGTATATACAGCAATGAAAATAATTCAAGCTAATACCATTATGTATACGATCCTAACGTTTTATTATAATCACGTTAAATAGACTATGGATTTGTGTTTTTTTATGTACAATAAATGTGTAACTTAATGCACAGATTTTGTATTCCACGGTTGGAAGAATAGAATTATATTTTGCAAAGTAAAAGAGTAAATAAATGAAAAAAAATCAGAATATTATATTTGATCAGTTAGTCCATATGTGGATTTACTTAAAAATATTTTGTGGGTAAACTTAATGGAATTATACAGTGGATCAACTGAAGAAAACTTTGTATGGAAATAAAATTTACCTATAGTTTATCATTATGATTAAGGGATTGATGGGCTCATATATTTCGGTGGTGGTTGCTCTAGCAGTAAGTGAGCTTAGCTTGCAATATTTTATGACTATTCATATTTACATAGAAATTTTTAAATAAATGCAACAGCTTGGTTATTGAGAATGCATGTTCGCAATTCACACACCTATATCCAAGCATTATCCTCCTTAGATATATGTAGTGCATTAATTTGTAAGGTCAAGCAACACAAGCTTCATGCTTGGAAAGCAACATAATTTGTAAAACAACATGATCTCTGCAAAATAATATAATTAGGACAAATAGCTAGCGTTACACATGCGAAATAAACAACTATACAATTATCCTCTCATCTGTTTAGAAACTGACTAACACAAACATATAGAGATTACATACAGACACCCACAAATTGTGTGTGTATGTATACACACACATACACATGTGTGTGTGTACACACACATACACATATATGTGTACACACACATACATATTTCCTTTAATCTTAAAAAGAATATTATAGTATTTTCGGGATACGACCCAAAACCCCCGCTCGACCTAGACCGAACGAGAATACAGATTGTTTGAGAACACTGTGCTTCTGAACACAATACAATCTTTCATTGCTATTACAACAATTAACATTATAGTACAAGAATAATAGAGTATGGAAAATAAATAAAAAATACAGTGAAAATAAAATTATCAAAGAATAAATTAATTACATAATAGAGGGAATGTAAAACATAGGTACAATGTTGATACAATGCAGTTGAAAACATCAATTAACAAAGATGAAAGCAATACACAGATATAGAGCTTTCCAGAATATGGCTCCAACCGTAATCCAGGATCCTGGGATAAGAAAAGACTCTGCAAACCAAAACTACTGATTACCCGTGTGGAAAATGTGGGCACCCAGAGTTTAGGTGGAAACTGTAACGTCCTAGATTTTTTCTGTCATTTAAATTGGAATATTTAAATCTGTTTTATATATTATATTGGAGATATAATGGATTTTAAATCGAATTTTATTTATTAAAATGGAGTTTGAATATATATATATATGTATACTTAATTTAATTTAAACGAGCTCGAAACACCGCGGTAGTTCGTAATTTACGATTTGTACTTCAATTGAATATACATGATCCGATATAAGTCAGAATTCTGTGAAGCAAGAACCTTCCGGATCGAGTTAATTATATTTTTCTAATAGAAGAGAAAAATGGAGATTTCATATTATAGATTACAAGTTATGTGCAATTCAAATTTTTCAAAAGGTCGCCATAGAATTCGTTAATAAATTATAAATTTATATATTTTACATATGTTCGAACTAAACCTCTAAACTTATTCTAGTGTGTTTAAAATAATGGTTAAGTCTAGAAACGCTAGCAACGACATTTTAATTGAAGCCTGAACCACGAAATACTTTACAAAATCGGATCGCTTTAAATTTAGTCTATGCACATCATTCTCATCTTAAATCTTTTGCATATCCATTCTAGTCTTTACAAAACCCTAAATAAAGATATGACGACCTTGGTTAAACATTTCGTTGACTCTTAGATAGTGAGGTTCAACTTTAAAGTATTTGGTTATTGTTGCTTCTAACAAATCTCCTGTTTCTATCAAATCTCCAACCGCAAATAAAATCTTTTACAATAGGCCTCAAAAGTCAGTTGCAGTAAATGATATTTAGCAACAGACCTTTCATAGCTGTTGCAATAGATAAGATTTAACAACAGACTTTTCCTTCCTGTTGCGAAAAGCATATTTTTCGTAACAGTGCTTTCATGCCTGTTGCGAAAACATACTTTTAGCAACTGCTCTTTCATTCCTGTTGCAATAGATATATTATTTGCAACTACACTTTCAAACCTGTTGCAAAAATTATATATTTAGCAACTACTTTCACCAGTTGCGATAACTGTAATTTTTTTGCAACAGGAAAAGCCACTTGCGAAAAACGCACTTTTGGAAATTATTTTTCCCCAAGTAATATTCGGTTATAATATAAGAAGTACAAGCATAATACTTAATACACACGCACATATATATATATATATATATATATACATATACATTTTTTTTAAATGTCATATATATATACACATATATATGACTAACATTTGGTTAGAGCCATGAAATAACAAGCAATCAATAATAATTAGTAAATAATGAGTTATATTTTAATAAGTAATGAGTATAATATAATAAATAATTTTTATTTGATACATAACTATAATTATTACTGATTAATATAATTCAATAATGTACGATATTTGATTCTTTTAACTATGTACTTATGCATTGCTCTAACAGACCAAGTTCTGGATTATACCTTATATCTACTTATAAAATTAAGTTATATATATATAATTTGATTTAGTTCCATATTTACTTCAAAAAGGGAATATAATATTTATTTTTCTGAAGTAATTCATACTTGTTAAATGTTTAGTCCAACTTCGAATTTGTGACTACTTTGTTGATATTTAACATTGGATATTTAACTAACATTTGATTTATTAATAATCAATAAATCAATATTATTATTCCTCCAAATGTCAAAAATATGTACTCTAGCTTGACACTACGCCCCGCTCAGAGAACGACACATATCGTTTGTGTTGGAAAAGTTGAAGTTTGAGATCAAATTAAGCATATTTTAATAATTTATCATTATTTTTAGTAACTAATTAAGTAATATTTTAATAACTTATAAATATTCCCAATAATTATTTATATTGCGTAAGTAATCATGAATAATTGGGTAATTAATTAATAATTTCAAATAATAATGTATAAATAATCATATTTACCTAATATTATTTAATATATCATAATTGATAACTCATAAACAATAATTTGTAAATATAGGTTAACAATTTTAATTTAACGTTTAATTGTATAATGACTTATAATTAATAATTAAAAATACTAATAAACAATGATTTGTATTTAACCACAACGACATGCATTATTACGTTTGATTGACCAAGGCGGGAGATAATTTTCGTGTGGAGGGAAACGAATTTAGCTGAGGGAAATTTTGCGGGCCGCTTTACATTAATACAGAAACCAAATACTGAATGCCAAATTCTTTTATCCTAAAATTGAAATCGAAAACCTTAAGCAGAATTGAACGTTGGCCATGGCATCTCTATCACCAAGCAAACAACGCTTAAACCAATCCGCCGCATCTGAGTACCCCTTTCCGCTCCGTGCCTGTACTCTCCCCTTTTTGTTTTGGCTTTTTTCTCGCTTCAGCTAAGTAAATTAAGCCGCTATTTTTTTCTCCTGTATTCACAGCTTGCTTTTTTGAGTTTTAATTCTTGGTACGAGCTCTGCTCGGCGTTTGCTTTAGAATCAATTAGGGTCTTAGTTTAGCATACAACTCTGATGCTTCTTCTGTTGAGGTATATGTAATCGTATCGTCTCATCAAGATTGTTTTTTTGTTACCAATTTTAACATTATTGAGGAAAATGTACTTTTCATTCTATAAATCTCAACTTAGGTATGTTTAATATCGATAATTTCAAAATCGGAGGTTCAACAAATTAACTGTGATGTATTTTGGTTGTGTAGAATCCATTAAAGAAGTGCAGAGGATGTTGTGTGTTGCTTTCTTGGAATGCAATGGTAATTTGGAAGAAGAGAGTGAACTTGAAACTCTGATTGATACCCAGTTGACAATGCTTCAAAAAACATTCAGGATACAGCAAAAAGTATCAGGGTCCGATGAAGCTAACTTAATGGTGTCAAAGATGTTGCTCACGTTGTTCACATTAGGAAAATTAGGTATTTTAATACTTGATAATCCTCCTGATGGCTATAAAAAAACAAAACTTGTTGAACCACGCTCGGTTATCTTTGTCATTTTTAGTGCATTTTTTGTTGTAGTCCTGATCCTATATGTAGATGTGGTCCATTTGATTTGGTCATATGTTCAAAATTGCCTATCCGGGCTGTTTTATGTTCAAAATTGTTAGCCCGGATCCTATATGTATTTTTTTTGCTATCCGGACCGTTTTATATTATCTGCTCGTATGTTCAAAATTGGCTATAAATGCTTTTCCAGGCAATGACCTGAATTGAAATCGACCTCTACAATAGGCAATGGAACTGGTGTTGATAACACTGCTGCTAATGACTCTGCTTCAGTTGCTCTTCCCCTATAGCTCAATGACCAACCTGACCGTTTATGTAAGTTTTTACATTGCTCACTTTGTGATTCTTTCGCTATATATTAACTCAAATATGATGATGTTTTGTAATGGGAAAACTGTGTTTATAACCTTATTTTTTCCCTTAAGAAATACTGAAACCTTATTCTTCCCCTTAAGAAATACTGAAACCTTACTTTTCCCCTACTATTTTGTTTGCATTTCACTTCAGTGCAATTAACCTGGTATTGTTTTGTTCATTGTATCATTAAAAATTATAGCAAATGCTAAATGGCATAAATAGACGATTAGATTTGCTGTGAGCATGAATAATGGATTTTTCTTGAGTTTTGGTGCTCGCTACTCCAACTTTCACATACTGCAAGTAAACACATTTTAAACATAACTGATCTACTAAGAAGTGACATTGTGGCATCCTCAAATAATTCAATGTTTATGTAGTTGGAAACAGCAGGTAGCAGTTGCATTGCGATAGAGGATTTTGATTTGGTAGTTAGTGTCCTTTTAGCATTGCTATATAGTTTAATGTTTTTCATTAGTACCTTTACCCTTCACAGATCACATAGGGAGAGAGCTGAGCATATTTTACTCATACCATACTGTAAATTGACCACTAAAAATTTCCAAGAATGACGCAGGCTATTTAAGCAAAAGAACCAATAAAACAAAACATATGCATATAGTACACACCATCTTATTCTCCATTTACAACTTTCTGTGTATTTCCCTATATCATATCAGCTCTTATCGTTTCAGGTATCCACAAACTACCACCTACATGGTATTTAGGATGCAGTGCTAACAGCCATTTCACACGGTCTTCTTTAGGTTAAGGTTTTGTTCTCGGATACAGCATATGGATCCATCCAACATGTATCATCCTCAACTGCTTTTTGCCATCTTTTTGTGAAAATTTCAGCTTCCACGAACGATCTCATTCTTATCTGTATCAATGTCACTGTAAGTAAATAAATATAGCCATTGTTCTAGAACCTTATAAAAAAACACTTGTAGTACAAAATTTTCAAGCTACAAAACATATTATACTTTCTTGAATCTTTCGATGATTGGTTTACTTTTGTAAAATTTAATTTAATTTTCCATGAATGTTCATGTTTGCTTCATCTTTGTTTTCCTTAATATTTTAACTCTTGTTATTGTTTTCATAGATCGATATTGAAGACTTTTATCTATTTTTCTAAAATTTCTTATTATGTAGTTGTTGATATTATCTTACTTTTAGTTGTGCAGGCCGATGCTTGGTTTTTATTTGATGTAGAGTTCGCTGGAATGACATACATATTCTTGGATAGGCATGTGCATGTTCATGATCGACAGCAAACTTGGAGCATAAATTGCAGATTTTTCTAGTGAATTGATGATATTTATTCTTTTGTTATTGTGTATGTATGATAGAGTAGAAATATGAGTAGAAAATACTCTATTTGAAAAATGTGTTGTGTGAGAAAAGAAATTGTTATACATGAATGGTGTATGAAAATTGTAGAAACTTTTATTGTAATTGTCTGTACTATTAAAATTTTGTTAAAATAAAATTTGTATTTGTTTAATTTATTTTGTGATATACACTATTATTAAAACAAATACGTTTAATATGTAATATCTATAAGCTGTAATTTTTTTTTTAACAGATTTATGAATCTATTGCAACAGGCATATACTGTTGCAAAATGATCTGTTGCAACAGCAAAAGCCCATTGCAAAAAAGTACACCGCAACGTTTTATTGCAACAGGCAGAAAACATTGTAGACTTTTAGCAACTTCGGATATACCAACAGGCATGGGCCTGTTGCAATTGGTTTACTGCAACAGATATTGCCTGTTGCAAAAAGTGTTTTTTGTTGTAGTGAATTCAAACAGTTGGCAATCCATACTTCTCTCCAGAAAATCCGCATACGTCCTCCTTAAATCTCGTGAATTCGTACACTCTAACCATTTGGTTTCACATAATGATAAAAGAAGATGTCACTTTCGTTGAAACAGCAAATCTCACCCCATGATACCGTGCTATATCACATTGTGAAAACCATCCCTCCATTTACTAGAAGCTTCAAATCTCGAAAATTAAAAAAAAAAGAACTTGTCTTTTTCTTTCCGCCAGCACTTATAAAATGAAACACGATCCTCTTTTCCATTCTAAACCAAAAAGTAGTGAGCAAATGAAAATCAACACCTCCTTATACACTCAAGTAGCTTTCAGTCCAGCGTGTTGGGGAAAGAGTTCTGGTGAGCTAGGCGGTGCGGGAATCAACGCAAAGTAACAGCTTCGTGGGAAGCACGTCGGGGAGGATAGGTACAACGGTTTGAAGATGACAGTAGTGACCAAAGAAGGACAGCATGATACTTAAATCGAAAGGCTGTGTGCGTGAGTTCGAGATGAAGGAGACATCTAGTTGAAGACTTCAATTGTTGCTGCTGCGTGAAGTCGGGAGGAGGACCGACTTTTGTGGAGGACGGGTAGGAGTTGGTCGGAACTTTGGAAGCTTCGCTGGCGAATGGAAAATTTGGATACAATGAGTTTTCTTTTCATTCAAGTTGTTATGTGAGTGTAAAGGTGGCATATGGAAGCTATGAACGTGAAGGAGAGATGCTCTAAGAGGAGTTGGTATTTTACATGGGAAGGGAGTGGAAATGCTTGGCATGTGTACTACTGGAAGGAGCCGAGATGAAAGCAAAGTAATGGAGGAGTCTGTGGTGGCGAAACGAACTGAACACTGGAGTTGAGAATATTTTCGTCATGGAAAAATATCGGACCTGGCTGCAAGCTGCAACGAGAAGGTCCGACAACGCATTTCTAGGTGACGTCTCGAGTTGGAAGTGAAGGTGAAGGGGAACGATGGGGTAGGCATGGCGAACACGTGAAGTGTGCATGGATGGAGTGGACTGTGTTGAGCTTAGAAAGGTGGAAAGCATGGTGAAGTGGGACTGGCGGAAAAAAATTGCATGGGGTGAGGAACATCAGCAGGTTGCGAGAAAATAATGGAAACTTGCTGAGAGAATTACATGTCGTGTATTTGAAGAAGCAACAATATGGAAGGGTATTCGAAAATAATATGCGTGGGAAGTTTAAGCGTGTTACATGAAGAACAGGCCTTGGGAAATGGTTAAGAGATGGAGGAATTCAAGCAGGTGGTGTGGAGAATTTTTTGTGTCTAATCATTTTAAATTAATGTTAATTTAGATTAAAATAATTATTGGGCCATTCAAAGAAGTAGTGAGGAAGAGGTCAGCCTGTTTCTGGGAATCAAAGGTGGCAGGGGCGGCATGTTTATTTCTAATTCCAGGTAAAGAAAGGTGCGGCCCATAATAAAGAATTAATTTAAATATAATTATATAATAAGAAATGTTAATAACTTAATTAAAACCAATTTACTAAAAAGGGGATATCTTTTTATTTTGTTACCAGAATTCGACGAAACAAGCGACGCCATGATGGTACAGACGAATACAATATTGTGGAGCTAGTTTGGACATGTTTGGAATAAATTGGAAATTTTAGTTAAATTAAATGCTTGTTTAATTTAACTGGAACCAACTGTTTTAACATCGAATGGAAATCCAGGTGAGTTCAACTCACTTAGTTTATCCCATTTACATTTTATATAAACCAGGTTTTTAATTTGTGTACAATGCTTGCTAATGATTGATGGTTGATGGCTATTTGCATGGATGCTGAATATTTTAGACATTCACAGATTAAATTAAACGTTTGTTTAATTTAATCAAATTAGACCGTTATTTTAACGATTATATTTCCAACCGAGGTAACTTATCTTGTTGGTTACGTTTATAATAATATAAACATATTAAATAAATAATTGGATGATATATTGGATGTTATAATCTGATTGATTATTGATGGGTGGATCGAAATTACACATTTGTTTCATATTAACCAATGGATGATATTGGTTGGGTAATTACAACAGATGGCCAAGAATGTCCATCGTTTTAAATACATTGATTTACTATCAGGTAAATTGACAGAAATGAAGTTATAATTTATTTTATAACTGAAATAGATTTTAAAATCTATTTATATAAGTTATTTCGAATTAAAGTTTTATGAAAGGAAAATCAATTATTTTATTATTATTTGCAAGTAACTATATATAAATGTTATAAGGTAAATTCTTGTTTTTAAACAAGTTCTATAAGCGAGTATTGAATAGTTAATTATTTAATGGAGTTGATAACCTTTAAAGAAGGGTTAACTATTTAGTTATAGATAATAATGAAGTAAGCTATACTTAATAATATCGAAATGGATTATTATTAATTAATAATATATCTTGTGCCTAGGATTAAAGTATTGTAGATTTATAAAGACTTAAGAATTGGAGCAAGTTTATAATCTGATTTAGAAACTTATGGAAAACCATAAATAGCATTTAAGAAGTAAAGGGGAAAGTATGAGGCAAAGGACTTAAATGGATTTGAGATCTGAGATGCAAGCTAAGTTTAATAATTCTATTTAAAGTGAAGTATTTTAGAAAGGAAGTGTTATTGAAACGAACTCAAAATAAGTTTGGAACTAACTTATTAGTAATATTGTTTATAAAAAATCGAAGACTCGTATATACTATTGGAAGGATGTTTCTAAGGGTAGTTGATATGATTTTAAATTGAATAAAGATATTCGAGGTTGAAAATAAGGTTTCAAAGTAAAGAGTATGGTTTTAAAACCCCATATTTAAGCCGACTAATATATGGAAATTTCCAGGATAATTATTGAAGATTTAAGAGTTTTGATTAACTAGTGATGAACAAAAGTGGCCAAGTGATGCTGAGTACTGAACCAGTAAATCCATCGTATTGTATGGATGAATGATTGTTTATTTAATAGTTAAATAACCGACTATCAAATTTGGCCAATACGATTGTTGGTACGGAAAGACCGGGAACGAATTTATATTTGGAAACCATTCTGACCAATAAATACGAAATCATGAAAGGTGCTGATTGAAGATGGAGCATTGAAGACCTTGATCTTCATGAGCGGAAGAACTACTCGTTGAATTTCTAAGGGTAGCTCCCGAAGATATTTTGACTTGTGATTCTGTCGTGATTGAAATCTACGGATTGCAAGGACTAGTCGCTACTAATTGTTGGGATGATTCCTATATAAGGATGAGGTACGAGGGTGTCTTCGGTTCATCTTATTCCTGGATGACGTATGGACGACATGACATTCAAAGTGATATGCTGTTCTAGAAGATAAACGTAGCCTCTAGCCTCATCAACCAGGAAATGACAAAAATCGCGCATGCAGCATGGTTAGGTGGGTCATACCCAAGTAGGGTGTATTATCACCAATCTAGGTAAATTCCTTTTTTGTTCTTCTTTCGATTCTATATCTCCGCGGATTTGCAGTGGGCCCTTAAAAACTGTTGGGTGGTAATACATTCGCTACACTCAAGCTAAATGAGTAGGCGATCATGTGTGGGCGGGTTGCAAGGTGTTCTTGTTGATCCCTAGTGTATCCTCTCTAGAATACACTGATCGGAAGGTGGTCTCATACCTTGTCATATTTGGAATCCAATCTCCAATAAGAGCCCTGCGGTATTTGATTATAGACTATATATGTAGAGCGTGAGATGCAAGCATTCTGCTACTTGGTTATTTATTTGATTTACATCACTATTATAATATCAGACTGGTATTGATTTCAAAATGTTTTGGTTATAGTAAGGTAAAAACTGTCCGTGTTTATGTGTGGACTGGTCTTACTATTACCTTTTCTTTCAAAGGATTTCAAAGTTAAGCAATATGGTTGTTATTAATAACTTAGAGAGTTTTTCTCACGCTGGTTCACCAGACTGATCTGTGGCGTTTGTAATGTATCGGGTCTGCCCGAGTTACAGGTTCAGGCTGTCAGATGCTGTGAAGTTCAAAGGCGAACTGGAGGAGTCTAGACGTACTAATAGTTATTCCGATGTGTACTATATAAGGACATATACTATATAAGGACGGGATATTATAGCTGTCCAAATTTGTCTGTTGTACTTTGATATATGTAAGTATTATTTCAAGTTCTTATACAGATTATTTCTATCTTATATTTTGTTCAGCTGTGATGTGAGACTCTGTGTAGCATTGGTACTTCTTCTTGTTCTTCTATTCTAATATTTCTTTCTTTCTTTATCACCTTCTAACTTCTTTCTATTGGTAATCCATTTTCCGCGCACTTTGGGTTGGACGAGGGTGTAATAAGTCGGTTCAAAGAGTACCGAAATTTTGGGTCACTACATTTGGTATCAGAGCTATTGGTTTAGTAATAACCTTGGCTCTGTTACGTAACTCAACAGAGATACGGCTTGTAACACCCTAAGATTGAGTTTGAGTTATATACGAGAGCACGTAATTGTAATTGATTATAAAATTATTTTGTAAAGCGGGTAAATGAAATAATTTTTCCCAAATCATATTTTTATATAGAAAAGAAACAACTTCTTTAGTTATAGTGATATTGGTTGTTTGATTGATTTGTTTGGAATTCAGAATAAATGGTAAAATGATATTGATTTGGTTAGAAAAATTAATTAGTTAATTAAATGAAATTAGCTTGATTATGTAAAATGAACTAAGAAACGGATTTGGAAATGGAAATTAAATCAAATCAATTTGGGGTTTGAACGGATAATAAATTGAATAAAATCATTTGTGAAATGACACTAAATAAGTTAACCCTGTATTTGTTACCTGTATTATAAATTGTGCTAAGTACAGATTTCAAAAGGCCATGGGAGTTGAACTGGTTTCATAGATTGAAATACAGATTGGAAGGGATGGAAGATCAGTGGTTGATTTGCTTTGTAATCGGAGAATGAGTTGCCCGACAAATAGGTAAACCTTAATATTATCGGGTTTGAGTGATTGATTTAACTTCTGAGTTGGGTAGCCATTTGGATTTTGGTTTTCTTTTGGAGAAGTTAAGACCTAGGGTAGCAGTTGTGGTTGGACCGATCGAGCCGTGCAGAGGAGGTGCTGGAATTTTTTTTGATAATTTTAAAGAGTTTGAATATGTTTTGATGATAATTCAAAAATAATTATTTTAAAATAACTGGGTTCAGAGCATTCTTCTTACCTTGTTATTTCGGGGACGAAATTCTTTTAAGGGGGAAGAATGTAACATCCTAGATTTTTTCTGCCATTTAAATTGGAATATTTACATCTGTTTTATGTATTATATTGGAGATATAATGGATTTTATATTGAATTTTATTTATTAAAATGGAGTTCGAATATATATATATATATAATTTAATTTAAACGAGCTCGAAACGCCGCGGTAGTTCGTAATTTACGATTTGAACTTCAATTGAACTTCAATTGAATATACGGGATCCGATATAAGTTGGAATTTTGTGAAACAAGAACCATCCGGATCGAGTTAACTACATTTTTCTAATGGAAGAGAAAAATGGAGATTTCATATTATAGATTACAAGTTGTGTCTAATTCAATTTTTTCAAAAGGTCACCACAGAATTCGTTTATAAATTATAAATTTATATATTTTACATACGTTCGAACTAAACCTCGAAACTTATTCTAGTTTGTTTAATATAACAGCTAAGACTAGAAACGCTAGCAATGACATTTTAATTGAAGCCCGAACCACGAGATACTTTACAAAATCGGATCGCTTTAAATTTAGTCTGTGCACATCATTCTCATCTTAAATCTTTGGTGTATCCATTCCAGTCTTTACAAAACAATGAATAAAGATATGACGGCCTTGGTTAAACATTTCGTTGAATCTTGGATAGCGAGGTTCAACTTTAAAGTGTTTGGTTACTGTTATTTCTATCAAATCTCCTGTTTCTATCAAATCTCCAACAATAACTAAAATCTTTTACAAATGGATTATTCCTTCGTTCTGCAATTCAAACAATTGGCAAGCAATACTTATCTCAAGAAAATCCGCATACGTCCTCCTTAAATCTCGTAAATTCGTACACTCTAACCATTTGGTTTCACATAATGATAAAAGAAGATGTCACTATCGCTGAAACAACAAATCTCAGCCCATGATACCATGCTATATCACATTGTGAAAACCATCCCTCCAATTACTGGAAGCTTCAAATCTCGAAAATAAAAAAAAAACTTCTCTTTTTCTTTCCGCTACCACTTACAAAACGAAACATGATCCTCTTTTCCATTATAAACCAAAACTTAGTGGGCAAATGAAAATCAACAGCTCCATATATACTCAAGTAGCTTTCAATCGAGACTGTTTGGGATAGAGTTCTGGTGAGCTAGGCGGTGTGGGAATCAACGCAAAGTAACAACTTCGTGAGAAGCGCGTCGAGGAGGATGGGTACAGCGGTTTGAAGCCGACAGTAGTGACCAAAGAAGGACAGATGGTACTTAAATCGAAAGGCTGTGTGCGTGAGTTCGAGATGAAGGAGACATCTAGTTGAAGGCTTTAGTTGGCGCTGCTGCGTGAAGTCGACAGGAGGACCGGCTTTTGTGATGGATGAGTAGGAGTTAGTCGAAACTCTGAAAGCTTCGCTGGCTGATGGAAAATTTGGATACAATGGGTGTTCTTTTCATTTAAGTTGCTATGTGAGTGTAAAGGTGGCAGATGGAAGCTATGAACGTGAAGGGGAGATGCTCTAAGACGAGTTGGTATTTTACGTGTGAAGGGAGTGGAAATGCTTGGCGTGTGTACCACTGGAAGGAGACGAGGTGAAAGCAAAGTAATGGAGGAGTCTGTGGTGGCGAAACGAACTAAACACTGGAGTTGAGAACATTTCCGACATGGAAAAATATCGGACCTGGCTGCAAGCCGCAGCGAGAAGGTCCAACAACACATTTCTAGGTGACGCCTCGAGTTGGAAGTGAAGGTGAAAGGGAACGATAGGGTAGGCGTGGAGAACACGTGAACTGTGCATGGATGGAGTGGACTGTGTTGAGCTTAGAAAGGTGGAAAGCATGGTGAAGTGGGACTGGCGAAAAAAATTGCATGGGGTGAGGAACATCAATAGATTGCGAGAAAATAATGGAAACTTGCGGTAAGAATTACATGCCGTATATTTGAAGAAGCAACAATATGGAAGGGTATTCGAAAATAATATGCGTGGGAAGTTTAAGCGTGTTGCGTGAAGAACAGGCCTTGGAAAATGGTTTAAGGGATGGTGGAATTCAAGCAGGGGGGTGGAGAAGTTTTTATGCCTAATCATTTTAAGTTAACGTTAATTTAGATTAAAATAGTTATTGGGCCATTCAAAGAAGTAGTGAGGAAGAGGTCAGTCTGTTTCTGGGAATCAAATGTGGCAGGGGCGACATGTTTATTTCTAATTCCAGTTGAAGAAAGGTGCGGCCCATAATAAAGAATTAGTTTAAATATAATTATATAATTAGAAATGTTAATAACTTAATTAAAACCGATTTACTAAAAAGGGGATATATTTTTATTTTGTTACAAGAATCCGACGGGACAAGCGATGCCAGGATCGTACGACGAATACAATAATATGGAGCTAGTTTGGACGCGTATAGAATCAAATGGAAATTTTAGTTAAATTAAATGCTTGTTTAATTTAACTGGAACCAACAGTTTTAACATCGAATGGAAATCCATGTGAGTTCATGTAACACCCCACCTCCGCCAATGCCATTCTTGCAAGGACATTAGCTTTGGAGGGGCGTTAAACAAGGTAAACATGCATGCAGATATCACAAGACAGAACATATAAGTAAAACAGAGTAGTAAAGCAGCGGATAAAACTTAGCATTTCAAAACCATAGTCATGTTACAACAAAGTACTTGGTCATTATTTTCCAACAACAAAGTCTAGATAAAAGCATAAACTGAAAAACTGAAATACATAAAGTACTATCCCCAAAATGAAGTGATAAACCATAGCTAGCTCAATGTCCAAAAACCGTACATGAGCAAATCCAGTAAGCAATCTGTAAAGATCCAAACTAAGGTCCAATGTTCCCACCCTGAGAACCTGAGGGGGGGGGGGGGGCGAACGGAAGAAAAGAGGCGAAAGAAAACAGGTCAGTCAAAAAGACTGGTAAGCCCTACTACTATCTGTCTATGAACTAGTAAAGTTAACTGTTATGAGAAGCTGAGATGAACATAAGGATAACAACATACTGGCATGATGATTAACTAACAAGATAGATAAAGGTGTCATCGCATAATTAAGGTTGAGTTTTGCACCACGGGTGTACTAGCATTCTAACATGTCAAGTAAAAACAAGAATTGATCCCTTAGCCCAAGCTTGGTCCATCATCATGAGGTGACCTGAATTAAGGTCCAACTACACGGTCTAGTCGATCGGCTCCCTATAAGCCTAACTCGTCAAGTGTCGGTGTCATACGGCCCAAACATGCAATGTAGTTAAACTGCGCTAGGTACACCCTAGGGTGTATCAAGTCCTAGGGTGTCAACCTCAGACACGAATCAAGTATGCGCAGTCTAGATCTACTGGTACCCGTGCCTGATTCTCCAACTCCGGACTATGTGCACGACCATAGTCCGCCTGGACCTACACCGGCGTACCTACTCAGCCGTCGTTTTGGTCGCTTACATGTCAGCCCAGTAATCGTGCCCCACCCTAGCCTAGTCCTAGGGTCTTATGATACTATCAAGAGGGTTACTGCTGAAAAGGACCACGCAACTAGGGTTTCCTTAACGGGTTAAATGTGGTTAACCCGATCCAAACGTGGATTAAATTGGTTAAGTATACCCAAGGTTCGTGACTTAGCCCCGATTAACCCATCCAGCCCAAATTGATTAAGTATTAAGTGGACCATGACTTAACCCTAATCAGGAGGCATTAATTAACTTAATGTGCTTTAACCTCTCACATTAGACTTTGTTGTGGTTACTAGTTAAGTCGGGCGGGTCCGAGTAGCTTTACACCACAACTTGGTCTAACCTCGGGTTCGAGCACAACATGACCAACTTCTCACATTGGGTCCTATTGTTTGTAGCCACTAGTTAAGCCGGGCGGGTCCGGGTAGATTTATGCTACAAACTCAACCCAACCTCGAGTTGGCCATACTCATATTTTCTAAGTGTCATGTCCATTATGTTTCCAAAACATAATTACAAGTTAACATATCACGTTATGTTATAAAAATCATGTTCATGTCATAATTTTACCCAACCCCAACGTAATCCCATCGTTTACATAATCGCAACAATGCATAAAGGGTAAAATAGGGAACTTGGCATAATCATGACAAAAAGGTGTTGATCATGACAAAAAGGTGTTGAAGCCACAAGTTTATCATGGTGGCATATGAGATATACATATGTTCATATACTTTCATATTGCATTGTTAGGCTTCAAAAGCATGCATAAAACCAAACTTAGCATATGAGTGATACATGGTGATAAATGACATGTAGAAGTTGCTAGAAGTTCGCATTTAGCCTCACATGCAAGTTATCATAAGGGATATGATAACTTTCATGTTGCCAAAATGCAACCTTTGATACAAAGCTTGGAGCTTTATGCTCACAACATCAAGTTTAACTTGCATAACATAGCAATATGTGTCATACATAATGATTAAACCAACTTGCATAGCATAATGATTAACCAAACTTGCATATCATAATAATCAACCAAACTTGCATATCATAATGATCAACCAAACTTGCATATCATAATGATCAACCCCAAACTTGCATCATTCATTTAACTTTAGAGTTCAATAAAAAGAAAGTAGAATAGGGCTTACTACGCTATGAAGACACAAATGAATATTTATTATAAAGATTGAGACGAAGCCCTTATGCAAGCACCAAAATATGAAAGCCCCAATTGAAAAACCCTTGCGCCAAATCAATAAAAATCCTTGCTTTGAAATAGAAATGTTGCAACTTGACTTGAATGCAAACTAAGAACACTCATACAAGTTTGAAAGCACTTGTATGAACTTACAATCTCTCATAGAAATAGGCTTAGGAATTTTAGCATGAGAGTGGAGGCCATGAGAGGAACAAATTTGACATAGTTTAGTTGTAGGATTGAATAATGGTGATTTAGGCTAGATTTAGGGGTCTTTTTATAGAGGATTAGGATAGTATTAGCCATAGGATTAACCCTAGATTCAATCCAAGCCATCAAAGCATGTCTTGGGGAAGAAGTCAAGTGTAGGAACCATCTAGGGCCTTTAGATTAAAGCTGAACCATGAGAACCATTCAAATGCAAAATCCGCATTTGAGCGAATCGGCCCACGGGTTG
This sequence comes from Allium sativum, assembly GCA_030737875.1. Taxonomy (NCBI): domain Eukaryota; kingdom Viridiplantae; phylum Streptophyta; class Magnoliopsida; order Asparagales; family Amaryllidaceae; genus Allium; species Allium sativum. The sequence goes on along the minus strand of CM060918.1, from coordinate 793,319,784 downwards.
ACAGCCAAACACCCTGGATTAACCCCTAGTCGACCCAGCAAGCTCGGGTCGACCTCAAAAATCGGCCGGTTCGGTTATTCCCCTCTCCCAATTCGCTGTTTTGAACATTTTTGCATATTTATTTATTTAATTTTCAATTTTATATATATATATATATCAATATATATATTTCTCTGCGCAACCCATTTCACTTAATTAAGTATACTTTAATTTGTGAATTTTTATGTTCAAATTACGGGGTGTTACATTCTCCCCTCCTTAAAGGATTTCGTCCCCGAAATCTCCAAGTTAGGAAGAACGTATCCTACTATCCATCATCCATCTACTCAAAACATCATCCACGTGCAGTCATTGTCCTTAAAGGATTCTAAATGTTGTATGATCATATGCAAGGGTGTGTGTATATGTACTTATCTAATGCAAAAATCAGGCGGTTACTGATACAGTAAACCTCCTTAATGCAAAATATGTTAGTGAAATGAGTCCATATGTATGCAAATTCCTAACATAATTTATAATCTCTACATGAGTGCACATAATATTCATCCATATGCAACATCCACGTGATAGCTCAACAAGTTTCATCCATGAATAAGTATAAGCACTCATGCATATGCAACATGAAAGTGTGTGAGCCGATCTTAGTGCCTAATGTGTATCATGCATCCACGAGTATCCACGTGCAAACACTTGCAACCATCAAGCATAACATGTTTCAAATACATGTTTCAACCAAGGGTTTCTACCTAAGGTTCTCATGACAAGATCTACGAAATAAGATAAACTAGATAAACGCGGATAAAAAGAAAGATATGCTAATTAGGAAAAGAGATCGAGAATGTACCCTCAAAAAGAAATGGATAAAGCCCACGCATCTTCTCCTCGGTTTCCCAAGTTGCATCTTCGTCGGCTTCACCCCACTGAACTTTCACCAACTTGACCTATCGATTCCTTAGCTTCTTGATCTCTGTTCCCAAGATACGAATCGGAGCTCTTCTCAAGGTTGCTTCTTTCTTTACCTCAATGTCTTCAAGAATGCTTGGTTCAACCACCTCAGTGGACTCATGTAGGCACTTTCGGAGATGCGAGACATGAAAGACATTAAGCACTCCGGCTAGCTTCTCGGGCAATCCCACCTTATAGGCCATCTTTCCAATTCTCTCTATGATAGGGAAGGGTCCTACGAACCTTGGTGCCAGCTTCCCCGCTGCTCCAAAACGTACCACATTTCGCAAAGGAGAAACCTTCACGAAAACCATGTCTCCCACTTCGAATTCCAAATCTGCCCTTCGCTTGTCAGCATAGGATTTCTGTCTATCTTGGGCCGCTTTCATCCTTCTTCTTACTAATTCAACTTTCTCGGATGTGTCTCGTATCATATCGGGCCCAAGTATAAGTCTATCTGTTGTCTCCCACCAACAAGATGGTGACCTACACGGCCTCCCATATAAAGCTTCAAATGGTGCCATCCCTATGCTGGCTTGATAGCTATTATTATAAGAAAATTCTACAAGAGGAAGGTGGTCTTCCCAAGTACCACCGAAGTCGAGAACACAAAGCCTCAAGAGATCTTCTAGCACTCTATTCACCCTTTCGGTTTGGCCATCCGTCTGGGGGTGATAGGTTGTACTCAAATTCAATCGCGTACCCATCGCTTCTTGCAAACTGTTCCAGAACTGGCTAGTGAAAATCGGGTCACGATCGCTAACTATGCTAGAAGGAACTCCATGCAACCGCACTATTTCTCGGAGATAAATAGACGCCAGCCCTGATGCAGTCCTCTTGCTCTTTACTGGGATGAAGTGAGCACTCTTCGTAAGTCTGTCAACTATGACCCATATGCTTGTGTTCCCTCTCCTTGACCTAGGCAATCCATCCACAAAATCCATAGAAATACTCTCCCACTTCCATTGTGGGACCTCCAATGGATGTAATAGCCCACCTGGTTTCTTTGACTCGGCCTTCACTTGTTGGCACACCATGCACCTTGAAACATACTCTGCCACATCTTTCTTCATTCCATCCCAAAAGAAACTGCGCTTCATATCTCTATACATCTTATCTCCACCCGGATGTATAGTCATCTTCGAGTGATGCGCTTCTTCAAGAACTCTATGGACCAAATCTCCCACCCGAGGAACACATAATCTCCCATCACGCCTTAGCCATCCTTTATCATCAATAGTATATCTGGGAAGGTGACTAGACGTCTCACCCCGAATCAACTTGTCCATAACTTCGACTATCTGTGGATCTTCCCTCTGCGAAGCCCCAACTTGATCAAGAAGTGTGGGTCTAAGCTCAAGGGATGCTAATGAACCCATCATCAACTCAACAGCCGTTGTGAAATCAAAGGTTGCCAAGAATTCCAAGTTCTTCATCTCAATGAACAAGGGGCTTAAAGTCAATCTCCTTCTGCTTAGTGCATCCGCCACAACATTACCCTTGCCAGGGGTATAAGCTATCTCGAAGTCATAAGATGCCAAAAATTCCATCCACCTTTGCCGCCTTAGATTCAGATCTTTTTGCGAGAAGAGGTATTTGAGTGACTTGTGATCAGTATACAACTCAAACCTTTCGCCTAGAAGATAGTGGCGCCAGGATTTGAGTGCAAAGACGATCGCCGCTAACTCCAAATCATGAGTGGGACAGTTCTTCTCATGAACTTTAAGTTTCCTACCCCCATAACATATCACTCTTCCCTCTTGCATCAGAACAGCTCCTAACCCCGTGCCACATGCATCTGTGTACACGGTAAACATCTTACCACTATCGGGTAATGCCAAAACTGGAGCTGAGGTAAGGGCTCTTTTGAGCTTTTGAAAAGCAAGCTCACACTCAAAGTCCCATGCAAAGACTAAGTTCTTCTTCGTCAACTTAGTGAGAGGGGCCGAAATCTTAGTGAAGTCTCTGATGAACTTCCTATAGTAGCCCGCCAAACCGAGAAAGCTTCTTACTTCGGTCGCATTCCTAGGAGTCTTCCAATCTTGAACCACAACCACTTTCGCGGGATCCACCGCTATGCCTTGCTTAGAAACTATATGTCCAAGAAACCGAACTTCACTTCTCCAGAAATGACATTTGGAGAACTTGGCTTTCAACTGATGCGCTCTAAGCGTATCCATCACTTCCTTGAGATGTCTGGCATGTTCTTCCTCGTCCTTTGAGAAGATCAGAATATCATCCATGAAGACAACAACAAACTTGTTGAGGAACTCCCTGAACACCCTATTCATCAAGTCTACGAAGTAGGCGGGTGCATTAGTCAATCCGAATGGCATGACAAGCCATTCAAAGAATCCATCCGGACTCCTAAACGCAGTTTTATCAATGCTATCCTCAGCTACTCTAAGCTGATGGAATCCGGTGGCTAGATCGAGCTGAGAGAAAACAGAAGCACCTACAAGCTGGTCAAAGAGATCATCAATCCTCGGTAACGGGTGCCTATTCTTCTTTGTCAGCTTGTTCAACTCTCGATAATCAACACATAGACAAAGCGAACCATCCGCCTTAGTAGCGAATACCACCGGAGCACCCCATTCGGAAAAGCTTCGTCTAATAAAATCCTTCTCAAGCAGCTCCTTGATTTGCTTACTGAGCTCCCTTCTCTCACGAGGGGCCATGTGCCTAACTGGCAATGATACTGGCTTGGCATTATCGACTATATAAATGCGGAAATCTATCTCTCGTCTAGGGGGTAACCCCTTAACTTCTTCAAAGACATCAGGATAGTCTCGGACCACCCTTACAGATTGCAGATCATCGATGGACGAGTCGAGAGATTCAAGATAGCATAACATGACGGGACCTCTAGGGTTACAAGAAATTTCTAGGGTATTACCGAGGCGGGTCATGAGCCTCACCACCCTATGTTCACAATCGAGAATGGCTCCATAACTGGACAACCAATCCATGCCCAAGATTAACCCATATCCCGTGAATCCGAGAACATAAGCATTACACGCGAATTCTACAGTCAAGATAGAAATCTTCAAATCCACACAAATCATAGATAGATGGGCGGAACCCCCAATTGGATTTGAAACACAAACGGGATCCTCAACTGAGCTAGTACTTAGGTGCAAACTTTCAACAATGTCAGAAGAAATAAAACTATGTGATGCGCCAGAATCAAATAAGGTGCGAACAGGATAATCAGAAATATAAACAAGACTTTCTACAGAAATGCTACCTCGATCCTGAACTGGAGCGGCGTTGAGAGCATGCACTTGCCCTCCAGAAGGTACTGCACGCTGATTCTGCCCTTGCTTCTTGGGGCAATCCTTGCTAAAATGTCTGGTCTCTCCACAATGAAAGCATTCGCCCGACTTCCTCTTCCTTTTCTTACAGTCTTTAGCTATGTGCCCTACATTCCCACAGTAGTGGCATTTCTTGGGTCCTTTGCCTTGGCCTTATTTCCCTTGTTGTTCTTGTTGTTTTTGTTGTTCTGATTGCTCTGATTTCCTCCCCACTTGGAGTCTGTCTTCTTGGCTTGGGTCTCATTAGCCTTCACTTCCTTCTTGCCTTTCTTATCGTCTCCTTGAAGCAATGCCATGTCTACTAGACCTTCGAAAGTGGCCCCCATAGGTATATGAGATAGGGCTAAACCTTGTAGTGGCTCATTCAACCCTCGTGCAAAGCGCAAAGCCTTCTTCTGGGGAGTATTAATCATGTCCAAACCAAATCGGGCGAGCTTGTTAAACTCATTCACGTACTCCCTCACTGTCATGTCTCCTTGCTTCAAAGATATAAACTTCTCCAATTGCAAATTCGCCTCAGCTGATGATAGAAACTTAAGCCCAAAGCTTGTCCTAAAGTCGGCCCAAGTCTCTATAGGCCTCATAGCATTGGTGACCTCCCACCAATAAGCAGCTTCTTCTTTCAATAACCATGCTGCCAATAGAACCCTTATATTATCTTGCACATCAAAGATGGCGAAGAGATCTTCAGTTTCTTTCAACCAATTTCTTGCCTCCACAAAAGTCTCCGTCCCGATAAAGTTCTTGCCACCCATCGCCTTAAAGTCTTTGCAAATCTTAGCGAAATCTGCTTGCGGGTTCTGAGGAGGAGGAGGAGGAGGAACCTCAGTTATATTGGGGTTATTTGCTGGGCCCACATCGTTGGCCCTAGCTTCCAAGTATCTCCGGAACCATCCAGGAATGGTCACTCCCTCAGGAAGGTTAAGATCGGCCATACTGAAAAAGGAAAAAGATAGATTCAGAACGAAGAAACGAAGGATAGTGCTATGGCTTTTGGGGAATAGCCTTTTTAAAATAACTAGACTTTTCTTGGAAAATACATAATTGGTTTTGAAAATAGTTTTTCAAAAGGTAAGTTTCAAAAACACTTTTGCTCAAATCTTGTAAACCTTATGCTCTGATACCAAATGTAACACCCCACCTCCGCCAATGCCACTCTTGCAAGGACATTAGCTTTGGAGGGGCGTTAAACAAGGTAAACATGCATGCAGATATCACAAGACAGAACATATAAGTAAAACAGAGTAGTAAAGTAGCGGATAAAACTTAGCATTTCAAAACCATAGTCATGTTACAACAAAGTACTTGGTCATTATTTTCCAACAACAAAGTATAGATAAAAGCATAAACTGAAAAACTAAAATACATAAAGTACTATCCCTAAAATGAAGTGATAAACCATAGCTAGCTCAATGTCCAAAACCGTACATGAGCAAATTCAGTAAGCAAGCTGTAAAGATCCAAGCTAAGCTCCAATGTTCCCACCCTGAGAACCTGAGGGGGGGGGGAAACGGAAGAAAAGAGGCGAAAGAAAACAGGTTAGTCAAAAAGACTGGTAAGCCCTACTACTATCTGTCTATGAACTAGTAAAGTTAACTGGCATGAGAAGCTGAGATGAACATAAGGATAACAACATACTGGCATGATGATTAACTAACAAGATAGATAAAGGTGTCATCGCATAATTAAGGTTGAGTTTTGCACCACGGGTGTACTAGCATTCTAACATGTCAAGTAAAAACAAGAATTGATCCCTTGGCCCAAGCTTGGCCCATCATCATGAGGTGACCTAAATTAAGGTCCAACTACATGGTCTAGTCGATCGGCTCCCTATAAGCCTAACTCGTCAAGTGTCGGTGTCATACGGCCCAAACATGCAATGTAGTTAAACTGCGCTAGGTACACCCTAGGGTGTATCAAGTCCTAGGGTGTCAACCTCAGACACGAATCAAGTATGCGCAGTCTAGATCTACTGGTACTCGTGCCTGATTCTCCAACTCCGGACTATGTGCACGACCATAGTCCGCCTGGACCTACACCGGCGTACCTACTCAACCGTCGTTTTGGTCGCTTACATGTCAGCCCAGTAATCGTGCCCCACCCTAGCCTAGTCCTAGGGTCTTATGATACTATCAAGAGGGTTACTGCTGAAAAGGACCACGCAACTAGGGTTTCCTTAACGGGTTAAATGTGGTTAACCCGATCCAAACGTGGATTAAATTGGTTAAGTATACCCAAGGTTCGTGACTTAACCCCGATTAACCCATCCAGCCCAAATTGATTAAGTATTAAGTGGACCACGACTTAACCCTAATCAGGAGGCATTAATTAACTTAATGTGCTTTAACCTCTCACATTAGACTTTGTTGTGGTTACTAGTTAAGCCGGGCGGGTCCGGGTAGCTTTACACCACAACTTGGTCTAACCTCGGGTTCGAGCACAACATGACCAACTTCTCACATTGGGTCCTATTGTTTGTAGCCACTAGTTAAGCCGGGCGGGTCCGGGTAGATTTATGCTACAAACTCAACCCAACCTCGAGTTGGCCACACTCATATTTTCTAAGTGTCATGTCCATTATGTTTCCAAAACATATTACGAGTTAACATATCACGTTATGTTATAAAAATCATGTTCATGTCATAATTTTACCCAACCCCAACGTAATCCCATCGTTTACATAATCGCAACAATGCATAAAGGGTAAAATAGGGAACTTGGCATAATCATGACAAAAAGGTGTTGAAGCCACAAGTTTATCATGGTGGCATATGAGATGTACATATGTTCATACACTTGCATATTGCATTGTTAGGCTTCAAAAGCATGCATAAAACCAAACTTAGCATATGAGTGATACATGGTGATAAATGACATGTAGAAGTTGCTAGAAGTTCGCATTTAGCCTCACATGCAAGTTATCATAAGGGATATGATAACTTTCATGTTGCCAAAATGCAACCTTTGATATAAAGCTTGGAGCTTTATGCTCACAACATCAAGTTTAACTTGCATAACATAGCAATATGTGTCATACATAATGATTAAACCAACTTGCATAGCATAATGATTAACCAAACTTGCATATCATAATAATCAACCAAACTTGCATATCATAATGATCAACCAAACTTGCATATCATAATGATCAACCCCAAACTTGCATCATTCATTTAACTTTAGAGTTCAATAAAAAGAAAGTAGAAAAGGGCTTACTACGCTATGAAGACACAAATGGATATTTATTATAAAGATTGAAACGAAGCCCTTATGCAAGCACCAAAATATGAAAGCCCCAATTGAAAAACCCTTGCGCCAAATCAATAAAAATCCTTGCTTTGAAATAGAAATGTTGCAACTTGACTTGAATGCAAACTAAGAACACTCATACAAGTTTGAAAGCACTTGTATGAACTCACAATCTCTCATAGAAATAGGCATAGGAATTTTAGCATGAGAGTGGAGGCCATGAGAGGAACAAATTTGACATAGTTTAGTTGTAGGATTGAATAATGGTGATTTAGGCTAGGTTTAGGGGTCTTTTTATAGAGGATTAGGATAGTATTAGCCATAGGATTAACCCTAGATTCAATCCAAGCCATCAAAGCATGTCTTGGGGAAGAAGTCAAGTGTAGGAACCATCTAGGGCCTTTAGATTAAAGCTGAACCATGAGAACCATTCAAATGAAAAATCTGCATTTGAGCGAATCGGCCCACGGGTTGACAGCCAAACACCCTAGATTAACCCCTAGTCGACCCAGCAGGCTCGGGTCGACCTCAAAAATCGGCCGGTTCGGTTATTCCCCTCTCCCAATTCGCTGTTTTGAACATTTTTGCATATTTATTTATTTAATTTTCAATTATATATATACATATCAATATATATATATTTCTCTGCGCAACCCATTTCACTTAATTAAGTATACTTTAATTTGTGAATTTTTATGTTCAAATTACGGGGTGTTACAGTTTAACTCACTCAGTTTATCCCGTTTATAATTTATATAAACCGGGTATTTAATTTGTGTGCAATGCTTGCTAATGATTGATGGTTGATGGCTGTTTGCATGGATGCTGAATATTTTAAACATTCATAGATTAAATTGAACGTTTGTTTAATTTAATAAAATTACATCTTTATTTTAACGATTATATTTCCATCCGAGGTAACTTACCATGTTGGTTACGTTTATAATAATATAAACATATTAAATAAATAATTGGATGCTATATTGGTTGTTATAATCTGATTGATTATTGATGGGTGGATCCAAATTACACATTTGTTTGATACTAACCAATGCAGAATATTGGTTGGGTAATTACAGCAGATGGCCAAGAATATCCATCGTTTTATAAACATTGATTTACCATCAGGTAAATTGACATAAATGAAGTTATAATTTATATTATAACTAAAATAGATTTTAAAAACTATTTATATAAATTATTTTGAATTATAGTTTTATGAAAGGAAAATTAATTATTTTATTATTATTTATAAGTAACTATATATAAATGTTATAAGGTAAATTCTTGTTTTTAAACAAGTTCTAAAAGCGAGTATTGAATAGTTAATTATTTAATGGAGTTGATAACCTTTAAAGAAGGGTTAACTATTTAGTTATAGATAATAATGAAGTAAGCTATACTTAATAATATCGAAATGGATTATTATTAATTAATAATATATCTTGTGCCTAGGATTAAAGTATTGTAGATTTATAAAGACTTAAGAATTGGAGTAAGTTTATAATCTGATTTAGAAACCTATGGAAAACTATAAATAGGATTTAAGAAGTAAAGGGAAAGTATGAGGCAAAGGACTTAAATGGATTTGAGATCACTGATGCAAGCTAAGTTTAATAATTCAATTTAAAGTGAAGTATTTTAGAAAGGAAGTGTTATTGAAACAAACTCAAAATAAGTTTGGAACTAACTTATAAATAATATTGTTTATAACAAATCAAGGACTCGTATATACTATTGAAAGGATGTTTCTAAGGGTAGTTGATATGATTTTAAATTGAATAAAGATATCCGAGGTTGAAAATAAGGTTTCAAAGTAAAGAGTATGGTTTTAAAACCCCATATTTAAGCCGACTAATATATGGAAATTTCTAGGATAATTATTGTTAGACCAAAAAATGGTCCTAAAACCCAATTGATTACATTTTGCAGAGAATAATGAGGAATCATGAACAATAAGCAAAAAAAAAAAAAAAATCAGTCAACACACGAAATTTATAGTGGTTCGGCATTAATGAGCCTACGTCCACTTCATAGTTTCTCATTTCACTCCAGAATTACGATTACAGTGAATGTTGACACTTAATCACTCAAATACAATAAATAATTCTCTCAGAATTCATTGATTTTCATTGGAGAAGAAGGTGGTTATTGATGGGGGAATTCGTCCATGGCTATCATGAATGAATGAAATGCCAAAAGTCCCTGATATTGATGCGAAATCATGTATTTATAGGCAGAAATTCGGTTTAGGTTGGATGCCACGTGGCAGCTTCAGAGGAAAAATTGAAAGTAGTGGAGTGTGTGGAGACTTGGTAACCACTTCTGCTGTGTGGACATGGGATCGGGCCAGCCTTTATTCAATCCGAACCGAAAGCAAGCAGCAATGATGAAGCAGTGAAGCCATCCGACCCGAATGGTCCGATCCGATCCGGATACGTATGCCAGAGAATCATGTCATGTTCATTTGCACAGGTGGAACGAATGTGGGTTAATCCGATCCGAACCGGTGTTACTGTTCCCATCAGGCCTGACTTCTTTTCCATTAAAGAAGAGGTAAAAGCACCTAGAACCAATCCGACCCCAAACTCCAACCTGGGACTGTTGCTGAAATTTGAGGCCCGAAGTTAGATCCGACCCGAGGAAAGGATCCGATCTGAGGCGAGAATCTGACCCCGTGGCCTCCATGCATGTATGAGCCATGTTTTTCCAATGCTCTATTACTTCATTCAAGTGATTGTTGATCCCTTAATCTTTGGGTAGCCTGGTCACAAAGCAGGCTAACATTTTGCCCCCCAAAGTACGTCTTATCATAGATGAGATGTACTTTGAATAACTTTCTGGAATGCCAACTATCCTTGAAAAGGTTCTACCAAGTAGTTCTGATATTTCGACTCTTCGTTGTGTAGACGACTTTCCATATATCATACCACATCCATGGGTGCTCATCGATGCCAAATCTATGGTCGAAGGAGTTAAGATGATCAAGTAATCATTTGAACCTTGCTGAATCAAGCGGTCAAGTTATTTTATCATAAGTCACGTAGGATTACTGGCTCCCATGCATGCGATTATGCCTGCACGGGTCGTTGATAAACGACATTGTCTTCCCAGGAAAATCTAAAGTATTGCAGAGTTATACTTTCTTTTGCATACGAGTCAATGCATGAAGTATCCATCCAAGTCATAGGGCAATATAAAAATCTCTGAACTTTAAGCTAGCTTCAAGACTGTTGGGATATATCACATCAGAATTGGTGCATGAATCTGTCATTCGCGCTCGTCTTGGGACTATCCTGCCATCAGGATAGTAATCAGATCATATTACAAGAAATCCACAATTTTCCGGGTCCTTTCATAGTCTCGTGATCACATGCAAATCAACAAGGGGCGTTGTTGAAATCATATAAACCAGTGCTCAATAAGATCGTCACAATCGTAAGGCAGTAGAGGAGTTCCCCACATTCTCCGTTTGATATAGCTGTAGATCAATTCTTTGAAGTCATGTTTGACCCGTTAGTGGGCTTTCTTGAACGGTCAAGACTAATCACGTCATATTGCAGAGATGCAGTTCATATGTTCTGAATTATGCACAAAGTCAGGGTCATATTCGAATTCAGTCTACGAGTTGAAGCTCGTGCTCCCAACATCAGTGGAAGAAAAGCGAAGTCAGTGCTTATGCCCCCAACATGAAGTCTTGAAGTGAGTGGAAGCCTACCTTTGGCTTCTTGGTTCTGCATATGTAATAGCAATCAATCAGGCTTCTATCTTTTAATTTTGGACGGTGATCCGCTGCTCGGATGTATGCGAGCTAGTTTTGAGGAGTCATTCTTTTGGTTACAGTCTGGGGTCTTGCGGAACTTCGATGATTGTAAATGCGCATAAAGTCGACGAATAGTCGAATTACGTTGCTCAAAGCTCGTATCATGTGCCCCCTATCCATGGGGGTTTTGGTAAGCGGTGAGCATTAAATCCATGTCTTCTCTGAATATATACTCCCTCATCCAGTCGTGAGTTGGAGTTTGATACAAAATGATTTGTTCATGTCCAACTCATGTTAGTCTTTGGTTTCCCATCCAAACTCTGAGGACCAGAGTCGGGTAGACATAAGGTCGAATTGTAGTCGCCTCGAATGCTTCCACTTGCCCCTGCATTAAGGAATGGGGAATTTCATATTGAAGCTAAGTTGGATTTGAAGCATTCATCTGAACTATAGCAAAGGTTGGTTGAACTTCATTTTAGTTTCCAATGGCTCTTGCATTGCCGTCGTTTTCGTCCAAAATGTTACCATCAGAAGTTGCATGCTGCAAATGTCTGGGAGGAGGTTGATTGCACCTTGTTTTATTTAAGACGATGTTGTCAACTTGTCATAGGGTCTCATGTGATCTGAACCGCGGAGTAGGGAGTGTTTGAGCCAAGTTCGTTGTCGCTCGAATTCCCACGTTGCTCGCTCTACCGAGTAAGTCGTAGTTGCTCGGCCTTCCATCTATCCAAGCATCTGGGTTCTCAATTCATCAATGGCACCTTCCATTTCCTATCTAGTCGAACATGCTGAGGGATCATCGCAAGAAGAAATCTACTGGTTTCCTTCGTCCCTAGCGCCTTCTATGCCAACATCCTCAGTATGGGATACATTTCTATCTTCCTTCTTCTTAGGCCTTGAGTCGGAGTATCAAGCAGTTTGCTTCCTTGCAAGACAGAAGTCAAGTAATGGCGTGCCCCCTTATCCAGGGTCTTTCAATCGAGAAGTCAGTTAGGACTAGCTAATGGACGTTCAGTCTGCATCCATTCCATGGTCCTCAAGTGGCCTGTCAAGATCGAGGTACAAATTAGACACAAACATATAAATTATGCCATTTGTAAATATTTTCAATAGTTTGACACCAGTCCAGGGGTAATGGTGAAGGATCGACAGTTGTATCACATCCCTTTTAAATATAGACTTGGATGCATGGAAAAGAGACATTGCTTTCAAAGATCAAGTGATTGAGTTATCCAAGTGCTCGAGTCGACGCGTTTTTCATTCAGTGTATTTGCGAGGTGGCACTCGTCATTGCACTTGTGCTATGGTCAGTCACACGTAGGCGTGTATGTTGATTTGATACATCACTCTTAGGACCTCCTTTCGGTTGTTGCCTTAAGTCGTGTGATACGTCATTAAACAATTCACTCTCAAGGCCTCCTTTCGGTCGTCGTCTTGATTCGCAAGGGAAGTTTAGTATTGGGCATCAGTGTCAGCTTTCTGGGCGTTGCCCTTTGTTTGTTTTCCACTAGTCTGTTGTGGTTGTCGCGAGTGCAACCCTCGCATTCTTGTCTCGTTATTTGGTACAAGCCTGCACTTTGTAAACAAAGCGAATCTATAAGTAATAGGTAATAAAGCACATCACAATCAAGTAATGGTTCTAATTCAGAATCCGTGCAATCAAATAATATCTAGCAAATCATATAGAATTTATCTAAAGGGGGTGATGTGTGTGTGCCCCGAATTAATCGTGGATAAAGTGCCCAGTCAAGGCTTGTTCGACATTATGTTGCCCCCAATCCTTCCGCAGGGGACATCGGCTCAGCTTTCAATCTTATCCCCAATCCTTCAGTGGGGTAGGAGCCTGTTGTCTTCGGTACTTAATCTTAGCACCTTTATACTCTCCTGACGTATGCCCAGGTTAGAGTGTAATCAAGGCAGTCTTTAATCGTGGTGCACCATCACGCCTTGAGGACGTCGTCTTCCCGTCCTTTATACTCTCTCTTGAATCATGAGAGTTAGAGTTAATTGGGCGAACATTCGCATCATTCACCCCGGCGCTCCTTCTACACTCTATTTCCAAGAGTGGGAGTCCACCGTGTCGAGTGTCGTTCTCAAACTCGGTTTTAGTCCTTACTCCATGCTTCACTCTGGCGGATGGAGCTTTTTTCGGGCAAGCGGTCGGACCACACTCGCCGGGGCACTACCTCGTAATCCCTGATTCACGGGTAAAGGTGGCCATTTGCAATAATCAAGTCTCTCTTGTCCCCTCGACTCGTGGGATGGAGTTTGGTCGGACATTGCAGTATCGTCCTTTAAACGCTCTCTCAAATCATGAGAGTTAGTGTCATGGATCGATTGGTCTTTAATCCTAGGGTGCCCCTCACACCCGTCCTAGGTTCATACATCTATCCAATCTCTGAGGATTAGAGTTAGTCAGGAAAACAGTCGTAAAATGTTTGTAGAAGCTTTGCGCTCCTCCAATCAATCTATAGGAGGAGTGATTGGCACCGAACTTCGGGTACCAAGGGGCAGTGTTGCCTCCTTTATTTGGATTCATGTAATCCGGTGGCATCAAATATAGGACCGAGCCAAGTAGATAGTCGAACTGCATCTATCCGAAATCGGATTCCGACTTTGAAATGCAAAAGTCAATGCATAATTAACTTTAGCTCTGCCACGTATGATTCTAGGAGTGGATGGTCATCTCAGATCCACCTTGAGCTATACAACCTCTTTCAGGCGGAGGGCGTGGCTTTGCAAACGAGCGGTTCAGTCAAGCTTATCATGATATTGTTCCATAACTCTATATGCGAGTGTTAGAAGTCTGATCGGTATCAAATCCTAAGTACTGTTAAAGGAATGAATATGATTCCGTGTAAAAATGGCATTGCATGCTACCTGCAGGTCCACTTTGCCTCGCCCAATCTGTGCCAAGGGATGGTTTGATTGCGGTCTTCGAGTGACAAAGACAACTAGGTAAATACTGTGAGCGAATGACGAGGTCGTGTCTCCTTTAAATCTCCTTTTTGCCCCCATGCTAAGGGCAAGGGTTGAATGCCAAGGAGTCATGCAAGCCTATTATGTATCAGCTTTGAATTAGATGATGGAATCATGAGCAATCGACGTTTGAATCTCCGGTTACACCCAATGCCTGGGACACGAGTTACTTGACTAATCCTCGATGAAGGGAGTGAAATTGTAAATCTTCACTTTCTAACTCCAAAACGTCGTCTGTCAAATGTTTCATCACGTTCATCTCCCATCTAGCGGGAGGCTGATTAGTGATTTTGTCCAATCATTTAGGGTGGTGAATTCAGCAATGGGGCTCGTTGGTGTCTGGCTTGGGACAACCTTCTAAGGGAAACAAGCATTGTCACCTTGCGTGTCACATCTTGATACATAAAGAGGGATGGCACACCTTTCACTTCTCCTTGCTAAATGCATTCCGTGCTACAGGAAGCTCATCATGGGGTTGTCTATGATTCTCTTCTGAGTTGTCGGAACTGTCTAACTTGGCCGGATTATTGACCTTTTGATTTTTCGTTCGAAGGAAGTAAGATATACTGTAATGTTCCAATCCATCCAACAGCTCTTCTACCTGGTCTAGGTAAGTTACGAGTTATAGCCCCTTCATCTGGAATTTCCTTCGAATCAATACATCTCCAACACCGGGTCATCGATCATTCATTGCACCGTCGGTATACAGTAACGGGTGCTTGTATTCATTTTTTGGCCCATCTTCTTCATCTAACACATCCTCTTTGGGAATGGTAAATTCAGCAATGGATTCGGCTAATGTTTGGGGATTGGGCAGTGGGCACTATGGTGCAATGTAAACTCTGAATTCTGCTGGAGCTGGTCAGTCTAGACCTTGATCAGATAAACTTGAGTATGACAGCATAGCTTGCGAGACTTTAAGTAATATTCATGTGTTATGTCACAACTGAAATGAGAAGTAGAGAGCTAATGGTTGATTCATATTTGCTTTAATCTCGAGCTGTCATTACTTGACCAAGGTCGTTTGGTGGCTAGTGAGCAGTCAAGTTGCTATAATCCAAGAAAGGATCCATAGGTCCAATCATGGCGTGCGGTGGTTCAACTAGTACCTAACTCTGGGCACCCAAGTATGTTGACTTAACCCTTATTCGATGGAAATCAGTATTCCTCAATGCAGTTGACAGCAAACAACAATTGCAAAGGTTCGCCAAGTTCTTCGGAAGGTGAACCGCAGGACATATTTCATTCATCACATCATACAATTGAAGTGTAGCTTTGGGATGTTGAGATCATAGGAATTATCTTCGGAGTAGTGCTCGGACTGTTCCATATAACCGTCATTCGATGTCCCGCCAATTGGACAAGTTTAAGTCGCATAAATAAGATGGTCACTACTCGTTAGCGAGCAACATAGGTTGCATCGGTGAAATCTATACACCATCAGAACTAAGGAAGAGGAAGATGCTATGAGACAATCATTGTCTTGCATATTGTCCTTGATAACAAGATGAATCTAATCGATAGCTCATCAAATTGGCTCACTGATGTAAATAAGTGTCATGGCTTTGGGAAGAATCCCAGTCGTTGCCAACTTGCTGTGATATTCTCAAACTATCCGTCTAATCTTCATTGACAAGCTTTGATAACTGTTGTTAACTAAAATGTACGCCGAGTCGAAGGCGAGGCCGTGCTCCGAGCCGAAGGCGAGGCCGTCAGCGGGTCCGGGCGCAGCGCCGGTGGGGGTCGGGGGCCCCATAGTCATACCGGGTCGTATCGGATCGAGCCTTTAAGTTGCGCTTCAGAGATGTCTTCACGTTGGGTCGGATCGGACTAGTTCCTCCAAGCTGGATCGGAGCATCATCAACTGGCCGGTTTTGGTCTTTTCCTGCGGTTCGGGTCGGATTGAATTTTTCATTTTATTAGGGTCGGATCGGACCCCTGGTCATTCGATCCGAACCGATGCTGCTATTACTAGTTCCAGCGTCTCAGTGTATAACTTCTTGGGGTCGGGTCGGACCCGACCCGAACTGAGTGGGGCTATCCGAACCGAAGCCATGCGATTCTGCATCAACTCAATCCAATCTGCTGGTCACCAGCATCCGATCCAGAGACTTCTTCGAACTAGAAAGTCATTAAAAATGTTGAATTTGCAGGATTTCCTCATCGGACTTGGCGATCCAATAGTAGAATGGAGAATCCCTATATGTTGAGAATCTTCATTTCTCAGTGAAAGCACCAAAAAGTTAGACCAAAAAATGGTCCTAACACCCAATTGATTACATTTTGCAGAGAATAATGAGGAATCATGAACTAAAAGCAAAAAAAAAATCAGTCAACACACGAAATTTATAGTGGTTCGGCATTAATGAGCCTACGTCCACTTCATAGTTTCTCATTTCATTCCAGAATTACGATTACAGTGAATGTTGACACTTAATCACTCAAATACAATAAATAATTCTCTCCAAATTCGTTGATTTTCATTGGAGAAGAAGGTGGTTATTGATGGGGGAATTTGGCCATGGCTATCATGAATGAATGAAATGCCAAAAGTCCCTGATATTGATGCGAAATCATGTATTTATAGGCAGAAATTCGGTTTAGGTTGGATGCCACGTGGCAGCTTCAGAGGAAATTTCGAAAGTAGTGGAGTGAGTGGAGACTTGGTAACCACTTCTGCTGTGTGGACATGGGATCGGGCCAGCCTTTATTCAATCCGAACCGAAAGCAAGCAGCAATGATGAAGCAGTGAAGCCATCCGACCCGAATGGTCCGATCCGATCCGGATACGTATTCCAGAGAATCATGTCATATTCATTTGCACAGGTGGAACGAATGTGGGTTAATTCGATCCGAACCGGTGTTACTATTCCAATCAAGTCTGACTTCTTTTCCATTAAAGAAGAGGTAAAAGCACTTAGAACCAATCCGACCCCAAACTCCAACCTGGGGCTGTTGCTGACATTTGAGCCCCGAAGTTAGATCCGACCCGAGGAAAGGATCCGATCTGAGGCGAGAATCTGACCCCGTGGCCTCCATGCATGTATGAGCCATGTTTTTCCAATGCTCTATTACTTCATTCAAGTGATTGTTGATCCCTTAAACTTTGGGTAGCCTGGTCACAAAGCAGGCTAACAATTATTGAAGATTTAAGAGTTTGGATTAACTAGTGATGAAAAAAGTGGCCAAGTGATGCTGAGTACTGAACCAATAAATCCATCTTATTGTATGGATGAATGATTGTTTATTTGATAGTTAAATAATCGACTATCAAATTTGGCCAATACGATTGTTGGTACAGAATGACCGGGATCAAATTTATATTCGAAAACCATTCCGACCAATGAATACGAAATCATGAAGGGTGCTGATTGAAGATGGAGCATTGAAGACCGTTGATCTTCATGAGCGGAAGAACTACTCTTTTAATTTCTAAGGGTAGCTCCCGAAGATATTTTGACTTGTGATTTTGTCGTGATTGAAATCTACGAATTGCAAGGACTACTCGCTACTGATCTTTGGGGTGATTCCTATATAAGGATGCAGTACGAGGGTGCCTTCAGTTCATCCTATCCCTAGATGAAGTATGGATGATATGACATTCAAAGTGATATGTTGTTCTAGAAGATAAACGTAGCCTCTAGCCTCTTCAACCAGGAAATGACAAAAATTGGGCATGCAGCATGGCTAGGTGGGTCATACCCAAGCAGGGTGTATTATCACCAGTCTAGAGAAATTCCTTATTTGTTCTTCTTTCGATTATGTATCTCCACGGATGTGCAGTGGGCCCTTAAAAACTGTTGGGTGGTAATACATTCGCTACACTCAAGCTAAATGAGTGGGTGGTCATGTGTGGCCAGGTTGCAAGATGTTCTTGTTGAACCCCACTGTGTCCTCTCTAGAGTACATTGATCGGAAGGTGGTCCCATACCTTGTCATATTTGGAATCCAATCTCCAATAAGAACCCTGCGGTTTTTTATTATAGACTATATATGTAGAGCGTGAGATGCAAGCGTTCTACTACTTGGTTATTTATTCGATTTACATCACTATTATAATATCAGACTAGTATTGATTTCAAAATATTTTGGTTATAGTAAGGTAAAAACCGTCCGTATTTATGTGTGGACTGGTCTTACTATTACCTTTTCTTTCAAAGGGTTTCAAAGTTAAGCAATATGGATGTTATTTATTACTTAGTGAGTTTTTCTCACGCTAGTTCACTGGACTGATCCGTGACGTTTGTAATGTCTCGGGTCAGCCCGAGTTACAGGTTTAGGCTATCGGATGCTGTGAATTCAAAGGCGAACTGGAGGAGTCAAGACGTATTAATAATTATTCCGCTGTGTATTATATAAGGATGGGATATTATAGCTATCCAAATTTGTCTGCCGTACTCTGATGTATGTAAGTATTATTTCAAGTTCTTTATAAAGATTGTTTCTATCTTATATTTTGTTTCGCTGCGATGTGAGACACTGTGTAGCGTTGGTTCTTCTTCTTATTTGGTAATCCATTTTTCATGCACTTTGGGTCAGACAAGGGTGTAATTAGTCGATTCAAAGAGTACCAAAATTTTGGATCAATACAGAAACAGTAATCTTCAGGTCAGTCATAGGACTGGTATGAAAGCTAAAACAGTTATTAAAAATTTACTTTAAAAGAAGGTAAATCATGGGATCACGCTGTATGTCACGGAATTGGTTTACTCCATGTGAGTACCAAAGCTTGAAATAAATACCAAACAACACGATGCTTTTTGAAAAATGAAGCCATTATAAGATGCAGGTCCCATCGCATAATGCAATGCAAGCTAGTGGATAGAATTTTACCTTATAATAGCCAAACATGTTTGGTACGCTTTAAAACAAATAGATTTGATATTCATATAAGTGCATAGTGTATAAAACAACTTTGAATATAAATGTATAAATCATAGACGGCACAGTACCTCATCCTACTATGTCGCCATATAGGTTTACAACTAGAACCGAAAAGTCGTTTATTGGAAATTGGATTCCATCTATGAGTCGAGACAAGGGATCTTCCTCACTGGTTTCGCGCCATCTCTAGCAGGATACCCAGGGTTGCACCCAAGTTCACTTGGATCGATAGGGCCAGTCAGTCACTACGTTACTGATTATTTATGCGTGAATCATATGTTTGTCGATACTATTAGACCTACTATATGGTCAGTACGTCGACCATCTTGGCCTTGTGCGGCCATATCTGAGGGCCCTCGATATCCATCATCTACATAAGTAAAATGTCTGGGCTCCATACCATGACATCACCTCTAGCTAGAAAGAAACGCATATTCTTCCTAGTGTACCTTATCCGTTTTTGACTCATACTGGGGTGTGAAGCTCGCGAATTAACAATATACACAAAGCTGTGCTATTTTAAAGTTGTGCTTTGATCATCATCCACAAGGCCCTGCTTTGCAACAAAATCCTTGATCATTGCTGTTAGAGTTTATGACCTAGAGGCAATCCATTTGATAACACTGTTGATGTTATTATTTTATCTGGAATAAAATATCTGGTTATCTTATATATTTACTGCATAATATAAATATTAACATGATGGAAGTCCTAAGAATAATAATACAGATTTATATAGTTCAAGTAAGTGACTTGATCTTGAGATTATACAATATGATAAGTATTATAATTCTTAGATGTCACTAGTCAAGTTTTATTGTTTATGTAGGACAACAATAAAACATTGAGACTAGTATAATGATTAACTGATGATCAAACCTCACTGATCATTAATATACGTGATATTCAAGACATAAATACGTATTGGAGAATATCGCATTGGGCTGACCAAACGTGAGAAAACTACATGGAATATAATTGACAATATCATAAGTTATTCTCATAGTGACAGTGATGTAATGGTCCTCAGACCTGAAATCATTATAATTTTATTCGAGGATATTTGTGTTTTGATACCATCTAAAGTTACTTGTAACAAAGTATACGATAACGGTGATTATTGGATACATCTCGAACCGAATGAAATCGAATGAAAATTATGAATGACCTAAATGGAATTTAACCTACTATATATTTGTGGTGATATCCATGGGCCTCCTGATTGAGTCAGACTGTGAAATGCATGGTCGTGCTCAAATATTGATTTGTTTTATATAGTCTACTCATCGATCAAGATAAACAGATTAAATTATAGATAGAGTGATACGTTCCATGCCTCTAGTTTAATCCTGTATATATTAGTTAAAAGAATTATATTACATTAATACACTGGTCAAAGAAAAGGTTGTATCGAATCGATGATCTTATTGTAACCTGAGTAGCAGCGACGTATTACTAGATGCCAATCACCGTTTATGATTTTAAATATGATTTAATGTCATTTCCAACGTTGTAATAACCTATAGGGTCACACACTTAGAATGTTATAAAAGGAAAAACCATTTAGTTGGGTAAATAAAATATCAATTTGTTGATATTTTATCTAATATTGGAATTGGTATAATAGTTGGTTCCTAATTTTAAGAGTTCACGTTTATAAAATAAAGGGTACATCCTTAATTTATAAAACACGGGAAAATCGACTATAGACAATTCACTTCTTCCAAATTGAAAATCCTAAATAGAAATGGCGGCTAGAAACTTTATTTTCCTTTTCTCTTAGTGGATTCGTCTGACGATGATCGAGAGGCCGTTCGTGTGTATACTCATAGAGGTGCAGCAATTGATGCACTAACGGATTTGATTGACCTCCAACCCCAATTCAGATTCGCGGATTCAACAGGAATTTGGTAAGATTTAATTTTGATTCACTATTTAATCGCAAGATCTAGTTATAAATAGATCAGATTTATAAATTTTAGGTTACGATTTGATCAAATTTACCTAACAGTGGTATCGGAGCTAGAGTTTTGCGATTTTACTGTTTTGAATTTTGTTTTGGGTTCCATATGTTTGATTTTATGGATAATTTATGATATTAATGTCTTGAACTCGAGAAATTGTCATGTAATCATTGTTGATTTGAATACCTTCCACTATTATTTGATTATATGTATTTGATACATATGATAAGTTATGTATTTTATAACACAACATATAATTTGTTCCAGTAGATTTTGACTAATCCACTGTTATTTGATTATATGTATTTGATACATATTATAAAATTGTTTTATTACATATAAGCTTTATGAAAAATATAAAATCATTCATACTTGGTCAAAAATATTAAATTAGTTTAATATTCCTAATTGATAAACCATGGAACCTGGAAGATTAATCTAAATTTAGTTTTGATTAATCAATGATCTCAAGTCCTTTTGTTCAGCTTTTTTTAACCTTTCTCTTGCCCTTTTTCAGAAGCGTTGATTTTATCCAGTGGGTCAGAATGTTCTGGTGGTAGCCTTTCTTGATGATGTTTTTCCTTCGGAGGAGTTGGAACCTTAGGTAGTGATTTGTCTCCTACACGACTGTCCTGATGGCTCCTATGCTTATCAGTATCTGACCGACGAGGAGAACGGGAATGTGAATAATAAGGTCGGTTGGAATCATGATGTCTCCTGCTATCTCTCTCGCGACCATCATCCCGATCATCTTCTGTATAAGAGTCGAATCTGGGCATACTTGAGCGAACATCTCTGAGAGGGTAGCGGTAGCGCGTTATTTTCCCTGCAAAACGACGCCAGTAACATTAGAATCAGAATTAATATGGTACACGAGTACTGTGACGTGCAATGCAAATGTAGTGTATATATCCTAAGTGATCCCCTCAACGGAGCAGAGCCCGGAGCTAGGCCTGTTTGTGCAGTCTCCCCGGCTTTCACGGGAGTAACATCTTCCTCGAAAGTGGGAAAGAAAGAATATGTCCCAATATCTTGCGAAGTGTAAATGTCATCGGGTAGGGGTAGCCTCCCCAAACCCTGATATATGGACTCGTCTGTAAGAGAGTCATCGACTTGAGACTTGGCTATCAGTGGCGTCTTGGGAGAAGTTCGTCTTTCGGGATTAGCAGCGTCCTCAGGAGTAACGTACCGATGCCTATCCCCGGCAAGTATATTCACTAGTACATCGTCCTGAATTGGCATAGGAGAAGAGCTCTTTCAGGGCATCGTTGGATCCTTCCCCTCTGTTGTTTCTTTGTCTTTTAATTGCAATACTTGGCTAGAGCCTATGAGTTCTTGACCTTTCGAACTCTCTCCCTTCTCGGCTAGAGTTGCAGCCTGTCCCTCAACTGTGGGCACATATACATAAGGACCATCACCGTGGCCTATGCTCTGAGACATAGCGAGTAGAAGATGGCGATGGAGAAAGTCGACTACTAGACATTCTCTGACGGTTAGTAGTTTTTGGTCACATTAAGCAAGCGGTTCATGCGATCCAAGTACACTTGGTGCACCTCCTTTTTCGGATTAGCAACTACAAAAGAATGAGATAAGTTAGTACATTCACGACAGCAATTAAAATTAGAATATTGGAATCTAAAGCTTACTTGATTGAAGCCATCGTCTAGTGCATTCTGGTTGCTGTTTAATATAGAACCATTCGGGTTTCACATCACCTACTTTACTTCTGAATGGTTCATCAATATTCCTCTTTATCGGCACAAACTCAAAACACACGAAGGATGGAGTCGGTGTTTAAAATTGTTGAAGAAACTTACGTCCTCGAAAGTAAGCTCTATCCCCAAAATTTCCGTGTAGGCGATATATAATGTATACAAATAGGTATAAGCATTAGGATGAAGTTGCATGGGGGCGATTCGCATTTGTCTTAGAAAATCGAGGATGAATGGTGGAAATGGGGGGATGGCCCCTACAATACGCATTATTCGGATGATCGCCATATATCCTTCGGGTGGATTATGAGGCCGATCTATTTCAGTAGCTACCTTAGTGTCTTTCCAAAGAATCTCATGCTTTAAGCATAGACGTCTAAGTTTGGGATCGTCAATCGTCGATTTAACCGAGCCTGTAGGAGCCTCTAAGATAGTTGCACTCTCAAACTCGTCAGGAGCATGATCGTCTCCTATTCCTACTTCCTCTTCTTCATCTATGGAAACATCACTCCTAGACGATTCACCGCTCTCATGGATTGTTATATCATAGTCTGAACCTGTGCTATCCCATTCTCAGTCCGAAGTAGATGAGACTTCCTCCGGATTGGGGTTTTCAAATGGCCCTACAACTTTTCTCTCTTCCAATCTAGCTGAACGTATTACATACATTATCGATGTACTATCCACAAGATGACAGAAATTAGAGTATCATTGTCTGTGGCCCCCGTGTGTGTATGTGTGCTAATTCGTGTCAATACGTGCAATGCTGGAATCGGAAAATACAAAGTAAACAAAATGGAATGTCGTATAGAGGAAAGGTAAACAATAATTTGTCAATTCAGTTCAAGAATGTCCCGTTTAGAGGGTCCTGTCCTGACTATCCATGAGTTTGCAAGTCATTTCTGGATTTAATTGAGTTATATGCAAGAATAAGTTGTGGGTTCACGTTGCCAAAGTTTTTATTTTGTCCAAGTATGTAGTGGAGTAATGTTGATCAGTTATTCATATGTTACATATAATGGGTATCGGATCGGTTCCGAAGTCTTTGGGTAAAAGGGTATCAGATCGGTTCGGAAGTCCTTAGGTAAAAGACGTTGGGTCGGTTTGGAAATCCCTGGAAAAAGGAATCGGATCGGATCGGGTGCTTTCAGAAAAGTTAGCTAGCTTAGATCGAAATGATGTAGGAAAAACAGAACGGTATGAGTTACCCTAGCCCGACCCAAACGGAATGAACATGTTCCGCTTTGCTCCTTCAAACATTCAAAACATTGCGCTAATTTCATCTCACCCACTCTACTGGTACCTCCTTCTTTCAACGAATTGTCTCTTCACTTCTCGCATTCAACCAAAAACTCCTCCGCCTCGCTTCCCACCCACCAAACCCGAAGGCACACACACAAATTCATGCTCAAGATGTCGGGCTTAAGCAATCGATTTCACCGCTTCGAGGTGATGATGCCATCACCAACGACGACGGAGGCAAACCGATGAGCCCCAACATCACCAATGACGTCGATTCGGATGGTAATACACAAATTGACGTGAATCTCAAGTGTTGCTTAAATAAAATCAAAGAACCTAAGACTTCATGTTCACCAATGGGTTTTAATATGAAGATTTGAGTAGGGTTTTCTAGAATTGAAAAAATAGGGTTTTTGTGGAGATTTGGGGAAATCGGAAATGAAGAAGTAAATATAGAAGAGAAGGGGTGGATAGCTTATATATTGTGACGGCCCGCCCCGCACCAGCGGACATTTCCTCCGAAAGTGCGATGTACACATGCCCGACTAGCACGGAACGGTCGCCAAAGAAAGGATAATAAGACAAGAACTAACAAAGAACCTGTAATATGTCTCACAGCGCATGGAATAAAATATAATCATAACATACTTGACATAAAACAGGCGAGACAGTGCATAAGCTGATAACTAAACCGTCATAGCAGCGGAAATCCAAATACAGCCGATGATCCAACATTATCCTCATTACAACTTTAAAACTGTCTGTAAAGCAAAAGAAAACAAAAGTAGAAGATACACTACTAATGCCCAAGTAGTGATCTTCAACAACACATGGAGAATATCTATATATATGTCATACGTGGAAGCCTCCTGCTCGTCTCCGGATCAGCTACTCGTACATACCCAGCTAACCTGTCTCTAGTCTGCTCGTGAGAGCACCCAGAGTAATAAGAAGAGACATAAAACTCTGGGTCAGACAAAAAGTCTGGTATGAGCGATAAGCAGCTAAACAGAACAATAACAGGTATAATAAACCATACCTGAACCTGGACCTGCAACCAAAGAGTTAGCACTACATACCGTACAATACTCTAAGATGCCACTAACATATGGTGTAAAGAATACGGGGGTGGGGGTGTGCATGTCATAATAATGGCAAACAAATCAAACATAGCAACCATCCTCACATCTCTCACTCAGTGTGTAAAGCATACGATGTCCACCACTGTCAATCACTAGACCCATCGAAGTAGTGACGGGGTTCGACTTGTACAACTACTGCTACTACCAAGCTTACCCCAAGGGGTCATGACCAAATCTTTACAAATGACCCCACTTCATTGGTCTATAGCTCTTTAGTTGTACCTAGGCCACTGTGGCCCTGAATCTGTTCACTTACTTCATCCAAAGTTACAGACATCGATAACCCCTTTGCACACGTCCCGCAGCAAAGCCCAATCATGAAGTTCACTCGTTGGTTCCCATCTGGATCCTGAGTTACAACTTCTCATTTGGACTTCCTTTGCATCTCAGGTTTTGGTCGAATTGGAGCTGGTCTTCAGAAGAAGTCGTCATGATGAAGTAGTCCCAAGCCTAACACCGGTTCGGTTCGGCCATCTGGTTCGGTTCGGGCATATACATAGTGCTCCAGTTCTCATCGGGTTTGGTTTGGTCCAATGCTTCCTAGTATGCTCCTGAGTGTGGTTCAGTTCGGTGTTCCCCTTCTAGCTCGGTTCGGGTGCCCTGAAGTGGTTCGGTTCGGGTGTGCCTCCTCCTGTCTCCAGATCCGTTCTCCTTTGGTTTCTTCGACCGATCCCCTTTGGTCTCTCCGATCCGATTCCCTTTGGTCTCCCCGATCTGATCCCCTGCCCAACTCCAACTCTAAGCAAATGGCTTTCCTTCTCGCCAAGCCCCTTATGCTAAGTTCCAATCTGAATCAGGTCCCCTTGCCTAGTTTCCTATCCGATCCGAGCCCAATGATCCGATCCGGTTTGAAACCGTGCACATTTCCTACAACTTTCCAGCGACTGTTTTACGCCATACGACGGCATTTTCGACCAATCTAATAGCTCTAATCAATCGCAAAGCATACCATACAGTCATAGCAATGAATAGAAGTGACCACAAACACCAAAACAACAATATGAAAAGGTTAAATGGATCAAACATAGCCAAAATCCCATAATTTCCCCTAAGCATGTTTAGGCAAAACTAACGATAGGATTAGCAAAATTTAACCAAATTAGCCAAATTTTCTAACAGATGTCTAAAACAATATTTTGAAATTTATAAATATTTTTCCAAAATTTTATCGTGTCTAATTTCGTTAATCTTCACTAATTACCCTTAATCAACCGTAATTAGTGCAAAACTATGCAAATCACTCACCTTGGCCACAAATAAAATACCAAATCTGAAATAATTCTCTGTTTGGCATTGTTCCCAATACAAGACAGCAGCTCTAACCTTGCTTTGGTTCTAATCCTCTTTAATTTGGTGTCGCTAAGCTTAATCCTTGATTAGAAAGTGATTTGGAGATGTTTTAGAGGTTGGAGGCCATTATTAGGGTTCTTAGGAGGTAAATGGCGGTTAGAAAACTGAAATGAAATGAAAACCTAACTCATTTCAGCCTCCCCATAACCCTAATCCCGAAATGGGTTATGGGTCCATTTACTAATCACCTCATTTAGCCCAGTTAAGCAGTTTTTCACCATCTGAAACTTGTTTCAGCCATATCTCCCAAACGGTGAGTCCGTTTGGCTAATGTGACCACTCTACGGAAAGCTAAACCATCATCCGAAGCCAATAGTAGTAGTCTCAGGTCAAGACTCCTTTCCAATCAAAAGTTATGGCCAAAACAAGATCAGCTAGGGGCAAAATGGTCATTTAAAAATCGGCAAAAATCATGAACATGGGAAATAATCCCAATAGTCGTCTCCCAAAGTTACATGACTATACGACTCCGTATGTGAAAGAAATAAATATTCTACGATCCTATGATGCGTAGAATGCGGGTCGTTACACTCTCCCTCCCCCCCCCTCCCCTAAGAAATTTCGTCCCTGAAATTCCTTAACCCAAAACATACAAAGGTCCCGCATGCCTACCAGCCATATGCAACAATCAAACATGCAAAACAGATAAAACAAACCTTTCCTAGCATGCAGATAGACT
Source organism: Allium sativum (assembly GCA_030737875.1). Classification (NCBI taxonomy): domain Eukaryota; kingdom Viridiplantae; phylum Streptophyta; class Magnoliopsida; order Asparagales; family Amaryllidaceae; genus Allium; species Allium sativum. The sequence continues at coordinate 793,292,561 of CM060918.1, read as the reverse complement.
AAATCAAAACTGAAATCTCACCAGGCGAAGAGTTCTGGATACGTCTTCCTAATGTTCTCCTCTGTCTCCCAAGTACAGTCATTTTTATTCTCACCCCACTGAACTTTGACTAGATTCACCGCTTTCCTTCGAAGTTTCTTCGTATCGTTCCCAACAATACGCATAGGCTTGCGGTTCCCAACCGCCTCGCTCCAACTGATCAGGTGAAATAGTCACATCTGGGTCGTGCTCGAACTTCCTTAACTGGGAAACATGAAATACGTTATGAACTCCTGCCATCTTCTCTGGTAATTCAACTTTATATGCCAAATTCCCAATTTGCTCAAGAACTGGGAATGGACCAACAAATCTTGGTGCTAACTTGCCTCTCCTGCCAAATTGTATCACGCTCTTCAAGGGAGAAATCTTGACAAACACCAAGTCGCCAATGGAGAACTTTAATTCTCTCCTCCTCTTATCAGCATAACTTTTCTGCCTATCTTGGGCAGCCTTCATTCGTTGTCGGATGATCTTAATCTTGTCTGAGGTTTCTCTTATCACGTCTGGTCCAAGCACATACTTCTCACCGGTTTCTAACCAACATGATGGTGAGTTGCACGGTCTTCCGTACAAAGCTTCAAATGGAGCCATATCAATACTGGATTGATAACTATTATTATATGCGAACTCTACTAGGTGTAGATGGTCATCCCATGCCACAAAAGTCTAATACGCAAGCTCTCAAGAGATCCTCTAATACCCGATTCACCCTCTCTGTCTGTTCGTCGGTTTGAGAATGATACGCGGTTCTGAGATGTAATTCTGATCCTAATGCCTCTTGTAAGCTCTTCCAAAATCCACTAGTGAACAACGGATCTCGGTCACTCATAATGCCTTTGGGTATTCCATGAAACCTCACTACCAACTTTATATACAATTCCGCTAACTTAGCTGCCGTCCTGTTTGACTTGACGGGTATAAACCTTGCACTCTTGGTCAATCGATCCACTATCACCCAAATGTTATCATGGCCTGACCTAGTCCTTGGTAATCCATCAATGAAATCCATTGAGACTTGTTCCCATTTCCATTCTGGAACATCTAATGGTTGTAACAATCCACTAGGCTTCTTTTGCTCAGCTTTAACCAGTTGGCAATTCATGCATTTGGATATAAACTTCCCAACATCTCTTTTCATTCCTTCCCAGTAGTAGGTCTGCTTCATTTCTCGATACATCTTGTTACCACCGGGATGTATAGTCAACTTTGAGTGATGACATTCTCTAAGCACTTCATCTCTCAATCCATTGACATTGGGTACAACCAGTCTTCCATTCTTTCTAAGCCATCCATCTCGATCAAGCCCATACTTGTTCATCTCTTCGTCGATTCCCATCTCTAACTTTGAGATGATTTCCAATAGGTTAGGGTCGTTCCTCTGACTGGAACCAATCCGCTCAATCAAAATGGGTCTGATCGTCAAACTCGCTAACATTTCTGGATCCAATTCGCACTTTGGTCTGAAATCATACCCAGCGATGTACTCCAGTTGCTTCCATTCAAGAAACATAGTCCCTAGACTGGCATGTCTCCTACTCAATGCATCAGCTACCGCATTGCCCTTTCCTGGTGTATATGCGATATCGAAATCATAGGAAGCCAAGAATTCTAACCATCTTTGTTGATGGAGATTTAGATCCTTCTGAGAGAAAAGATACTTTAACGACTTATGGCTCGAATCTTTCTCCCAAGAGATAATGTCTCCACATCTTCAGTGCGGACACGATCGCTGCCAATTCCAAATCATGGGTAGGATATCTTCTCTCGTGCGGTTTCATTTGCCGACTTGCATAAGCTACAAACTCGCCTCCTTGCATCAACACAGCACCTGGTCCGGTACCACATGCATCCATATATATTGTCATCTCTTCATTCCCTTTAGGAATGACTAACACTGGTGCACATGTCAACTTTTGCTTTTGACTCTTGAATGCATTCTCACACTTTTCGTCCCAGACGAAAGCTTGACTTTTCTTAGTCAACTAAGTCAACGGTGCTGCTATCTTGGAGAAGTCTTGGATAAACTTACGATAATATTCAGCTAATCCCAAGAAACTTCTTATATCTGTTGCATTCTTGGGCGTAGACCAATCCTGTACCGTAGCTACCTTCGTAGGATCCACGACGATACCATTCTCTGAAACAACATGGCCCAAGAATCTCACTTCCCTCCTCCAGAAGTGACACTTAGAAAACTTTGCTTTCAAATGGTGTTTTCTCAACACCTCCATCACTATTCTTAAATGTTCCTTGTGTTCTTCCTATGTCCTCGAATAAACAAGTATATCGTCCATGAACACAAGAACAAACTTATTCAACTGATCTCTGAATACCCTATTCATAAGATCCACAAAATATGCTGGTGCATTGGTCAACCCAAATGGCATGACCAACCATTCATAAAATCCAGACGGCGTCCGAAATGTCGTTTTAGCAATACTCTCAGCTTCCACTCTAAGCTGATGAAAACCTATCGTGAGATCCAACTAGGAAAATACTCTCGCGCCACTCAACTGATCAAACAAATCATCCATCCGCGGTAGAGGATACTTGTTCTTCCTCGTTACTTTATTCAACTCGCGGTAGTCTACACACAATCGAAGGGAACCATCTGCCTTAGTAGCAAACACAACTAGTGCTCCCCACTCAGAAACACTCCTTCTGATAAACCCCTTCTTCAAAAGATCGCTGACTTGCACCCCGAGCTCTCGCTGCTCCCTTGGTGCCATACGACGAAGTGGCATCACTATAGGTCTGGCATCTTTCACTAAATCAATACGGAACTCAATTTCTCGGCGTGGTGGAGGCCCGGTCACTTCCCCGAAGATGTCCGGATACTGGCCAACAACAGGAACTTCTGATAACTCGTCATGCGGGATGTCAAGGGAATTTAGAAAACTAGCCATAACTCCATCCCATGGTTGGCTACCCAACACTACCCTCCGCCCATCATCCGCTCTAATAGTCACCGAAGAACCCTCACAGTCCACCACCACCCCATATCTTTGGAGCCAATCGACTCCCAAAATAATGCCATACCCAGTAAAGCCCAGAACAAAGCAATCACAAACAAACATACATCCATGACTCGATAAGACCAAACTACGACAAATCATACTAAGACTTGTTGAAACGCCAATCGGGTTCGTCACCGCTAATGGTCTATCGACTAACTCGGGTTCCAATACTAACCTATCTACCAGGTCACTAGATATGAAGGAATGGGAAGCCCCGGTATCGAACAATACTCGAACATGTACATCATAAATAGAAAGCATACCTTGAATGACAACATTCTTTCCTTTCTCCACCGCAGTAGGGGCATTCGACGAAGAAGGAATAGCATTAAGGGAATATGCTTTCACCATCTGCTTCTCTTTCAAAGGTTGTGGAAACTTATCCTTTTGATGTCCAACTTGGCCACAGTTGAAGCACTTCCTGTCCGCTGGCTTTGCTCGACATTCTTTAGCATAATGGCCCTTCTTGCCACAGCTAAAGCACTCAACATCTTTCTTCTTCTTCTGGCCATCCTTATTCTGGTTCTACTTCCTCTTATTCTGAGAACCATTCTTGCCTCCACTGTTTGCTTGCGGTTTCGGTTCTTCTGCTGGTGCAGCCTCAGTCTTCGACTTAGGGTATAGGCTCTCTGATCTCAAAGCTTTCCCCAAAATCGATTCAAACGTCTCATCGATGTGGTTAATAAGCCTTCCCCCCAAGTACTGATCCAAGCCTGTTATGAACTTCTCATTCTTCTTCTCGGGAGTATCAATGAGGGATAACCCATACTTCAATAAAGTATCGAATTCTGCAATATACTCCGAGACTGCTCTACCATTCTGCTTAAGCTCAAGGAATTTCCTAAACAACTCTGATTTCTGAGCAGCTGGGATAAACTTATCACTAAAGCGAGCCTTGAACTGATCCCAAGTAACTTGATCTTCTGGAGTAGCTGCCTTAATAGCATTCCACCAATTCATTGCCCGTCCTTGCAGCCGACGAGATGCTAGCCTTCTCTTCATTGCATCCTCGATACCCAAATCTTCGAAGATACATTCACAGCTATCCAACCAATCCTGAACATCCGTAGCTGACTCCGTTCCAAGGAACGGCTTCCCACTAAGACTAGTATAATCCTTGTTCAGCTTGGCAAAATCGGCCCTAGGCGCCTGCACTATTGGACCACCACCATTCCCAGCATTGGGAGCTGCCCTCTGCACATCCCTAAGCATCTTTCTCATGAGGTCAGTAAACATCGTCCTCATGTTAGCAGCATTCCCATTATTGGCTCCACTACCAGTACCCCTCGTATATCGGCTCATCGTTCAATCTGTAAAGAGAAACGATTAGCCATCTCCATAGTGGTGCTAGTGCAATGCGACTTCATCCTTATCTATACTAATAGTGTATATATATATAGCTTTTGAAAACCAAAATAATCACAAATACGCGCTCTCATATTCGTATACTATCTCTCCGTGGTGACTTCCCTAGGTTAACTACGCAACCTAGAGCTCTGATACTAAGTGTGACGGCCCGCCCCGCACCAGCCAACATTTCCTCCGAAAGTGCGTTGTACACATGCCCGACTAGCACGGAACGGTCGCCAAAGAAAGGATAAGAAGACAAGAACTAACAAAGAACCTGTAATATGTCTCACAGCGCATGGAATAAAATATAATCATAACATACTTGACATAAAACAGGCGAGACAGTGCATAAGCTGATAACTAAACCGTCATAGCAGCGGAAATCCAAATACAGCTGATGATCCAACATTATCCTCATTACAACTTTAAAACTGTCTGTAAAGCAAAAGAAAACAAAAGTAGAAGATACACTACTAATGCCCAAGCAGTGATCTTCAACAACACAGGGAGAATATCTATATATATGTCATACGTGGAAGCCTCCTGCTCGTCTCCGGATCAGCTACTCGTGCATACCCAGCTAACTTGTCTCTAGTCTGCTCGTGAGAGCACCCAGAGTAATAAGAAGAGACATAAAACTCTGGATCAGACAAAAAGTATGGTATGAGCGATAAGCAGCTAAACAGAACAATAACAGGTATGCTTATCAGAACAATAACAGGTATACTAAACCGTACCTGAACCTGGACCTGCAACCAAAGAGTTAGAACTACATACCGTACAATACTCTAAGGTGCCACTAACATATGGTGTAAAGAATACGGGGGTGGGGGTGGGGGTGTGCATGTCATAATTATGGCAAACAAATCAAACATAGCAACCATCCTCACATCTCTCACTCAGTGCGTAAAGCATACGATGTCCACCACTGTCAATCACTAGACCCATCGAAGTCTTGACGGTGTTCGACTTGTACAACTACTGCTACTACCAAGCTTACCCCAAGGAGTCATGACCAAATCTTTACAAATGACCCCACTTCATTGGTCTATAGCTCTTTAGTTGTACCTAGGCCACTGTGGCCCTGAATCCGTTCACTTACTTCATCCAAAGTTACAGACATCGACAACCCCTTTGCACACGTCCCGCAACAAAGCCTAATCATGATGTTCACTCGTTGGTTCCCATCTGGATCCTGAGTTACAACTTCTCATTTGGACTTCCTTTGCATCTCGGGTTTTGGTCGAATTGGAGCTGGTCTTCAGAAGAAGTCGTCACGATGAAGTAGTCCAAAGCCCAACACCGGTTCGGTTCGGCCATCTGGTTTGGTTCGAGCATATACATAGTGCTCCTGTCCTCATCGGTTCGGTTTGGTCCAATGCTTCCTAGTATGCTCCTGGGTGCGGTTCGGTTCGGTGTTCCCCTTCTAGCTCAGTTCGGTTCGGGTGCCCTGAAGTGGTTCGGTTCGGGTGTGCCTCCTCCTGTCTCTAGATCTGTTCCCCTTTGGTTTCTCCGACCTGATCCCCTTTGGTCTCTCCGATCCGATCCCCTTTGGTCTCTCCGATCCGATCCCCTGCCCAACTCCAACTCTATGAAAATGGCTTTTCTTCTCACCAAGCCCCTTATGCTAAGTTCCAATCCGAATCAGGTCCCCTTGCCCAGTTCTCCTATCCGATCCGAGCCCAATGATCCGATCCGATCTGGTTTGAAACCCTACACATTTCCTGCAACTTTCCAGCGACTGTTTTACGCCATACGACGGCGTTTTCGACCAATCTAACAGCTCTAATCAATCGCAAAGCATACCATACAGTCATAGCAACGAATAGAAGTGACCACAAACACCAAAACAACAATATGAAAAGGTTAAATGGATCAAACATAGCCAAAATCCCATAATTTCCCCTAAGCATGTTTAGGCAAAACTAACGATAGGATTAGCAAAACTTAACCAAACTAGCCAAATTTTCTAACAGATGTCGAAAAAAATATTTCGAAATTTATAAATATTTTTCCAAAATTTTATCGTGTCTAATTTCGTTAATCTTCACTAATTACCCTTAATCAACCGTAATTAGTGCAAAACTATGCAAATCACTCACCTTGGTCACAAATAAAATACCAAATCTGAAATAATTCTCTGTTTGGCGCTATTCCCAATACAACACAGCAGCTCTAACCTTGCTTTGGTGCTAATCCTCTTTAATTTGGTGTTGCTAAGCTTAATCCTTGATTAGAAAGTGATTTGGAGATGTTTTAGAGGTTGGAGGCTATTATTAGGGTTCTTAGAAGGTAAATGGCGGCTAGAAAACTGAAATGAAATGAAAAGCTAACCCATTTCAGCCTCCCCATAACCCTAATCCCGAAATGGGTTATGGGCCCATTTACTAATCACCTCATTTGGCCCGGTTAAGCAATTTTTCACCATCTGAAACTTGTTTCAGCCATATCTCCCAAACGGTGAGTCCGTTTGACTAATGTGACCACTCTACGGAAAGGTAAACCATCATCTGAAGCCAATGGAAATGGTTTTAGGTCAAGACTCCTTTCCAATCAAAAGTTATGGCCAAAACAAGATCAGATAGGGGCAAAATGGTCATTTAAAAATCGGCAAAAATCATGAACATGTGAAATAACCCCAATAGTCGTCTCCCAGAGTTATATGACTATACGACTCCGTATGTGAAAGAAATAAATATTCTACGATCCTATGATGCGTAGAATGCGGGTCGTTACATATATGGTGGATAAGAAAGACTGTTAGTATTCCTTGAAATGATGGCCCAGTCCGACCTGTTGGATCCAACGCTGAAGCAGCCCAAAATACAACCGATTCAAGCGTATCAAAGGGGATCAGATGGCTACAACCCGGTCCATTATTTTAAGTCCCAATCCGATGATGTAAAAGGGGACCCGGGTATTTTTGAAAGCAAGAAAAATTTGAAGAGAAGTTACTTGATGTTATGTAAATACAAAAGCACATACAGAGGGAATGCTTCCATTAGGTTAAACAATAACAACTTTATGAAACAACAGAACTTCAAGATCGTACCTGGAAACTTGAATATGCTCTAGTTGGAAATGTCAAGCTATTGGGTACAATAGGGATGGCAATAAGTCAGATCTCATATTTATACGTGACACGAAAGAATTAGGAAGTATGATTTCACCAAGTGTTGCAATTCTATAGATAGAGGCAACTGTTGATTAACACCGGTTCCAGAATGGACAGACTGGTGACTTCGAAGAACATCCCATCATCTCCAATAGAACGTACTTCGAGGTGGCAAAATGTTAGCTTACATTGTAACCAGGCTATACAAAGGTTAGAGGTCAGATGCTGGATACGCTTGAGGGTGAATAAACATGTTCAATAAAGAAAAGAGATTCATAGGATCGGATACAAGAAGGCATGTCAGTTCGGTCATCACCCTCGCTCTCACCAAACACCAGAAAAGCGGGTCGGATCGGATCTCACACACCCGCTCTGATTCATTCACCAATGCCCTCAATGATCCAGCTTGAGTACGTCTGGTCGGTTCGGGACCTTCCACTACCGATCTGATCCGATGATCGTATTTCTAAAGCGGTTGCACACCACGTTGCTATAAACTCGGAGTGGTTATTGCCCACCTACCCACGTTGCTGATGTGTTGTCTTCATCATAGAGCACCTGAACCCGATATTTACGAAATGGGACCCACGTGGCATCCGATCCGACCATGCTATATGCCTACAAATACACCACAACACTCCATTTTGAGGGATCATTTGGCTCTCTATCCACTCAAGCATCATCACCAACTGTATTCCTCTGTTTATTTCAGATTGTACCCTAACTCCTTGAGTATAATTCTACCATTTTAGAGTGATTATTGATTGTTCTAGTGAGATTTGAGTGGCTATCATCATTGCATTTATAGTTAATTCATCAATCGAGAAAGTATAAAGTGGACGTAGACTTATTAACGCCGAACCACTATAAATCTTGTGTTCTTGTTGATTTTTATTTCGTTTTCTCTGTATTTCATAATCGATTGGGTGTTAGAACCACTTTTTGGTCTAACATATATATATATATATATAGGATGATAATAAGGTTTTTCACATTTGCATATAACCGGCATATAAATTATAATTGTTATATTAATTGTAAAAGGGGTTTGTTATTGACACTCCAATTTATGTTAAGGAGAGAGGGGGATGGGGCAAATTTTAAGGACACTTCACTTTCTTTAAATTTTTAAGAGGGGGTCAATCTATCAATGTAGGTAGCTAATTTTTTTTAACTTCTTACACTTTTACCCTTGTTTTTAAAAACTTACGCACCGTAAATTCATCAAACCCCTAAATCAAAAAACTCTAAATCGTTTAACTGCAAATAACGTCAAGGAATAGTTGATACCATATGCATACGATTTAATAAACTGAAATTAGATCTTAACCCTAACAAAATGTGCATACGATTTAATAAAATGAAATTAGATCTTACCATCTCATCACTCTGATCAACTCCAACATAACGCTCACACTCCTGTGTCAATATCATATTGTTTTCTTTTCCAATCATTTTTTTTGTTAGATTTTAATTTCTCCACAACTAATGGTGTCGGTTAATCATTAAAAATTAGATTATTGAACAGAAGAGTGAAATTAAACCTAAATGGGTAACAATGTAAAATTACCTTTATTTCTTAAGGGGCTACTTCCCTCATTGGTACTCCACTTGTAAAATATTCAAGTACCACGGTATCTCCATTCCTTTGTAGTTTGGAAAATTCTATTATACACCAATAATTTCTTAACATACACCAATGTTTCAATAAGAAAAACCATGATTGTGTTACCTTTATACTTACTTGCATTTTCATCCCTTCCTCATAATGCATATAATTAAAACTTTAAACTCGATAATATATGATTAAACCGATAGAATTTTATTAAGTTAATAAAACCTAAAATATTAATTTAGGTAACTTTTACAACTGAACACTTTAATTCAAATGAGTTTTATCATCTAAAAATGGACCTGACTTAAAAAAAAACAATCAAATAATTTACAGTACTAATGTTAAAAAATAAAGTTTTTTTTTTTGAAATTTAGGTAAATTTATTGCAATAAATTCCTAGTTTTATGTATTTTAGTTTTAAGGTCAAAGAGGGAATATGATGAAAATATAAAAGGGTAATTTTGTGAATAACATGGTGTACGAAAAGAAAATTTTAGTGTATACTATTTCATTTCATTTCACGGTGTGTATTAAGAAATTATGGGTGTATGAATAGAATTAGCCTTGTAGTTTTAACAACCTCAGCTTCAATTGTTTTCCAGTGCTTTGTAACATTTTGAAAGAGGATCCCTGGATTCAGAGCAATAAAAAATTCTTGAATACTTATCAATATAGCTCGAGTCTTCTAAGTTGGAATCCATTTGTCTTTCAGAATGTCGAGGCATGTTCTTTTAAGCTTGTAAATGTTAGGATATATATTTTTGCAAGGAACCCAACAAAGGAGTAGTGTTTTCAAACTCTGTGTGCAAAAGCAATTTAGCCTTGAAAACCACATCTTCATTCATAAACTGAGATGGACCGAGAATCATATATCATTAAAGTATTGCAATACTAATCTCGACAATGCGTTAATTCTAGAAGCTAGTTCACTCGTTTATCTGTGGGTTTGCTTGAAGATTAATTGAGGAAAATTGTTGTTTACCATTGCAAGGTATTCTAGAACTTTGTTAATTTTCCCTTTTGATGAAACGAAATTAAAGAAAAAGCTAAGAAAATTGATATTTTGTTTGTACTTTTCTTTATAGAAACTTTATATTCAATTTATTTTTTCTATCCTCACAAAAGGTAAAAGCAAAAGGAAACTTTCCACTCTTGCTTTAAAGAGCGACAGTTAAAATAATAAAAGGTTTTGTCACACTACTCAAGCACGACCGTAATATGAAGAAGTCTCGTATTTGTGCTAAAAAAAGGCAGTGATCTTTTGCCACGGGTGATCGTGTTAGAATTAGAGGCTAATAAAACTGCTAACATGCGAGTAAAAATGGCAAGTGCTATTTTGTTCATTCTCAGCTTTCATACCACGTTATGGTCTAAAAATAACCTCCATTCTGAAATACGTGTACTTGGAGGAAAATAAATTTAGACAAACCAAAAGACAATAAAAACATACATTAAGAATACATGTTGACTCCAGCTTTCAGCAATCTGATACATAGTCAGTTTCATCATGATTGTTTGTTTTTTACAATATAATACAACTAATGTTTAGGAGAGAGTGAGTTTGTTGACATTTTTTAAGGTATGTCAACAAAACACTCGACTTCCATTGGTGGAAATCAGGGAGGTCCATATGGATCCCCTTTATTTCCATCAATAAGGGAGGAGTGTTTTGTTGACATCTTCCAAAAAGATGTCAACAAACTCACACTGATGTTCTAGTATTCAGTTTAAGAATAGTCGCATGACTAATCTGATATGCTACGAGTAAAATACGTAATTACTAATCTGATATGCTACGAATAAAATAAGTAATTATATAATTTTCTGCTTATTAACAATTAAAAGTTGGATTACGAATATTTTCAACATTGGTTAGTAAATGCCAGTATAATTCAATCCAGAGACTTTTATATATACAATCCAAAGACCAACGAGTCTCGTATGGGTAAACAAAATGACATAGTGCCTTCATTGTTTAAAGAATCGTTAAATTATGAACAATATAAAAGTGTCTGATGAACAATTTCCTAGCGTTTAGCATTTGAGTGTTCGACCAACGACTCAGATAACCTCACCAAGCCACATAGCCTTGGTCCATCACCGCTGCCTTGTGCAACTCCTCTGCGTCACTGCCCCCACCCCCACCCCCCCCCCCCCCCCAAAAAAAAAAAAAAACTATCGCAACCTTCAAGCACCATCACTACTCCTAATCAATTCACTGTACCACAACCGAGACAAACATCAAACCAAGCCGTGAACATCTCCTCCCAACACCTAACACCCAAAATCCACCATTTCCACAGCCTTATCTATGCAATCTCCATCACAGCAAGCGCCCATCCCAAACTGCTGAGTTCGCTGCTCATCTTAAAATTGCTTCCATCTCAATCGATGTACCGCAAATTGACACATAGCAGAACCTGCAAAACAAACAGAAACCTCAGGTGATGACTCAAACGCTGGTTATTATAGTCGATCTTTTACACAGGGAGGCCCACAAAGTGAACCAAAAAAAAGTATATTTTATGTAAGCTATATAATAAATACATAACATTCCTCAACGTTTCGATTTAGACCTTCATCCTTCAAAGTGAAAAATTCCTCATTCAATGATGATGAACTAAATTAAAGCTATCATTGCATCTGACAGTGCTTCTTATGCACATAATACATGTGACAGGGTGCATCCCGATTGATTATATGGTATAATGATTTGCAATAGCAAAGAAAAACATAAACCAAATTTTAGTATCATTAGTAAATCCCTAAAGATAAATAATACACAATTTGGTTGAAGCAGCAATAAACAATGAATCGATATTAGAAGAAAATAAGGCTAAGTAAAGCAATGCATGTAAATAACCAAAAATCATATTTAAATCTCAAATCTTCCGAAACAAACTCATACTTGAATCAATCATTTGAACTCATCAGACTAATAAATTAATAAGGTAAACGACTGCCTCCTTTTGATATTTATGAAATTTGATGTGAGCAGTTTTGAGCTGACGAATTGTATGACCCGCTTCTACCAAAGTTATCCATGATTATTTTAGAATACATGTCATATTTATAAATTATATAAACACCTCAATCCACCTTTCTAATCGTAAACGAATTTCAATTTTATTTTATTTTATTTTATTTTTTTTTTTTTTTTTTACACTAACACCTGTAAAATGACATCAAAATCCACACACATACACACACGTGTGTGTACATATGTGTATTGGTGGGAATCAAATGTGAAATTATCCTCCCAAAATGCTAAAATCTACATTTCAGTATAATTTTTTCTCAAAAATTAGTACAAATTTCGATATTTGGATTTTGGAATATTATTGTATTATGGAACACATAAATCGATTTGAAAATAAAAAAAAGGCATACAGACTTTTTTAAAGGTTCTCAATTGCATCAATCGTCAAAATAATGTATTTAATTATATCTTAGATTATGAATAATAGCAGACGACTTTAAAAAATTCATCAAAATTAAAGTAGGAAGTAGTATGTCAAACTTTTCAATTTCAAGTTTGTCATGCACAAAACTGTTAAGACTTATATTTTTCAGTTATAAGTTGATATAAATGGATGGAAAAAGGTTACTTAAAGAAAGAAAGCTTAGAAGTAAACTAATGTGAAAAGATTCTCCCGAACTTAATGTAATATCCTTTCAGATATTAGTACTTAGAAGCTTGATACTGTAAGTCAAAACCAGTGAACATACCCAAAACGAAGGCAGAACTTGATATCACTGACTTGGGTCACCGAATCTCCACGCTTCATAGTACCACCGATCCTCTATTTCCTTGCCATACAACCATAGTTATTCAGCTCAGATGAAATCAAATTTAATAATTACAGAAAGTAAATTTTACCAGGCATGGCGGAAGAAGCAACAGGCTTGGGACACTTCTCTACCTCAACCAAACATATCCTACAATTCCAAGCAATAGACAGCCTTCTGTGATACTAAAACCTAGGAATATCAACGCCGGAAACCTCACATGCCTGCAGCACAGTGAACCCCTTTGACATCTTGACACCGTATTCATCAACAAACACCTCAATTAGATCTTCGGCATTCTTTATTTCAACTCGTGCTCCACCAACAGGGTATCGCGTTTCGGGTATGGGTTCAGGTGAAGATGGAGGTTATGCGACTGGCTCAGATTTGTGGAGGTGGGCGGTGGTGGAAACAGGCCGTGAGATATAGCGACAACCTCCGGTTGAGAGATCGGAGAAGGAGGCCATTTTGATAAAAATAGAGTTCTCTGCTCGAAAGGGAAAAGAAAAGCGTTTAGATTTGTTTGATGCGTATAAAGACGCGTGGCCTCGTCTAATTTGTAATATGATGATGGAAGATGCAAGGGGACAGCTTCTACACGACCACAGATCCAAAAACATAATTTTAAATAAGATTTCATCTTTTATTTGTATTGCATAATATAAAAATTCGTATATGTCTGTGTGAGCACACATGTACGACCACAGACGGAACATTAAACACAGTGGAAAAAAATTGTAAAAGAGGGCACAGTTCAAATTAGTAAGGCGAGCCACTATGCGACGACGGAAAAAAAGGGATCAGGTAGAGAATTCATAATCTAATTTATACATGCCGCAATCTTTATTTTGGCTGAAGTAGTTGCATTTATATGATTTGGTGTTTACATTTTTTTTTTTTTTTTTTTTTTAAATGAGAAGGAAGTATGAATAAAATAAGCTGATGAACTCCCAGGTAAAGAAATTTGACACCGAGGATGAAAGAGCGATTATTCTTAAACATAATTAATAGTTTTCTTTTCAGTGCTTGCTTTTTATTTCAAATGATTTTCTATAAAATGAGTTTTGGTACTCTATTTCAAAGGGCGTGCATCCAAATGGCAGGAATACAAAACTACCCGGCAGCAGTGCAGCAACGAAGGAGATATTAGTTTTAAATTTGCACGATAAATCCATATGTGAATGGGATTAAGAAACACAGTAGATGAAAATGTAGAAGAGGAGACATGTCAAAGTAGCATGAAGAGCAAATAGCTCAACCATGAAAAAAAAGGATCAGGCAGTACAGAAATTTATTTTGTCTATTATGACATAATACCAGTTGATATTTATTTTGTTAATTTCCTCTTATTTAGTTTTAGGTTTTCATGTTTGGCACGTGCAACCCCATGAACTATATCACTATCACCGTGGAAACAAACTAAACCTAAAACTCAACCAATGTATGTCAAACTCAAATATATTGCATGTGATAAATTTTTTGAATGTATTTTCTACTCTACCATAATTATTCCAATAGCTTATATTTACAATTTTTTACATGAAAACCTGAATTGTTTACAATTTTGAATTCCGCAGCCATGTAAAAACCGTGGACAAGTAAGGGATAATTATGAATTATTTACAATTATGAATGTCAAAATCAAGTAAAAACCAAGGATAATGGTGTAATATAAAAAAGGAGGTAACCACAACTATAGTAGTTGTGGCAAAAGTGTTAAAATATTTTCATGGCTAATAACCATGGATATGTAAGGGAAAAACCCAAAAGTTAAAGCTAAAATAACAAACAAATTTAGTAGAACACATCTATTTGAAAATAAAAAAGCCACTCAATGTTTTTCCTGATTTCACTTCCAACGCACCCTTTCTCTGAAGTAAAGGACAAATGTTTATGGACTGATGAGATAATTTGTAAATTATCTAATGACACAGCAACCATTCCGAATAGGAAACAATTATTTGTTGGTAAATTAAATGAATTTTTATATGGCTAATCACAATTATTATAGCCTATCCAGATTTCTAATCTAAACTAAGAAAGAAAAAAACGTATTATTACAACCTATAAACAAACCTAACAGAATCCATAAAAAATTGTTTCTGCCAACAGAGATCGACAACCCTAATCCGACGAAAATATGAAGATAATAGGTAACAAACTAATGTAAAATTAGCACAAAAATAAGCAGGACCAGGTGCTTACATCGGAAGAAGAGTTGGCATTAAGCATGTGATGAACAGATCTCACACGCCGGAAAGACGGTAGGGAAAGTCGACGGTTAGCGGGAGCGAAGGCACCGCGGGTAGAGCGGACACGCATCAATTAAACGGAGACGTCGCCATCTAGGTCATGAGAATGGGAAAGACACGCGCGTAGAGGGTTGAAGCTAAATTCAACAGATCGAGGAAGAATGGAAGAAAAGAGGTAAGCGTGAAAAAGGAAACAGAAGAAGAGGTGAGGGAAAGAAATCAGATGTTCAGGTGGGCACCAACGGTCGATTGAATGGCAAGAAAACAACAAACGATGTAACAAGGAGAAGGGAACAAGTGGACGACGAGGTGAATGGATGGGGGGAAGACAGAGTAGGCATGATTATTTCGGGAGAGGAGGGCAGGGGGATGAGGAGTGGTGGAGGAAAAGGCGAAGAACTCGGATAGGAGTTGGGAAGGGAAGGAGTAATACGGAAGAGGAGCCGGTTCAGTTTTGATTAGGGAGATAAAATTTAGGGGCTTGCAAGCACTCGGTTTGTGAACCCAGTAATTATAATATAGCATAGATAAATTAAACTTTTTGGTTGGGACAAAGGAAACACATTTTTTTTTACAATACACTAAGCATTTACAATGTCGTGTTCACAGAAATTCATGGTATAACTTAGAAAAGTCACCTCCTGTTGCATTTCAGATCTATGGATGGTTTAAACGCCCATGCAAAAATATACCGTATTGTTTTCGTTAGTAAAATTCAAGACAAAATGAACACAAAAAAAGAATGTATAATACCCAGATATTGTTCGAAAGTTACCGTTTGATTTTCTTTTTGCCGCAAAGAAAGGCCTTGGTTATGCTTTAATGGGAAGCTCTGATACTGGAACATACCTGGCAATAACATATTATAAAATACTCAGCGACGACATATCCACAAAAAAAGGACGTTTACTAAGGCCTACATCAACGAATAAAATGTATAACATCCAATTGATGACAGGCATGGCTCTTTGTGATGCATATATTGATTCCTACCCATAATTTAATATAAATACATTTATAATTCATCTAGCAAGCAAGAACATCATTAAACGTACCTAACCTCAGAAAGTGTGAGCTTAAACCTTGATTGGCCTCAGAAATTTATACACATTTAGGTTCATTCTCCCCAGTATGAGAGTAACCTGCACCAAAACTATATATCATGATAGCAAGTTACCGATGAAAATATGAAATCAAGGAATGTAGCATACATACACACATAAATGTTGCAATCAGATGTTCAGACTAATTTGGAAATGGTGTTAAAAAGCATATACGCCAACGTTATCTACTTATACCCAAGCTTCAGCTAATTTAAAATTTAATTGAACCTTGAAATAAATCAATGGAATTAATTGCCAAAATACTGGAAAATACTAACAGAAAAATTATGTGCTTTGCATTTTTTACGTACTACACGAACCATACATTTCAATCAAAACTGTGGTTATACCCCATGTACGCATTTCATTTTTCATTTCGACCTTTCACTCAAAACTCAATGATATTATGCACATAAAATTGCAATTAGCAGGTATCATAATTTAATTAACTCTATTTGCTAAATCCATGGTTACATAGCATGATTCAAAACATGAGTCGACGTAAATATAGAAGATAAACATAATAAAGCAGTGTTAGATAGGTGCAGTTCACTGTATTTTATACGAATCATTTTCTCGAATTTAAGAATCTAATCGCCATAACTTCAAATTTAGATATTATTAGAATATTACTACCGAGAAGTGGATGGAAATAAAGGAGAATATGTGATGTATGCAAAACTGTCTCCAAATGTCAAAAAAAGTCACATAAAACGCTAGAAAATATACCACTTAGTATTAATTACCATCTAGCATTCGACACAAATAAAGAATAAATATTAACCTCCTAGTTTTATTTAGAGCTCTGAAGTAAGCATAAATGAACTTCTGTTCAGAAGTTAATAGTTAATCAAAGATTGTTACTTGCTGAAGTTCATAGATTTTGCACGCTATCTAGTTTACATTCTCTCATGCGAAGGAAGAACTATGTATGATACGGTATCTTTGTAATTATTTAAAGAATTTTGCAATGGCATGTGAGCTTTTGCTGCCTTAAATTGGAAAATAAAAATGAATAGGTTTATGTACTTCAGGGTTTTACACCTGTGCAGCAAATATCTAATGCTAGAAACTAGTGCTTCAACAAAGGATAATTGCAACGCTCCATTCTTTTAGGAAATTGCATCTCCGGCTTGCTGAGAGGACTATTATTTGTTGAAGGATTGCTGAGAGCACACCTCCCTTCCACGGTTTTCACACCATCTTTAACTAGTAAAAAGCAAGGACCCTAAACATGAAATTCGATATGGGTGTAACATTAATATTTGTTTCCATACACTAATGTTCATACATATGACGTGTGTATCATGTCAACATATATACAAACAATCCAACCAATTCATATGTGACCAAACAATTCACGTGTCGATTAAATTCAAACAGCATATAAATATGACAAATTAAATTTATTAATTTGCATGAAATACTAGTTAGCGTAAGTGCGTAAACACTCACTTCGACGACGATCCAAATTCGGTGCAGTCTCATCTCATATGTACACGTGCAATACGATGCGTGGACGAACACACGAACATGCACGTACGGATATGCCAACACGACTGAGGCACGGACTTGTTTGCTGCAACGAAAGCGCTGTGACACCACGGCTGCGACAGCACAAACATTTTGTCGTAAGCTGAAGCAGGAACTGGTGTAAAGGCTAGCGAGGGTGGTTCGGAGCAGTTTCAGGTCCGGTGTCGCAGAGGGGAAGCCGGACTGCTAGTGAAAACATGTTTACTGCTAATGGAATTTCTCCTTATTTTTCTCACTGTTCTCCCTTCATTTGTTTACAGCTATATAAAGGAAGAGAGGCAAAAGTGTACATTAAACTTGGATCTTTTATGGAGAAACAATACTTATTGAATTGCACGCCTTGAATTTGCACAGCAGGACATTTGCTAATTTTGTCCATTGTTTCTGCTTATTCAAAATGGAGATTAGTGCAAACTTGGGCGGAGAAGGCAGATAGATGTCTGGCGGGTTTCAAGTGAGACACGGGGTCGTGTGCGGTGGTAGAGATGCGCAGGGTGCCAAAGCCAAAGCCATTGAGTGCTATCTGCACATTCTTCATGTTTACGCATGGCATCTACATCATAAATAACATACCTAAGCTCATCTTCGTGAATGCTAATGAAGTCATCATCTGAATCTAAATCCAGAATACTTTAGAGTAAAACCATACTTCGTCGTGAAGTATCACAACATATATATCAACATTCAGTTTATGTTTACACTCCTAACATGTATCTGATAGCTAAATCATTAAAAGGTGCATACCATTTTCATTATCGTGACTATGATGCCATTGCAACCAGAACAAATGAACTGAAAGGTGGGTGCGTTTGGTTTACATTTTGAGTTTTCAATTTTGTGTTTTCATGGTTGTTTTCAATTTTCCATTTTGAATATTTTCACTATTTCTCAAAATGCGTTTGGTATCCTTTTTTCGAAAACAAGTTTTCAAAACTAAAAATTGAAAAATGCATTTGGTTTAAAATACAGTTTTCAAATTTTGAGTTTTCATTCAATCAATTCAAACAATTTTTTTGTTTAAAGTATAATACATAATAAATAATATGGAAAAGTCTATTTAGACACAAAATATAGATATAACTGATGGCGCAACAAATATTCACCATTTAATAATCCAATGAATTTCACTCTTTCATATAAAGACAAAACGATTCAACGACCTATATCACTTTTGTTACTAATTGTATCTAATTTTATGTTCAAATAGTCAACCCCAATAATATATATACTATTCTTTTTTCATGTTTGCAAGAACATACGTGTTGTCAATCAAACAAAAAACAAAGCGAAAAATTCAAACATAAAGAAGTTGAATAAAACAACTGTGAATATATCAAGCTGCTAATTAGAAACTGATAATAAATAAATAACAATAATAAGCTGAATTCTAAACATACTGATTACACATTAAATAGTCATAGTAGAATCCAAAACGTCTGATAAAGGCAAAAGAACGTTCTACTTAAAATGTCATAATCATAATCATAATCATAATCATAATCATAATGCATAATCATAATCCAAAACGTCTGATAAAGGCAAAAGGCATAGTTGTTATGATATATGAAACGCTCATGATCATAATCCAACATACAAATGTTTACACTACATTTATATTGTTCAATTAAATGTTTACACTACATTTAGCAGAAGCATATCAATACATACATATGATCTAATTCTACTGTCTGCTCCAATTGATACACAAATCAGTCACATTAAAGGTGGATTTCCCATCAGCAGCAACCAAATCATAAGGTGAATCTTCTGAGAATTCAGTTGGCAAAGACTTCCAATGCAAAGATGGCTCCCACTCTGCTGTCCTTAGCACCTTCATTATCTCTTCCACAACAATAATGCTCCCTTCACACGAAAAGTGAATCCCATCTCTAAACATATACTGTAAACAGCAATTTAACATAGCATCATTGATCAAGGTTTTGCACTTTGATTTAAAGACGACAAATCGAAACTTAGCCAACATTTATTTCTCAATGCTTATACCAGACTAATGTATATAATAGTTATGTTCCCCAGGTTCGATTCCTCCGTCTTCATTTTCTCTGTAAACTTGTGTCAAATTCATCTCAGCTATCAATGTTTTTATGATCTGATCATTCTAATGGATTGATGCGACTCATTCATCAGTTTAATCATATGATATGTGGTGAAATTAACTGAATACATGAGGACAGAAAGGTCAAGAACAGAGGAATTGATCTGAATCTGCAATGCTTTTAGTAACTATAGTGAACAACTTACGTAAAGCAGACAGATTGCCGGTTCTCCTTCTTCTGTACCGCACTGAATAAATCAATGACCTTCAGGCCCATGTCATTGCATGGTCGTACACATGATTCAGCATACCTTTGCGACTTTTCATTTGTCCCTTCCAGTTTGTACACTGATGCACTAAAAGCCTAGAGATTAGTTAGTCGAAATGTATTACTTTCTATTCATCTTCTTCTGATTGTAGAATCTTAGGCAACAATAAAGCAGTGTCCAAATCACCTCAAGTATCATATATGTATGCATGTACTATAACAAAATCGTCAAATGTCATCATAGTAACTTTAATTAGTCGTAACCTAATGGTCATTAGCATATACACACCTCAAATTTTTGAGTTAATGCATGAATATACGACAAAAACAAAATGATGATATCCGAGAGCTTAACCCCATTTTTTAAGGCAAGTCATTCACCTTTTTTTTACAAAACAGTGAACGAGTATGATTCAATAGCCACGTGTTGTGCAGATTTTAGGGACAAATTGAAATCCATGTAACACACAGATGTAAAGTTGTTACAGTTTTTTTTATACTATCAAAATTAACTGCATACAACAACCAAAGAAGCAAACTTAACTACATGGCTTGGTTCATAATATTTCAAATTAATCTGAAGACATACATTAAAAATATGTTTTGTCTTGGTTCAACTAGTTGAGAGATAAAACAAACTTATAGATGAAGAAAAGAACAATGTTCATTACAAATCCTATGCAGTCTCTAACCAAATTTTGTCACATTATGCCCTTCTAATGGCGGTTTAGCTGGCCTTTTTAGTCAAACACTCATCTGCGTTTTTTCTTGGTGCAGGTAAATGATAATTTATATTTGAATGAATCAGTAAAATAAGACCAAAAAAAAAAAAGTAAAACACCTATAATAAATTAACCTTAATTTTGTGCCTATTACAAGTTAGCAAGATGTAAATTTTAAGTTATTAAACAAGGACTAAAGTTACGTAAATTTTACAATCTCCTGATATGTAAAATATGGAACGGTGCTTCAATTATATTCTTCTATGACTTGTTTTTCCGGTGTCGTGGCCGGTTGTAATTTTCATTGCAATGAAATCAATGTAAATGTTATTAACTATATGCGGAGAAGTAGCTAATAACATTTAGGCAATGAAATTGTCGTTGCAATCAGATTTGAACCTCAGTCTATCACTATGGAATGGACTCAACCTATCTATTCATAGACATGTTTTGATATTGTGGAAGTTAATAATGTAGGCAAGGTCTTTTATTTCTTTCCAGTTGAAAAGTATAATATTGCTGTCACTGGCTCAAGTTTGCTATATAATATAAAGTCCAATTTCTTTTGTCATTCGGTCTTCAAAAAAACAATTTGCATTCATAGAATCTATGATGTTATATGGCTTAATTTTATATTAATGAATTATCCATATGATTTTTGTTCCATAAAAAAATAGCAGCAGCATTGTTTCGGCTTCAGATGTAGGCTGCTGCTGTTAACAGCAGTTAAAGGAATTGCTGCTGCATATAATTTAGAATGTTTAAACATGGACTAAATTAACCTTAATTTGATGTTACTAAACATGGACTTCAATGCAATCTTAAACAGTTCATGTATTCAAAAATATGAGAATAAAGTTATTACCACTATAGCTTACGGTCTGATTACCACTATTAAATTTGATTATTATCAATCTAAACTCGCTCTATGTAACTAAGGTGAAGCACCAGTCAACGAGTAAAGAGAAGCACATCAAAAACGAAGAAGCAACATGTGTAGTATCCTGGTTAAGAAAACTAACAAATATTTCCAGATCTATCAACTACAAAATCTGCAATTTGTCAACAACGCAATCAAGTGCGTAGTTTCGTCTTCCATATTTATTTAAGCCGTACTGAAAAAAAACCTTGATGATCAACGCAATCAAGTGCAGCCCACAAAACCCTAATCCATGCTAGAGGAAAGGAAACACTCTTAATAGTAAAAAGCTTGATGATCGGCAAATTCGAAGTGTAAACGAAATAAGAAATCGAGAGTTTACCTGAATTTTGTTGACGATTGGTGAAATCGACAATCGAGAGAAGCATTTTACTGCGGCCAGAAAAAAAGAACCGTGTTTGGTTGTGTTTTGGCTTTTGGATTTTGATTTTCAATTGAGCCTCAAAATGGTGAAAACAAAATAATTTTGCTTTGGGTTTTCTTTATTATACCCATTTTCAAAAATAATCTTTTTTCAAAATGAGTTTTTCAAAATGGTAAAAGGAACGAGTTTTCACCGTTTTTCAAAATTAAAAACCGAAAACAGTTTGAAAATGGGAAACCAAACGCACCCTTAGATTTTCAATGGTCTGTAGCAATAGTTTTGTGACATGAAACCTTCCTAGCAGCCAAACGATTTCTGTAATTACTTAAAAAGGTTCTTGGAATATCTGAAACGGCTATAATATTTTTGTATATTATTCCTTTTGAATCTAATTGGTGCTGATATACAACACCCATGGTTATAAATCATGCACAGATATATTACTCTGTATAAGTTAAATATAGAGTTAGTAAACACAGCGTGCATTTGTTTACTTTCTGCTAAATATCACGATTTACAAGCATTCAATATCTTGAACAAGACAGCAAAGAAGAGTAACATGCTTCTTTAATCTCTTCTTTTTCCCTGCATTTTTCGTCATCTACATCCTACGATCTGCGGTAGCTAAATAGAAACTTCAACACTATACTACACAGTACCCCAATATTGTAAGTTCTTGAAACCAAATATGTTGCAGGAAAGGATCGGAAAACAATGTATGAATTAAATCATAAAACAAGGAAATCTTTTTGGATGGAGTGCATGTATTTTGTTGTCCGTTTTATTTGAGAAACTTGTTTTCTTACTCAGCTTCATGTTGGTGGCCACTAGAGCATGCCTATTATTAAGAATTTCTTTCTGGAGAGTCAATATGTACTAAACTAAGGTAAACAATTGGTTAAAACTTGAACCGTGCATTGATGGTCTAAATACTGAGTTATTAGAAACATATAATGCATAGGTCTGAAATAAACGCAACATACAAATCAGATGCATGTTTTAATTTTAGTTCAAATCATAAGAAAAACACTCAAATTAAAGGAGTGATTCAAGCTCGGAAACGATAAGAACGAATTGAAGAAGAAAAAGTCTACCTTTGTCGAAAGTAGACAAGGTACGATGCATTAGTGCAACCTGAAACATTGGAAATATAAAGATTGATACAATGTGTGATATCATAACCTTTTTAACTAAAGTTTAGTAAATTACCTACTTCCTAATACCATGTATATTTTACAACCAATCTCCACATCATCGAAGTTCATATTTGAACTTCTTTCCTGAGTAGTCTCCATATATTATCATTAATTAACAAAAAAAAAAAAAAAAAAAAAAATCCTTAAAGGTTCAAAAAAACAAAATTACCCTGATTTCTAAATCAAAACCTAACACAAAGGCATAATTAGATGCAAATAACTAATGCAAGAAACAACAAAGATGTGAGAAAGAAGTAAAATAATGATTTTGTTATCTCTGCCGTAAACCATACTCGGGAGCAGACTTAGAAAATAACCCCAGCATGGCACAGGCTGATTAAAATAGATACATAATTTCTTTTATTATCAACTTATCAAATATAAAGACATGTTCACCTCTGCTTCTCATGAACTGTAGCCTGCGCATCAATTTGGTGCTTTCATCTCCACCTCAAACCCCCTCTCCCTAACATCCAAACTCTCCCTAATATCCAAACACTTCCTCACCATGACTAAAGTCGACGAGGCTCTTCAGCAAATAACCCAACAACAACAAACCATCACTGAAATGCAAAACACACAAGAAACTCAACACAATGATATCATTGTTATCAAAGCCACTCTCCAGGAACTTACCAAAACCGTCCCTGACATTAACCGCAAACTAGACTCCTCAACTCCACCATCTCCAACAAATCAAACATCCACAACTTACCACCCACCATCTCCTACTCGTCAACCTCCATTACTGCCTACACCATCCACACCGTGGACACCCAAATGCACTCTATCACAATTTGATGGCTCAAACCCGCACGATTGGATTTTTCAAGCGGATCGCTTTTTTGCATACTATGCTAACCCAGAAGATCAGCGAGTGGCTCTTGTGAGCTTTCACATGCAAGGGAAAGCATTGTCTTGGTTCCAGTGAATGCGCCGGAATAAACATATCACTTCCTGGCCAGCATTGGCAAGATCCATAGAACAAAAGTTCGGACCCCCTACTTTTCTTAATCCACAAACCACTTTATTCAAATTAAAACAACTATCTACTGTTGAAAACTATCAAGCCACTTTCGAAACCTTATGTAATCGCGTCACAACACTATCCAATGATTCAATCCTCCAGTGCTTTATCTCAGGCCTCAAACCACATATACAAAACGAATTACTTCTCCTAAAACCTACCACAATTTCCGAAGCTATTGATACAGCCAAATTAATCGAACGAAAACATACTGATACCCCTCGATTTACACCCTTCAAAACCCAAATGCCCCCCCACAAACCAATACAAAGCCAACAGCCCACTCAGACATTATCTCAAACATGTACCACACCACCCTCCAAACCCAATATACCAATTAGACAACTCACTACATCTGAAATGAATACCTGAAAACAACAAGGTCTCCGTTTCAACTGTGACGAGAAGTACCACTTTGGTCATCGATGTAAACCCACACACATCTTAATGATCCTCCCTAATGTCCTTCCAGACGACGCTCCTCCAATCGGATCTCACAGACCCCACCACTGATTCCCCAGATACAACTGATCAAACCCCAGATCCACCTCAGGAAATATCATTTCACACCCTGACTGGCTCATCCCATCCACGTGCCATTCGCCTATCGGCCATTATCAATAGCAACCCAGTTTCCATCCTT
The DNA here is from genome assembly GCA_030737875.1 of Allium sativum. Taxonomy (NCBI): domain Eukaryota; kingdom Viridiplantae; phylum Streptophyta; class Magnoliopsida; order Asparagales; family Amaryllidaceae; genus Allium; species Allium sativum. Next base: position 793,267,532 of record CM060918.1, on the reverse strand, counting down.
GTCGACACGGGATCTACTCATAACTATACGCATCCGAAGACGGCGCGATTTTTGGCCCTGAAAACAATCGATGGACATTCGTTTGTTGTGACGGTGGGCAATGGAGAGAAGCTAAGAGCATCCCAACGCAATGTTGGTTGGGGATGAACCGACCCCCAACGAGGGGTCGGCACGTCTCTTCCGGGTTGTCTTGACAACCCCGAAGTTTGTCAAGGCAAGCCAGGAGGTTGCTTTGAAAAATAGCCATATCCGGCCGAATATGGCAATACGGCCGGATATGGCAATACGGCTTTAAGAAAGCCGTATAAGTGGAATTCTATTTCCGCTTATACGGCTTTAATAAAGCCGTATAAGGGGTGGGGAATTAAAATTCCCCACCCCTTATACGGCTTTATTAAAGCCTTGTAAGAAGCAACGGCTATTTTTAGAGCCGTTGCTCCTTACCCACTCCACTATCCCTATCCTTCCCTCCTCTATATTTACATCAGTTTTTTAATTTATATACCACTCACTTATCTTCTATCTCACCAAATCTATCACGTAAAATTCCCTTTATCTTCCGATTGTAATGTCGAATAAACCAAGCAGCAAGATTAACAAAGGAAAATCGAAGATGGCGTCACAAAGCAATTCAAGGCCATACAACTTTGTTCAAGAGCAGCAAGATCTTCCAACGCAAAATTCTTATCAACGCAACGAACATTTTAATTCAGGTACAATGCACAACACTTCTAATTGTTATCCTCCGCAGCAAAATCATAACTTCTAGCAGTCACAACAAAATTCTAATCATTTTCAAAACACTCAAGTATCCGCCTATGGGCATAACTCCTCTTTTCAACAATCATATAGCAGTCAACCTTATTCATCTCCTAGTAGCCAACCTGAAGCGACATTTCCAAATACTTCTCCCCAACTTTGTAGAAACTTGAACATGTTATATGGTGATGATAGTGTAGAAAACAACGAAATGCGGATTGATATGAATGAGATTCCCGATTCAGTTATGACTCGGCCGCTTGCGAAGGTTGCGAAAATGGTCAAATGGACACCCGATGAACAAGCTGAACTAGCGTTTTGTTGGGTTCAGTGTTCGAAAGATAACGTGAAAGGAACTAATCAAACTGAAAATTCTTTTTGGAGTTCAGTTTGTAAATTATTCAACGGTCGAAGTCCATATAAGCCTCCGAGATCGATTGACTCTTTGAAGCAGTCGTGGAAGAGAATCAATGCTTGTTGTCAACTTTGGAAAGGGATAATGAGTGGATTGGCGAGTAGACAACAAAGTGGAGCAAACGACATGGACTTGGTACTAAATTAGAATACACCCTTTTCATTTCTCTTGTTTTATGATATTTTCGTTTACGTTAATTACTGTAATGCAGCTTAGCAGAGCAAATGAAGTGTATATGGCCAAATCAGAGAACAACCGTTCACTATGCACAATTGCTATGATATACTTTCGCAAGAAGATAAATGGAGCAAAGTGCGGCAGGAGCATACAACACAGCGGTTCATGCCACTATAGCCGAGCGAAGATGTTAGTCGCGGGAGCATTAATGCAAACGAAGAAACCCCTTTTACAACCGGTTCAGGAGGAAGGCCACCTGGGAAGTACAAAGCGAATAAAAAGGGTACGAAAGATTACAGCCAGTATTACGAGCAACTCGATGGACGTATGGCAGCTGCGGAGGAATCAAACCAGCAGTACTTGGAAACTAAGGAAGCATCCAGAATAGAGAGAAGACGGAGAGCAGAGGAAAAACAACGACGACATGAAGAGCTTCAACAAATGAGAATCAACGAATTGGAGTTACGAAGAGAAGAGTTAGCTCGACAACAAAGTATAGATGATTTTGCACTTATGAGTGTCAAGCTGGACGATCTAAATCCAATTCAAAGGAGGTACATGGAAAAGCGATTTGAAGAGTTCGAGAAACGTAACGCACTTTAGGCAGTTTTAGTGTTATGTTCCAGTTTAGGTGTACTTGTGTTTAAGTGAATGGTGTTGTTTTAGTATTTGAATTCAGGTCTTGTACTTTACGTTTATAATTAAGTTGCAACAATATTATAAAATGTCATAACATAACGAGATTACGGATTAGAGTTTGCAGTGAAGGAAAGCATTCAAGCATTAATTTACAATAAAATAGAAATAACAAGTACGTAAACACACTAAATCTTACATAATAACGCATTCACTCCAATCATTAAGGCAGTAATTTACTATTGGTTTCCCGCATGCTCCCAATAGTGTTCAACAAGCTCTTCTCGTAATTCTAGATGAGCTTGTGGATCTCGCACCTCTTCCAGTCGCTGCAAGTATTCTGCAAATGTATTTGCGTCCTTATATGGTTTTTTCCTAAATTCCACTGCAATGTCCGGGTAGTTTCGAAACTGGACTTCATATCCTTCTCGTTCTTCTTCAACAATCATATTATGTAAAATAATGCAACAGTACATGATGTCAGCTATAACAGATTTATCGTGGTAGTGTACTTCGTTTCGCAGTATGTGGAACCTACCTTGGAGTACTCCAAATGCCCTTTCAATATCTTTCCTCAAGCTCTCTTGTTGTTTCATGAATAAGGCTTCTTTTGCATTGTTCGGTTTTTTGTACGCTTGCACCAGCGTCTTCCATTTCAGATATATTCCATCTACAAGATAATAACCAACCGAATGTTCGATGTCACCAATTTTGTAGTTGCAAGGGGGTGAAAGGTCATTGTACAAATCGTTAAACACATATGATTGTCGTAATACATTAATATCGTTTAGAGATCCAGGAACGCCAAAAAAAGCATGCCATATATAAAGGTCAAACGATGCAACAACTTCTAAAATCATCGTAGCCTTTTTCATATGGCCTCTGTATTGTCCTTGCAGTGCCAATGGACAGTTTTTCCATGTCCAGTGCATACAATCCAAGCTACCCAACATACCTGGAAATCCACGTTGATCCCCCATAAGTAATAATCTAGCAATGTCATGAGCTGTTGGCGATCTGAGATACTCTTCCCCGAACTCACGTACAACGGTTTTGCAAAACTGCTTCATGCATTCTACTGTCGTTGACTCACCAATTCTGATTTTGTTGTCCAACGAATCAACGGAACTTGCATAAGAAAGCATACGTAGTGCGGCTGTAACCATTTGAAGTGGTGAAATGCCCAGTTCGTTGATGGCATTTCTTCTATGTGTGAAATATACGTTGGTTGCGGAAACTTTGGTAAGTACTCGAGTAAATATTGTTTTTGACATACGAAATCTTCGACGGAAATATACATCTCCGTATATGGGGCTTGCCACGAAATAATCCTTGACTAGTTGATTGTGTCCAGCGGGATAGTCGCGTCCGTATCGCAATTCTTTTCTACCTTCAACGCTTCCACCTTGGGTCGACGCTGAGCTTTCAGCAATATCTCGTTCTATCGCATATCTTGTTTCTTCATGAAAAGAATGTTGTTCTCTTTTAAGATGCTCAAAATATTCATCCGACGTTGAGGACGAAGAAGAGCTAGAAGCACAGCACCATAAATTTTTTAAAGCACTCATTGATCAACGATGTTGAATTCCACTCTGTTTTGGTTGTATGAAATATGAGAAGATGACATCACTTTATCTATAATTGTATATGCACATTGGACATAATGACAAACACAGTGCTTGTCTTGTAGCGGAAGTGTGTTGTACATTACACGACCCTTTCTATTACAAGATGTTGTGTCTGGTAGTGTGCATTAATGACAAACACACTGCTTGTCTTGTAGCGGAAGTATATTGTACGCTGCTTTACTTTTTTGTTTGATTCCTTTAATTATTGTCCATCAGGATATCACTGAACGTTGAGAGGACTACACATTTTTGTCATAGATGTTGTTGCTATCAATTATGTATCACGGGTATCCAATCTAGCCCGTTTTTATTGATTACTTTATTGAAAACTTTATTGATTGATTCCTTTAATTAGTGTTGTTGCTTTACCGATTGTAGTACCTAAATGCCACAACGTTACATAAGTTTTCAACGATTACATAAGTTTTGAGAACAATAATACATAAGTTTTCAACGACCATAAACTATTACACATTTTAGTTTTATCATAATAATCATAAAACCTTAATCCGAGCCAAATCGGGTAAGCCATTCATAGCGAAGTTTGTACGCTTTGTGGCCAACAAACTCTTTTCCGTATTCGAATAGGTAACGAGAATCATACGTTGCTTTTGTTGGTTTGGCTATGGCTGAGTCATCAACTACCTCGATAATGTTACGATACTTATCATAAGCATATGAAAATGTACGATTAGCCAGCTGGAGTTCAGTCGACGATCGTCTAGTAGGCCTTGAACGATGGTTGTTGTGTAGCCTAGTGATCATTGGCCATCTTTCTTCATAAGTTAACCCCCTCCTTCTTGCATCAATAACTCTTCTCTTTTGTCAACCTGAATGTACGCTTTCATGAGGGCCACGAGATATTTGGAAGATAATTTGGGAGTTTCAGGATTGGAGTTCGAAGTTGATGGAATTTGGCTGCTAAGTGCTGAGTGAACTGGTGTTTTCGGCTGAGTTACACAAGCTGATACTTCAGGACGCTGAACCACTGCTGCCACCATATCTATTTGCGTTTCTGGGACAATTTCACCATCTTCTACGTCTTCTTTACTCCCTTCGTACTCATCGAAATTTCGGTTCATATGCTCATTACTAATTTCCCAATCGTCCATGATATGTACGTAGATTGTGGTAGCAACAATTTTAGTTTAAGGATGGAATATGAGCCATTGGGTATTTATCGTGGATGGAGGGAGCACGAAATATTAGTAGACCGCCTAGTACTGAATCGTGATATTAAGTGTGTACAGTTTACCGGATGCGACAACTCAATAATCATGATATTGAGACCACTTTAATTGAAACCATGGGTCGTCCCCATCACTGAACCCACTTTATTGAAACCAAGCGAGGGTTTTGACCAATCACATTGATGTCGGTTGGTGCAGATTCCTTCATTACTACAAATTTTAATTCGTTATTACAAAGGTTGTGTACATATAAATTAAAACATTACACGACATACCGGTGTTAAAAACCATGGGTCGTCCCTACTCACATGACCTCTATTGATGACAAGGATACCCTCGTGCCCTGTTCACGCGTGATGCATAAGTCATATCACAGGAAACACTCACAAAGCTGAGTAGTCAAATCTCGGATAAAGGTGTACAGTTGCAAAGTAACATAGCTAAGGGAATCTGGTGCTTTTGAAATAATAGATTCTATTGTAGCATGGACATGAAGATAGATTCGTTGATGTATTTATATGCCCAGGTATTTTGCTCTTTACGCTCAAAAAACATTAACTCCACGTTTACAAATTGAGTTATGGATAAATAACAATTGGGGTTACTCTAATCAACGACCTGGAAAAGAAATAGTACTTGAAGGGAAGGTTTCCGAACCACTGCGGACTATTGGAGCCAACCCTATCTGCCTATGTGGTCAAGAATCGGTCGTGGCTGTCGCTGAGACTGAAAAAGACGCCGGTCGTCGGTTTTTTTGTTGTGCAGCATACGAGGGCCACAAGTTTTTCTGAATGAAATTGAATGTTGTTATTTTAAGCAGTGGATTGACCCTCCCATGTGCGAACGTGGACGTCAGTATGCACTGGAATCGCAAGCCGAAATAAAACGCTTGAAGAAGGTTGTTGCCAATAAAACTAGAGCTGGACCTTTCCTAAGGCCGTGTTAGGTGTCAGGATTTATGTAATTTGTATTTGATGTTTCCTAAGTCTGGATTTATGTTTTAGTTGGCATGTAGTATCAGAACGTGTTGTACCTATATGGTTGTAGTGTTGATTTTTAATATTCGTATTGTATGTTGTAGTGTATCATAACGTGTTGTACCTTTATGGTTGTATTGACATAAGTCATATCATGGAAACACTCAAATAGCTGAGTAGTCAAATCTCGGATAAAGGTGTACAGTTGCAAAGTAACATAGCTGAGGGAATCTGGTGCTTTTGAAATAATAGAGTATATGTCGGTAGATTTCTTGCTTTTGAAAAGGGAATCTGATCACAAGCATCTGAACCATGACTGAACCCACTATAATTGAAACCAAGGGTCGTCCCCATCACTGAACCCACTTTATTGAAACCAGTGTCCGTTCACATCATGACAGTAAGAAAAGCAGTTTCCCTACAGTATAAAGTCAGGCGAAACAGTGAGCAGTAACATCATTATTTATTTTACTGTTCTCTACTCCTCGCGGCTATATATGTTACTCAATTTACTCACATAATAACTCACTCAAACATCTTCGTTCTCATTCTAGTACTTCCTCCTCCTTTTATCACTAGCTCAAAATGCCTTCTTGGCCATCAGATACTGACTCTGACGAACAGGCGTGGGAACATATGAGACTTCAGCTGCTCGAAGACGAATTCGATTTTTTAATGCAAATTAGGTCCCAGGAAGTTCAAGTACCACATGTTCAACCATCGCATGAACAGGGGCACGTAAATCTTCCACCAGAAGTTCAAGTACCACATGTTCAGCTATCGAACCAACAGGCTCTCGCTCAACCACAATAAGAAGTGGAGTTCTATCGAGTACCACCGCATGAACATGAAGGTGAATCTTATCCTGTACTTTGCTACTGCGGTCATGCGGTCCAAGTTATGGTTCAAGCAGAAGGTGACAATATTGGTCGGCGCATGCAGAAATGTCCATCCTATCCAAATGGATGCAGCTACACGGAATGGATTGACGAGCCGTTGTGCCCAAGGGGTATAATATATGCAAACGAACTCGAACAAGAGATTAGGCATCTCGAAAATCAAGTTCAAGAGTTGCGAATGCACGCAATGCGACTCCCTTGAAATTGAACGTGTTGCTTTGATGTTTGCTTTGATGTTGTAGTAGGTATGTACTATTATTTGTTGTTGTAACTGTAACGGTCGGTTATATCTGTATGCTTATTGTTATGCGAAAACCTACTAGTTGTATCTGTAATGGCATTAAAACGATCTTATCTGTATGCTTATTGTTATGAAAACCTACTAGTTGAATCATAACCACTTGTTAAACCGGAATACTTATGATTCTCGTTTCCTATGTGGATGACCCATACCCTGTAAATGACCCATACCCTGTAAATGGGGAACCCAATGTTGAAACAAGCAATTCAGACAAGTCCCCTTGATTTCGGCTTTGTTTTATTAAAGCAGTCGTCAACTCATCTTTAATTGGTATGATGTGTCACGTCATGTTGTTTGTATTCGTTGGACAATCTATAACACGTTACCCTAGTGGTGCAGAGTGTTGTCTTGTCATATGTTTGTATCCTACAGCTCAATTAATGATGATTGAACTTTACCATAAAGCAACACCCTTGTTTAAATAGTTTACACTTCTTCCCCCCAACCATACCTACAAAATTGTGAGTTCTACATCAACCACGACGATAAGGTGAGAAACTAGTACTCTTTTTCCTTGTCCGTGGTTACGTACTTCTTTGTGTACATATTATGTTTCTTGTGTCTGTGTAGCTTAAATGGACGATTGGGTAATAAATGATGAACTCGTAGATAAAATGTTTGATGAGTATGAACGGAAAAAGGAGGAGGAAAAAGATGGTGGTTTCCTTCCAGATACACGAGCAGAAGAGGCGGAAGAAGCAGTTCAAAATGAAATTGTTCGTGGTACTCAACAAATAGTTGAAGTTCAAAAACCAAAAGGACGTCCACGCAAAAACATAACAAGGGTAGTGGTAAACCGTAATCGTCCCAACCAAAGTGATGCTAGCTCCAGTGGTACTACAACAAAACTCTCTTCTCGCGACTTACTTATAATCATGAAATGCTATATTGAAGTTGATAAAAGAGAATTGCTGCTGTTGCAAAATGGAGGAAGGCTTACCCATGAAGAATTTTGGTCCATGGTAACAAGATTACATAACAATCATCGTAACTACACCACTACACGAACTTCTGCTGAAATTCATATGGCTCATCGGCGTTTTGTTAATACTTGTGAAAGATACCAGAAGATTATACAAACAGTAGAAGATGAAAACATATTTAAAACGAATCGGGCTACTTATGATTCTCGTTACCTTGCAGAGTACGGGACTGATTTTGTTGGGTACGAAGCCTACAAACTACGTTATAGTTGGATAACCCGAAGACGGGGTTGAATAGGCAAATGATTTTGTTTATTACTTGCATGTGCATCGTAATTTGTAGTACTTATTTCATTGTTATCTCTGGTAAGCAATATTAAGATTCCTTAAATATTTCAAGCAGTGAATAAAAAAAACCCGCGGATTCGTTTAACAAACACGTACGCACGATAACGCAGATTACATATAATGCACAAACAAGCAGATAACATAAAAAAACACAACGGTTACACATAAGGACATACAAGAGGAGTACACTTACAGGCTAATACAAATACGAAACATACGGTTGAATAACCTACTACAAAGGGACAACACAATAAAACAAATATACAGGCAAATACAACTTGAACGTCTACTAAATAAGATCCAACTAATCATCATCTAGATCCGCAGGCACCATCTCCACATCCTCATCAGCGGTCCTCAGCTCGTTCATACGAGCAGTCAACTCATCATACATTACCTGACGTAGACCTAGCGTCATATGATAAAGATCCTGATAAGAAAAAACAGCTGGATCTGGATACTCCGTCACTTCTAGCCGTGGTATATCAATATACCTATCAGATCCGTATGTAGTTGGTACTGCAACAGTCCAACTGTAGTCTGGCACCTGGGAAGAGCGTGGAGGAGGTGGATCCTGTGGAGCATGGTAAACCTGCGTGGACTGTGAAATATCAAGTACGAAAGGGGGCTCAAGGCCAGTACGGAGTGCAGAAGGCCCAACCAAGTCAACGGATGCAGCATGCACAAAACTCCCGGTCTGAGGTGGGGAGTAATACTGATGCCAGAAAGAAATATAATCCCTACCGGTAAGAATGAAATCACTGGCAGGCCACCACTCGTCTGCGTGCTCCTGTAAAGCACTAGTAGTATAAACCCTGGGAGTAGCTGTATGTGGGTGGGGATCATCAGGAACATCATCCCCATCATATATCTGTCTCCAACAACGTTCCCCTAAGTACCAAAAGCAACCTAAACGGGGGGGAGGGGGGGATGATACTAGTGGAAAGCGCCTCGACGATAGATAAAGAGCATGCACCGAGGGGGGGTCAGCAAGACCCCGTGAACCATCAAAGGGATGCCAGATAACTGCATCACGCGTCCTCCGCAACTCAATCTGATTGCGAGCTATAGCAAATACATGTCATGCCTGTCCTCCAGGCACCAGTCTACGGTTACCAACACTCCACGCTCGTACTCTAGGATAGAAAGTGGGTAATGATGGATCCACGGTGGGAAAAGACAAATTGTGGAAGTACTCAAAGTACCAGTACTGTAAAATCTCCCAAAAACCAGTAATCGAACCCACCCTGGTCCGACCGACACACTGAAGATCCAGTGACTTATACAGGTAAGCTAAAATAGGTGTTACCCAATCATACACAGTCGGACTGCCATAAAATGAAAATGGTTCAACTACCGCCACATAACCACACGACACTGTGCTCGAAGCATTTGAGAAAAATAAATTTCCCATCATATACAAAACATATAATCGGGCAATCTCCAAATGATGAACTTTGTGGGGCTCCCTCAATAAATTATGTATTGCTAGTTTAATTCTAGAGCATTTAATATGGAAAATAGTGGTGACGGCATCATTTAAATCAAGATGTGGAAATAAATTACGGAGGGTAACGTAGTTCTGGTACACCTCATCATACGGCAAGGTAGCCGCTTGGCCTATGGCAAGACCAGTAAGCATAGAAAAGTCCAGTGGAGTGATTCCCATCTCCCCAAAACCAAAGTGGAATGTATGAGTTTTTTTCCACCAACAAGCAGCCAATGCACCACATAATTGAACATCATTATTTAAAAGACGGTCGATACTTATTTAACGAATAATTAGTAAGTTACAACGAATGTAATGAAAACGGGAATAGTAAGTACATACGATGAGAATACGTACTCAAAAAGTCGCCAAAACCAATACTACTCAGAAATGTATGAATAGTAGCCTCTGTATCATACTCACGAATCTGACTATACAGACGAACAATGCCAGCCCAAGACCCATGCGTTCGCTCGCGTCGAGCCTAATATTACGAATGAGAGTTACTTATTTTATGTCCGACATTACGAAGGTAATATATAATAAATAAACGTACCGATGTCTCAACTAACGTGCTGACGTGCTCTTCTTTATCCCCCAAATCATGAAAATCCGCCAATTGCTTATCCGGTCTTAAATTTGGGTCCCGGTGCGACTCCAAAACCGCCTGGTCGTTTCTCCTAGCAACCCATCTTCTTCTAACGGACGGTGATTCACGGTCTTCCGTACCCTCAGTCGGTACGTTCTCTTCTACTGGTACGTGCTCGTCACTCGAATTCACATTCCGGCTACGGCTACAGCTACCTCGAGGAGCCCTCATAACACGTTTCATAATATTTTTTTTTGGGGTATACAAAGGAATGGCGGGAGGTAAAGGAGAGGAGAGGAAGGAGATGGAGGGGGGCGGCGAGGGTTTGGGGGAGATTTATCTCCCCTTCTTATCCGGCTTTTATAAAGCCGAATAAGGGTGTGGTGTGGATTGACCCCACACCACACCACGGATTGCAATCGGACGGTTGTCCGATTGCAATCCACGTAATACTTTATCCGGCTTTATAAAAGCCGGATAAAGTATTACAAGCAACTCACCCGTGGATGGATTTGACCCATCCAATCCACCAGCGTTGGGGATGCTCTAAGAAGTGGTGGCTGCTGTTTCAACGTACCAGTGACTATACAGAGTTACGATTTTTTAACTATAAAACGAACACAGAACAGAAGAAAACAAGGGAGAGAACATTTCTATTCATTCAGATGTATCTTCCTTTCTATTACATTGGCTTGAAGCTGATGTTTAACTTTTTTTTCATGATGTGGGACTAAACAGAGAACTAATAAAAGAATATTCACAACATTTATATATATATATATATTACAACACTCCCCTTGAATATGCGTCTTCAGAAACTTGAATGCTCTGCTAACTTGAAGTTGTCCCTTTTAAAACATATATGGTGATTAGGGTTGTCAACGGATGCTTTCGGATACGGATAGTGTCATATCCGTATCCATATCCGTATCTGTATCCAAAATTATTTTCGGATATCAGATATCCTTATCCGTTTAATTTTCGGATATCGGATATCTGTGTCTGCTTAATTTTCGGATACGGACCGATATCAGATATTTATCCGCTCCGCCTGTAATTAATAAATTTAAGAGTATAAATAAAAAAGTTTGGATCAACATAAAATAATTTTTGTATTAATGTTTACAGAAAACAAAGAAATAAAGAAGTATAATGAGGGAACATTGTTTTATACTAATATCCATAAGTATATCAAAAAATATTCCAAAATTAAACACTAAAACTACCATTTTTCACTAAAAATGGACAAAGAATTATATCATAGTAACATCCAACGGTTACAAAATAATTATTAACTCTACTTTTCTCTTTTGAGTTATATATATTTCATCAATCAGCTGGGCGGATATTTTACGGATACGGATATCACTATAACCATATCCGTATCCGAAAAGCTTTTCGGATATCGGATATCTGTATCCGCTTTTCGGATAATGCCGGATAACGGATATTTCGGATACGGATTCGGACGGATATCGGATTTTTCGGGTATCCGTTGACAGCCCTAATGGTGATTGCTTCCCCTTATTATTATCTTGCTTGCATATATCTGTTCGGTCAATTCAATTATTGTCTGTTGCCTTCAAAACTCTATCAGGAAAACCCAATGGGAAAAATCTTGAACGAGAAAAAGAGTACAACGTCTGACACTATGAATATCATATTAAAATGATATTCCTTAAAAGAGTTTGATTCTTCAGGATCAAAACAATGCCACATTAAAAACCTTTTTATGAAAAACCCTATGGGAAAAATCATAAATAAGGAAAAGAGTGCAAATTTATTATAAAAATAATGGAAATAACCATTTTTATAACAAAAATTACTTTTGCATTCACTTCCGGTGTGCAAAATTAAGATCAATATTTAGATCTTAACTTAATATGATCTTTGAGATGCATATTTTCTTTAGTCATTAAATTTGCATCATCATCTTTGATATTTGAAAATATTTCAATGCAAATTATTTTAAGACGTATCAGAATATAATATCGCTTCTGGGATATTCCATAAACACCATTTATGGAGTTTTAATACATTTTTTTTACAAATATTTATCGCCTTTAAGTGTAGAAATCTCTTCTGGAGACATTTTATTATTTTCAAATAAACAGATCTCTTCTGGAGATATTTTACCATTTCCAAATATACAAATATCCTCTAAAGATATTTTGTTATCATCACTTCTGGGATGAACTTATCTCTTCCAAAGATAAATATATACAAACTATTGAAATGTCATATCAGTATACATTCAAACCTTAAATGCATTAACAAAATTAGGTGCATTAAATAAAAATAAGATTCAAGAGAAAAAAGAAACCACTACTTCTGGAATGTATGATATTCCTTCAGAGAACATATCTTTTACTTATGTAATTGCAGTGCAACAATTTTTTTCTAACATCTCTTCTAGGATGTTGGATTTGCTATATAAAATTAAATCTCTAAAACATCTCTTCAAGAGATTAATATGTATACTATATCTTCAGGCTATTCAGTTAATATAAACTGTACATGAAAGATGTCAGTTAAATGAAACATGTTTAGAGATTTTCTATTGAATCTAATGTTTTTGTCACATATTATAATGTGTGTGTCTCTTTTAACTTCTTCTGGAATTACAATCTTTTTATGTCACAACTTTTAAGAAAGCTTCGGGCTTTTGTTTCATCTTTCTCATTTGCATATGAACTTCAGGTTCTTTATTTGCATATGAACTTCAGGTTCCTCATTTGCATATGAACTTCAGGTTCCTTACTTGCATATGAACTTCAAATTCCTTATTTAAAAAAAAATTGTATATGAACTTCACGTCATATGAAGTTCAGGTCATTTACATATGAACTTCAGGTTCCTAATTGGTTTACATCATGAATTTTGAATCTCACTTCCAGTGATAAATAAATATTGCTCTTGAATTTAAATGCTATATCATTATATTCTATACCTATGATTCTGTTGGATATACATAAAAAAAAATCATCTTTTTTTTTCAAGAGATATTTTGTTTTGAGTCTATCCAAAAGAACCACATACGAAGAATAATATAGATCGGAAAGGATAAAACTAGATCTACTCTACATCATCAATAATGTAAACAATACATATATAATCAAATCTCCATTTCGATTTGGAAACTCAAAATTAGATCCGTAAAGAATTGAAAGAATATATCTACACATATTTAGGATCAGAAGAGATAATTAGATCTAAAAAGTTAGATCCACTAAAATAGAATGTAGATCTACAAAAACTGAAAAAGAAAAGTGATCTAGAAGTATGGATCACATCTAAGAAGAAGACACAACAAGTTCATATATGTAGATCTATATGATTTCAAAACATAAAAAAAATAACTTACATGATAGATCCATAAATATAGATCTAGAATATTTCAAACAATATCTCTAATAGAGCTTCGTGCTGATAACGTGTTATAAAACGAACACAGAACAGAAGAAATAAGGGAGGGAGAACATTTCTATTCATTCAGATGTATCTTCCTTTCCATTACATTGGCTCCTTTATATATAGGCTTTGGAGCTGATGTTTAACTTTTTTTCATGATGTGGGACTAAACAGAGAAGTAATAAAAGCATATTCACAGCATTTATATATATATATTACAACAAAAAACAGTTTTTGTCAAAAAATACACTAGAGACAAGAAAATAGGAGGTCCACCCCCTGAATTACACAAATACCCCCTGAATTCAATGCATATCACCCCTGAATTCCGGATTTACCCATATTTCTTACTTTTTGACAAAAACTTTTTAGGGTACTGTAGCATAACTCATTTTTTAATTGATTTTCATCTTTTAGAAATTGTTGGATCTGATGCAGTCTTCGGAGTCCAGTGGCTAGAAATGCTGGGGCCAATTACAACGGATTATAAGTCCCTTATCATGGCTTTTATGTTAGATAAAAGGCCCGTGTGTTTGAATGAGCTAAGCCCACAAACAAATGCTTCTCTTATAAATCTACAACAACTCAGGCATTTGAAAGAAACATCCGCAGTATCAAATTTTGTTTACCTTCACATCCAATCATTACAACTCCAGCCTGACCCACAAGCCCAACTAGCCAACGACCCACAATTAAAAAAATTGCTATCCTCATTCGATCGCATATTCCATAAACTAACCAACCTTCTATCGACAAGGCCATTAAACCACCACTTCAACTTAATTCCCAATACCAATCCAATCAATACCAAACCATACTGCTATCCGTATTTCCAAAAAAATGAAATCGAACGCCAAATCCGAAATGCTCCAATCCAAAGTAATCCAACCATCCACTAGTCCATTTCCCTCTTCCGTTCTTTTAGTCAAAAAGAAAGATGGCTCACGGAGATTTTGCGTTGACTATAGAGCTCTTAACGCCATAACTATCAAAGATCGTTTTCCAATACCCACAGTCGACGAACTATCAGATGAACTATATGGTGTTAATTTCTTCTCTAAACTTGACATTCGAAGTGGATATTTCCAAATCCAAGTCCATCCACCGGATATCCCAAAAATCGTGTTTCGTACCCATGAAGGCCACTACGAATTCCTAGTGATGCCATTCGAGTTAACGAACACACCTTTCACATTTCAAGCCACCATGAATAACATTTTCCGTCCCAACTTACAAAAATTAATTTTGGTTTTTTCGATGACATGCTCATCTATAGTTCAACATGGACGGTTCATCTCGATCACCTTCACACTACATTGACCATATTATCAACACATCAATTTTTTGCAAATCAAATGCAATTTCGGGTTGACCGAATTGTCCTATTTGGGCCACCTTATTTCAAACAGAGGGGTTAGCGTTGATCCCGAAAAAAATCTCAATAATGTTAAAATGGCCAACACCAGCCTCCATCACATCAATTCACAGATTTCTGGGCCTTACTAGCTATTACCGTCATTTTATCAAACATTACGCCCACATAGCAAGCCCACTAACAGACTATTTAAAAAGGACATTTTCTTTTGGAACCCTGAAGCCCATCAAGCCGTCGACAAACTCAAAACCGTTGTCACTCACACCCCAACCTCAGCGCTCCCCAATTTCAACCGCACCTTCACCGTCATCACCGATGCGTAGGCTATAACAATAGGAGCAGTACTTGCTCAAGATGAGCACCCAATCGCGTTCTTCAGTCTCAAGCTTCCACACCACCTTCAAAAGGCATCGGTGAAACGACCCAAACTCGCTCTTACAGGAAAGCCCGAATTGAGTTGAGAACACGACAAATCATAACACAAACAGAAGAACATTTCATTGCTATTACAACAATTTATATCAGAGTACAAGAATCAGAGTATGAATAAATATAACACAACAAATATAATATAATATTAGAGGTTAAAATACAAAGCAGCGGGAAAATAATACATAACACAACTGAAAAAATACACGGATACAGAGCTTTCCAAATATAGCTTTAGCTGTAAATCCAGGATCCTGTGAAAATAATATATGCAAATACCAAAACTACTAGCTGCCCGTGTGGAAAATAAGGGCACCTAAAGTTTAGGTAGGAACAATAAACTCCAGGTCAATCATGGGACTGGTGTGAGAACTAAAACAGTTATTTAAAACTTTACTTTAGAATTTGGTAAATCAAGGGACCACGCAGTATAGCACGGAACGGGTTTTCTCCCAAGAATACCAGTGCATAAACAGTTATAAATAGTGCAATGCTTTTCGAAAAATGAAGCTATTATAAGACTCGAGTCCCATCACACAATGCAACGCAAGCCAGAGGATAGAGTTTTCTCTTATAATAGCCATACATGCTTGGTACATTTAAAACAAATTATTTGATACTATTATAAGTGCATAGTGTTAAAAAAACAACTTCAAATATAAATTTATCAATCATAGACGGTCCATACTTATGTTAGTGGATTAATAATTCCTGAACAATACGTTTCCCCGCCCTATGGGGCGTAATGGTTAGTATGTCGACCATATCATCCATCGTCCCCGTAGTGACCGATAAATCTGAGGCGCCTTGCTATCCAACAAATACAATGCAACATCAACATGAGTAAAATGTCTAGGCTCCATACCAAGACACCACTCCTAGCTAGAAAGAAACGCATGTTCTCCCTGAGGTCCTCTCCCATTTCACGCCATGCTACTGATATCTATCGATATATAACCTCTAAGCTCGTACGTCTTAGAGAAGGCCACCAAGCAAGAGAATAAATTCTCCGCCACCAAACAGAAATATATCGATATATAACCTCTTGCTTAACCACAATACTCTGCTTTTCAACAGAAGCCTTGATCATTTGCATCTCAGCATGCCACACTGACAATTCACGCCATGCGACTGATATCTATTGATATATAACCTCTAAGCTCATACGTCTTAGAGAAGGATGTTAAGCAAGAGAATATATTCTCCGCCACCAAAAATATATATATTTAATAGAAATCATTCAACACAAAATAAAATCCAATGTTAGACACACATCCATTTACAAGTCCGTTCTGGGTCTGAACGAAACCGGAGGCACCTTATTCCTCGTCCCATATGTCCAATACATGAGAGAGGTCCTCGCATATCCGGTCGATCTCCAAGTACATCTGGATGATCGCCACTTATTACCTTGTCTTGGGTATACAGCCCAATCAAGACATCAGTAATCACCCAAACGATGTGAAGATCTCCGGTCTTCAATCACCATCTTCATCGTCGATTTATCGTCGTATCAATTATTCAGAATGGGATAAACTTGGTCTTTCTGAATAACTCGCTTATCTTATAAACAAGTGTTATAAAAACGTAACAAACGCCTCATTCCAATCCAGAATATTCTTTTATTCAAATATTCTTTTCACGATTTAAACCAAATTAAAGTTTTCAAAACTAGTCGGGATTAGCGAACCTTTCCGAAGTAATCATTTATTATATTTCTCAATCCCCACCTATTCATCCCATGGAGAAAAACTGGTAATACTCCATAACTGACACCACTGTGTTATCGGTAAAATTAATTACCATTTCACGTTCAAATCTATTTAAAGATTTAATTATCGCATGGAGTAAAACTGGTGGTACTCCATTCTCGATCATTTCACAAATTTGATAATTTATATTATCGCATTCACATTTCAATCTAGTTAAAGACTCATTAAAACTCCACTTAGTTTTAATCTCCAAAAATCATTATGTAATGATTATTCAAATTTAGGAAATAAATCTTGTCTTTAACTGGGTTAAAGAACCAATGTCATTTAAAACACAGTTCATGATAAACCCAAAATCACTTTCCATTAATTATGGAATCCTCATAGAAAACAGATCAATATATATAATCGATATAAATTTATGTATCCAACCAGTAATATAAATTGAATAACGGCCAAGCCTTTTAAATTACATATATAGTAATAGTCTTCCTCCATAGAAGCTCACTTCGATTATTACCAAATCGAATTCCATTCCAAATTATTAAATTGGAAAACTTTACTTTGGAAAATTTCCATTAAATCTTAATAAAAAGATTTATAACTTCCAAATCACATTTCACAGTTAATCGGATTAAAGAACGAATGTCGTTAAAAAACACAGTTCACAATAAACCCAATTCACATTCCATTTTATTCCAATTACTAAATATAATTGGAAACTCTAATAATCTTAATTAAAAGATTTATTCTTTTCACACGGAGTTTAAGAACAGTGCTACTGAAGACACCATTCACGACAAACCCAAAATCCAATTTAATATTAAATATAAGGCTCTGAATAGAAATTATATTGGCTTACATTCAATATCAAATTCTGAAACCAACACATACCGTATGGGGAATTACGATCGATATATATCTATCTTCCAAATTCCTCCACAATATCCGTATAGTCACAGAATCCAATATCGAAATATTCCAGAGATGATTTCTATTCGAATCCATTCCAATTTATATATTGGAAATTTCTGGTTTTATTAAAACGCTTTTATAAATCCAATTTATTTATTTAAAAATTATTGGATTTCAATTCTAGTTAATAAATAGTACATTTTGATAAAAATATATTTTTATCTTTTCAAACGTGGAATTTTTCCTCCAAATCATTTATTAAGATTTTACACAAATTATTAATATTTGTAATAATTTTATTAAGGTCCTTTCAGTCGATTTCCATAAACGGTCATCGAACTGCACTTACAACGACCTTTTCCAAATTTGATTTGAACATAATTCCAAATCCAACCGTTACATTTCAAATCTCTTATATTCATTGGAAATCTCTTTTTGATACGAATCCAATGGTTCCGGTTTTAGGAGAATCCGACGGTCGGATCTCCCATAATTTCAATTCGAAGTCAATAGTCAAAATTCGTGAACGGTCGCGGCGCAGCGCGTTTTATTCAGGCCATTAAATATATATAATATATATATTATATATATTTCGTCGATTTCCATTTAAAACATATTTTATAAATCGTTTATAAATTCGTTTTAAAACGATTCCCACTTCATTTTAAATTTTTAATCAAAATTAAATATTCCTTATCATTATAATATTTAAATGATAATATTTTCAAAATATCAGATTTTGAAATAATTTCCTTTTCGATATTCATAATAAAAATGAAAAAAAGCGATATAAATATCGTTCGCGTTAAAATGGCGCAAATCTAATCAACACGGCTTCGCATGATTCAGTATTTTCGTATCCATCCAAAATCGGACATCAAATTCACATTTTAATCCATTACTGAATATTATTTTAAAATATTCGTTCTTTCTGAATTGGAATCAGACACAGTCAATTATCATATAAAGTTATTTATATGGATGTCATACACACATGTATACAAAAACAATGATAACCAACCAACCATCATCTAGAGTGCGTTACCCAACTGCATAAGCATTAAATATAAATAATTTACGCTTACAACAGTCTGTCAACCAGTCGACTGACATACAACTAAACAATTGGGATTAGTGTACGTCAAATATCATCCCAATACCCGTGCGGGGTTTCAAACAACAAATATTGAATATTATTTGTGCAGTTGGGCGACGTGTAAAATTTATCGTCCCAATCAATATCAGTTAAATGGGTGTACATAAACACATCGTCCGATTTGTAAATGAATATTTATTTTCATTTCAGGAGAATTTTATGCCGTTCATATATACGTTAAAAATTATATTTTTAACGACAAAATATTTATTTCAACACTTCACTATTTATACAGTTCATACATTCAACAAAAATAATATTTTTATTATTCAAACAGTTTATTCAACACATGAATATTTTACATAGTTCCTTTATACAATAAAAATGATATTTTTATTGTTCAAATATTTTATTCATAATCAATTTTACAGCCACAATCCAAATTTCCACAATACAACTCAAACAAACAATCATGGTTTGTACAATAAATAGCGTCGGGGGCTTCTAAGCCCCGTCTGCATCCTAGTATATGTTTAATTGTAAAATAATTAGAGTGAGAAGGAGTTCTCACCTTTGGTTTCCACTCCGTCAGTCTTTAATTGAACGGTTTGCATTTGGATTTGTTTCTAGTGCATACCGTGATTCCAACGCAATCTGTTTCACGCAGTTTATATTAAAACCCACATTTTTACAATGCTAAATATATTTTAAAAATCCCATTTTTTAAAAAAAGCTAATTAAATGAAAAATCATATTTATTTATAAATTGTTATATAAATTAAAAATCATGTTTTTATTTTAAAGCTATACATATAAAAACCATATTTTCATTTCAAAGTTGTTTATACAAAAACCATATTTTAAAACTAGTGTAATATATATAAAAATCACTTTTCCAAAACAAGGTTATATAATTAAAAAAATCACATTTATGAACAATGTTATATATATACACACACACACACACACACATCCTATTTTTATTACATTAAAAACTGAAAATAAATTCAGTGCTTTTATATTTTAAAAAATCATATTTTAATTCCAAAGCTATTTATTCTATGTTATATATATATATATATATATATATAAATAACACATTTTTATTTCAATGTCACTAATTTAAAATCAGATTTTATATATAAAAAAAACAAGATTTTAAAAATAAAATTAACTAAATTATCTAAATTAAATAGAATTAAATTTAAATAATTTAATTACATTAATAAACTATGTTAAGATAATTAATATATTAATATAATAATTAACCTTGGTTAATCATCTTCCCCTACGAATTTCGAGCCGCGGAAAAACAACCCAACGTCGATCAATTAGGGTTCCCTTTCGCCACCATTACAGTGCGCCGGACCTTCGTCGAGATGCCCCTTGTCAGAGCCGCCAACGCCCTCCGCCACCAACTTGAATAGCGTGGAACTCGGCAACCCCCTGCGCCTCCATTTCGTGTTCGAACGTTGTCACTTCTTCGAATGATTTTGGTCCCTCCGATCACTAGAATCCAATCACAACCGTTGGATTGGTAGAGCCTGAAGAGCTATTCATTTTATCCTTTGAAAGTTTTGAATTTTATTGCACCGATTTGGAGATCGGAGGAGGAGAAGTATGGGGCGATTATCGCCTTTGATTGTGGATGGCGGCTGAGAGAACGGAAATGATTAGGGTTATTTTTTAAAACCTTATATGTATAATAATAATAATATTTAATTCAATAATAGCTTGTTATTTGTCACGAACTCCAAATCAAACCCAACGACTGTCGCACCTAGCCAAATACCCCCATTCCCGACATAATGGGATATGTTTCGTAAAACAATTCGAATGTTTTGATCATTTTTTCTTTAAATTAAAATATAAATCAATATATATTGAATTTAAACGTACATTCTAATTTACCGGGGCCACACACTGACTCTAAAAATTACAGAAAAATAAATCTAACTATGTTTTGACGATACGGTCCTAAGAAAACTAATTTCGTCGAATTTGGAGACCGTTTGAAAATGGTCATTTTCCAGTCGATGAAATTCAAACTAAAAGTACCAATGCGTTTAAATTCGCCATGCTCACATATTAATTTCAAAAATTATGAAAACTGGAATCTAGCAATAATTTGATATTACGGATCCAACAAAAGTGGTTTTGTCAAAAACGGAGGTCATTTTGCAAAATGGCTTTTTAAGGGCTATATATTATATTAAAATATATAAATTCCATAGTGACTATATAAAATTTTAAACTGGACATAACTTTCAATTCATATTATGCAATCTCAGTTTTTCACATCCGTTAAAAAGATATAATTAAACCGATTCAAATGTTTCTTGTTTTACTGAAATCCGATTTATTTTGAATCCTTTACATTCATTTGAAATTTAAAATCGAAATTTCAAACTACCGCGCCATTTCAGGCTCGCTTTATAATCATAATAAATTTATACGTTCTGACTTCGATTTAATTAAAATTTAAATTGTTATTATTTAAAATAAATCATTTTAAATATCCAAAATCCATTAAAATATCTAAATTAAAAAATTTTAATTGGTTTTGAAAATTCGGGTTGTTACGATCTCTCCCACTTAAAATCTTTTCGTCCTCGAAAAGGAACGGAGCTGAAAGTTGCTTAACCAACCAACTCAACTTTCATTCTGGCTTTCATTCTTCAACTTTTTAGCTTCTAAGAAATTTCTAATTTCTCAAAAATTTGGCTAACACCGTAAATTTTCGAAAAAATTCGTCATAACCTCTTTTGTACGGGTTAATATTTAAAACCGCAACTTGCCTCACAGGGCCCTCATCAATTCAAAAGAAAAAGAAAAAGCCAATCGGCTCATAAAAGCATCAAAACTCAAGGAAATGGTAAACATGTAATTATTTTTCGGGCATACAATTTTATTCCTTTTCTTAGCTTCCTTGCTACGACCTGTTCAATTATATATGCATGTACATGCAATTCTAATCAAGTTTCTAACTCAATTCAATATTTTCTCGTTTTGGCTAAATTTACCTTACATTTTCTTATTGGTTTTATTAGTCCAATATTTTTATTTAGTCACATTAATTATCATACAACACAACCATCAATCAATTAGTTGAATAGCCTTTCAATCACATAACTTTAATACATAGTCAAAAATCATATTTTTAGTGCCAAATCACAACAAATAAAATCTAACTAAGCTTTGGTTCTCACACCAGACGATTGGAAATATATAGATATCCCACTTTCAAAACTCGAGCACAGATGCTGATGATGTGGCCACATAATAAGAATCATCCCCGGGCGACTAGAGTGTGATTTTATATCTACACAGTATATTTGAGACTTCGAATATACGTTCATGACGCGTATATGCAAAATCTTCATATACTCGATTGTCCAATTCATTATAAACAAAATACTCAAATACGTATAATTGGATTTAATTTTCAAAATAAAATTTGTTTTCATTTTTATTTTAAAAATAACACTCTTCTAACTCATTCTAGGATACTACTGATCCTATTTCTAACGAGTCAGTCTTATTGGATATAACTCCAGGTCAGTCATGGGACTGGTGTGAGAACTAAAACGGTTATTTAAAACTTTACTTTAGATTTGGTAAATCAAGGGACCACGCTGTATAGCACGAAATGAGTTTTCTCCCAAGAATACCAGTGCATTAACTGTTATAAATAGCGCAATGCTTTTCGAAAAATGAAGCTATTATAAGACTCGGGTCCCATCACATAATGCAACGCAAGCCAGAGGATAGAGTTTTCCCTTATAATAGCCAAACATGCTTGGTACGTTTAAAACAAATCATTTGATACTATTATAAGTGCATAGTGTTAAAAAAACAACTTCAAATATAAATGTATCAGTCATAGACGGTATGGGTACCATATAACATGTCGCCATACTAGTTCTACAATTAAAACTGCACAATGTCGTATTGGAAATTGGATTCTATCTGTAAACCAAGGCAAGGGATCGTCCTTACCGAATTCGAGACAATCTAGCCTACCATGTCTCACGAACCAGACTCAGGTTAGCCCTTAGAGCGTCAGGGCCGGTCCACACTTACGTTAGTGGATTAATAATTCCTGAACAATACGTTTCTCCACCCTATGGGGGCGTAGTGGTCAGTATGTCGACCATATCATACATCGTCCCTGTAATGACCGATATATCCAAGGCGCCTCGCTATCCAACAAATAATATGCAACATTCACATGAGTAAAATGCCCGGGCTCCATACCATGACACCACTCCTAGCTAGAAAGAAATGCATGTCCTCCCTGAGGTCCTTTCCTGTTTCTGGTTCACACCGAGGTGTGAGGCTCGCGAATTAAAGCTATACACAAAGCTATGCTATTTAAAGCCGTGCTCTGATCATCAACCACAAGACTCTGCTATTCAACAGAAGCCTGTCAGTGACTCAGTATATTATTTGGTAATGTCAATTGCCCTGAAAACATTTTTGTTAGGCAGCAGATGGAAGACAATGATCTCAAAATATATTCAAATTTTATCTTATATTAAATCATAAAAAAAAACACTACATGTAGGAAAGCTAATAAATACTAAAAGTATGCCAAAAAAATATTGTACATGTTCTTATACAGCTACTCCGAATATCAATACCAAGATGCTACTATTAGCTTTATGAACATGAAAATGTTATAGGTAATAAGAAATGGATATAAATATTGTAGCCATCTTTGTTGGAGAAAAGTATAATAAAATCTATGTGAGTTTGTAAATGCGTGGTTCAGGCTGTATGAAGTAAAGTTGGTAATAAAATCTTTAAAACATCATGGAAGAAGTGAAAGGCAATCAGGAAGAAGTGAAATAAAATCTTACAGGTGGAAAAAGACAACATAAATATGTATGCACAAACAGATATGCTTACACCTGCATGAGCTGAAATTTAAATTTAAATCTTCAGAAGAATAAGCAAGAAGGGAAAGGGAATCAGCAAGAAATGAAACAAAATCATTGCATCTAATGGATTACACCCTTGAGGAAAAGCGAGCAATGTGAGAAGAAGAAACCTGATTTAATGGAATAACCAGTCAATGAATTGGATTTTATAAAACTGCAAAACTATTCTAACTGGGGCTAGACTAATTTAAACTTTTTATATCACTGAAATGTTCAAATAGGGAATAAGAAGATTTAAAATACCCATTTTCCAAGTCGACCAAAAAAGTGTTCACAAAACAATTCCCTTTTTAGTAAAGAAACCATTACGGTATGAAGTAATACTACCACGTCAACCAACAATCATAATGTAAACTGTACCATTCAAACATGTTTGATTCTAATATAAACATAATTTTAAATGAAAATAGTAGGGTGCACATGAAATAAAAGGAGTACGCATGAAAATAAACAGAACCAAACCCATTTTAAAACAGGAAACAAACAACCAATAGATCGAAAAAAATGAATCATGCCAAAAGATTGAAAACATATTGTATATCTTGAGCAGTGTACACATGAAAATTTGGACAGTTGAATTCTATATCTAAATTTGTAATTTCAACTATTGATAGGTAAACAAATGATGAATTTGGTAAACTTATTTCCATAACAATTCAATAACAGCAAATCAAGATGATTTGTAAAGTCATAAAATCGACCAATATGGTTAAATCCGTCCACACATGAAAATAAACAAAACTAAACCCTCTTCTTATCACACGAAAAAGATAACCAATGGATGGAAACAACTGAATTGTGCTGAGAGATTGAAAACGTAATGTATATTTTGAAAATAGACGTAATAGTTATGTTAGCATGTTCATTAATACTTCAGAGATTTGGCAATATATATGCCAAAACGTCATTCAAATTTTGCACAGTTGAATTCTACATCTAATTATGTACTTTCAGCCATCGATAGACGAACAAATGATGAATTTGGTAAAATATTTTCCATTATAATTCAATAACAGTAAATCAAGATTGACCAATATCGTTAAATACATCTATAAATAAAAATATTACAAACCAGATATTAAGTAAAATAATAATTAATAAGATGAAATTTAGGAAAATAATATGTATTTGTTGTAACAGCCCAAGAAAAAATTCGATGCTCGAATTTTCAACAATAATACATAATCCAGTATTACTTGTCAAAAATCCTAGTATCGAACTCCAGACTGTTAATAGAAAGAAGTTAGAGGGTGAGAAGTAGAAAGAAAGAAATATTAAAATAGAAGAAAGAAGAAAAGACACATCTGAATCTCACAGCGGAACGAATAAGTATAATATAACAAATCTCTTTGTAAAAGAAACTATATATATACATATAATTTATTAGAGTACACATATATCAATCACAGCGGAGATAAACTTTGTATAACTAACGGTGAAGCCTCCTGCTTCCAGCTCCTGAAACTCCAAGCGGAACCTAACCAGTAAATATACTCGGTCTGACCCGAGCACATTTGAAGAAAAGCAAAATTCACCCGAATTAGTCTGGAATACTTTCATTGATAAATTCACAACACAAACAACTTGTTTAACTTTGAAAAATCCCTTTTGAAATAAAAGGATAATAGTAAGACTATCCCACACATAAACACGGACGGTTTTTACCTTACCATAACCCAAAACATTTTCGAAATCAATATATTTTCTGATATTATAATAATGTCTATCAATCCACAAATAAATAATAATCTAGCAGAACGCTTGCATCTAACGCTGTACATATATAGTATACAATCAAATTCGCTGGCCCTTGTTGGACAATGGATTTCCTGGCCAGGTATGGGACCACCTTCCGACAATGTACCTTCGGAGATGAATACATTGGGGTTCAACAAGAACGTCGTGCAACCCGGCTACACATGATCGACCCCTCATTTCGCTTGAGAGTACCGAATATATCATTACCACGGTTGGGGGCCAGCCAACCGAACCGATAGCATACATATATAAATAAAAAGGAACAACCGAAGGCATTTGATTTCTCCAGATCAGGTAATGATATACCCTTTTAATGGGTGCGACCCAAATAGCCATGTTGCCTACCCGATTTTGTGCCATTTCCGGGTTGATGAGGCTTAAGGTTACATTTATCTCAATATTCAACACATCTTTGAATGCCACATCGTCAGATCCGTCAAATCACTAATTGACGTCCACAAATATATTCTAGGTGTTAAGAAAGAGGATTTCTCCGCCACCAAACTTGGTATAGTTGTAAAAATCAACGTACATGATTTTTAAGGAAATACTCAGTTAGACACTCGTCCATACAATTCATTCAGGAACAGGATGAACTGAAGGCACCCTCCTACCACATCCTATATTTGAGTCATCCCAAGGATCAGTAGTGAGAAGTCCTTGCAAATCCGAAGATTCAATCATGACATAATCAAAAGTCATCATAACTCTGGTAGCTAGCCAGAGAAATTTAACGAGTAGTTCTCCCGCTCATGAAGATCAACGGTCTTCAATGCTCCATCTCGACCATCTTCTGATATCTTCAACGTTACGTATTCGCTGGTCGGAATGGTTTTCTAATATAAATTCGATCCCAGTCTTTCCGTACCAACAATCGATAAAAGGCCAGATTTTGATAGCCGGTTGTTTAACTATCAAATAATAACAGTATATCTAGCAGCTTAGGTCCTTATTTAATATATTTTCTTAAACCATTTCATCGATTTCTTATAATCGATTCCATAAATTTTTACTTATCAAAACTCTCTCGATTTCGTTACTTGAAAACATTACTCAACACTCACTTTGTCAGCTTCTCTTTTTATTTCCTTTGTTTAGAAATACCTCCATATTCATTATCAACATCTTTTACTTTCCCCAATCGTGGAAACACCGTATATATATTCTCAAACATCCTTTTCATACCCCTTTATATTGGAAAATATCATTGTAGCTTTATAAACATACTTTCCTTTTCCATTACCATTTGGCCATATCGTTATATTTCTACTTCACTCAAACGACATATGATTAATTACCAAATCTTTCCCTTATTTCGATTAAACCATTCCACTTAATTCATCTCTTAGGTGTGCGCTTATTTTTAAAATCATCGGTTTGGGTAAAACCCTTTTCATACTTTGTTTATATGATTTGAATTAAATTCAAATCCTTTCCATGTAAATCCATTTCATAACTTAATTCCCTTTTAGAAAAGAATTCCACTCGTAAGTAATCGCTTTAGTCATCATTAAATAAAAGTAGTTATATTTTCGATTAACTAAAACCAGCATAGTTAATTCATTTTAAAAGTTTATTTAAATAAATGATAAATCTTATTAATTGCAAATAATTAAATGATCACTTTCCTACCCATTACAAACTAATATTATCTCTCGATAATAGTGAAGCCGTTCAAGTTGGGGTATTCTAACTACCTCTCAGACCATGATCGACAACATTCTTATCTCAAGACAGGTACAAGCTTGTAATTTAAAACCAAAATTAAACTATCTCCTTAATCCAATATATTATCCTTATATCCATTTATCTTGGTTTTATAAACCAATTTCCTTTACTTGAAAACCCGGTTTCCATATTAATTCCTTTTTCCTCATCGTGTAAACTTTCCAGTCTTATTCACCATTCGAATTCAATATGATTTTTATAACCCATATCTTACATTGGTAATTTCGTTCTAATCTCTTTACTTACGTTATACAACTATCCAATATCCTTTACTCTAATCCATTTAACCATCCAATTTATAATTGCCTCCATTTTAACTTGTTAAAATCTTGTCGAAATCTCCTCAATTACTTATAAACCACTTTTACCAATTTCGTCTGTAAGCTCAGATTAAAATCCTTTTATAAAACTCTTATTACACTTAAATCAAAACTTAATGTTAACTGATCACCTTTTAATTGAATTCTCGTTAAAATCATCGTTTATACCTCCTTGGGCTGAGAGTCCTTTATAAACTTATGTTTATAAAATTCTGGGATTCGTAACAAAATCCCTTTTGTATCCTTTACTTAGTTTGAATCTAATTTATAATTTGATTTCCCTTTTTAAAAGGGATGCCAATAATTGGAAAAATAGCTTTAATTATTATTAATATAATAATTAACTTCATTATTAACCAAATAAAAACAGTATATTTCAATAATTAATCATTCATTAATTAACTTCATTATTAATTAAAGATTAAATCATTTTACAAAGGTTATTGAATAATAATTAATTTAAAAATAAATAAACAATTCAATAATCACATAAAATTTTAGTTAATCGATGATTAACTAAAATCTACAATATCCATTAAGTTAACAAATATTTTGAAAAACCATTGATTGGATTAATTTAAATCAAATTAACCCAACGGTCAATTTCAAAATTAATGGTTGATTTTGTCAACCTTACGTATAGTTAACTGTTAACTAATTTCCGACATCATTGCCTCTTTTGAATTAATTAAAAAACTTAATTAATTTAAACCATCAGTTAATTGTTTTATAAAAACAATCATTCCATTTTTCCAACTTGTAGATTATTTTATGACTACAGTTGATAAATCTCGAAAATGACATTTAATTCTAATTATAAAATATTGCTAATCTCTATTAGAACATGGTTACAATGTATAAATATATTTAAAAACTTCTTATTCATTTTTAAATAAAATAAACCCAAATATTTTGTAACGACCCAGAAAATCTGAACCAATTTAAAATTTTTAAATTGGCTAAAATAATGGATTTTAAATATTTAAAATAAATATTTTAAATAATAGCAATGAAAAATGAGTTTGAATCGACAATTGAAAACGAATATAATTAATTCTAATTATAAACAAGGCCTGAAATGGCGCTGCAGTTTCAAAATTGAATTCAAACTTTGTCGGACTGTACCGGGTGCAAAACAAAACGGATTTGAGTGAAACCAAAAATATTTAAATCGGTTAGTGAATACCTTTCTAACGAATCTGAAAAATCAAATTTTCATAGTGGAAAGCAAAAGTTATGGCCAAATGAATTTTCAGAAAGGTCGCTATAGAATTTATATAGCCCGTGAAATTGGCCATTTTGCAAACGACCTCGGAATTCGACGAAACCCCTTTTATTGGATCCGGGATGTGAAGTTATTGCTAGGTTTCAAATTTCATAATTTTTGAAGCTAGTATATGAGCGTGGCAAAGGGAAACGTGTTTTGGTCAATTACAGTTAAATTGGATCGACCAGAAATAGGCCTTTTTGCAAACGGCCTCAGAATTCGACGAAACTAGTTTTGTTGGGACCGTATCGTCAAAACATGGCTAGATTTATTTTCTGGAATTTTTCGAATCAGTTTGTGGCCCTGGCAAATTGAAATGTACGTTCAAATTTAATATTAAATGTTATATATTTTAATTTGAAGGAAAAACTGACTGAAACAGTCGAATAGGCCTACGAAACATATCCCATTGTGTTCAGAATGGGGGTAAAACGCTAGGGACGATAGTCGTTGGGTTTGGATTGGGGTTCGTGTGTTAAAGAGGGTATTTTTGGAATTTTAAAAGTTATAAATAAAAAATACCCATTCGCCCACGTCAGCACACCCCCCCGTCTTCTCTCTCCCCGATTGCGATATACGGCGAAAAATGCTCGTATCTTCTCTCCTCTTTTTCTCCTAATTCTCTCCACGAAATCAAGTGCTCCAGTTAGGGTTTTTGTAGTACTCCTCCTCCTCGTCACATCCATACCAATTTCGAACCTTATCGTGGACTGTCGGAGGCGGATCGAGCCCCTCTATCACCGCCGTTCGCGATCGAAAATCTCCCTCAGGAGGCGCTCGAGTTGACTGCGGTGGGGATCCCCTGGCGCGGGTTTTGAAGCCCTACGTCGTGGCATCGGTCGATCATCCTCTAGTCGCTCGGATTTTGAGATAATCCCTAACCTAGTTTTGAACGAAACTGTGAAGGTACGACTGTTTTTACTTTTAACTATTTAATAGCAGTTTAAAGCGCTATCGTTTTTGTTTTCACTGTAAAAATCATATCTTTTTCGTTCTTGACGAAATTCAGTGAAACAAGAGACAGTGGACTCGTGTGGACGTCTTCTACCTTCTAGAAGAGACCGCATATTTTTCTGAGCCTTCTGCTATTTTTGGTGGAGTGGAACCCAATATGAGATTTCTAATTTTTAAACGATATGGAAAACGACGATGTATAAATTATATAGTCGATGTATGAGTTATATAAGCGTTGTACACCTCTTGTATAAGCGTTGTATAAGTCGTACGTTCGATGTATAAGTTATATATGCGTTGTAAGAATTATATATGTGTTGAAATAGAAGTGAATTGCTATATATATACATATACATACATATATATATATATATATATATGCCCCTCGTCCACAAACCATGGACGATATTTATTGGTTGTGATTGGTGTGAAAATTGATTGATAGTGAATGGTTGATTGGAATTGTTTGTGGTTGATATTGATTGATTGTGGTTGAAAAATACCCATTTGTGGTTGAGAAATATTTGGTTGAAACCTCATAGGATTAGTTTGTGGAAATGAAATAAATATATACATGCCGCCTGCGGGCGAACTAGATGCATGATCACCATTGTCAAAATCCGCAGGTTTTAAGGTAGAGCGAGGAGCCGTACTAGGGACGGTCTCGGTTTTAACTACCCTGCCGTTATGCTGCCGAAATTTTGAATAATATTCATGTGTTTGAATTATTTTCATTTGTTGAAACTATATTTATTCGTTGAATAAAAAGCCTTCATGTGTTGAGTCGATATTCATTCGTTGGATAGAAATTCATGTGTTGAATGGTGTTCGTGTTTTAAATATAAAAATCACATTTTTAGCTATATATACAAACTATAGAAAAACTTCATGTGTTGAATCGATATTCATTCGTTGGATAGAAATTCATGTGTTGAATGGTATTCGTGTTTTGAATATAAAAATCACATTTTTAGCTATATATACAAACTATAGAAAACCTTCATGTGTTGAATCGATATTCATTCGTTGGATAGAAATTCATGTGTTGAATTGTATTCGTGTTTTGGATATAAAAATCACATTTTTATCTATATATACAAACTATAGAAAATCTTCATGTGTTGAATCGATATTCATTCGTTGGATAGAAATTCATGCGTTGAATGGTATTCATATTTTGAAATAAATTGTTTTATAATAAAAATCACATTTTTAATCATCTATATGAACTATATAAAATAATCTTGTTTTGAAAGAAATTGTTTTATAATAAAAATCCTATTTTTATTACCTATATAAACTATATAAAATAATAGTGTTTTGAAATAAATTGTTTTACAATAAAAATCACATTTTTATTATATACATGAATTGTTAAATATAGCGAAGTGTTGGAGTAGAAGACAGATAAAAATATCATTTTTATCAAATGTATGAAAAGAATAGAAGACAGATAAAAATATCATTTTTATCAAATGTATGAAAAGAATGTAGCTTTGAAATCAAAGAATCGATATATATATATTTAAATAGAATTGAAATATATCGAATAACGACACTGCAGTTCGTATTTTGAAATCGTGATTTCAAACGATTAGTACGGGAGATCTGACCATCGGATTTTCCTGAAATCACAACCGTTGGGTTCGCTTTGGAAATATCTTTCCAATGGCACCAACTTTGTAAAAATCCAACAGTTGGATTGTCTGGAATGTTTAATTCAAATCTGAAGAAAAACAGCGCCAGAATCGATTATATATATATATAATTATATTTAATCGAATAACGACGCTGCAGTTCGTATTTTGAAATCGAAACTTCAAACGATTACACCGGGAGATCCGACCGTCGAAATTTCCCGAAACTGGAACCGTTGGATTCGTTTTGAAAAGATCTTTTTAATGATGTAAATTTTGTGAAGATCCAATGGTTAGATTTTCAGATATGTGTAAATCAAATCTGAAGAAAAACAGTGCCACGGTCGCGTTATGGCCCGAAGCATCGTTTTGAATAAATTGGCTATTTTAAAATAAATAAAAATAGCGATAAATCGATATAAAATATTATAAACGATATGGATGTGAAATTTAGAAATTAACTGAAGGTTGGCTAAGTCGAATGGTTTCTTGGGTATTGATCTGATGTTGGTTTCGTCCTTCGGGGTTAATATTTGGGAAATCGTTCTCTTACTGATTGACGGTTAGTGACTAATGAATTGAAATGATGCGTGTGTATGTTAGTGTTGCACTGGTTTATTATATACGCGAGTTGCTCAGAAAAACCGGGTTTATCCCATTCTGAATAACTGAATCGACGATAAGAAATCGAAGAGGAAGACGGTGGTCGAAGACCGAAGATCTTCACCTTGTTTGGATGGTAACCGAGGTCCTGATTGGGAGGCATCCCGAAATATGGATAATGAGTGGTGATCGTCTAGACGTACGTGGTGATCGATGGGTTTACAAGGTATATAGTGCCTCCGGTTTCGTTCAGACCCATAACGGACTTGTAAATGGACTGTGTGTCTGACATTGGATTTTATTCTGTGTTGATTGATCTCTGTTAAATATACATCTATTTGGCGGCGGAGAATTTATTATTTTGCTTAATGCCCTTCTCTGAAATGCACGAGCTCAGAGGTTGTATATCGATGGACATCAGTCGCATGGCATGAATTGATAGTGTGGCATGCCTAAGTGGCAAATGATCAGGGCTTCTGTTGAAAAGCAAAGTCTTGTGGTGATGATCAAAGCACCGTCTGTGTGGCATAGCTTTGTGTATAACGTGAATTCTCGAGCCTCACACCCGGTATGAACCAGAAATGGGAGGATGGACCTCAGGGAGGACATGTGTTTCTTTCTAGCTAGAAGTGACGTCAGTGGTTTTACATGCCCTGATGAGTTTGACTTATGTGGTTGTTACTGTTGCGAGGCGCCTCGATTAGATCGGACGATCCGGGTCCGATGGAGCCATTCGTTGGCTCACCTACGCCCCATAGGGCGGGGAAACGCATTGTTCAGGAATTTTAATCCACATCGGTGGACCGACCCTGACGATCCAAAGGCTTGACTGAGTACTTGCCTGAGGGGCGGGCTAGAGCGTCTCGAATTCGGTAAGGACTATCTTTTGCCTTGGTTCATGACGGAAATCCAATTTCCAAATACGTGACTGTGCGGTTTTGATTGTATACCTATATATGGCGACATAGTGGTATGGGGCATTAATGCCGTCTATGATTGATAGTTATAATTTGAAATTGTTTTTAAAACATATAAACACTAGCAATAATATCAAATGCTTTTGTTTTATTCGTATCAAGCATATTTTGGCCGTTATAAAGTAAAAACTCTATCCTTTGGTTTGCGTTGCATTGTGTGATGGGAACTTAGTCTTATAATGGCTTCATTTTTTATAAAAAGCATTGCGATGTTTAAAAAAGATGATTTGTTTTAAAGCACTGGCAATCCAATGGAGTAAAGCCGTTCCATGAAAGTGGTGTGGTCCAGTGATTAGCCATATTATAAATGTGTTGAGTAGATTTCTCATGACTGACTCGTAGTTTGTTTCACTTTCAAACTCGGGTGCCCCTTTTTCTACATGGGTAGCCTTGTATTCAAGTTTAGCAGGCTTTATCCGGATAGCTGGAGCTGAAGATGGATTCTATCATTTATCTCTTTTTATGCTGTTCAGCTCCTATTGTACATATTTTGTTTGTTTTCCGCTGTAGACATTTATGTATAGCTGAACTGTATTTGTACTAAGTATGATCCTGTATACTGTGTAACTCTGATGATTACTTTTATCCAGTATATTCTATTGTTCATTATCTGGTGTATTTATTTAATTCTGTTCTACTATTATCTGTTTCTGTGTTATATTCCAAAGATTACCCTTGTCTCCGTCTGTACAGGAAATGGGGTCGTCACATATTTAATTCAGTTATAAAATAAATTTTATAACTTAAAACTACGTCAGTTCGCCTGACGGCAAAACGAGGTCTTGATGACAATAAATTTTAGGCCCATACTGCCAACCACTGTCGATTGATTAAAAACCACATCAACGATCACATCATTCAACCATCAATATTCGAACAGGTCTCAATGTCAATTTGGGGTTCAATCAATTCATGTGTAAACAGTATAAAAATAAACAACACACATGATATTTTAAGGAATCCGGTCGGATCCCTCCAACCTGTTCTTCCCTGCATCACAGATTGTTATAACACTTCATGATAGTATATAATTTAAATAATAAATTAACGAAAATAATGTAACTAACAGCAGCCATTAACACAACCAAAAGCAACCAATGCAACCAATCAATCAATATATATTTTTAATGATATTATATGGATTTATCACATCATAGAAGTCCAGAAAAGTGTGAAAATTAACTTACCAATAAATACGATTGACGGTTGACGCATTATATTGTATAATTTTAAACTGGAGTTCAAAATTACATGAATCTCCAACTGCTCCCATTTCAGATCAAACCAGTCTGTGCGCGTAGCCTCCGACGCCATGATCCTAACGAATCCTGTTTCAGTGAATTTTGTTATCATATGAATAAGTTACACCAATTACAATACTGAGTTGAATTTTAAAACAATATAAGTTAGTTCATTAAATAATTACTCCCTAATCAGGTTCATTACCTTAAATTATGGTTTTAACTAATCCACATCAGCTATATTAACTTGGTCGATGCGTCTAAATGAACAAACATTATGTAACTAATTAGTATTAACTAAATGATTAACTAATTAATAAATTTTGTATCGTTAATTACCTTTAATAATGTAAGGCCACGTCAGCCCCCTTTCACTGTTCAACGCGTTTTGCTTGGATCTCACTTCTGTAAACCCGATAAAACTTCTTCAACCACGAATGTATCTCGCTCCATAAATTCCGTTCAACCAAAACCCATATATTCCTTTCATTTCACAGTGCCTCCAGGAACCGAGTAAAACTTGCCCTCCTCAGTTCACTGTGGTTTACTGCGTGATCCATTTTCCCCCCTTCACTAATCTTCTCCTTGTATTTTTGTTCTTCAGTCCACACAAATCTCACTTCCACGCCCACACAAATCCTTCTCTTTTCCATTAGTAAGCCTGCAACCTCTTCCATGTCATAATCATGTAATACTATTAACATCATACTGCTATCAGCTTTTTCCCATAATCTCATAAGCCAACAACTCCGCCTCCTGTTTATTGACGCCAATTCACTCCTCCACGGCCTTGAATTCCGCCTCTGACGAACTCCACAAAACTAGCACCCTTCGATCCAATCGTGCTCTACGTATTGATTTTTAGAAGGTTGGTGGTTTTAGTTTTCTGGTTGGAATGAGCAATAAAGAGACAACGTTGTTTTTGCAGGCTTCGAAATGGCACTTGTTTTGTTTTATTATTATTCTTCCAGAAAGAAGGAGAAGCATGCGATATATATATACATACTTTTGAGTACTGGGTTTGGGGGTAAGAGAAATAAGAAGGTAGTGATGCTTTGAAGTTTTGTTCTCCATTTTGTTTACTGTGTTGGTACGATAAGGAAGCGAAGGACTTTGTTATATATAGTTGGTTTGGGGTAAGATAAGAGTAGTTTCAAATCTTTCATTTCAGCCGAATTAAACTAGCAAAACAGGTTTGAAGATATATTTTCCTTGCCGCTGAAGAAATGAGGACAATATGGATGTATATTTAAAGCTAAACCATCCAATTGTTTTGTAGAACAATGTCGAACGAAGTACGTATATATATTTTTGATTTGGCTGAACTTTCTTTTTCCAAAGGTACGAAATTTGGTGTTCAGATTCACAGAGACCTATCTTTTAAATAGTGGTGCAAAAAGTCAGACCAAGAAACGACTAACGATATTTCTTTTCACATGGTTTAGCTGGATGAATAACATTTCGGAGATTTGCTGACTTGCTGCATGTGCCGCCATATTTTAGGCAGATTTGAATAGGGCCAAAATGGAGGAAAAATAGTTGTGATTAGGACACAAGCATGTGCGTGGACAGATGTGCATTTTTAATTTGTTGCACTGAGTTTGTTTTTATGTAAGTTATTTAAATGGTCACGGATCTCGGCTAGCGTTTGCATGTGTCCCTATAAAAGAACAAAGACTTACGAAAAGATTTGAGTAAATATCATATTGGTTTTATTTCTTGGTTGTAGAGATCTGTACGAAGACCCCATCCCGATCTGCACGACTAGCTGAAGGCTACGAAGACACACCACTTTCAGCACATCTATCCTCTAAGATTCGCTAAGTTAGAAAAAAAATGATATAAGACTATGATAAGATGGGTTCGTACAAATACGCTATGCCGTGCACTGAGAATTTTCCGACCGATTTGATTTATTAAAAAAAAATGTTGGGAAGGATGCTAGTTTAATTATTTAACGCACAACTAATATTCAACATTTTTAATTCGTACGATTACATACAATGCCTGACTGAAATAAAATTTAATACTTTAGCATTCTCATTAATTTCCATTACACTCCAGTAGCATGAATAACTATTGAGAAGCCATTTTGTTTTAAATTCCTAGTTAAACTATATGCTATTTATTAAAACCTATTTATTATATTAAATAAAACGTTATAATTGATAAACGATTCCATAACGGCTATTTAAAAATTTGATTTGGACATAAAACAAAATGTACAACACGAAAACTAAATTTTTCTCTTCCATTAGAAAAATATTATTCGAGAGATTCAGATGTTTCTTGTTTTGCGAAATTCTGACTCATATTGGATCCAGTACAGTCAATTAAAGTTCAAAACATCATATTACGAACTATCGCGCCATTGCAGCTCGTTTTATAATATAATTATAAATTATATGTTCAAATGTCGTTTAATAAACGAATCATAAATGTGATTTAATATAAACAATACTGAACCATTTTAAGCTGCCCATCCACATTATATTGCAAACACAACACTTTCCGACCGTTTGGCAATTAAAATATTATTTTATTATTTATATTAATAACATATTAAAAATAAAATGGTTAAATTCTAATCAATATTTTAAAAAATAAAATAATTCAAATAATTGGCCAGAAAATATGGGTCGTTACATTCCTTCCCTCTTAAAAGAATTTCGTCCCCAAAATTACTAAGGCAGAAAGAATGTTGCAAACCCATTATCTTTGCACAAATATTTAATTAAACTAATTTTATTCTCAAACTAACCCAATTAGTTTTAAAACCAATTTATTTCAAATAATAGAATTTTCCAAAAAAATTCTAACAGCTTAAATTTTGGAATTTTTTTGGCAGAGTCTCCTCTGTACGGAGGGACATCTGCAATATTGCATGTTCAAGAAATATATACATCGACTAACAGGGTCAGAAAAATTCAAAATCAAATCTCAAAACCCAAATAAAAACCAAAAATTTAATATTTTACATAGGCGTACCTTTTTGTGGGAGTTATTATGCAACTAGCGATAAATATACTCGTGCTTGTTTGATTAACATGCCCAACTGGATTCAAATTACTCCAGAATTTTCTTGGATTAACTCCATACATGTTCTCAACTTCAATGAACTTCATTAGTCCTTAAAACAATGTCAGTTAGATCCAAATATCCATATAATTCATATCAATCAATTCCGCACACAAATGAATTCACATGCAGCTTATTTATAATTATCTCTTAACTATCCAATTGTTTAATCTTGGATTCATTTATTTAAGTTATCATTTCAGACTGGTTTTCAACCAATGTTCAAATCTATATCCATGCCATATATTTCAACCAAGCAATTCCTTGATTTCCACATTATACTTTGATCCATCTCAATAGTTTCAATTCATTTATTCTAGATTGTTTTTTAATCAAATGTTGGCGAATTCTATACAACCCATCTAACACATAACAAACAACCAAAGCATAACAATTCAAGCAAACCAATTTGATTCACATTAATATTTCTCGTTTGCTTTCACTTTGGTTTCACACCAATTGATTTATATTGGATTAATTTCCATCCAATTATCATTTACTCGATTTCACAAGTGAAATCTCTTTTTATTATATAAATCTATTTCAGTTCAATATTCCAATTTGAATTCTTATTCAAGTTACTCAAACAAATCCATATTACAATCCTTAAGAAAAATATTTATCCAAAAATATAATCCAAGAAAAACTATATAAAAATAATTTTACAATAAATTACAAATACGCACTCTCATATATACACTTAAACTCAATCTAGGGTATTACTAACCCCATCTCTATTGAGTTATGCCACAGAGCCAAGGTTATCACTAAACCAATAGCTCTGATACCAACTGTAACGGCCCGAAAAAAAATTCGATGCTCGAATTTTCAACAACAACACATAATCCAGTATTACTTGTCAAAAATCCAAGTATCAAACTCCAGATTGTTAATAGAAAGAAGTTAGAGGGTGAGAAGTAGAAAGAATAAAATATTAGAATAGAAGAAAGAAAAAAAAACACATCTGAATCTCACAGCAGAACGAGTAAGTATAATATAACAAATCACTTTGTAAAAGAAACTGTATATATACATACCATTTATTAGAGTACACATATATCAATCACAACGGAAATAAACTTTTTATAACTAACGGTGAAGCCTCCTTCTTCCAGCTCCTGAAACTCCAAGCAGAACCTAACCTGTAAATATACTCGGTCTGACCCGAGCACATTTGAAGCAAAGCAAAATTCACCCGGATCAGTCTGGAATACTTTCAGTGACAAATTCACAGCACAAAGAACTTGTTTAACTTTGAAAAATCATTTTTGAAATAAAAGGAAAATACTAAGACCAGCTCACACATAAACACGGACGGTTTTTACCTTACTATAAGCCAAAACATTTTCGAAATCAATAACTTTTCTGATATTATAATAATGTCTATCAAACCACAAATAAATAATAATCTAGCAGAATGCTTGCATCTCACGCTCTACATATATAGTATACAATCAAATTTGCTGGCTCTTATTGGAGAATGGATTTCCTGGAAAGTTATGGGTTCACCTTCCGACAATGTACCTCCGGAGATGAATACAATGGGGTTCAACAAGAACGTCTCGCAACCCGTCTACACATGACCGGCCCCTCATTTCGCTTGAGAGTACCGAATATATCCTTACCATGGTTGGGGGCCAGCCAACTGAACCGATAGCATACATGTATAAATAAAAAGGAACAATCGAAGGCATTTGATTTCTCCAGATCAGGTATTGATATACCCTTTTAATGGGTGGGACCCAAATAGCCATGCTGCCTACTCGATTTTGTGCCATTTCCGGGTTGATGAGGCTTAAGGTTACGTTTATCTCAATAATCAGCACATCCTTGAATGCCACATCGTCAGATTCGTCAAATCACTAATTGATGTCCACAAATATACTCTAGGTGTTAAGCAAGAGGATTTCTCCGCCACCAAACTTGGTATATTTGTAAAAATCAACGTACATGATTTTTAAGGAAATACTCTGTTAGACACTTGTCCATACAAGTCATCCAGGAACAGGATGAAACGAAGGCACCCTCCTACCACATCCTATATAGGAGTCACCCCAAGGATAAGTAGTGAGAAGTCCTTGCAAATCCGAAGATTTCAATCACGGCAGAATCACAAGTCATCATAACTCTGGTAGCTAGCCAGAGAAATTTAACGAGTAGTTCTCCCGCTCATGAAGATCAACGAGCTTCAATGCTCCATCTCGACCATCTTCTGATATCTTCAATGTTACGTATTCGCTGGTCGGAATGGTTTTCGAATATAAATTCGATCTCGGTCTTTCCATACCAACAATCGATAAAAGGCCAGATTTTGATAGTCGGTTGTTTAACTATCGAATAACAACAATATATCTAGGTGAATTGGCAGCTCAGGTCCTTATTTAATATATTTTCTTAAACCATTTCATCGATTTCTTATAATCGATTCCATAAATTTTAACTTATCAAAACTCTCTCGATTTCATTACTTGAAAACATTACTCGACACTCTCTTTGTCAACTTCTCTTTTTATTTCCTTTGTTTAGAAATACCCCCATATTCATTATCAACATCTTTTACTTTCTCCTATCGTGGAAACACCGTTTATATATTCTCAAACATCCTTTGCATACCCCTTTAAATTGGAAAATATCGTTGTAGCTTTATAAACATACTTTCCTTTTCCATTACCATTTGGCCATATTGTTATATTTCTACTTCACTCAAACGACATATGATTAATTACCAAATCTTTCCCTTGTTTCGATTAAACCATTCCACTTAATTCAACTCTCAGGTGTGCGCTTATTTTTAAAATCATCGGTTTAGGTAAAGCCCTTTTCATACTTTGTTTATATGATTTGAATTAAATTCAAATCCTTTCCATGCAAATCCATTTCATAACTTAATTCCCTTTTAGAAAAGAATTCCACTCATAAAGTAATCACTTTAGTCATCATTAAATAAAACTAGTTATATTTTCGATTAACCAAAACCAGCATAGTTAATTCATTCTGGAAGTTTATTTAAATAAATGATAAATCTTATTAATTGCAAATAATTCGATGATCACTTTCCTACCCATTACAAACTAATATTATCTCTCGATAATAGTGAAGTCGTTCAAGTTGGGGTATTCTAACTACCTCTCCGACCTTGATCGACAACATTCTTATCTCAAGATAGATACAAGCTTGTAATTTAAGACTAAAACTAAAATATCTCCATAATCCAATATATTATCCTCATATCCATTTATCTTGGTTTTATAAACCAATTTACTTTACTTGAAAACCTAGTTTCCATGTTAATTCCATTTTCCTCATCGAGTAAACTTTCCAGTCTTATTAACCATTCGAATTCAATATGATTTTTATAACCCATATCTTACATTGGTAATTTCATTCTAATCTCTTTACTTACGTTATACAACTATCCAATATCCTTTTCACTAATCCATTTAACCATCCCATTTATAATAGCCTCCATTTTAACTTGTTAAAATCTTGTCGAAATCTCCTCAATTACTTATAAACCACTTTTACCAATTTTGTTTGTAAGCTCAGATTAAAATCCTTTTATAAAACTCTTATTACGCTTAAATCAAACTTAATGTTAACTGACCACCTTTTAATTGAATTCCCGTTAAAATCATCGTTTATATCTCCTTGGGCTGAGAGTCCTTTATAAACTTATGTTTATAAAATTCTAGGATTCGTAACAAAATCCCTTTTGTATCCTTTACTTAGTTAGAATCTAATTATAATTTGATTTCCGTTTTTAAAAGGGATGCCAATAATTGGAAAAATAGCTTTAATTATTATTAATATAATAATTAACTTCATTATTAACCAAATAAAAACAGTATATTTCAATAATTAATCATTCATTAATTAACTTCATTATTAATTAAAGATTAAATCATTTTACAAAGGTTATTGAATAATAATTTATTTAAAAATAATTAAACAATTCAATAATCACTTAAAATTTTAGTTAATCGATGATTAACAAACTTCTACAATATTCGTTAAGTTAACAAATATTTTGAAAAACCATTGATTGGATTAATTTAAATCAAATTAACCCAACCGTCAATTTCAAATTAATGGTTGATCTTTGTCAACCTTACGTATTAGTTAACTGTTAACTGATTTCCGACATCATTGCCTCTTTTGAATTAATTAAATAACTTAATTAATTTAAACCATCAGTTAATTGTTTTATAAAAACAATTATTCCATTTTTCCAACTCGTAGATTATTTTATGACTGCTATTGATAAATCTCGAAAACGACATTTAATTCTAATTATAAAATATTGCTAATCTCTATTAGAACATGATTATAATGTATAAATATATTTAAAAACTTCTTATTCATTTTTAAATAAAATAAACCCAAATCTTTAATTCAGTTATAAAATAAATTTTATAACTTAAAACTACGTCAGTATGCCTGACGGCAAAATGAGGTCTTGAAGACAATAAATTTTAGGCCCATACTGCCAACCACTATCGATTGATTAAAAACCACTTCAATGATCACATCATTCAACCATCAATATTCGAACAGGTTTCAATGTCAATTTGGGGTTCAATCAATTCATGTGTAAACAGTATAAAAATAAACAACTCACATGATATTTTGAGGAATCCGGTCGGATCCCTCCAACCTGTTCTTCCCTGCATCACAGATTGTTATAACACTTCATGATATTATATAATTTAAATAATAAATTAATGAAAATAATATAACTAACAGCAGCCATTAACACAACCATAAGCTACCAATTCAGCCAATCAACCAACATATATTTTTAGTGATATTATATGGATTTATCACATCATAGCAGTCCAGAAAAGTGTGAGAATTAACTCACCAATAAATACGGTTGACGGTTGATGCGTTATATCGTATAATTTTAAACTAGAGTTTAAAATTACATTAATCTCCAGCTGCTCCCATTTCAGATCAAACCAGTCTGTGCGCGTAGCCTTCGACGCCATGATCCCAACGAATCCTGTTTCGGTGAATTTCGTTATCATATGAATAAGTTACACGAATTTCAATACTGAGTTAAATTTTAAAACAATACAAGTTAGTTAATTAAATAATTACTTCCTAATCAGGTTCATTACCTTAAATTATGGCTTTAACTAATCCACATCAGCTATATTAACTTGGTCAATGCGTCTAAATGAACAAACATTATATAACTAATTAGTATTAACTAAATGATTAACTAAATAATAAATTTTGTATCGTTAATTACCTTTAATAATGTAAGGCCATGTCAGCCCCCTTTCACTATTCAACGCGTTTTGCATGGATCTCACTTCTGTAAACCCGATAAAACTTCTTCAACCACGAATGTATCTCGCTCCATAAATTTCGTTCAACCAAAACCCTTATATTCCTTTCATTTCATAGTTCCCCCAGGAACCGAGTAAAACTTGCCCTCCTCAGTTCACTGCGGTTTACTGCATGATCCGTTGAATAGCAGAGTCTTGTGGTTGATGATCAGAGCACGGCTTTAAATAGCATAGCTTTGTGTATAGCTTTAATTCGCGAGCCTCACACCTCGGTGTGAACCAGAAACAGGAAAGGACCTCAGGGAGGACATGCATTTCTTTCTAGCTAGGAGTGGTGTCATGGTATGGAGCCCG
Organism: Allium sativum; assembly: GCA_030737875.1. Classification (NCBI taxonomy): domain Eukaryota; kingdom Viridiplantae; phylum Streptophyta; class Magnoliopsida; order Asparagales; family Amaryllidaceae; genus Allium; species Allium sativum. The sequence continues at coordinate 793,224,109 of CM060918.1, read as the reverse complement.
GGCATTTTACTCATGTGAATGTTGCATATTATTTGTTGGATAGCGAGGCGCCTTGGATATATCGGTCATTACAGGGACGATGTATGATATGGTCGACATACTGACCACTACGCCCCCATAGGGTGGAGAAACGTATTGTTCAGGAATTATTAATCCACTAACGTAAGTGTGGACCGGCCCTGACGCTCTAAGGGCTAACCTGAGTCTGGTTCGTGAGACATGGCAGGCTAGATTGTCTCGAATTCGGTAAGGACGATCCCTTGCCTTGGTTTACAGATAGAATCCAATTTCCAATACGACATTGTGCAGTTTTAATTGTAGAACTAGTATGGCGACATGTTATATGGTACCCATACCGTCTATGACTGATACATTTATATTTGAAGTTGTTTTTTTAACACTATGCACTTATAATAGTATCAAATGATTTGTTTTAAACGTACCAAGCATGTTTGGCTATTATAAGGGAAAACTCTATCCTTTGGCTTGCGTTGCATTATGTGATGGGACCCGAGTCTTATAATAGCTTCATTTTTCGAAAAGCATTGCGCTATTTATAACAGTTAATGCACTGGTATTCTTGGGAGAAAACTCATTTCGTGCTATACAGCGTGGTCCCTTGATTTACCAAATCTAAAGTAAAGTTTTAAATAACCGTTTTAGTTCTCACACCAGTCCCATGACTGACCTGGAGTTATATCCAATAAGACTGACTCGTTAGAAATAGGATCAGTAGTATCCTAGAATGAGTTAGAAGAGTGTTATTTTTAAAATAAAAATGAAAACAAATTTTATTTTGAAAATTAAATCCAATTATACGTATTTGAGTATTTTGTTTATAATGAATTGGACAATCGAGTATATGAAGATTTTGCATATACGCGTCATGAACGTATATTCGAAGTCTCAAATATACTGTGTAGATATAAAATCACACTCTAGTCGCCCGGGGATGATTCTTATTATGTGGCCACATCATCAGCATCTGTGCTCGAGTTTTGAAAGTGGGATATCTATATATTTCCAATCGTCTGGTGTGAGAACCAAAGCTTAGTTAGATTTTATTTGTTGTGATTTGGCACTAAAAATATGATTTTTGACTATGTATTAAAGTTATGTGATTGAAAGGCTATTCAACTAATTGATTGATGGTTGTGTTGTATGATAATTAATGCGACTAAATAAAAATATTGGACTAATAAAACCAATAAGAAAATGTAAGGTAAATTTAGCCAAAACGAGAAAATATTGAATTGAGTTAGAAACTTGATTAGAATTGCATGTACATGCATATATAATTGAACAGGTCGTAGCAAGGAAGCTAAGAAAAGGAATAAAATTGTATGCCCGAAAAATAATTACATGTTTACCATTTCCTTGAGTTTTGATGCTTTTATGAGCCGATTGGCTTTTTCTTTTTCTTTTGAATTGATGAGGGCCCTGTGAGGCAAGTTGCGGTTTTAAATATTAACCCGTACAAAAGAGGTTATGACGAATTTTTTCGAAAATTTACGGTGTTAGCCAAATTTTTGAGAAATTAGAAATTTCTTAGAAGCTAAAAAGTTGAAGAATGAAAGCCAGAATGAAAGTTGAGTTGGTTGGTTAAGCAACTTTCAGCTCCGTTCCTTTTCGAGGACGAAAAGATTTTAAGTGGGAGAGATCGTAACAACCCGAATTTTCAAAACCAATTAAAATTTTTTAATTTAGATATTTTAATGGATTTTGGATATTTAAAATGATTTATTTTAAATAATAACAATTTAAATTTTAATCAAATCGAAGTCAGAACGTATAAATTTATTATGATTATAAAGCGAGCCTGAAATGGCGCGGTAGTTTGAAATTTCGATTTTAAATTTCAAATGAATGTAAAGGATTCAAAATAAATCGGATTTCAGTAAAACAAGAAACATTTGAATCGGTTTAATTATATCTTTTTAACGGATGTGAAAAACTGAGATTGCATAATATGAATTGAAAGTTATGTCCAGTTTAAAATTTTATATAGTCGCTATGTAATTTATATATTTTAATATAATATATAGCCCTTAAAAAGCCATTTTGCAAAATGACCTCCGTTTTTGACAAAACCACTTTTGTTGGATCCGTAATATCAAATTATTGCTAGATTCCAGTTTTCATAATTTTTGAAATTAATATGTGAGCATGGCGAATTTAAACGCATTGGTACTTTTAGTTTGAATTTCATCGACTGGAAAATGACCATTTTCAAACGGTCTCCAAATTCGTCGAAATTAGTTTTCTTAGGACCGTATCGTCAAAACATAGTTAGATTTATTTTTCTGTAATTTTTAGAGTCAGTGTGTGGCCCCGGTAAATTAGAATGTACGTTTAAATTCAATATATATTGATTTATATTTTAATTTAAAGAAAAAATGATCAAAACATTCGAATTGTTTTACGAAACATATCCCATTATGTCGGGAATGGGGGTATTTGGCTAGGTGCGACAGTCGTTGGGTTTGATTTGGAGTTCGTGACAAATAACAAGCTATTATTGAATTAAATATTATTATTATTATACATATAAGGTTATAAAAAAATAACCCTAATCATTTCCGTTCTCTCAGCCGCCATCCAAAATCAAAGGCGATAATCGCCCCATACTTCTCCTCCTCCGATCTCCAAATCGGTGCAATAAAATTCAAAACTTTCAAAGGATAAAATGAATAGCTCTTCAGGCTCTACCAATCCAACGGTTGTGATTGGATTCTAGTGATCGGAGGGACCAAAATCATTCGAAGAAGTGACAACGTTCGAACACGAAATGGAGGCGCAGGGGGTTGCCGAGTTCCACGCTATTCAAGTTAGTGGCGGAGGGCGTTGGCGGCTCTGACAAGGGGCATCTCGACGAAGGTCCGGCGCACTGTAATGGTGGCGAAAGGGAACCCTAATTGATCGACGTTGGGTTGTTTTTCCGCGGCTCGAAATTCATAGGGGAAGATGATTAACCAAGGTTAATTATTATATTAATATATTAATTATCTTAACATAGTTTATTAATGTAATTAAATTATTTAAATTTAATTCTATTTAATTTAGATAATTTAGTTAATTTTATTTTTAAAATCTTGTTTTTTTATATATAAAATCTGATTTTAAATTAGTGACATTGAAATAAAAATGTGTTATTTATATATATATATATATATATATATATATAACATAGAATAAATAGCTTTGGAATTAAAATATGATTTTTTAAAATATAAAAGCACTGAATTTATTTTCTGTTTTTAATGTAATAAAAATAGGATGTGTGTGTGTGTGTGTGTGTATATATATAACATTGTTCATAAATGTGATTTTTTTAATTATATAACCTTGTTTTGGAAAAGTGATTTTTATATATATTACACTAGTTTTAAAATATGGTTTTTGTATAAACAACTTTGAAATGAAAATATGGTTTTTATATGTATAGCCCTGTCGACTTGGGAGTCGACTTGGTCTGACCAAGTCGACAGCCCTGTCGACTTGGCTGTCGACTTGGCTCAGATGAGCAGTCCTGCCTGGTGCACCATCTTGAGAATGTGTTGAGCTTGGGGGCCAGATTCGGTTTAGAGGGCTGAGATTGCAACTAGGGTTTAATCCTATGGCCTAAAACACTAGCCTAATCTATAAACAAGACCCTAACCTACCCTAAATCCTCATTATTCATTCTAGCAACTAAACTATGGCAAAATCAATCCTCTCATGGCCTCCACTCTCTTCATACAATTCCTAAATAAATTTTTAAGAGATTTCCATGCATACAAGTGTATTTAGACTTGTATGATCATCATTAGCTTGCATTCAAGACAAGTCTCTACATTTGCACCACAAAGAAAGAGTTTTGATCAATTTTGCTTGCATTTTTGGGGTTTAATTGGTTGCATAAGGGTTTTCTTACATTTGCTATACTCATTTGAGTCCGCATAAGCATTGTAAGCCCTATTCCTTTCATACTTAAACTCTAAAGTTAAATGTATGATATGCAAGTTGTCATATGTTATGCAAGTTTTGTTATGGAAGTTTGATATGCAAGTTGTCATATGTTATGCAAGTTTTGTTATGCAAGTTTGATATGCAAGTTGTCATATGATATGCAAGTATGTTATGCAAGTTTGGGATGGTCATATGGTTCATGTTATCATGTTATGCAAGCTTATCTTGAGTATGTGAACATAAAGCTTCAAGCTTTATGCCAAAGGTTGCATTTTGGCAACATGTAAGTTATCATATCACTTATGATAACTTGCATGTGAGGCTAAATGCGAACTTGTGGCCATTTCTACATGTCATTTAGCACCATGTATCATGAACATGCCAAGTTTGATTTTATGCATGCTTTTTGGGCCTAAAAATGTAATATGCAAGTGTATGAACACATGAACATTTCATATGCCACCATGTTGAACTTGTGGCTTTAACACTTTTATGTCATGATTATGCCAAGTTCCCTCTTTCTATCCTTTATGCGCTATTGCGATATGTAAGCGATGGGATTGCGTTTAGGGTTGGGTAAACTTAAAAGACATAAAAACATGAGCTTGGGAATTTACCTATTAAGTTAGGTCTACCCATTGGGAATTTACCTATTAAGTTAGGTCTGCCCAATTGCTTGAAAACTTGTAATGTGTTTTGAAAACACGATGGACATGACACTTAGAAAAGATAAGTGTGGCCAACTCGAGGTTGGGTTGAGTTTGTAGCATAAACCTACCCGGAACCGACCGACCTAACTAGTTGCTACAAACAATAGGACCCAATGTGAGAAGTTGGTCATGTTGTACCTTGGACCCGAGGTTAGACCAAGTTGTGGTGTAAAGCTACCCGGACCCGCCCGGCTTAACTAGTAACCACAACAAAGTCTAATGTGAGAGGTTAAGGCGCATTAATTAATTAATGCCTCATGATTAGGGTTAAGTCATGGACCATTTAATACTTAACCAATTTGGGCTTGGTAGATTAATCGGGGTTAAGTCGTGAACTCATCGTTACACTTAACCAAGTTAATCCATGATTAGTGAAGGGGTTAAACCGTACTTAACCCACTAGAAAAATCCTAGCAATGGGGGTCCACTCCGCAGTAATCCCAAGTTTGTATCATTAAGGCCCTAGGGACTAGGCTAGGGAGGGGGCACGATTACTGGGCTGGAGGTAAGCGACCAAAAGCGACGGCAGGGTGGTACGCCGGTGTAGTTCCGGGCGGACTCTGGTCGTGCACATAGTCCGTAGCCGGAGAAAACAAGCACGGGTACCAGTAGATCGAGACTGTGCACTCATGTTTATGGTGTCCAGGGGTTGACACCCTAGGGCTTGATACACCCGACGGGTGGACCCGACACAGTTCGACTACAATCATGTTTGGGCCGTATTGACACCAACACGTGACGAGTTAGGCTTAGGGAGCCGATCGACTAGACCGTTTGGTTGGACCTCGTGGTAGGGTCACTTCATGTTATTGGACCTCGTATGAGGGTCACTTCATGTTATTGGGACAAAGCATGGGCCAAGGGATCAATACTTGCGTATTCAAGTCATGTTAGTTTGCTAGTACACCTGTGGTGCAAAACCTTAACCCTGATTATGCGATGACACCTTTATCTACCTTGTTAGTTAATCATCATGCTAGTATGTTGTTATCCTTATGTTCATCCCTGCTTCTCATGTCAGTTAACTTTATCAGTTTACATTGATTGTAGTAGGGCTTACTCAGTCTTTTTGACTGACCTGTTTTCTTTCGCCTCTTTCTTCCGTTCCCCCCCCCCCCCAGGTTCTCAGGGAGGGAATACAGGAGCTTAGCCTGGATCTTACCTGCTTTTCTTGGATAGCTCATTTATGCTTTGGATTTGAGCTTGCTATGGTTTTCCACTTTGGGGATAGCTACTTATGTATTTCAGTTTTCAGATGATGTTGTTTTATCTATACTTGTTTATTTGGAAAATTGACATGATGTTGTACCAGACTTGTTTTGAAATGGTTTAAAATCTTCCGCTGTTTTATCTATGCATCTATGTTATTTACTCTGTTTACATATATACATATGTTCTTGTTCTGCCTTGATATATCATTATGCATGTTTACCTGATTCAAACGCCCCTCTAAAGTCAGAGTGCTTGCAAGAGACACCCTGACGGAGGCGGGGTGTTACAATTTGGTATTAGAGCATATGGTTTACAAGAAGGAACAAAAAGGTTTTTAGAAAACTTTTTGAAAACTATTTTCAAAACCAAGTATAAAGTATTTTCCAAAGAAAAGTCTAATTTATTTTAAAAGGCTATTCCCCAAAAAGCCATTAGCAAAATCCCTTCGTTTTCCTCCATTCTGAATATGTCTTTTTCTTTTTTCAGTATGGCTGATAACTTTGCTATTCCGGAGGGAGTGCACGTACCTGTTTGGTATATGAGACTTTTGGAGGCTAGGGCGACCGAAGCCGACCCCGCAGGTGTCCCTCCTCCTCCTCCAGTAGTTAATATTCCTCCTCCTGTTGCTAATGTTCCTCCTCCTCCTGTCGCTGAGGTTCCTCTTCCTCCTCCCCCTCAGCATCCTCAAGTTGACTTCGCAAAGACTTGCAAAGATTTCAAAGCAATGGGTGGCAAGAACTTTCAGGGCACTGAGACTTTTGTAGAGGCCAGAAATTGGTTGAAAGAGACCGAGGATTTGTTTGCTATCTTTGGGATAGACGATCAGAGGAAGATCTTGTTGGCAGTTTGGCTTATGAAGGATGAAGCCGCTTATTGGTGGGAAGTCACCAATGGCACTAGGCTTGTTGAGACTTGGGCCGATTTCAGGGCAAGGTTCATGCTTAAGTTTCTATCTTCTGCCGAAGAGAATTTGCAAATGGAAAGGTTTATTGCTTTGAAGCAAGGAGATATGTCTGTCAAAGAATATGTGAACAAGTTTAATTAGTTAGCTCGTTTTGGCTTGGATATGGTGAATACTCCTCAGAAGAAGGCCCTTTGTTTTGCTAGGGGATTAAATGAGCCGTTGCAGGGATTGACTATGTCACATATTCCCCATGGGGCCACGTTTGAGAGTTTGGTTGATATGGCGTTACTTCAGGGAGATGTCAAGAAAAATGATGCTCAAGTCAAGAAGACTGATTCCCAGGGAAAGGGAAATCAGGGTAATACTAGTGGTCAAAGTAGTCAAGGCAATCAGAACAAGAACAAGAGTCAAGGCAACAAGGGGAACAACAACAAGGGCAAGAACAACGAGGGGAAGTGCCATTATTGCGGTTCAGTTGGGCATCTTATTAAGGATTGTAAGAAGAGGAAAAGGAATAATGGTGAATGCTTTTTATGTGGTAAGACTGGACATTTCAGCAAGGATTGCCCGAAGAAACAAGGGCAAGGCCAGGGTCAGACTCAGCGTGCTGGACCTTCAGGAGGGCAAGTTCATGCTCTCACCACCGCTCCAGTTCCCGATCGAGGTAGTATTTCTGTTGAGAGCCTTGTATATATTTCTGATTTTCCAGTTCGTACCTTGTTTGATTCTGGTGCATCGCATAGCTTTATCTCATCTGATCTTGTTGATAGTTTGCACCTTAGTACTAGCTTGGTAGATGATCCCGTCTGTGTCTCAAATCCTATTGGGGGTTCCGCCCATTTGTCTATGATATGTGGGGATTTGAGGATCTCTATACTGAGTGTAGATTTCTTGTGCAGTGCTTATGTTCTTGGTTTCAGGGGATACGGATTGATATTGGGCATGGATTGGTTGTCCAGATATGGAGCCATCCTTGATTGTGAGCATAGGGTTGTGAGGCTCGTGACTCGCCTCGGGAACACCCTAGAAATTTCTTGTGATCCGAGAGGTCCCGTCATGTTGTGCTATCATGAATCACTCGACTCGTCAGTGGAGACTCTTCAGTCTGTGAGAGTGGTTCGAGAGTATCCGGATGTTTTCGATGAAGTTAGGGGTTTGCCCCCTAAGCGAGAGATTGATTTCTGCATTTATCTGGTGGATAATGCAAAGCCGGTTTCTTTGCCCGTTCGGCACATGGCTCCGCGTGAAAGGCGGGAGCTAAGCAAGCAAGTGAAAGAGTTGCTTGAGAAGAACTTCATTAGACGAAGTATATCTGAGTGGGGAGCGCCTGTGGTATTTGCTACCAAGGCAGATGGTTCTCTCCGACTTTGTGTTGACTATCGTGAGTTGAATAAGCTAACTAAGAAGAACAGACACCCGTTACCGAGGATTGATGATCTCTTTGACCAGCTTGTCGGTGCTTCTGTTTTCTCTCAGCTTGATCTTGCTACTGGATTCCATCAGCTCAGGGTAGCTGAGGATAGTATAGACAAGACTGCGTTCAGAACTCCAGATGGATTCTTTGAATGGCTTGTCATGCCGTTCGGCTTGACTAATGCACCCGCATATTTCGTGGACTTGATGAGTAGGGTGTTCAGGGAGTTCTTGAACAAGTTTGTCGTGGTCTTCGTAGATGATATTCTGATCTTCTCTAAGGATGAGGAAGAGCACGCAAGGCATCTCGTGGAGGTGATGGATACGCTTAGAGCACATCAGTTGAAGGCCAAGTTCTCCAAGTGTCACTTTTGGAGAAAGGAAGTTAGATTCCTTGGGCATATAGTGTCTAAGCAAGGATTAGCGGTGGATCCCGCTAAGGTAGTTGCAGTTCAGGATTGGAAGACTCCAAGGAATGCAACCGAAGTAAGAAGTTTTCTAGGTCTTGCAGGTTTTTACCGGAAGTTCATCATGGACTTCGCGAAGATTTCCGCTCCTCTCACTAAATTGACGAAGAAGAATTTAGTTTTTGCTTGGAGCATAGAGTGCGAGCTTGCTTTTCAGAAGCTCAAGAGAGCTCTCACATCAGCACCTGTTCTAGCTTTGCCCGATGGAGGGAAGTTATTTACAGTATACACCGATGCATGCGGCACGGGGTTGGGAGCTGTTCTGATGCAGGAGGGAAGAGTGATATGCTTTGGCGGTAGACAACTCAAAGTGAATGAGAAGAATTATCCCACTCATGACTTAGAGTTGGCAGCAATAGTATATGCACTCAAGGCTTGGCGCCATTATCTTCTGGGAGAAAGATTTGAGCTTTATACCGATCACAAGTCATTAAAGTATCTCTTTTCTCAGAAGGATCTGAATCTGAGGCAACAAAGATGGATGGAATTCTTGGCGTCCTATGATTTTGAGATAGCTTATACCCCTGGCAAGGGGAATGTGGTAGCTGATGCATTGAGTAGAAGAAGGTTGACCCTAAGTCCTCTATTCGTTGAGATGAAGAATCTAGAGTATGTGGCAACCTTTGATTTCTCTTTGGCGGTTGAGTCGATGACCGGTTCTTTAGCATCTCTGGAACTCAGGCCTACCCTTCTTGATCAAGTTGGGGCTTCGCAGAAAGAAGACCCTCAAATAGTTGAGATTATGGATAAGCTGATTCGAGGAGAGACGTCTAGTCATCTCGCTCGATATTCTGTTGATGACAAGGGTTGGCTGAGGAGAGATGGAAGGTTATGTGTTCCCATGGTAGAAGATTTAGTAAGAAAAGTTCTTGAGGAAGCGCATCGCTCTAAGTTGACTATACATCCGGGCGGAGATAAGATGTACAAAGATATGAAGCGTATTTTCTTTTGGCCCGGGATGAAGAAGGATGTGGCAGAGTTTGTCTCTAGATGTATCATTTGCCAGCAGGTTAAGGCCGAGTCAAAGAAGCCCGGTGGGCTATTGCATCCTCTAGACGTTCCACTATGGAAGTGGGAGAGTATCTCCATGGACTTTATTGATGGGCTACCAAGGTCAAGGAAAGGGAATACGAGCATTTGGGTTATTGTAGATAGACTTACGAAGAGTGCTCATTTCATTCCGGTGAAGAGCAAGAGGACCGCATCTTGGCTAGCGTCTGTATATCTTCGTGAGATTGTGAGACTACATGGAGTCCCTTCCAGTATAGTCAGTGACCGTGACCCAATCTTTACAAGTCAGTTCTGGAATAGCCTGCAAGAGGCTATGGGCACGAGGTTGAATCTGAGTACTGCTTATCACCCACAGACGGATGGTCAAACCGAAAGGGTGAATAGGGTACTCGAGGATCTGTTGAGGCTTTGTATTCTGGATTTTGGTGGTACTTGGGAAGACCATCTTCCTCTTGTTGAGTTTGCATATAATAACAGTTATCAGGCAAGCATAGGGATGGCACCATTTGAAGCTTTATATGGGAGGCCGTGCAAGTCGCCTACATGTCGGTGGGAGGCTACAGATAAGCTCATACTTGGGCCTGATATGATCAGAAACACATCCGAGAAGATCGAGTTGATTCAGAGACGGATGAAAACGACCCAAGACCGACAGAAATCCTATGCTGATAAGCGAAGATCTGATTTGGAGTTTGATGTTGGGGATATGGTTTTCGTGAAGGTTTCTCCTTTGCGGAATGTGGTCCGATTTGGAGCCGTTGGGAAATTAGCACCGAGGTTTGTTGGACCATTCCCTATTATAGAGAGGATCGGGCAGATGGCTTATAGAGTGAAGTTGCCTGAGAAGCTTGCCGGAGTCCACGATGTTTTTCATGTTTCGCATCTCCGGAAGTGTTTACATGAATCAGCAGAGGTTGTTGAGCCAAGTGTTCTGGAAGATGTGGAAGTCGAGAAAGAAGCTACCTTGAGGAGAGCTCTGATTCGTATCTTGGGGATGGAGACCAAGAAGCTAAGGAATCGAGAGGTCAAGTTGGTAAAGGTTCAATGGGGTGAAGCCGAAGAAGACGCAACTTGGGAAATCGAGGAGAAGATGCGTGGGCTTTATCCATTCCTTTTTGAGGGTACACTCTCAATCTCTTTTCTTTGTTAGCATATCTTTCTCTTTGCTATCCATATTTATCTAGTTTATCGTGTTAATCTTGTCATGAGAACCTTAGGTAGAAACCCTTTGGATGAAACATGTGTTTGAAACAAGTTATGCTTGATGGTTGCAAGTGGTTGCAAGTGTTTGCAAGTGGTTACTCGTGGATGCATTATACACGTTAGGCACTAGATCGGCTCACACACTCCTCATATTGCATATGCATGAGTGTTTATGCTTATTCATGGATGAAAATTTTTGTGTTATCACATGGATGTTGCATATGGATGTATGTGATGTGCACACATATAGATGTTATACATTATGTTAGGAATTGCATACATATGGATTCATTTCACTAACATAATCTGCATTGATGATATTTGCATTAGATAAGTACATATACACACACCTTTGCATATGTTCATACAACATTTAGAATCTTGTAAGGACAATGATTGCTCGTGGATGATGTTTTGAGTAGATGGATGATTGGATGGTAGGATACGTTCTTCCTAACTTGAAGATTCCGGGGACGAAATCCTTTAAGGAGGGGAGAATGTAACAACCCGTATTTTCAATAACCTGTGATAATGTAAATCGAGGCAGAATTTAATTCTAAAATCTGAATCAAGGGAAACGGGCTATGCCATTGCGTTCGTCTCAGAAAAATATGCGAAATAGAGTCCGAGTTTTCGAAAATCGGAGTCCGTATGACCCGATTAAGGCCCAACGAAGTTTTCTGAAAATTTCAAAGTGAAAAACAGATTTCAAATTCAAATCTGAATTTGGAAATTGGGTCAGTTGGGCCAGGCGGGAAAAATTCCCGCCACAGTACCCAAGTCGACAGCCCTGTCGACTTGGGAGTCGACTTGGTCTGACCAAGTCGACAGCCCTGTCGACTTGGCTGTCGACTTGGCTCAGACGAGCAGTCCTGCCTGGTGCACCATCTTGAGAATGTGTTGAGCTTGGGGGCCAGATTCGGTTTAGAGGGCTGAGATTGCAACTAGGGTTTAATCCTATGGCCTAAAACACTAGCCTAATCTATAAATAAGACCCTAACCTACCCTAAATCCTCATTATTCATTCTAGCAACTAAACTATGGCAAAATCAATCCTCTCATGGCCTCCACTCTCTTCAAACAATTCCTAAATAAATTTTTAAGAGATTTCCATGCATACAAGTGTATTTAGACTTGTATGATCATCATTAGCTTGCATTCAAGACAAGTCTCTACATTTGCACCACAAAGAAAGAGTTTTGATCAATTTTGCTTGCATTTTTGGGGTTTAATTGGTTGCATAAGGGTTTTCTTACATTTGCTATACTCATTTGAGTCCGCATAAGCATTGTAAGCCCTATTCCTTTCATACTTAAACTCTAAAGTTAAATGTATGATATGCAAGTTGTCATATGTTATGCAAGTTTTGTTATGGAAGTTTGATATGCAAGTTGTCATATGTTATGCAAGTTTTGTTATGCAAGTTTGATATGCAAGTTGTCATATGATATGCAAGTATGTTATGCAAGTTTGGGATGGTCATATGGTTCATGTTATCATGTTATGCAAGCTTATCTTGAGTATGTGAACATAAAGCTTCAAGCTTTATGCCAAAGGTTGCATTTTGGCAACATGTAAGTTATCATATCACTTATGATAACTTGCATGTGAGGCTAAATGCGAACTTGTGGCCATTTCTACATGTCATTTAGCACCATGTATCATGAACATGCCAAGTTTGATTTTATGCATGCTTTTTGGGCCTAAAAATGTAATATGCAAGTGTATGAACACATGAACATTTCATATGCCACCATGTTGAACTTGTGGCTTTAACACTTTTATGTCATGATTATGCCAAGTTCCCTCTTTCTATCCTTTATGCGCTATTGCGATATGTAAGCGATGGGATTGCGTTTGGGGTTGGGTAAACTTAAAAGACATAAAAACATGAGCTTGGGAATTTACCTATTAAGTTAGGTCTACCCATTGGGAATTTACCTATTAAGTTAGGTCTACCCAATTGCTTGAAAACTTGTAATGTGTTTTGAAAACACGATGGACATGACACTTAGAAAAGGAAGTGTGGCCAACTCGAGGTTGGGTTGAGTTTGTAGCATAAACCTACCCGGAACCGACCGGCCTAACTAGTTGCTACAAACAATAGGACCCAATGTGAGAAGTTGGTCATGTTGTACCTTGGACCCGAGGTTAGACCAAGTTGTGGTGTAAAGCTACCCGGACCCGCCCGGCTTAACTAGTAACCACAACAAAGTCTAATGTGAGAGGTTAAGGCGCATTAATTAATTAATGCCTCATGATTAGGGTTAAGTCATGGACCATTTAATACTTAACCAATTTGGGCTTGGTAGATTAATCGGGGTTAAGTCGTGAACTCATCGTTACACTTAACCAAGTTAATCCATGATTAGTGAAGGGGTTAAACCGTACTTAACCCACTAGAAAAATCCTAGCAATGGGGGTCCACTCCGCAGTAATCCCAAGTTTGTATCATTAAGGCCCTAGGGACTAGGCTAGGGATGGGGCACGATTACTGGGCTGGAGGTAAGCGACCAAAAGCGACGGCAGGGTGGTACGCCGGTGTAGTTCCGGGCGGACTCTGGTCGTGCACATAGTCCGTAGCCGGAGAAAACAAGCACGGGTACCAGTAGATCGAGAATGTGCACTCATGTTTATGGTGTCCAGGGGTTGACACCCTAGGGCTTGATACACCCGACGGGTGGACCCGGCACAGTTCGACTACAATCATGTTTGGGCCGTATTGACACCAACACGTGACGAGTTAGGCTTAGGGAGCCGATCGACTAGACCGTTTGGTTGGACCTCGTGGTAGGGTCACTTCATGTTATTGGACCTCGTATGAGGGTCACTTCATGTTATTGGGCCAAAGCATGGGCCAAGGGATCAATACTTGCGTATTCAAGTCATGTTAGTTTGCTAGTACACCTGTGGTGCAAAACCTTAACCCTGATTATGCGATGACACCTTTATCTACCTTGTTAGTTAATAATCATGCTAGTATGTTGTTATCCTTGTGTTCATCCCTGCTGCTCATGTCAGTTAACTTTATCAGTTTACATTGATTGTAGTAGGGCTTACTCAGTCTTTTTGACTGACCTGTTTTCTTTCGCCTCTTTTCTTCCGTTTCCCCCCCCCCCCCCAGGTTCTCAGGGAGGGAATACAGGAGCTTAGCCTGGATCTTACCTGCTTTTCTTGGATAGCTCATGTATGCTTTGGATTTGAGCTTGCTATGGTTTTCCACTTTGGGGATAGCTACTTATGTATTTCAGTTTTCAGATGATGTTGTTTTATCTAGACTTGTTTATTTGGAAAATTGACATGATGTTGTACCAGACTTGTTTTGAAATGGTTTAAAATCTTCCGCTGTTTTATCTATGCATCTATGTTATTTACTCTGTTTACATATATACATATGTTCTTGTTCTGCCTTGATATATCATTATGCATGTTTACCTGATTCAAACGCCCCTCTAAAGTCAGAGTGCTTGCAAGAGACACCCTGACGGAGGCGGGGTGTTACACCATCCCGATCTGCACGGCTAAGACACACCAATTTCAGCACATCTATCGTCTAAGATTCGCTAAGTTAGAAAAAAATGATATAAGACTATGATAAGATTGGTTCGTACAAATACGCAACGCCGTGCATTGAGAATTTTCCGACCGATTTAATTTATTAAAAAAAAATTGTTGGGAAGGATACTAGTTTAATTATTTAACGCACAACTAATATTCAACATTTTTAATTCGTACGATTACATACAATGCCTGACTGAAATAAAATTTAATACTTTAGCATTCTCATTAATTTCCATTACGCTCCAGTAGCATGAATAACTATTGAGAAGCCATTTTGTTTTAAATTCCTAGTTAAACTATATGCTATTTATTAAAACTATTTATTATATTAAATAAAACGTTATAATTGATAAACGATTCCATAGCGACTATTTAAAAATTTGATTTGGATATAAAACAAAATGTACAACACGAAAACTAAATTTTTCTCTTCCATTAGAAAAATATTATTCGAGAGATTCAGATGTTTCTTATTTCGAGAAATTCCGACTCATATTGGATCCTGTACAGTCAATTAAAGTTCAAAACATCATATTACGAACTATCGCGCCATTGCAACTCGTTTTATAATATAATTATAAATTATATGTTCAAACATCGTTTAATAAACGAATCGTTAATATGATTTAATATAAACAATACTAAACCATTTTAAGCTGCCCATCCACATTATATTACAAACACAACACTTTCCGACCATTTGGAAATTAAAATATTATTTTATTATTTATATTAATAACATATTAAAAATAAAATGGTTAAATTCAAATCAATATTTTGAAAAATAAAATAATTCAAATAATTGGCCAGAAAATATGGGTCGTTAAATTCCTTCCCTCTTAAAAGAATTTCGTCCCCGAAATTACTAAGGCAGAAAGATTGTTGCAAACCCATTATCTTTGCACAAATATTTAATTAAACTCATTTTATTCTCAAACTAACCCAATTAGTTTTAAAAACAATTTATTTCAAATAATAGAATTTTCCAAAATTTTCTAACAGCTTAAATTTTGGAAATTTTTTAGCAGAGTCTCCTCTGTACGGAGGGACATCTGCAATATTGCATGTTCAAGAAATGTATACATCGACTAACACGGTCAGAAAAATTCAAAATAAAATCTCAAAACCCAAATAAAAACCAAAAATTTTATATTTTACGTAGGCGTACCTTTTTGTGGGAGTTATTATGCAACTAACGATAAATATACTCGTGCTTGTTTGATTAACATGCCAAACTGTATTCAAATTACTCCAGAATTTTCTTGGATTAACTCCATACCTGTTCTCAACTTCAATGAACTTCATCAGTCCTTAAAACAATGTCAGTTAGATCCAAATATCCATATAATTCAAATCAATGAATTCCGCACACAAATCAATTCACATGCAGCTTATTTATAATTATCTCTTAACTATCCAATTGTTTAATCTTGGATTCATTTATTTAAGTTATCATTTCAGACTGGTTTTCAACGAATGTTCAAATCTATATCCATGCCATATATTTCAACCAAGCAATTCCTTGATTTCCACATTATACTTTGATCCATCTCAACAGTTTCAATTCATTTATTCTAGTTTGTTTTTTAATCAACTGTTGGCGAATTCTATACAACCCATCTAACACATAACAAACAACCAAAGCATAACAATTCAACCAAACCATTTTGATTCACATTAATATTTCTCGTTTGCTTTCACTTTGGTTTCACAACAATTGATTTATATTGGATTATTTTCCTTCCAATTATCATTTACTCGATTTCACAAGTGAAATCTCTTTTTATTATATAAATCTATTTCAGTTCAATATTCCAATTTGAATTCTTATTCAAGTTACTCAAAAAAATCCATATTACAATCCTTAAAAAATATTTATCTAAAAATATAACCCAAGAAAAACTATATAAAAATAATTTTACAATAAATTACAAATACACACTCTCATATATACACTTAAACTCAATCTAGGGTATTACTAACCCCATCTCTATTGAGTTACGCCACAGAGCCAAGGTTATCACTAAACCAATAGCTCTGATACCAACTGTAACGGCCCGAAAAAAAAATTCGATGCTCGAATTTTCAACAATAATACATAATCTAGTATTACTTGTCAAAAATCCAAGTATCAAACTCCAGACTGTTAATAGAAAGAACTTAGAGGGTGAGAAGTAGAAAGAATAAAATATTAGAATAGAAGAAAGAAAAAAAAACACATCTGAATCTCACAGCAGAATGAGTAAGTATAATATAACAAATCTCTTTGTAAAAGAAACTATATATATGCATACCATTTATCAGAGTACACAAATATCAATCACAGCGGAAATAAACTTTGTATAACTAACGGTGAAGCCTCCTTCTTTCAGCTCCTGAAACTCCAAGCAGAACCTAACCTATAAATATACTCGGTCTGACCCGAGCACATTTGAAGCAAAGCAAAATTCACCCGGATCAGTCTGGAATACTTTCAGTGACAAATTCACAGCACAAAGAACTTGTTTAACTTTGAAAAATCATTTTTGAAATAAAAGGATAATACTAAGACCAGCCCACACATAAACACGGACGGTTTTTACCTTACTATAAGCCAAAACATTTTCGAAATCAATAACTTTTCTGATATTATAATAATGTCTATCAAACCACAAATAAATAATAATCTAGCAGAATGCTTGCATCTCACGCTCTACATATATAGTATATAATCAAATTTGCTGGCTCTTATTTGAGAATGGATTTCCTGGAAAGTTATGGGATCACCTTCCGACAATGTACCTCCGGAGATGAATACATTGGGGTTCAACAAGAACGTCTTGCAACCCGGCTATACATGACCGACCCCTCATTTCGCTTGAGAGTACCGAATATATCCTTACCATGGTTGGGGGCCAGCCAACTGAACTGATAGCATACATGTATAAATAAAAAGGAACAACCGAAGGCATTTGATTTCTCCAGATCAGGTATTGATATACCCTTTTAATGGATGGGACCCAAATAGCCATGCTGCCTACTCGATTTTGTGCCATTTCCGGGTTGATGAGGCTTAAGGTTACGTTTATCTCAATAATCAGCACATCCTTGAATGCCACATCGTCAGATTCATTAAATCACTAATTGATGTCCACAAATATACTCTAGGTGTTAAGCAAGAGGATTTCTCCGCCACCAAACTTGGTATATTTGTAAAAATCAACGTACATGATTTTTAAGGAAATGCTCTGTCAGACACTTGTCCATACAAGTCATCCAGGAACAGGATGAACCGAAGGCACCCTCCTACCACATAATATATAGGAGTCACCCCAAGGATCAGTAGTGAGAAGTCCTTGCAAATCCGAAGATTTCAATCACGGCAGAATCACAAGTCATCATAACTCTGGTAGCTAGCCAGAGAAATTTAACGAGTAGTTCTCCCGCTCATGAAGATCAACGGTCTTCAATGCTCCATCTCGACCATCTTTTGATATCTTCAATGTTACGTATTCGCGGGTCATAATGGTTTTCGAATATAAATTCGATCCCGGTCTTTCCATACCAACAATCGATAAAAGACCAGATTTTGATAGTCGGTTGTTTAACTATCGAATAACAACAATATTTATAATCGATTCCATAAATTTTAACTTATCAAAACTCTCTCGATTTCATTACTTGAAAACATTACTCAACACTCTCTTTGTCAACTTCTCTTTTTATTTCCTTTGTTTAGAAATACCCCCACATTCATTATCAACATCTTTTACTTTCCCCTATCGTGGAAACAACGTTTATATATTCTCAAACATCCTTTGCATACCCCTTTATAATGGAAAATATCGTTGTAGCTTTATAAACATATTTTCCTTTTCAATTACCATTTGGCCATATCATTATATTTCTACTTCACTCAAACGACATATGTTTAATTACCAAATCTTTAGCTTGTTTCGATTAAACCATTCCACTTAATTCATCTCTTAGGTGTGCGCTTATTTTTAAAATCATCGGTTTGGGTGAAGCCCTTTTCATACTTTGTTTATATGATTTGAATTAAATTCAAATCCTTTCCATGCAAATCCATTTCATAACTTAATTCCCTTTTAGAAAAGAATTCCACTCACAAAGTAATCACTTTAGTCATCATTAAATAAAACTAGTTATATTTTTTATTAACTAAAACCAGCATAGTTAATTCATTTTGAAAGTTTATTTAAATAAATGATAAGTCTTATTAATTGCAAATAATTCGATGATCACTTTCCTACCCATTACAAACTAATATTATCTCTCGATAATAGTGAAGCCGTTCAAGTTGGGGTATTCTAACTACCTCTCAGACCTTGATCGACAACATTCTTATCTCAAGACAGATACAAGCTTGTAATTTAAAACTAAAACTAAACTATCTCCATAATCCAATATATTATCCTCATATCCATTTATCTTGGTTTTATAAACCAATTTGCTTTACTTTAAAACCCAGTTTCCATGTTAATTCCTTTTTCCTCATCGAGTAAACTTTTCAGTCTTATTAACCATTTGAATTCAATATGATTTTTATAACCCATATCTTACATTGGTAATTTCATTCTAATCTCTTTACTTACATTATACAACTATCCAATATCCTTTTCACTAATCCATTTAACCATCCCATTTATAATAGCCTCCATTTTAACTTGTTAAAATCTTGTCGAAATCTCCTCAATTACTTATAAACCACTTTTACCAATTTCGTTTGTAAGCTCAGATTAAAATCCTTTTATAAAACTCTTATTACACTTAAATCAAAACTTAATGTTAACTGACCACCTTTTAATTGAATTCCCGCTAAAATCATCGTTTATATCTCCTTGGGCTGAGAGTCCTTTATAAACTTATGTTTATAAAATTCTAGGATTCGTAACAAAATCCCTTTTGTATCCTTTACTTAGTTAGAATCTAATTATAACTTGATTTCCCTTTTTAAAAGGGATGCCAATAATTGGAAAAATAGCTTTAATTATTATTAATATAATAATTAACTTCATTATTAACCAAATAAAAACAGTATATTTCAATAATTAATCATTCATTAATTAACTTCATTATTAATTAAAGATTAAATCATTTTACAAAGGTTATTGAATAATAATTTATTTAAAAATAATTAAATAATTCAATAATCACTTAAAATTTTAGTTAATCGATGATTAACAAACTTCTACAATATCTGTTAAGTTAACAAATATTTTGAAATACAATTGATTGGATTAATTTAAATCAAATTAACCCAACCGTCAATTTCAAATTAATGGTTGATCTTTGTCAACCTTACGTATTAGTTAACTGTTAACTGATTTCCGACATCATTGCCTCTTTGAATTAATTAAATAACTTAATTAATTTAAACCATCAGTTAATTGTTTTATAAAAACAATTATTCCATTTTTCCAACTCGTAGATTATTTTATGACTGCTGTTGATAAATCTCGAAAATGACATTTAATTCTAATTATAAAATATTGCTAATCTCTATTAGAACATGATTATAATGTATAAATATATTTAAAAACTTCTTATTCATTTTTAAATAAAATAAACCCAAATCTTTAATTCAGTTATAAAATAAATTTTATAACTTAAAACTACGTCAGTATGCCTGACGGCAAAATGAGGTCTTGAAGACAATAAATTTTAGGCCCATACTGCCAACCACTATCGATTGATTAAAAACCACATCAACGATCACATCATTCAACCATCAATATTTGAAAAGGCTCAATGTCAATTTGGGGTTCAATCAATTCATGTGTAAACAGTATAAAAATAAACAACGCACATGATATTTTGAAGAATCCGGTCGGATCCCTCTAACCTGTTCTTCCCTGCATCACAGATTGTTATAACACTTCATGATAGTATATAATTTAAATAATATATTAATGACAATAATATAACTGACAGTAGCCATTAATACAACCATAAGCAACCAATTCAGCCAATCAACCAACATATATTTTTAGTGATATTATATGGATTTATCACAATATAGCAGTCCAGAAAAGTGTGAGAATTAACTCAACAATAAATACGGTTGACGGTTGATGCGTTATATCGTATAATTTTAAACTGGATTTTAAAATTACATGAATCTCCACCTGCACCCATTTCAGATCAAACCAATCTGTGCGCGTAGCCTTCGACGCCATGATCCCAACGAATCCTGTTTCGGTGAATTTCGTTATCATATGAATAAGTTACACGAATTTCAATACTGAGTTAAATTTTAAACAATACAAGTTAGTTAATTAAATAATTACTCCTTAATCAGGTTCATTACCTTAAATTATAGCTTTAACTAATCCACATCAGCTATATTAACTTGGTCGATGCGTCTAAATGAACAAACATTATATAACTAATTAGTATTAACTAAATGATTAACTAATTAATAAATTTTATCTTTAATTACCTTTAATAATGTAAGGCCATGTCAGCCCCCTTTTACTATTCAACGCGTTTTTCTTGGATCTCACTTCTGTAAACCCGATAAAACTTCTTCAACCATGAATGTATCTCGCTCCATAAATTCCGTTCAACCAAAACCCATATATTCCTTTCATTTCACAGTGCCTCCAGGAACCGAGTAAAACTTGCCCTCCTCAGTTCACTGCGGTTTACTGCATGATCCGTTTCCCTCCCTTCGCTAATATTTTCCTTGTATTTTTGTTCTTCAGTCCACGTAAATCCCACTACCACGCCCACGCAAATCCTTTCCTTTTCCATTAGTAAGCCTGTAACCTCTTCCATGTCATAATCATGTAATACTATTAACATCATACTGCTATCAACTTTTTCCCATAATCTCATAAGCCAACAACTCCGCCTCCTGTTTATTGATGCCAACTCACTCCTCCACGGCCTTGAACTCCGCCTTTGACGAACTCCACAAACTAGCACCCTTTGATCCAGTCGTGCTCTATGTATTGATTTTTAGAAGGTTGGTGGTTTTAGTTTTCTGGTTGGAATGAGCAATAAAGAGACAGCGTCGTTTTTGCAGGCTTCGAAATGGCACTCATTTTGTTTTATTTTTATTTTTATTATTCTTCCAGAAAGAAGGAGAAGCATGCGGTATGTATATATATTGTTTGAGTACTGGGTTTGGGGGTAAGAGAAATAAGAAGGTAGTGATGCTTTGAAGTTTTGTTCTCCATTTTGTTTACTGTGTTGGTTAGATAAGGAAGTGAAGGACTTTGTTATATATAGTTGGTTTGGGTTAAGATAAGAACAGTTTCAAATCTTTCATTTCTGCCGAATTAACCTAGCAAAACAGGTTTGAAGATATATTTTCCTTGCTGCTGAAGAAATGAGGACAATATGGATGTATATTTAAAGCTAAACCATCCAATTGTTTTGTAGAACACTGTCGGACGAAGTACGTATATATATTTTTAATTTGGCTGAACTTTCTTTTTCCAAGGGTACAAAATTTGGTGTTCAGATTCTCAGAGACCTATCTTTTAAATGGTGGTGCAAAAAATCAGACCAAGAAACGACTAAAGATATTTCTTTTCACATGGTTTAGCTGGATGAATAACATTTCAGAGATTTGCTGACTTGCTGCATGTGCCGCCATATTTTAGGCAGATTTGGATAGGGCCAAAATGGAGGAAAATCAGTTGTGATTAGGACACAAGCATGTGCGTCGATAGATGTGAATTTTCAATTTGTTGTGCTGAGTTTGTTTTTATATAAGTTATTTAACTGGTCACGGATCTCGGCTAGCGTTTGCTTGTGTCCCTACAAAAGAACAGTGACTTACGAAAAGATTTGAGTAAATATTATATTGGTTTTATTTCTTGGTTGTAGAGATCTGTACGAAGACCCCATCCCGATCTACATGGCTAGCTGAAGGCTACGAAGACACACCACTTTCAGCACATCTATCCTCTAAGATTCGCTAAGTTAGAAAAAAAATGATATAAGACTATGATAAGATGGGTTCGTACAAATACGCTACGCCGTGCACTGAGAATTTTCCGATCGATTTGATTTATTAAAAAAAAATTGTTGGGAAGGATACTAGTTTAATTATTTAACGCACAACTAATATTCAACATTTTTAATTCGTACGATTACATACAATGCCTGACTGAAATAAAATTTAATACTTTAGCATTCTCATTAATTTCCATTACGCTCCAGTAGCATGAATAACTATTGAGAAGCCATTTTGTTTTAAATTCCTAGTTAAACTATATGCTATTTATTAAAACTATTTATTATATTAAATAAAACGTTATAATTGATAAACGATTCCATAGCGACTATTTAAAAATTTGATTTGGACATAAAACAAAATGTACAACACGAAAAATAAATTTTTCTCTTCCATTAGAATAATATTATTCGAGAGATTCAGATGTTTCTTGTTTCGAGAAATTCCGACTCATATTGGATCCTGTACAGTCAATTAAAGTTCAAAACATCACATTACGAACTATCGCGCCATTGCAGCTCGTTTTATAATATAATTATAAATTATATGTTCAAATGTCGTTTAATAAACGAATCGTTAATATGATTTAATATAAACAATACTGAACCATTTTAAGCTGCCCATCCACATTATATTGCAAACACAACACTTTCCGACCGTTTGGAAATTAAAATATTATTTTATTATTTATATTAATAACATATTAAAAATAAAATGGTTAAATTCAAATCAATATTTTAAAAAATAAAATAATTCAAATAATTGGCCAGAAAATATGGGTCGTTACATTTGTGGAAGACCTCTAAATCTACATTCAATGTGTGAAAGGAGAAGGCCTCATTTGAAGGTAATATTCAACTTCAAAAATTGTAATTTTGAAAATCAAGATGAAAGCCAAGGGTAGAAAATTTAAATTTGAAAAAACAAAATACTGTTAACAAAATGAAAGTAAAAAGTTATATAATGTAAATATGAGTCAATTTTGTATGAACGACCTTTTTATATAAAACCGAACTATCTTCGATGGAAGTTATATAAGTTGAAAACCAACATGTAAAGCGATTGTAACAAAAGGAACAAACTGTCATGAATTGGGTAGCAAACTATTATTGGAATAAAGCAATCAATGGAAAGCAATCATTTACTAAAGACATAAACATGCCCAAAAGGAACACATATAAATAGGCAACCAAATATTTGCAATAATCGTAAAATTAAACAGTTATTGATAAAATGAAAAGCTATTTATTTTGTGAAAATCTTATTATTAAGAACGCGGTGCCTGATTTATAAGGCACTGAATGTATTGCAAGATGCATATTCAATTAAAATTAGTGACATGGTAAACAATAGGATCAATTCAACCAATGCTAAAAAAAATTTGACCCATTGTCCTTGCTCATGACTACATTGCCATTATAATATGCATTGTTTCATATCATGTTTATTTGTCGTACTTTACATGGTACAAAAAAGACTATTTGTGCATATCAAATTAAGGTGATTATTTGCTGACCATAACACATCAGCAAATGGAAACATGCATTTTTTGCTAATGGTATAAATTTTACTCTAAAGTGAATGCTCATATATGCCTACTTTTTCTGTATGTAAGTACAAGTGCTGCCAGATAATATGTTAAAGGGTGTTGTCTTGGAGTCACCACTTGATTTATTAACAACTGAATATAATCTTTGTATAAACACATTAGTGTTCGTCCAGTAAACTCAGTTTAAATCAAAATAAATATGGTTTGTTAGAAATAAATATATGAATTTAAATAACATAGATTGAAGCATCCACTAAAACAATCTGGATTCATATTATAGGGGTTCTACTGCTTATGAAATTGTTCATCATATCAAAAGCTCTATAGACCTATAGTTTTTTATCACAGTATATTTTAACTCCATTTCAAATTTATTATTTGTCAATGGACGAAATGATTTACAAAAACCATTTACTTGTACTTATTTATTTAGGCAAAGATCCAACTCTTACGTCATATGGTTAGCCTTAAATGTTACGGCTAAGCTAAAAGAGAGAATTTTCAAATTAAAAGTATTTAAAAATCCATTACAAATGATATTGACAAATTATGAATATATTTATTCGTTTTTGTTATCTCCAAGTCCTTGTAAGTTTATTTGTATAAACTCACTGATGCCTATGTATATTTATATACAGGCTAAAAAAATGACCAATAATACTATGAGATCTATAATTGGAATAGGATCATTAAAAATTTACCTAAGTATGAATAGACGGTCTCCGATTATTGTCACTCATCATTACCGAGCTAGGCAATCCAGCGAAATTCTCCATCTTTTATCCCGGATTCACATCACTGTTTTACCGCAATTTGAAAGAGTAACTATTATCATCACTCAGTTACAAATATGCGGAAATAAAGCAAATATTCATGACTTGGTGACAAAATCTGTTCAGTTGACTATTATACAGGTATTACTATAAGCAGAACATTGATTTTAAGCCGACATAATTTTCATTATGTTTACCTTCTCCGTAGAATAAATTCACAATTAGTTCAAAAAAATTGGCAGATAAGTAAACAAATGGACGACATGGAAATATGATAGAAAGATCACCTACAACCGATGACTTGTTGATGCCTTTAGGGCAATCGATGGTCGCTTGTGAAATAGTGGTAGCCTTAAGCCACCGATGATAGGGTGGAGAAAAACACAGCACAGTAATAGAGCGAGGCTTCGTTGAGAGTAAATCTAATCGTTTTCAATTAAGGGCTAGGTTGAAGATGAGGAGCAGATGGAGAAAAGTAACGAAAAAAGCTAAAGGAAAAGAGGGATGATTTGGGATGAGGGTAGAGATGTAGATTATTCGATTGGAGGAGGAAACGCTTTTTTCCGCATTCAATTTATGGGAGAGACGGTTGAGTTTAATTTAGTGAGGAGGCCTTTGAGCGCTCCTATGCAAACTCGGTAATTATAATATAGTATAGATTCTTTTCTGTTTCTTCCTCTTTTTTTCAGTTTCATTTTCATGTCTGCTCTGTGAACTATAGCCTGCGCATCATCATTCGAAGACGGCAACACACTTTGAATATGCCCCAACATTCGTGCAGTTTATATAAGACGAAACAGAAAGAGTAGCAAATGTAACTGAGAGACTTGGGAAATTAGAATATGAAGGTAATATAAGAAAACCCTAATTCGAATAGAGCATTTAATCTACTCAAACTGATTTCATTAAACAAACAGAAGCTGAGATGGGAACGATTCATTTTGAGATAAGGGACATACCGAAGAATCACCACAGGATGTTGTTACACGATGTTGCTCTGCTAGAATCGGGTCTAACTATTTGCACCCCATTGTTTGCTTTTCACCCCCAGTTAAAATTTTAGAATTTAATTTCCAAATTTACCCTTTAACAACTAATTAGATAATTTATCTAATGTTCTGCAACGATTAAAAAATAATAATATCAACCACATACATATATGGGTATTCGTCACTAAATTGCAAACGATAATTTAAAGTTTAAAATCATACATGATCTTTAAAAAAATTAAAGATAGAAATTACAAATAATGACTAAAAAATAAAAATATTGATTAAAACTTTAAAACCCGTACAATGAGCGATGTGTATCATTACGTATTTTGATACCGAGATGTTAGAAGTATACAGAAATTGCAAAAACCTAAATAATAAGTAAAAGTATAGATGATGTTGTTCAAATAAATCAACGTTCAGGTGGAGCTTTGATTATCCTAACCAACATTAGAGTTGCGCATTGGATTAATTTAACCAATGACGCCGTCTACAAGTGTTAATTAATTCAATTAAAGTTTTAAAAGGAGAGAGCAACAAAAACAAATTTCAAGTTGGAAAGTAAAAAAAACTAGTGAGAATGATAATGTAGTAAGTGAATTTTTGAATTAAACTGGGTGGAAAGAGAAAACATTGAGGTGCACATTTTATTTTCTACTTAGTGGGGAGTGAAGAGCAAATTATGGGGTGTTAATAGACGCACTCGCTAGAATCCAAAAGACGTTGCCAATGACAAACATAAATCAAGAATGGTAGGAAGAAAAGGAGGTGCTTAGGCAACATAGTAATTCCACAACTAAATTTTTAGGTCTGAATGTAAAACAAGGGGAAATGGGCGATGGAATAAGTGGTAAAAAAGAGATCAAAAAGAGAAGGGAAAAAAAGGAATCGTGGCTTTTGAGTTCTAAATTTTCTAACACCCATCCTCTGCCAATGCCACTCTTGAAAGCACACTAACTTTGGAGGGGCGTTAAACAAGGTAAACATGCATGCAGATATCACAAGACAGAACATATAAGTAAAACAGAGCAAGTAAAGCAGCGGATAAAACTACTATTTCAAAGCCATAGTCAAGTTACATCAAAGTACTGAGCCATTATTTTCCAACTACTACAAAGTCTAGAAAAACATAAACTGAAAACTGGAAATAACATAAGGTAAACTATCCCCAAAGTAGACATGGTACAGCCATAGCAAGCTCAAGTCCAAACCGTACATGAGCTATCCGGTAAGCAAGCTAAAGATCCAAGCTAGGTGCTAGTATTCCCACCCTGAGAACCTGGGGGGGGGGGGAACGGAAGAAAAGAGGCGAAAGAAAACGGGTCAGTCAAAAAGACTGGTAAGTCCTACCTACTATTAGTATAAAAACTAATAAAGTTAACTAGACATGTAAAATAGAGATGAAACATAGGATGATAACTGGCATGGTGAAAAGTTAACAAGATAGATCAAGTGTGGCATCGCATATACAAGGTTAAGTTGCACCAAGTGTACTAGTATTCTAATCCATGTCAAGGGTAAACAAGAAATGATCCCTTAGCCCAATGTTGGCCCAAACTCATGAGATGACCTAAATCAAGGTCCAACTACTCGGTCTAGTCGATCGGCTCCCTATAAGCCTAACTCGTCGTGTATCGGTGTCATACAGCCTAATCATGGAATGTAGTTGACTGTGCAAGGTCCACCCTAGGGTGTATCCAGCCCTAAGGTGTAAACCCCAGACACAATTCAAGCACGCACAGTCTAAACCTACCGGTGCCCATGTTCAACTCCGGACTTAATGTGCACGACCATGGTCCGCCTGAACTTAACTGGTGCACTATTCAGCCGTCTCTTTTGGTCTCTTACAATCAGTCAGTAATCGTGCCCCACCCTAGCCTAGTCCAGGGTATCCAGATACTCCCAAGTAGGTTACTGCTGAAAAGGACCACGTAACTAGGATTTTAAACGGGTTAAGTGTGGTTAACCCTATCCTAACCATGTATTGAGTTGGTCAAGTGTATCCAAGCAGTTCATGACTTAACCCTATCAATACATCGTGTTCAACTGGTTAAGTATATTCAAGTGTCCATGACTTAACCCTACCAATCCATCGTGTTTAATTGGTTAAGTATTCAAGTAGTCCATGACTTAACCCTACCATGTGGCATTAATTAACTTAATGCACTCCAACCTCTCACATTAGACTTTGTTGTGGTCACTAGTTAAGCCGGGCGGGTCCGGGTAGCTTTACACCACAACCTAGTCTAACCTCGGGTTTTAAGTGCGATATGACCAACTACTCACATTGGGTCCTATTGTTTGTAGCCACTAGTTAAGCCGGTTGGTTCCGTGTAGATTTATGCTACAAACTCAACCCAACCTCGAATTGGCCACTTTCATGTTTTCAACATGTCATGTCCACGTTCATGTTTTCAAGTATAATCACATGTCATATTTTCAAGGCATGTTTCATGTCATTAAAGTTTATCCATAACGTAACCCCATGCACGTAAGTTCGCATCCACACAAATAGATCAAAAAGGGGGAACATAAGAATATGACAAGGTGGGCATAAGATGGCAAAGTTTATCACAAGTTAAACATGGTGATATTTGAGGCCAAAGGGGGTTCAACGTACTAGCATATGGCCTCAATATGTATGATAGCATAAAAGGTGACTTGGCCTCAAACATATCAAATAGCATAAGGGTGATTTGGCCACAAGCATGCATAATAGCATAAGGGTGATTTGGCCACAAGCATGCATAATAACATAAGGGTGCTTTGGCCTCAAGCATGCATAATAGCATAAGGGTGCTTTGGCCTCAAGCATGCATAATAGCATAAGGGTGCTTTGGCCTCAAGCATGCATAATAGCATAAGGGTGATTTGGCCTCAAGCATGCATAATAGCATAAGGGTGATTTGGCCACAAGCATGCATAATAGCATAAGGGTGATTTGGCCACAAGCATGCATAATAGCATAAGGGTGCTTTGACCACAAACATGTATGATAGCATAATTAGAAAATAGATCTCAAAGAGGGAAATTAGAAGTATGACATAATTAATAAGGCTTGGCCACAAGTTAAACATGGTGGCATATGAGGCAAATGTGTTCATAAACTTGCATATTACATTATAAGCCTCAAAACATGCATGATATCAACTTTAGCAAGATAGGTGAAACATGGTCATAAATGACATAGGATGATAGCTAGTAATTCACATATAACATCATATGCAAGATAACATAAGGGTTATGAGAGTTTCTATGTTGCTTTATGCAACATTTCAAATCAAAGCTCATAGCTTTCTATGCACAAAGTCAAGGTGATAGCTTTACAAACATGCATAGGATGAATCCATGCATAACATGATAGAATCAAAGCACAAATCATACTTAGGCACAAATTCAAACTTACAACATGTCATATTTAACTTCATAGTTAGAATCTAAGAGTAGAATAGGGCTTACAATGCTATGAAGACTATAAAATAAAACAAGATTGAGACGAAGCCACACTATCAACACTAAAAAAAAACCCAAATGAATACAAGCTCCAAGTTGTCTTGAGAAACAAGAGGCTCCTTTGATTTGTATGAAGAAAGATCCTTGTTTTGATGAAGAAAGGTGGCTCTTTTACTAGCTTAGAACACTCAAACTTTCATGAAGAGGATGGAGGCCATGATATGAAGATGGAGGCCATGATCAAGGAGAATTTTGGCATAGTTTAGTTGTAGGAATGATTAATGAGGGTTTAGGCTAGGTCTTAGGGTCTTTTTATAGAAGTTAAGATTAGTTTTAGCCATAGGATTAACCCTAAATCAGATCTGAGCCATCATACCACGTCACTAGCCAACAAAGCATGTCTTGAGGAACAAGTCAGGGGCACCCAGGCCAAACTGGCCGACCACCAAAGTCGACAGGTGTGTCGACTGGGCAGTCGACACCACCTGGGGTGTGTCGACTCCCAAGTCGACTCCCCAGTCGACTTGGGGGTGGCGGGAATTTTTCCCGCCTGTCCTGCTCGGCTGAATTTGAATTCTGAATTCAAATTTGAACTGTTTTTGAACTTGAAATTTTTCTGAAAACTTCTATTGGCCATAACTGGGTCATACGGACTTCGATTTTCGAAAACTCGGACTCTATTTCGCGTATTTTTCCGAGATGAACGCAACGGCCCAGCCCGTTTCCCTTGATTCTGATTATATCATTTAATTCTTCCTTGATTTATGTTATAACTTGTTATTCAAAATACGGGTTGTTACATTCTCCACACCTTAAAGGATTTCGTCCCCGAAATCTTCAAGTTAGGAAGGACATATCCTACCATCCATCATCCATCTACTCAAAACATCATCCACGTGCAATCATTGTCCTTAAAAGATTCTAAATGCTGTATGATCATATGCGAAAGGTGTGTGTATATGTACTTATCTAATGCGAAAATCAGGCGGTTACTGATTCAGTAAACCTCCTTAATACAAAGTATGTTAGTGAAATGAGTCCATATGTATGCAAATTCCTAACATAATTCATAATCTCTACATGAGTGCACATAACATTCATCCATATGCAACATCCACATGATAGCATAACAAGTTTCAGCCATGAATAAGTATAAGCACTCATGCATATGCAATATGAAAGTGTGTGAGCCGATCTTAGTGCCTAATGTGTATCATGCATCCACGAGTATCCACTTGCAAACACTTGCAACCACTGGCAAACATCAAGCATAACATGTTTCAAATACATGTTTCATCCAAAGGGTTTCTACCTAAGGTTCTTAAAACAAGGTTAACGAGATAACAAGATAAACATGGATAGCAAAAGAAAGATATGCTACCTAGGAAAAGAGATTAAGAATGTACCCTCAAAAAGGAATGGATAAAGCCCACGCATCTTCTCCTCGGTTTCCCAAGTTGCATCTTCATCGGCTTCGCTCCACTGAACCTATGCTAACTTGACTTCTCGATTCCTTAATTTCTTGATTCCCGTTCCCAAGATACGAATCGGAGCTCACCCCAATGTTGCCTCTTTTTCTACCTCCATGTCTTTAAGAATACTTGGTTCAACTACCTCGGCTGACTCATGTAGGCACTTTCGGAGATGCGAGACATGAAAAACATTGTGCACTCCGGCCAGCTTCTTGGGCAATTCCACCTTATAAGCCATCTTCCTAACTCTTTCTATAATAGGGAAGGGTCCCACGAACCTTGGTGCCAGCTTCCCAACTACGTTTCGCAAAGGAGAAGCCTTCACGAAAACCATATCTCCAGCTTCGAATTCCAAATCTGTCCTTCGCTTGTCAGCATAGGATTTCTATCTATCTTGGGCCGGTTTCATCCGTCTTCTCACCAATTCAACTTTCTCGGATGTGTCCCTTATCCTGTCGGGCCCAAGTATAAGCTCATCCGTCATCTCCCACCAACATGTTGGTGACTTGCACAGCCTCCCATACAAAGCTTCGGATAGTGCCATTCCTATGCTTGCCTGATAGCTGTTATTATAGGCAAACTCTACGAGAGGAAGATGATCTTCCCACGTGCCACCAAAGTCAAGGATGCATAGCCTCAATAGATCTTCTAGTACCTTATTCACCCTTTCGGTCTGGCCATCCGTCTGTGGGTGATAAGCCATACTTAGATTCAATCGCGTACCCATCGCTTCCTGCAAACTATTCCAGAATTTGGCTAGCGAGAATTGGGTCACGATCGCTAACTATGTTAGAAGGAACTCCATGCAATCGCACTATCTCTCGAAGATGAACAGATGCTAGCCATGATGTGGTCCTCTTGCTCTTCAATGGAACAAAGTGAGCACTTTACGTAAGTCTATCAACTATGACCCATATCCCATAAAGCCCAAATAGTTTGGTCAACTTAATGGACATCCTCACCCCAACTATATAGGCGAGTCATACTCCTTATGGGGTTTGCAACAGAACTAAGATTGAGAATAGGACCGAGAGGATATACTTAAAAGATAGCATGCGAGTAAGCTCTACAGAATAATAGGGATCAAGGATATACTCTTAGAAAGAGATGTAATGCGCGTATCTAGTCTTCAATCTTCTAAGCCGCATTTTCTTGAGCTTAATCCTATCGTGCCTTGACCGTCTTTTAATTTCACAATTTCGTAGCTCTTAATTCCTATTTCCAAAATATGAGTTAGAACTCATTTCACTGTTGCCTCTCGTTCCACTTCCACTTATTCTTTTCCTAAAATACTTGGCTTCCACACAACTGCGTGCTCATGGTTTCATTCAAGCTTTACAAAATTTGTTAGTGAATCCTGGACCTCGTTTACATACTATACAGTATCCCACGCAGAAGAACTATCTCTTGAAAACAAGTGCCAATCCATGTTGCCAAATGTATTTACTAGGGTGATTTCTCTAGCCCATGCTTAAGTGAAATGGACTATCCGTCTTAGTGGCGAACACTACTCGATTGGATTACAAATTTCCAATAAAGGTGCCAAGGGGTTCTAGATAACTAATCATGACGAAACCCTAAAGGTCACACGAGACTTCGAGGGTATTACCGAGGCGAGTCATGAGCCTCGCAACCCTATGTTAAAAAACAAGAATGGCTCCATAATTGGACAAACAATCCATGCCCAAAATCAACCTGTATCCGATAAACCCGAGAACATAAGCGTTACACATGAATTCTACGCTCAAGATAGAGATTTTCAAATCCATACAAATTACAGATAGATGGGCGGAACCCTCAATTGGATTTGAAACACTAATGGGACCTCAACTAGACTAGTACTTAGGTGCAAACTTTCAACAAGATCAGAAATAAAAACTATGCGATGCACCAGAATCAAATAAGGTACGAACAGGGAAATCAGAAATGTAAACATGACTTTCTATAGAAACACTACCTCGATCAAAAGCTGGAAGAGTGAGGAGAGCCTGTAACTGCCCTCCAGAGGGTCCTGCTCGCCGAGTTTGCCTTTTCCATTGTCCTCGTTTTTTTGGGCAATCCTTACTATAGTGTCCAGACTCTCCACAATGAAAGCATTCTCCCAACTTCCTCTTCTTCTTCCTACAATCTTTGGCTATGTGTCCAACGATCCCACAGAAGTTGCACTTCCTTGTCTCCCTGGTCTTGTTGTCATTGCAGTTGTTGTTGTCCTTGCCTCCTTTCTCAGAATCTACCTTCTTGCCTTGAGACTCATTCAACTTGACTTCCTTCTTACAACTCTTATCTTCTTCTTGAAGCAGCGCCATATTTACCAAACTCTCGAAGGTCGCCCCCATGGGTATGTGAGATATGGACAAACCATGCAATGGCTCGTTCAATCCTAGAGCAAAGTGTAGGGCCTTCTTCTGAGCTGTGTTAACCAAGTCTAGACCGAACCGAGCAAGTTGATTAAACGTATCCACGTATTCCCTAACTGTCATGTCCCCTTGCTTTAGAGATAGGAACCTCTCCACCTGAAGGTTCTCTTCTGTTGATGATAGAAACCTCAGTCCAAACCTTCTCCTAAAGTCATCCCAAGTCTGAATTGGCCTAGTAGTGGTGGTGACTACCCACCAATATGCAACTTCCCCTTTCAACAGCCATAGCGCTAACAGATCTTTCCTATGGTCTTCTATATCAAAGATAGCAAAGAGGTCTTCAGTTTCCTTTAACCAGTTTCTTGCCTCAACAAAAGTCTCCGTCCCAACAAAATTCTTGCCACCCATCGCCTTAAAGTCCTTGCAAATCTTCGCGAAATCCGCTTGCGGATGCTGAGGAGGAGGAGGAGGAACCTCAGCTACGGGAGGAGGAGGAATGTTAGCCACGGGGGAAGAAGGAGGAATGTTCGCGGGGCCGACTTCATTCGCCCTTGCCTCCATGTACCTTCTAAACCAAATTGGTACTGGTACGCCCTCCAGAATGGCAAAATTATCGGCCATACTGAAACGAAGAAAAAGATAGATTGAGAACGAGGAAACAAAGGATAGTGCTAATGGCTTTTGGGGAATAGCCTTTTAAAATAAACTATACTTTTCTTGGAAAATACTTAATTGGTTTTGAAATTAGTTTTTCAAAAGGTAAGTTTTAAAAACCTTTTGCTCAAATCTTGTAAACCTTATGCTCTGATACCAAATGTAACACCCCTCCTCTGCCAATGCCACTCTTGAAAGCACACTAACTTTGGAGGGGCGTTAAACAAGGTAAACATGCATCCAGATATCACAAGACAGAACATATAAGTAAAACAGAGTAAGTAAAGCAGCGGATAAAACTACTATTTCAAAGCCATAGTCAAGTTACATCAAAGTACTGAGTCATTATTTTCCAACTACTACAAAGTCTAGAAAAGCATAAACTGAAAACTGGAAATAACATAAGGTAAACTATCCCCAAAGTAGACATGGTACAGCCATAGCAAGCTCAAGTCCAAACCGTACATGAGCTATCCGGTAAGCAAGCTAAAGATCCAAGCTAGGTGCTACTATTCCCACCCTGAGAACCTGGGGGGGGGGGGGAAACGGAAGAAAAGAGGTGAAAGAAAACGGGTCAGTCAAAAAGACTGGTAAGTCCTACCTACTATTAGTATAAAAACTAATAAAGTTAACTAGACATGTAAAACAGAGATGAAACATAGGATGATAACTGGCATGGTGAAAAGTTAAAAAGATAGATCAAGTGTGGCATCGTATATACAAGGTTAAGTTGCACCAAGTGTACTAGTATTCTAATCCATGTCAAGGGTAAACAAGAAATGATCCCTTAGCCCAATGTTGGCCCAAACTCATGAGATGACCTAAATCAAGGTCCAACTACTTGGTCTAGTCGATCGGCTCCCTATAAGCCTAACTCGTTGTGTATCGGTGTCATACAGCCTAATCATGGAATGTAGTTGACTATGCAAGGTCCACCCTAGGGTGTATCACGCCCTAAGGTGTAAACCCCAGACACAATTCAAGCACGCACAGTCTAAACCTACCGGTGCCCATGTTCAACTCCGGACTTAATGTGCACGACCATGGTCCGCCTGAACTTGACTGGTGCACTATTCAGCCGTCTGTTTTGGTCTCTTACAATCAGTCAGTAATCGTGCCCCACCCTAGCCTAGTCCAGGGTATCCAGATACTCCCAAGTAGGTTACTGCTGAAAAGGACCATGTAACTAGGATTCTAAACGGGTTAAGTGTGGTTAACCCTATCCTAACCATGTATTGAGTTGGTCAAGTGCATCCAAGCAGTTCATGACTTAACCCTATCAATACATCGTGTTCAACTGGTTAAGTATATTCAAGTAGTCCATGATTTAACCCTACCAATCCATCGTGTTTAATTGGTTAAGTATTCAAGTAGTCCATGACTTAACCCTACCATGTGGCATTAATTAACTTAATGCACTCCAACCTCTCACATTAGACTTTGTTGTGGTCACTAGTTAAGCCGGGTGGGTCCGGGTAGCTTTACACCACAACCTAGTCTAACCTCGGGTTTTAAGTGCGATATGACCAACTACTCACATT
Source organism: Allium sativum (assembly GCA_030737875.1). NCBI lineage: Eukaryota > Viridiplantae > Streptophyta > Magnoliopsida > Asparagales > Amaryllidaceae > Allium > Allium sativum. The sequence goes on along the minus strand of CM060918.1, from coordinate 793,188,920 downwards.
GGGTCCTATTGTTTGTAGCCACTAGTTAAGCCGGTCGGTTCCGGGTAGATTTATGCTACAAACTCAACCCAACCTCGAGTTGGCCACTTTCATGTTTTCTACATGTCATGTCCACGTTCATGTTTTCAAGTAAAATCACATATCATATTTTCAAGGCATGTTTCATGTCATTAAAGTTTACCCATAACGTAACCCCATCGCACGTAAGTTCGCATCCACACAAATAGATCAAAAAGGGGGAACATAAAAATATGACAAGGTGGGCATAAGATGGCAATGTCTATCACAAGTTAAACATGGTGATATTTGAGGCTAAAGGGGGTTCAACATACTAGCATATGGCCTCAACATGTATGATAGCATAAAAGGTGACTTGGCCTCAAACATATCAAATAGCATAAGGGTGATTTGGCCACAAGCATGCATAATAGCATAAGGGTGATTTGGCCACAAACATGCATAATAGCATAATGGTGCTTTGGCCTCAAGCATGCATAATAGCATAAGGGTGCTTTGGCCTCAAGCATGCATAATAGCATAAGGGTGCTTTGGCCTCAAGCATGCATAATAGCATAAGGGTGATTTGGCCACAAGCATGCATAATAGCATAAGGGTGCTTTGACCACAAACATGTATGATAGCATAAGGGTGCTTTGACCACAAACATGTATGATAGCATAATTAGAAAATAGATCTCAAAGAGGGAAATTAGAAGTATGACATAATTAATAAGGCTTGGCCACAAGTTAAACATGGTGGCATATGAGGCAAATGTGTTCATAAACTTGCATATTACATTATAAGCCTCAAAACATGCATGATATCAACTTTAGCAAGATAGGTGAAACATGGTCATAAATGACATAGGATGATAGCTAGTAATTCGCATATAACATCATATGCAAGATAACATAAGGGTTATGAGAGTTTCTATGTTGCTTTATGCAACATTTCAAATCAAAGCTCATAGCTTTCTATGCACAAAGTCCAGGTGATAGCTTTACAAACATGCATAGGATGAATCCATGCATAACATGATAGAATCAAAGCACAAATCATAATTAGGCACAAATTCAAACTTGCAACATGTCATATTTAACTTCATAGTTAGAATCTAAGAGTAGAATAGGGCTTAAAATGCTATGAAAACTATAAAATAAAACAAGATTGAGACGAAGCCACACTAGCAACACTAAAAAAACCCAAATGAATACAAGCTCCAAGTTGTCTTGAGAAACAAGAGGCTCCTTTGATTTGTATGAAGAAAGATCCTTGTTTTGATGAAGAAAGGTGGCTCTTTTACTAGCTTGGAACACTCAAACTTTCATGAAGAGGATGAAGGCCATGATATAAAGATGGAGGCCATGATCAAGGAGAATTTTGGCATAGTTTAGTTGTAGGAATGATTAATGAGGGTTTAGGCTAGGTCTTAGGGTATTTTTATAGAAGTTAGGATTATTTTAGCCATAGGATTAACCCTAAATCAGATCTGAGCCATCAAACCACGTCACTAGCCAACAAAACATGTCTTGAGGAACAAGTCAGGGGCACCCAGGCCAAACTGGCCGATCACCCAAGTCGACAGGGGTGTTGATTGGGCAGTCGACACCACCTGGGGTGTGTCGACTCCCAAGTCGACTCCCCAGTCGACTTGGGGGTGGAGGGAATTTTTCCCGCCTGTCCTGCTCGGCTGAATTTGAATTCTGAATTCAAATTTGAACTGTTTTTGAACTTGAAATTTTTCTGAAAACTTCTATGGGCCATAACTGGGTCATACGGACTCCGATTTTCAAAAACTCGGACTCTATTTCGCGTATTTTTCCGAGATGAACGCAACGGCACAGCCCGTTTCCCTTGATTCCGATTTTGTCATTTAATTCTGCCTTAATTTATGTTATAACTTGTTATTCAAAATACGGGTTGTTACAAATTTTCTCAAATAGCTTCTGCATCTTCAAAATAAAATTACGCAAAATATATTAGTATAGGTTCGATTTGAATGTAGTAGAATGGGAAACGGGCAATGGTAGAAGTGGTAGAAAGAGATCGGAAAGAAGGAAGGAAAAGGAAACACGACTTTTGAGTTGTAAATTTGTACGAACGTTTTGCTTCTACGTTTTCCTTGTGTAACTCTTCGGTTTTAACTGTGAGGATGGCTAAGAGCAAAGCATTTCATACTCATCTTTTATAATAAAGTATAGATATATAAATAAATATTAACAGAGCTTAGATTTGAAAACTAAATCAAAACATATTGAATATTTGAAGTGAATGTTATTGACTTAATATTTGAGGTGTATACTGTCTAATGATCATATCTTGATCCATGAAATTTTAAAATTCAGTAAGACTGTTTTATCCTCTATTTTAAGTCACAATGAATATATATTCATTTGATTTTAAAATGCATATTGTTTTGCATTTTACATTCTACTAGCTGCTATATGAATATAAATTATATTCATAAATAGATCTAAAATATAAATAAAATACTTGTAACTTGGCTTGTGTGTGTATATATATATAATACAAGTTACTTGACATAATATTTGTTCATACAATGTAATACATATGTTTGGTATGTTTATGAACATTTCGATATTTTTCTTGTTTTGTGAATACCACTGCAAATTTGATTTGAATTGGTAGTTGTATACATAAAGAATATAGTAAATATACCATGTTACAAATACACTATCATCATAGTGGATTCAACAGCATATTAAATTCAAGAACAAATTATAGTTTTAAACATTGGGCTTGACCCAATGATTAAAAATCATATGCAAGTTATTAGCTTTTACTCTGGATCCATTTTCATTGGCAGTTTCATTTTGATTTTAGAATTTAAAATGATATATGTATGTATATATATACACACACGCATATGTAAGTCGGTGTTAAATTGCAATTAGAACTGTTAAAATTCTGTAATAGTTTTGATTATGGTATCCAAAACCCTAATTATGATTGATACTTGAGAGCTATGTATTTAATTCCTAGATGCTAACTTGATTTAAAATAGAACCACTATGACTTGTTTTGTATGTCAGATTCTGCCTATCTGATCATTAGTCATTTATGTGCTTCTTAAACGTATATTTACTTTAGTAACTGTACATCTCATTCCTATTAGACAGGGTAGCAAATTAGCTGAAAAACTTAACACAGTATTAATGTTATTTTGGTCTATTAGTTTAAACTCAAAGCAGTTTGTATATTAAACTTACTTCGTGGCATGTCAATTCTGCAAGTACCCACTGTTTTCATAACTGAAACGTGTGCATATGTTTATTAGACACTAAGTGAATAGCTGAAATTCCTACATAATTTGTTTTGGGTCTGAGCTAAATACATGTATATATTTCATACCCAAAGAGCATGCTAAGTTTGATATTACGAATTAAACCAGTACATGATTCAAACTATTGATTCATTGTTTGGCTTGATGGTGTTTAATATCCCAAAATACTCGATTGTATCAGACAACTTAAGTATTGTGAAAAAGGGAATATTAATTCCTGTAAAAAAATTAAAAAAAAAATTAAACACCACATAGGGAACCTTTTATCCACCAGCATACAAATAAGTTTGTATTGCTTATATATATATGATATATATATATATATATATGTGTGTGTGTGTGTGTGTGTGTGAGTGTGTGTATTGTTATGTAATGACGGTCGTAACAAAGCCCCCTTCCTTGCACACATATGAGCTAGCACACAAATCGCATATAACAAAAGGAATCCCTGTTGTTACGTGCCTACCAACTCATATTTTTGCTCAACTCCTTCAATTTATTCCATGATGTGGGACTATTAATTCCAACCCGTCATTCCTCCTTAACAACATGCGAGGCATCCTAACATGTATGTGTGTGTTTGAATTTAAACAGTGATATATATGATTGATCTGTGTGTGCGTGTGTGTGTGTGTGTATAATCCATAACTACTGCACTGTTTATTTTCAATTAAAAGCTAATCTGCTAATACATGTGATTGTATACATATACATATATACATAAATATATATATATATGTATATATATATATGTACAGATTTAATCTTGCAACATAATCGGTGCGACTGAGCTTATGTACAAGAATGGGTAGACATGTTAATGAAGATCCATGCCAATTCCAAAAGGCATATCAGATTAGGCAGGTTCCAAAATTACGATTTGAAGTACTATGTATAAAGATACATAGAAAATTTTGACTGAATGTATTGAATTGTATATATATGTTTTAAATATTAGCATTGTGTCTAAACATGTAATGTTTTATTAGGATAGATCTGAATACTTGTAACAGGGTTTGACCCTACATAGTTTCAAAGTGGTTCTGTGTGTATTGTTTTAATTTGTCATGTTAGAACTGAATGCTTGTATATTTAAAGCCTGCGACATGTATAAATAATTTTGTTTTGAATTCAAGTTGTGTTTAAGATACATATTAATATATAAATCTCTATGTTTTCGAAGGTCTGGAAATGCTGCATATGTACACATGTTTTGTATGTGTTATAAATGTATAGTCATATATTGTTTTGAATATATCCAGAAGCTTTGTAAAAGTCATATGGTAATAAAATTGGTTAATTATAATTTCATATTAGATTTGAATAGAATTTCTAATACTAGACTAAAAATAACCAATGGTTTTGAAGTGTTCAAAAAGAATATATATAGGTATAATTGCTATATATATATATTATTGAATTTAATAAATATATATTATTTAAATCTACTTAATATTATGAATATTAATTACATATATTTGAGATATGTAAATAATTCTAATACTGTTTCCCGCTACAAATTATAAAATTCCCTTTAAAAGAAAATTTTGTTATATTAAGTCATGTTGAGGTCTTCCATTAATACACTCGTCAATGTCCAATCTCATTGGATGTAGGTAACACCAGAGCATTGTGCATCCTTTTATTTTGGTTATATGCAACAGAGTAAAAGTGATACTTGAATTGTATTATTGGGTCTGACTTAACTAAGCTGCATAATAACATTATGGCATCGAGACAACAACATGAATTATTCTATATTTTGAGCAAATGAATAATACTGAACAAAATGTTCATCATGCGATCCAAGAATTATAAACACGATACAATTGACAAAAGATGTCTACCTAAAAGGTTGTGTTTTGGGGATTAGCCAAAGCTAGGTCAAGGCATGACTAGATATGGATCTTAGCATACCATATTGTGTGTGTGTGTGTATATATATATATAGGGATGTTAATTTGAGTGGGAGCGTATTTTAGTTTAAAATATATACATTTATACATTTCTAGTATTAAATACTAGATATGGGTCACATAAATGTATGTAGATTGACATAAATTGCAAAACAAGTAGAAATCTGAGAAAAGGACAAGTGGACTTACGATTGGAAATGAAGCAAATGTTGCTGGATTGTCCATAGGAAATTGATTCTTGTTCAATATACTGGCTTAATTAAATAAATAAATAAATTGTTATTACGAAATTCCATATAAAATAAAAAGTATTATGAATCTTGTTTAGATAAGTGTGAGTTTCATTTGTAATAAAAAAACAATTGTTATTCATTTTATTTAAATGAAATATCATATGGAATTTCACAAATAGTTAATGATCTTTATAAATTCTTAACTATGATACTGAGCGGTTTAAATATAGTGATTTAAATCCAATAAACCTTTAGCATAGTCAACTAGCCAATATTAACAAGAAAAGCATATCAAAACCCTATAATGATGGAATTTTGAGATCATTTGATTTTGAATCATATGAAGAATGCAAATATGGTTTATTAGGAAAAATAACTGAATTACCTTTCACTTGACATAGTGATTGAGTGATAAGTATTGGGTCTTGTACATAATGATGTATATGGAGAAATGAATACATAAGCTAGAGGTAGGTTTTATTACTTCATTATATTTACTGATGATGTCAGTAGATATAGATATGTGTATCTTATAAAACACAAACAAGAATCCTTTGAAAAGTTCAAAGAATTCAAAAATGAAGTTCATAACCAATTTTGACAGAAAATAAATTCTCTTCGAATAGATCAAAGAGAATACTTAAGCCAATTATTTAATGACCATCCAGATGAGTTTGACATTGTTTCACAACTCGATCCATCTAGAACTCCACATTGGAATGGTGTGCCTGGAAGAAGAAATCGCATCTTATAAGATATAGTATGGTTAATGATAAGTCATATAGATCTTCCAAGAAATTAAATTTAGAACAATTTCATTTAATCCCTATTAAAATGATTTTAAAGACGCCATATAAGATATGGACTAGGAAATGTCCTAGTATGTCTAATGCGAAGATTTGAGATATAAGGCGTTTATTAAATGTCCTTTCTCTGATAAGATCAGACCCAAATCAGATAATTATTTTGTGGAATATCCAAAAAAACAAATGTATATTATTTCTATAAATCCTCTGAGAATAAAATGTTTATTGCTCGAATTGGCATCCTTTTAAAGGAGAACCAGTCTCTAAGATACCAACGGGAATGAAATAGAATTCGAAATGTCTCGAAAACCACAAAATACCATTGAATCTTGTATAGACAAGAAATTAAGTGGGAGTGACACAATAAGTCTAATGTTATTTGATAACACATTAATTATTTTTTATTATGTTAGTTTTTATAACAAGAAATAAATATTGATTCTAAGAAAGAAAATGTTTGGATTAAGAAGCTCATAATTGAACTTAATTCATTGTTGATCCAATGATTTACATTGAGATAACAATGTGGCAATTGCTCAGGCCTAAAACCTTAAACTCAATATCAATCCAAACAAATATTTAAAAAATATAATTCTTATGTGAAGTTGTTTACATAGGAAATAGACATATCTGCAAAGTTGCAAAAGTTGTAATGTTGTAGGCCTACTGAATTAGACTATGTCGCAACAGAAGTTTAATGGTCACACTAGTTTCATGAGTATACGATACGTGAATGATTGACTCTAATGCAAGTGGGAGATTGTTATAGTTTATGCCCTAGAGGCAATCCATTTGATAACACTGTTGATGTTATTATTTTATTTGGAATAAAATATTCTGTTATGTTATACATTTACTGTGTACGTAATATAAATATTAACATGATGAAAGTCCTGAGAATAATAAAACGGATTTGTATAATTCAAGTAAGTGACTTGAACTTGAGATTATATAATATTATAAGTATTATTATTCTTAAATGCCCCTAGTCAAGTTTTATTGTTTACATAGGACAACAATAAAACATTGAGACTAGTATGTTGATTGAATGATGTTCAAATCTCATTGATCATTAATATAGGTGATATTAATGTCAAGACATAAATATGTATTGGAGAATATCATATTTGGCTGACCCAACATGAGAAAATTACATGGAATATAATTAACAGTATCATAAGTTATTCTCATAGTGACAGTGATGTAATTGTCCTCAGACCTGAAATCATTATAATTTTATTCAATGATATTTGTGTTTTGATATCATCTAAAGTTACTTATAACAGAGTATACGATAACGGTGATTATTGGTTACATCTCGAATCGAATGAAAATTATGAATGACCTAGATGGAGTTTAACCCTACTATATATTTATGGTGATATCCATGGGCCTCTTGATTGAGTCAGACTATGAAATGCATGGCTGCGCTCAAATATTCATTTGTTTTATATAGTCTACTCAACGATCAAGATAAACAAATTAAATTATAAAGAGGGTGATACGTTCCATGCCTCGAGTATAATCCTGGATATATTGGTTAAAAGGATTATATTACATTGATACACTGGTCATAGAAAAGGTTGTATCAAATTGATGATCTTATTATAAATTAGGTAGCAATGTCGTATTGCTAGATGCCAATCACTTTTTATGATTTTAAATATGATTTAAAATCATTGCCAACGTTGTAATAACCTATAGGGTCACACACTTAGAACATTATAAAAGGAAAAACCATTTAGTTGGGTAAATAAAATATCAATTTGTTGATATTTTATCTGATATTGGAATTAATATAATAGTTGGTTCCTAATTTTAGGAGTTCACGTTTATAAAATAAAGGTACGTCCTTATTTTATAAAACACGGAAAAACTGACTATGGACAATTCATTTCTTCCAATTTGAAAACCCTAAATACAAATGGAGGCTAGAAACTTTATTTTCCTTTGTCTGACGATGATCAGGAGGCCGTTCGTGAGGTGTGGCCATTGACGCAGTAATGGATTCGATTGACCTCCAACCCCAATTTAGATTCGTGGATTCAACACGAATTTGGTAAGATTTAATTTCGATTTACTATTTAATCGCAAGATCTGGTAATAAATAGATCAGATTTATAAATTTTAAGTTACGATTTGATCGAATTTACCTAACAATTACATCTCAGCATGCCACATTGTCAATCAATACTATACCATACCATTGATTTTTACCAATATATAACCTTTAAGCTCATACGTCTCAAAGAAGGGTGTTAAGCAAGAGAATAAATTCTCTGCCACCAAACAGATATATATTAAGTAAAGATCACCGAATACAACACAAAGTACAATGTCAGACATACAATCCATGTACAAGTCCGTTCTGAGTCTGAATTAAATAGGAGGCACCATATTCCTCATCCCATATGTCCAATACAGGAGAGAGGTCCTCGCATATCCGATCGATTTTGTAAAGACCCGGAAATTCGAACACTTAATTTCCGAATATCGTGACAATTTGTAATATTGTTAAATGTTATAAATGTGATATTATAACCTTGTTAAACATCATTTAATTAGTAATTAATGATTCTAAACTCATTTCGGAAAAATGCTTTCAAAAATATTTTTTATTAGGAAAATGTCGAAATGTGACCAAAAACCGTTTTATCGATATATAGCTATTTTCTCAATAAATGTAGTTGAAAGTTTTAGCGAATGTCTAATTAATCATTAGAGAAGTAATTAGCAAATAAAAATATTTTTCATATTTATTGTTAACTATTTTGATGATGTCATCATTTAAAAAAATGAGCATTTAGGGAAAGTTTTTGTATTTTGGGTATTTAAATATTCAAATAAGTGCTTTATAATTCAGAAATACTTGTTTTAACTATTTAAATAAGTTAATGAATTTATTTCCAAGTTTTGTTTACTTAAATAAATAATTTGATTGAGAACTATAAATGGATTGAGTTTCAACTTTCAGATTTACAACCTGTTGTTGAACAGAAGTTGTTTCAGATCGTTGCAACGTTTTTTTGTACATTTATACACATGCGTATACATATGTATACGAGTATAAGTATATGCATAATTAGTCACATCAAGAGTTTAGAAATATCCTAAGTGTATGCATATAAGTTCCTTATATGTATATAAATGAATGCTTACTTCTTAAGTCTTTGAAAAAGCAAACTTACCATCTCTTACACACCTTTCACTTCTCTTACACACCATCCGTTCTCTCATTAATGCTATTAGGGTTTTAAGGGTACTTTAATCTTTTCCCATCCATCTTTCTTTTCCTATATAAGGAGGGGTATGCCTTATCTTTTCATTCACAAAATTCCTAAGCATAATGAAGCTCCTTTAATGGCTTCTCTACTTCTTCCTCTTCCTTACTAACTTTCTTAAACTATACTCAAAGCAACTCCAAATCAACTCAAACTTTGAGTGAAACCTTCTTACATCATTACAAGACCTTCTACCAAGATAGAAGTTGAAAAATCCAGGACCCTCTCAATTTCCATCTTTGGCCGTGAGCTATAAAAGGAAGGAAGCAAGGAAAAGCAAGGAAAGGAAGGAGGTTGCTAGCTTGGATCTTTGTTCTTATTCTTGGATCTTTATTCATATTCTTGGATCTTGGATTTTCTAAGGATTAATGTGATTTTACTCACTACTTAGAACATCAACCATAAACCCTTTTGCATGTCTTTAACTATAAAAAAAGTTGCTTGAATGTTGGTAACCTTTGTTAAAAATGTTTACTTGATTCTTACTTTAAAAGTAAGCGACATATGTGATCTATGTTAATGGATTGGAATGGACTTTAATGGAAATAGAATTTGATTTGAATTGATTTGTATAACAAGTGGAATGGACTTGAAATAAAGCACATAAGGATTGGTAGGGAATTGACATATTGTGGACTTGAACTTGAAAGTGCACTTATAGCGATAGTAGCTATAGATGCAGTTTGAGTTGTTGTGTTTTCAACACTTTGTTTGTAACTTTGTAATGACATTCTTAGTGATTTCTTATCATATTTAATCTTGTTTTACTTGTATGTTTACTATCTTAAGTTATTGATTAGTAAAATGCTAAGTAACCCATTGAAAATGACCAAAACTAAGTGCAAAACTACCCGTTTCCCAAATAAAACAAAGGCAAGAAAGAGTTATGAATTGCTGAACCTTGTCATGATTAAGTCAATAGATTAAAAGGTAACTGATAATGCTTAACACTAATAAGCCAACGAAGTAGGATTATCTATTTGTGAGAGTTAAGATTGATGTCGGGTAGGGACGGAGTAATAGAGCTCAAACCTACCGGCTTCCCTCTTGACCGAGGAATAGATAGGTTGGGAATGTCGAAAACGTGTTAATCATGTTGATTACTTACTTGTTTATTGAATATCATGATCATTGTGCTTAATTCTAATAAGCCGGCGAGTAGGCTTATCTATCTTGAGTGTCAAGTATGGGGTGTCTAGGCAAGGGGTGATATGCAACCAGTGCTCTTACTTACCTGGCCTCATTCTTTACCGAGGGATAGTTAAGCTGATAATGTCGGAAACAAGTTAAGTGTACGAAGTGTGATTTCTATAAGAATAAAATGGTTTTGGGCTTGTCGTGACAATGTGTTAATTACATTCATCTTTAACCCTATCATATTATATCATCGAAGTAAATATAATTGAATCTTTAAACGAACATTTAAAGATAATTATAAAAGGATTAATTTTGGGTTTGTTGTAAACAATGTTTTAGCAACACTCGTTTTTGAACCCTTGGAATGTAGTTAAAGTGGAATATATAGTTTAATGGTTCTGAATATACTTAGATCTTTAATAATTGATTTTAAAAATAGAAACAAGTATAAGAATCTTTCAGAATAAAGATACTGAATAAGATGTTTAACTTATAAAAGATAAGAGGTTCTTTATTAAACAATGGTTTTAACCTATTTGATTATATTTTAGGAAATCTTAGAAGCGAATTATGTATATATTTATGCTGGAGGGATAAGTATAAAAATACGTTTTGAAGTATTGAAGTTATAAGGGAAATCTTAGAAATGAATTGTGATTATTCTTATACCGGAGGGATATGTATATTAAAACCCTTTTTAAGTAGTAAGGCAATAAAAGAGATAGAGAATTAGTAGAATATATACATATACACCTTTTATATGTACAAGTTGAATATATACACTAGGATATAAAGGAATACTAATCGAGTATGAGTTATTGATTAATAAATGATGTCTTATTAATAAGTGATGTCTTATTAGATAAGTGAAGTCTAATTTGACAAATGAAGTTTTATTACATAAAATAAGTTTACTAATAAAGGAGTATTAGTCAATGAAAGATTAATTAAATGGGAAAGGGATTAAAAGACGTTTATATGAGTTAATCGTGATTCAACTGTTATCATTCTTTGTGACATGAAAGTAATTTAACCATTACCATGCTTTGTGACTTGATAACGACTTAACTGTTATCATGCTTTGTGACCTGATAGTCGGTTTATCGACTACAGAACTTGACCTTAAATCTAGCAACTTGTTTTGAGGAGACCGGGATTGGTAAGTGTTCTACTTATCAAAATCCACTTCAAAACTAGTATACGGGTTCTATGTTTTGGAAGCGGTTGTAAAGTGAAGGCCATATGGCGATTCGAGGTCTATTGAGATGCTCGAACACATATAGTGATTCTTATATCTGTGAAAGGATCCGTGTGTGATTCCATGATCTGTTGATGTACTGGAATCCATGTTTGATTCCGAGATCTATGAAGGAATCTATGTGTGATTCCAAGATCTATTGAGCTGTGGGATTCCATCTGGGAATTCTTGTTATGTTCAAGTAATAAAGACTCATGTGAAAGATGCCGAATGAAACATCGACATCAGAAATGGCTAAAAACAGAGTAGGAGCACAATCTGAGGTTTTGCTAACCTACGGCAGGATATATTGACTCCATATCTAGTGTATGTGTTAGCCCTCTTTTTGGCACTAATCTCATCGGGCCAAAACCAAAGCCCAAACGCACAACCAAATACGAGTCGCGCTCCAAGAGGCCCATCAGGGGCGCTACATCAAGAAATGGTATATCGGCCCAAATCCAACTCAGTCAGATTGACTGCACATTACCTGAAAAATCGCTCACCAGGGCGACCGAGTTTCTCGCTTCCAGAAAGAACTCATCGACGATTATCTCGGGCCAGAGTGGAAGATTTCTACATAGCCAGTCCACTTAATATCCCGACTTCCAAGGAGATAAAGGCGGTCAACCATATGCGGACAAAGCTCTGCTTTTGATATACCTCTCCACGGATGCCACGTCAGCCACAATTTTCGAGGATACTATTTATGAGCAGTGGAATCAGTCTTCCAGCCGCAATTCGAGCCAATGGATGGATTCCACGTGTCTGGACCTTCCCGAAATGGCCGGACCATTCGCAACAGCCCAAGCAACATTCTCCACCTATAAATACCTCCAAGCTTAAAGAGAAAAAGGGGGACTTCTTTTTGCCAGACGACTTTCTTCAAGCTTTTCATCTCTACTCTCCTCCAGAATCTTAATCTCTCAAAAGGAAGAAAGGAAAATAGTCATTTTCTTTCTTCTCTCCAAATAGAGAAAGCATTGTACTTGTAATCAAAAGAGAGAAATAATATATAAAGTGGACGTAGGCACTGTCTTTGCCAAACCACTATAAAAATTCTGTGTGTGCTTCCCGTTCTTTTACCTTTTTAATGCATTTTTATCTTTATTCGTGTGTTGATCACGCGATTGGGGGTTGATCATCACTAGTGTCCAATTTTTGACGTCAACACTTTGGCGCGCCAGGTGGGGGAGCGCACCGGTACCGCCATCGAGCTCCTGCTTATCTCAGGTCATGGCAAACAAACGATAGAAAGATGCAACATCCTCTCGTCCCACAAACGCCGATGCAGCTAATGCTGGTGCTGCAGAAGCAAGCCACGAAGTTTCTTCTCATGATAACATGTCTCGATTCCTTACTCTGGACGATATGGATAAAATCATGGTCGAACTCAGAGACCATATGACATCTCAGGGTAAAGTCCTCGAATGACAGCAGCAGTTGATGGATCACCTTCTCGGTCGACTGGAAACAGGGTTGAACGCTTCAACATCAATTCCTCCATCGACCGAAGATGGGGCAATAACCGATCTTCGATCTGCACGGAATCAGGCCACTGATCAGCCTACACCTTTATTTCATCCTGGTTTGGTTCCACCAACCAATCGATCCCAGCCGACAATATCACTTCCAGCAACCAGCGCGGCTACAAAAACAGAATCTCAAGAGACAGGCGACCAAGATCTAGGTCGTCTGGTAAATATGCCTCCACTCTTTGGAACATCTCGACCTACCGAATCAGTCGAGCTACCCCCGGGTCCCTCAGAATCAACGCCATTCCCATTACAACCCGGGATCTTGCCGCAGACTAGTCTAACCACTCTTCCTCTTCAACGAAGAGTAGGAGTAGCCTTCCCTTCGAACGAGGGAAGCCACCTGTTATCAATCTGATCGATCCAAATGAATATGGGTCGGTTTTAAGCGTTTTGAGAAAGGGGTCGGTCCTGTCGTTATTAAAAGGGAGCGGTCGTAGCATAAGATTCCTGGTCGTCCTAAAGTTGGTCGCTTTCAGGTCGCTTCAAACACGAAGTTGTTTCGGTCGTTCCAAAGAACTAAAAGCTTCTGGTCGCTCTGAAGGCCAATAATTACCGATCGCTCCAAATATTCAAGATAGTTGGTCGTTCTAAACATACCAAAGCTCTTGATCATTCCAAAAGTACAGAAGATTCTTGGTCGTATCAAAATATAAAAAGAAAGTTGGTCTCTCTAGCGCTGGTCGCTCCAGAAGCCAAAGGCTCCTGGTCGCTCCAGACTGCTAAGGAGATCTGGTCGCTCTAAAATGCTGAAGAGCTCTGGTCGCTCCAGAGGCCAAAGATTTCTGGTCGCTCCAAATATACAAGGTATCTGGTCGTTCACTAGCTCCTGGTCGCACCAACGAGCTCCAAAGCTTCCTAGTCCGTTTGTTCCAAGACTCCTGATCGGTCTGCCCTACATTGAAGCCATTCAGATCGCCTTTTTTGCTTTCTGATCGTTTTTTCTTCTAAATGAAGCCTCCTGGTCGTCTTTTCTTCTGGCGGAAGCTCCTGGTCGGCCAAAGCGCTAGAAACGACCTGTGATGGCGTGACAGCTGGAAACAACTGGTGACAACTTGCAGTGGCATTTCCGTAAATACCGAAAATACCGACCAGGCCTCTGAATACAAGATTTCAGCCATTTCTCCGCCTATAAATAGGACCCTACCTCCATCATTTGGGGGGGACTTTTCGGGAACTACGAGGAGGTGCTGTCTAATTTCTTTCGGGATTTCTCCAAGCATTCTTACATCTCTTCTCTATCATCGATCATAAATCTATGGAGCATTGGAGCATGTGGAGCATAGCTTTCATGGAGGAACAAGCATAAGCATTCCACGCACTTCTTCATTTCTTCTTGATCATTCACCCAAAGATCTAAGGAGCTTTCATCCATGGCTTTCATGGAGGGATTGGCATAAAATACTTCAAGCTTTCATCCATTCTTTCAATCGGTCGTAAGGACGAATGCATGTCAAAGGACCTTGTATGAATGTATAATGGAGAAAATGTTGTAATCTTTTGGTTATTAATGAAATCCAATCTTCAAAGTGGGCGTAGACTCGAATAAGAGTCGAACCACTATAAAATTCTTGTCTTCTTTCTTTATTTTGATATTTTGGTGCTTTTGAATATTGGATATGGCCTCACATAACTCTAAAGGTTTTCTAACACCCCGCCTCTGAAAAGGTGACGTGCTTTCTAAGCATCTCGCCTCTGATTAGGTAACGTGTTTAGAAATACCATTTTGGTTGTTATACCAATTTTCGGTATCAACAATTAGGCACCCACCGTGGGGCCAGATCTACTTTCTGGCATCAAATACACTACGAAGATCTTGAGATCTTGAAGCTAAGCCTTAATATAGCTCGCTCCAGCTTGCGATTTGGACCTTCTGACGGATTTTCTGCAAAGTTCAAGTTGCTTTCTGAAATAATGCCGCCAAAAGCAAATAAGGAAACTAGAATTAGAACCTCTAATGGAGAAAATCGGGATGAGACCCCCGTGGCTAACCGATTTGAAGTGGGAGAGACATCTAATGGAGGTGCGAATGTCACGAAAGGTGAGCTTGATCAAGCCGTTGCTGGCATGACACAACAGCAGGAGATAGCTAATAAAGCCATCATAGCAAAACTGGACTCACTGTTTGCTCTTCAAGCTGCTACGACAAAGGTGGCTACAAAACGTGCTCATGCGGAGGATACTGGCTCTTCCTCTTCTAATCCAAATCGGGAAAATTCTGTCCAACAGATCTCCGATCCTGATAAAGGAAAGCATGAGGCTTCGAAGCAAGTTGATCGGAACCGCAACGCAGGGATCACTTCTCATCAAGCGGCCAATTCTGCCAAAGGGGCACTTTCCAACCAAGAAAGGCCAGGGCCCCTAAGTCGCAACCGCGATGGTTTGCTCAAGCAAGCCTCCAATCAAGACAAAGGTGTCCGCCCCGCAGATAGCCTCCCTGAGAAGGAACGCCTCAAGAAAATGGTCCAACAGCTTATGAAGGAAAGCCAATCTCGAAACGATAATGAGGCTGAATGGGAATTCGCACCGTCCAAAACCCCCCTCACTGAAAGGATTAAAAATACAACTTTTCCACGCAAATTCAAACCTCCTTCAATCCAAGCTTATAACGGGACAAGCGACCCCAATGTGTTCTTGTTTCGATACGATCAACACATGGATGGGGCACAAGCAACTGACGAACTTAAGTGCTTGTACTTCCCGGTGTATTTGGAAGGGGTTGCGTCATTATGGTTCACAAGGTTGCCTCCCCGATCTATTGATGATTTTGCCACATTGGAAAGATGCTTTCGAGACCAGTTCCGCCTCCAAACAACAAAGGTCAGAGATATCATGTCCCTCAATGAACTAGAACAAGCTCCTGGTGAAACGATAAGGTCTTTCTTGAATCGTTTTAATGCTGCTGCTGCAGAAGTAGGGACCTAAGAGCCAAGGCTAATTCTAATGGCCTTGAAGGGGGGCATTGATAAGCTGTCTGAGTTCGGAAGGTGGCTAAAAAGAAAGAAACCTGAGACGCTAGAGAAAATTTATGACAAAGCCAAGGAATACATGTGTCTTGAAGACGATCCTATCTATTCCATTGGCAATGTCAAAGCTAAGGTGGTCCCGGAAAGAAAGGAAGCTCCCAAAAAGAATAGTCAAGAAAATTTTGGGGAAGGTCAAAAGAGAGGAAGCAGTAATGATGCTAGAAATGATAAGGATTCCAAGAAACGTCGTTTCTTCAAGCCAATGGATTTTACTCCGTTGAATGATACAATCGAGCACATATATATGGCAACGAAGGATGCAAAGGGCTATCCGAGCCCAAAGCCAGTAATGGTGTCCGAAGAAGCTGCAAACTCAGGGAGGTTCTGTCGATTTCACAATCGACCGGGACACGACACTAATGAATGTCGACACCTGAAAAACTTGATTGAAGAATTGATAAGGCAAAATCGTCTCCAGGAGTATGTAAAGCGTTCATCAGATACCGAGACTGCCCAGGGGCAGCAGGTCCATCCAAGTCAAGACAGAAGAACACCTGCGAATATTCCTCGACCTGTTATCAATATAATCAGTGGTGGACCTCATCCTGCAGGGGATACTTGGGAGGATATGATCAGGTATACTAATGAACCGAGAAGCGTTCTAAAAGGAGACGGTTTTGAGGTGTGCAATAATTCTCTTCGTCGAAAAATGCCTAAAACATCATGTGAAGATGTTATCTTCCGGGATCGGGACTCCGACGGAATGTTGGTTCCAACTATTGACCCAATGGTGATCACTATTGGCTTGGGTCCAGCAATAGTAAAGAAGGTGTTGATTGATAACGGAGCATCCGTGAACGTTCTATTTTACAGTACTTTCTCTAAAATGGGTCTATCCATGGATAATGTGCGAGCTAGCAAAGACAAAATACACGGGTTCACTGGCGTACCAACTCAGCTAATAGGTGTGATTGATCTCCTTGTCGAGCTAGGAGAGGGAGAGGGCAAGTCTCCATGATACAATCTTTTGTTATAGTTGACTCACCTTCAGGGTATAATGCATTCTTGGGAAGGCCAGCACTTGCCGACTTCAGGATAGCTCTTGCTCCGTGGTGCTTGATGATGAAGTTCCCGACTGCAAATGGGGTGGGAGTTATCAAAGGGGATCATCAGGAATCGAGAGAATGCTATATGGCAGAACTGATTGAAGCTCGGAAATACGAAATTCAGAAGGATGCGGAGACTCCTCTCTGCATCCATGAAGCTCCATTATAGCAATTAATGACCTCCCCCTGCGCTGAAGCATATAACGACATGCAGGAAGATATGGACCCACGAAAAATCAGTGCAGGGGATGAAAAGGTAGCACCAGCTGAAGCTACCATTTCCATAGAAATCCATGATGGTGATACAGATAAGCTAATAAAGATAGGCTCCCAATTGACCCTAGGCTGCAAAAGGAATTGGTTAGTTTTCTGAAAGCAAATTTGGATGTTTTCGCTTGGAGTCACTCAGATATGTGTGGGATACCTCCAGACGTAATAGTGCATAAGCTGAATGTTGACCCCAATGTGCGCCCGGTGAAGCAGAAAAGACGGATGCAGGGCCCAGAAAGGTCTGAAGCTTTGAAAGATGAAGTGGATAGGCTATTGAAGAATAATTTCATTCGAGAATCCACCTATCCTAATTGGGTGTCCAATCCGGTCCTTGTGAAAAAATCAAATGGCAAATGGCGAGTGTGTGTTGATAATTCTGACTTGAATAAGGCTTGCCCAAAAGATAGTTTCCCCTACCTCGAATTGATCAACTTGTTGATGCAACAACGGGGCATGAACTATTGTCTTTCATGGATGCATATTCTGGATACAATCAGATTATGATGCACGAGCCAGACCAGGATAGTACCAGTTTCATAACTGATCGCGGTTTATATTGTTATAAGGTAATGTCGTTTGGTTTGAAAAATGCAGGTGCCACCTACCAACGCTTGGTGAACGCGATGTTCAAAACTCAAATTGGAAAGACTATGGAGGTTTATGTTGACGACGTGCTGGTAAAATCCAAAGAGGCAAAGAATCATATAGTGGATCTTGATGAAATGTTCCAAATCCTGAGGAGATACGGCATGAAGCTCAATCCACTTAAGTGCTCGTTCGGCGTAGCATCAGGAAAATTTCTTGGTTTCATGGTAAATGCTCGGGGCATTGAAGCAAACCCAGCACAAGTGATTGCTTTACGAGAAATGCAAGCTCCATGTACTAAGAAAGAACTCCAATGCTTAAATGGCAAGGTAGCAGCATTAAGCCGCTTCATCTCAAGGGCAACGGACAGGTGCATTCCCCTATTTGATGCATTAAAAAAGGAAAAGAAAAGCTTCCAGTGGACTCCCGAATGCCAGCAAGCATTCGAAGATCTCATCAAGCACATGGAATCCCCTCCGATGCTATCGAAGCCTAGGGATGGAGAAAGCTTGCTCTTGTACCTTGCAGTGTCATCCCATGCGTTGAGCGCAGCACTCGTTAGGGAGGAAGACAAAGTCCAGTGGCCAGTATACTACATTAGCAAAAGGTTTACCGGGGCAGAGATGAATTATCCAAGGATAGAAAAGCTTGCATATGCCTTGCTCATCGCATCACAAAAGCTCAGACCCTATTTCCAATCCCACTCTATTAAAGTCCTTACTGACCAACCCTTGAAACAGGTATTGTTCCGTCCAGAAACTTCGGGGAGACTCCTGAAATGGAATATTGAACTCAGCCAATATGATATCACTTACTACCCCCAGAAAAGCAATAAATGGGCAAGCTTTGGCCGACTTTATCGCTGAATTCACTGACAGGGGAGAGGAAATGGAGGAAACTAACGAATTGGCCGTTAGGTGGAAACTTTTTGTTGATGGCGCTAAGAATGAATATTGTGCTGGGGCAGGGATAGTATTCGAAACCCCAGAAGGACGACATGTATGCTGTGCTCTGCGATTTGAATTCCCCATCACCAACAACGAGGCTGAATATGAAGCGTTACTTGGAGGATTGCGGGTTGCAAAAGAATTAAGCTTGAAAAGTCTACTAATATTCAGCGATTCACAGCTAATGGTTTCTCAAATCAAAGGTGAATTCCAGACTAAGATGGGAAGGCTTCCGACATATCTGCTTAAAGCCAAAGAACTTCTCGACAACTTGGAATATTATTCTATCTCCCATATTCCCCGCAGAGAAAATTGGAAGGCAGATTCCTTATCAAAGCTGGCTAGCACCGGAGATCCTCAAATCTTCGATCTAGTTCCTGTGGAAGTATTATCTAGTGCCAGCATTGAGGAATCTGATATAGACTGGGTTATGGAAGCAACCAACGAGCCCGACTCGTGGATGACCCCTGTAAAAAACTATATACTTCACGGAACACTTCCTGAGAAACCAAAGGATCGCAGAAAACTGCTCCGAAAGTCTCGCCTATATCTCGTCCAAGACGATCATTTATACAGGAGAGGATATTCAACGCCATTATTACGGTGTGTAACAAAGGAGGAATCTAAAGCGATTTTGGCGGAGCTACATGAAGGAGATTGTGGAGGTCATGTTGGTGGATAGACACTTGCCAAAAAGGTCCTTCGATATGGTTATTTTTGGCCCGATGTGAACTTCGACTCAATGACATTCACTAAGAAATGCGACCGGTGCCAGAAATTTGCAAAAATTCCAAGAGCTCCGTCAATTAAGTTGACACAGATGTTGAGTCCTTGGCCATTCACTGTCTGGGGCATAGACTTGATTGGAGCACTACCTACCGCAAAATCGAGCTTCAAATATGCTATAGTGGCCGTGGATTACTTTACCAAATGGGCTGAAGCTGAACCATTGGCAACTATCACATCGAAGAAGGTAATCAACTTTGTGTTGAAAAATATCATATGCAGGTTTGGGGTTCCACAGAAAATTATCACCGACAATGGCACGCAATTTGAAAGTGATGAATTCAAGGATTTCTGCAACAAATATCATATTCAGAAAAGTTTTGCAGCAGTTGCCCACCCGCAGGCCAACGGGCAACTTGAGGCAGTCAACAAAATCCTGAAGTCCACCATTAAAAAGCGTCTTGAGAAAGCTAAGGGCAACTGGATTGAAGAATTGCCACTTGCCCTATGGGCTTATCGTACAACTCACAAAACTGCAATAGGACATACTCCATTCTCTTTGGCATTTGGCTCGGAAGCGATGATACCTGTGGAATTGGAAGTTCCTACTCACCGCAGAGTACACTTTAGCCAGGAAGAGAATGAAAAGCTGCAACTTGAAGCTCTCGACCTACTTGAGGAAAGAAGAACCGAAGCAGAACTTAGAATGGTTGCCCATCAGAGAAGAGTTACTCGACACTTCAATCAAAAGGTCAGGCATAGAACATTCGAAGTGGGAGACTTGGTGTTAAAGAAAATCATGACCGCAACAGGAGTCTTTGGCCCCAATTGGGAAGGTCCATTTGTCATCGACCAAAAGCTTCTTGACGCGGTACCTTTAAACTCAAAACTACAGATGGAGTAGAACTCCCAAGGGCCTGGAACAGTGATCACCTTCGTCGTTATTTCAAATGATTTTCTAACTCATGTTCTTTTGTATTTTTCTATGAATATAGTAAATACGTTGTATGAAATTACATGAGTATGAATCCAGCAGCACTTCTGATTCTGTCTAAGCTTTATATTCGCATGTCTTTGATCATATATCCAAAAGATGCACAACTATGGATACAGGACACGATACCTCCGTATCCTGCTTTTCGACATAAAACTCGCCATAGCTTTACTGAAGAAATATGGTCCAAAAGCAGGCGCAAGCTTAACCCAAACCCTCTCCGAGGATTCTCAGTCGAATAATAAACTGAGTCCTCTCCAGGGGTGCTCGGCCAAATAACCCAAAGTCAGACAAAATCTGATTGCGTTATAACCGAGTCTCTTAACCCAAACCCTCTCCGAGGATTCTCAGTCGAATAATAAACTGAGTCTTCTCCAGGGGTGCTCGGCCAAATAACCCAAAGTCAGACAAAATCTGATTGCGTTATAACCGAGTCTCTTAACCCAAACCCTCTCCGAGGATTCTCAGTCGAATAATAAACTGAGTCTTCTCCAGGGGTGCTCGGCCAAATAACCCAAAGTCAGACAAAATCTGATTGCGTTATAACCGAGTCTCTTAACCCAAACCCTCTCCGAGGATTCTCAGTCGAATAATAAACCGAGTCTTCTCCAGGGGTGCACGGCCAAATAACCTAAAGTCAGACAAAATCTGATTGCGTTATAACCGAGTCTCTTAACCCAAACCCTCTCTGAGGATTCTCAGTCGAATAATAAACTGAGTCTTCTCCAGGGGTGCTCGGCCAAATAACCCAAAGTCAGACAAAATCTGATTGCATTATAACCGAGTCTCTTAACCCAAACCCTCTCCGAGGATTCTCAGTCGAATAATAAACTGAGTCTTCTCCAGGGGTGCTCAGTCAATAAATCAAAGTCAGATAAAACTTGACTACGATATTGCTGAGTCTTTAACTTAAGACACCTTCAAGAAGCACTTCCTCACCTCTCAGATATCTAATACATTCAGATACAAAGGATGAGAGATTATGGATAACACATGCGAAGGTCGTATGAAGAATGAAAAAGCTCCAAATGTCACAATGCAATGACAGACGCTTTCTAAATTCAGATCACAGCTTAAAAACATCCAAATCTCAAATCTATTTTCAATGTATTAAAGTTGAAATATCCCATTGGTGCGGGGGCATATAGTAAAAGAAGCTCCTTGATTTCTCACATACCAAAGGATCATCTCAACCGTTTATAAGTGGGAAATTCATAAATAAGCAAAATGTGGTGTGCAAGCATAATGTACAAACCAAAATGCGCAGAAGAAAGTAATAACAAGGTTAAAAGCACCAAAACACAGAACATCGTCACATACACATACCAAAATAAAACTACCAGTGTCGCGTACACAACCAAAAGTAGGTAATAAAAAGAGTCATGAAGCGAGGACTGGCACTCGCTTGATACATCCAGTCATACAATATCTACAAACACCGGATCTGAAACCCCCAAGTCAAGCATTCTTACCAAGAGATTTCTCCCCATCACAAGGGGAAGGGGGAAGGACCTCTCTTTCCTGGCCCAAAAGTTCGACAATCATCTTATCCCTAGACTTGAGAGCTCGAATGAGGAGGGCCTTATCTTCCTCCAAAAGAGCTATACGCTTGAGATGCTCACGATTCAGCCCCGAAAGATTGTTGACAAGGTCATGCCATCCTGTCAAGTCTTTCGCCAAGTAATTGCTAAGCATGTCAAAATGTCTTTCAAGCCAATCTTTCACTTTGTCAAGCTGAGTCAGCCCATCAAGCTGAATAGAGTTCACGTCATCAGCAAGCACTCTGTAATCGGACGGGTGTATATCAGGGTTAATAAACACCCCATCCAAGCAGTATCCTTTGAACCGATCAGCAAGCTCGGGGTGACATGGCAAGACACAATATTGGGGTCTATTTATGATAACTCGAAGCTCATTTAGGGAAGGGGTTCTCACAGCAGAATCACTAGTTGCAGAACAAGCTTCAGGCACAGGAGATTTACCAGCTCTGCGCTGTCTTTTAGAATCACTATCCTCCTGATGGGGGTTTTCTGGCATATCATGTTTCCCTGTCATCCTGCACAGAAATTTCACAAATTTTTTGGTCAACAATCAAGTTCAAGCAGTGTTGTGAGCTAAACTGATCGGTCATGATTAGTCAAACAAGAATGGTCGGCCTGAAAATTATCTAAGGCTGATCGCTTTAAAAGCAAAAACGCTGGTCACCCAAGATTGTCCTGGGTAGGTTTATATCAAACTTCGTCATAGCGCGACCCAAACTCCACCAAAGCCTTACTCAGCTCTAAAGGCGATCGGTTTTAGGGGGATCACACACAAAAGTTGACCTGAACCGGTCAAATCTTGTTTGCTCTAAAATGGTAAGGATCCGATCGTGCCAGAAAGGGTAAAACTCTAGTCGCTCCCAACATAGACAATACCGATCGCTTAAAAATCAGTCAAAATTTAATCCAGTTCTAGTCGCACAAAACTAGCCTCGATTGGGTCGATAAAAACATCCCAAGGCCGGTCGTTCTACAATTAGTCTGAAAACAATCATACCCTGGTCGGTCAAGATTCAAATCCATCTGGATCGTTCATATCGGGTAAAACTAAAGATAGCCTGTTCTGGTCGGTCGAGGGAGGATCGGCTCATCTAAAAACCGACCATACCACTGTTCTAAAAACGACCAGTCTGGTCGCGCAAATGAAAGGAAACTTGAATTTTCATTGCAAATGCACAGTAAAAACATCAAAAATAATGGTACAAAGAGATGATTCTGGAAGAAAAATCAAAGCATGCATCACAAAAAGATTTCATACGCATCAGTCAGTCAAGCATTTGCACAAACAAGTCGTGATCGCTGCGAAAATGACATAGAAATTGCTCATTTTGAAATCATCACTCCCCTATTCCATTAGGGTGACTCGGTTGAAACCGCGCTCAAATGATTAATGATGTCAACAACGAAGGTTTACAAAAAATTATTGTGACTTCTTCCTCAAACTCATTCTACTCCAAACTCAAAATCAACGTTAGAGTGCATACAATGTACCTGGGATTTGGAAGAATAGCTCGGGTTGGTAAAGCAGCAGCTTGAATCGGCAAGGAAGTAAGCTAAAGATCGAGCAATTTGTTTTTTAAAGAAGGGAAAGCCACCATTGATGAAGATTTTGACCGAGAAGAAATGGAGAAGGAAATGACGGGTTGAATTAATTATATAAGTTTAATTTGGTCCCTCCGGATTTTTAGGAATTGTCTCTTCGCCTTCCAGAATTTGGCCTTTTCGTGCGTTCCAAAACTGGAGAAAGGTCCGACCTCTACTTGCCACATTTAAAACCGACCCCTCAGGCTAATTCCAGAATCGACCCATGAGAACTGCGTCCAAGACCGACCCTTAATTGAAGCAGATCGATTCACTAATGTTTCGAAGCCCACAGTTTTTATAAAAACTATGAAACTTCGAGGGGAAAAATGTTATCCATCTGATCGATCCAAATGAATATGGGTCGGTTTTAAGCGTTTTGAGAAAGGGGTCGGTCCTGTCGTTATTAAAAGGGAGCGGTCGTAGCGCAAGATTCCTGGTCGTCCTAAAGTTGGTCGCTTTCAGGTCGCTCCAAACACGAAGTTGTTTCGGTCGTTCCAAAGAACTAAAAGCTTCTGGTCGCTCCGAAGGCCAATAATTACCGATCGCTCCAAATATTCAAGATAGTTGGTCGTTCTAAACATACCAAAGCTCTTGATCATTCCAAAAGTACAGAAGATTCTTGGTCGTATCAAAATATATAAAGAAAGTTGGTCTCTCTAGCGCTGGTCGCTCCAGAAGCCAAAGGCACCTGGTCGCTCCAGACTGCTAAGGAGATCTGGTCGCTCTAAAATGCTAAAGAGCTCTGGTCGCTCCAGAGGCCAAAGATTTCTGGTCACTCCACATATACAAGGTATCTGGTCGTTCACTAGCTCCTGGTCGCACCAACGAGCTCCAAAGCTTCCTAGTCCGTTTGTTCCAAGACTCCTGATCTGTCCGCCCTACATTGAAGCCATCCAGATCGCCTTTTTTGCTTTCTGATCGTTTTTTCTTCTAAATGAAGCCTCCTAGTCGTCCTTTCTTCTGGTGGAAGCTCCTGGTCGGCCAAAGCGCTAGAAACGACCTGTGATGGCGTGACAGCTGGAAACAACTGGTGACAACTAGCAGTGGCATTTTCGTAAATACCGAAAATACCGACCAGGCCCCTGAATACAAGATTTCAGCCATTTCTCCGCCTATAAATAGGACCCTACCTCCATCATTTGGGGGGGGGGGACTTTTCGGGAACTACGAGGAGGTGCTGTCTAATTGCTTTCGGGATTTCTCCAAGCATTCTTACATCTCTTCTCTATCATCGATCATAAATCTATGGAGCATTGGAGCATGTGGAGCATAGCTTTCATGGAGGAACAAGCATAAGCATTCCACGCACTTCTTCATTTCTTCTTGATCATTCACCCAAAGATCTAAGGAGCTTTCATCCATGGCTTTCATGGAGGGATTGGCATAAAATACTTCAAGCTTTCATCCATTCTTTCAATCGGTCGTAAGGACGAATGCATGTCAAAGGAGCTTGTATGAATGTATAATGGAGCAAATGTTGTAATCTTTTGGTTATTAATGAAATCCAATCTTCAAAGTGGACGTAGACTCGAATAAGAGTCGAACCACTATAAAATTCTTGTCTTCTTTCTTTATTTTTGTATTTTACTGCTTTTGAATGTTGGATATGGCCTCACATAACTCTAAAGGTTTTCTAACGCCCCGCCTCTGAAAAGGTGACGTGCTTTCTAAGCATCTCGCCTCTGATTAGGTAACGTGTTTAGAAATACCATTTTAGTTGTTATACCAATTTTCGGTATCAACACCACCCTACCATGCCGGTCCTCACCGTAGCGGAAGAAAACGCTACCGTAGACCCTCCTAACCTTGCTTCAAACGGGGGCAACCATGGCCCCCGAACATCATATGCTATGCTGGATCAGCCTAGACCTTTAGCTACAAATATGGCTCGATCCACAACTCATCAGGTTCCAGAGGGGCCATTCTGCCCAGAACCACCCGCCAGATCTCACCTTCCCTCACAACTTCACTCAACTCTCGGAGGTCGAGCCCAGCAAACGGCCACCCTTTCGAGCATGCTTTTGCCAGATCCTCGTGCAGAACCCCCTCAGGACGCAGAGTTAAGTTCATGGCAATGACTCCTGGGAGATGGGAGTCAGCTTGCAAGCATCGTCCGATGTTTCACTCGGGGAAATTCTTTGCAGTAAGACATAGACAATGTCATTTGCAGCCCCTTCACTAGAGAAATCAGAAATTCTCGAAACCCTCCGGACTTCAGGTTCCTTGCCATCGAACCATACAACAGTCGCACTGACCTGACCATTCATCTTATGCGATACATGCGACATATGAAAGTACTTGGCGCATCGACCAGCTTCATTGCTAAGTGCTTTCCACTCTTTCTCACAGATATAGCCGGTATGTGGTTTCGGCAGCTAACAACGGAGTCGATCAGTAGTTGGAATACTATGGTCACCCGCTTCATCTAGCAGTTTCGAGTGCATGTCTTTCGACCGAAAATTGTCATGTTTCTATCTACCATCAAGCAGCGATCCGGAGAGACGCTAAGATCCTTCCTCGAAAGGTTCAACGCAGCTGTAGCATCTGTCGATCGGCCCGAGCCATCGATGGTATTGATGGCAGCCATCGTGGGAGTCCAGAAGAGATCAGAATTCTCGAACTCCTTAACCAGGGATCCTCCCAAAGATATAGATGATTTATATTCCAAGGCCGAAAGATTCCTACGACAAGAGGATGCCAGCCTTGAGATGGAGAGCCTTGAAGTTTTAGTAGCCAAAAACCAAGGTCCACTCAACGACAATGGCCAGAATAAAGGAAGAGGAACGGCCCTGGAAAAGGACAAACGCAATGTACGACCTCGAAATGAAAACAAATATGATCGGTACACCGAACTCAACTCTCCTTTACTCGATATCTATCTCGATATGCGCGAGTCCTTCCCCACTCCAAGGCCACCTCAACGAGAACCGACCCAGATGGAACTTGACTCTGGCAAGCATTGTATATTCCACAATGTAGCTGGACATAATACAAATGATTGCCGACATTTGCGCGATCTCATCGAAGGACGAGTCAGAAAAGGGGAACTCGCTGAGTATGTCAAAAATCGCGCCCCGGCCATGCCGCCACGACCTTCTGCCCAAGCTTCTCAGGCTGGTCTGCAAGCTCCTAGAAATGGAAAGGACCCTGAGACTAGCACTCGTGACATTATCATTAATTAGATTTTTTATCTTTTCTCTCGATGTATTTCTTTCAATAACAAGGACGCCTTGATGCTCTGTAATCAATCGCTGTCCCCGTAGATTTTCTTTCTAATAGTTGCTTAGCAGTTATGAACTTTACTTTTTGCAAAAGTAGATCGATTGATGTAAAATTTCTAAGCCGAACCATATTAGTGTTCGCCATTAAGCCGAGCATGGTTAATGCTCGCCCCCTGTTCTATGTGGTTAGCGCGAAAGCCCACCACTACTTCAAACACCTACTCTTTCAAGTGAGAGAGGTTGCTTTTTCTTAAACACGAGTGTGGATTACACTCTCTTTCTTTACACCACGAGCGTGCATAGCTCGTTAAACTAACTAACCCAACATGAGTTGAGCATGAGAAACACTTGCACTAGGCCGAGTATGGTTAATACTCGCCCTCTCTAAGCCGAGTATGGTTTATGCTCGCCACTAAGCCGAGTATGGTTTATGCTCGCCCCTAAGCCAAGTATGGTTTATGCTCGCCACCAAGCCGAGTATGGTTTATGCTCGCCACCCTCTAAAGCCAAGTGGAATAAAATGCTCGACCCATGGTTTGTTTTGTATTTGCAGGAACCAACTTTTGTACCAGTGGCGATCATCATCTCGGCCTTAATACGGTTTCCGATAGTTGTTTGTTTTCTGGCCTTAATACGACCTGGCATGGTCGTTGGATTTCTGGTCTTAGTACAACATCAGACCGTCGATTTTCTGGCCTTGATATGGTCCGGCGCGACCATAGCAGCTCGAGCATTTGTGCTTCAGTTCAGATTTCAGAATACACCTCCCTCTGTCGATGAAGATACATTCTAAGGGGCAAAGTGTTAACCCTCTTTTTGGCACTAATCTCATCGGGCCAAAACCAAAGCCCAAACACACAACCAAATACAAGTCGCGCTCCAAGAGGCCCATCAGGGGCGCTACATCAAGCAATGGTATATCGACCCAAATCCAACTCAGTCAGATTGACTGCGCATTACCTGAAAAATCGCTCACCAGGGCGACCGAGTTTCTTGCTTCCAGAAAGAACTCGTCGACCGATTATCTCGGGCCAGCGTGGAAGATTTCTACAGAGCCAGTCCACTTAATATCCCGACTTCCAAGGAGATAAAGGCGGTCAACCATATGCGGACAAAGCTCTGCTTTTGATATACCTCTCCACGGATGCCACGTCAGCCACAATTTTCGAGGATATTATTTATGAGCAGTGGAATCAGTCTTTCAGCCGCAATTCGAGCCAATGGATGGATTCCACATGTCTGGACCTTCCCGAAATGGCCGGACCATTTCGCAATAGCCCAAGCAGCATTCTCCACCTATAAAACCTCCAAGCTTAAAGAGAAAAAGGGGGACTTCTTTTGGCCAGACAGCTTTCTTCAAGCTTTTCATCTCTACTCTCCTCCAGAATCTTAATCTCTCAAAAGGAAGAAAGGAAAATAGTCATTTTCTTTCTTCTCTCCAAATAGAAAAAGCATTGTACTTGTAATCAAAAGAGAGAAATAATATATAAAGTGGACGTAGGCACTGTCTTTGCCGAACCACTATAAAAATTCCGTGTGTGCTTCCCGTTCTTTTACTTTTTTACTGCATTTTTATCTTTATTCGTGTGTTGATCACGCGATTGGGGGTTGATCGTCACTAGTGACCAACTTTTGATGTCAACACCTTATTATCGAATCGTTGCAGGAGCTCATTGAAGTTGCGCGCGGGAGTTGGGTATATTTGGTTCCACGTGGTGCATTCCGGTGTTTTCGTGTGTGGGACAGTTGTGTTTACCTTATGGTATATTTTATCAAGAGATATACGACGCTCGGAGGTACTTTCTGACCCTTGTGCATGGAGTTCTGATCTGTATTGAGAGATCTCCGATGGGAAAATCCAATATGCGAACGTGCCTTATCAGTTTTGTTTGTACACTTAATAGTTGTTGAATGTAACCAATGTAACCATTACCTTGTTGTGAATTTACCGTGATAGGGGGTTCTCACACTGGTGAACGTGTGACGAAGCTTTGTCTCTTACTCCTACACGACCCTTTAGGGGTTGATTTGAGTCGAGAGGCTGGTCGTAAAACAAGGGAAGGGGTTATCATTTGTAGTCACCGCCTGAAACAGGGCGAGCCTTCGGGTCGTTACATTTGGTATCAGAGCACAAGGTTGAGCAAACACCTTAGCTTTGGTTGGGTATGACTCATCAGCAGATAGGGTAATGGAATGCCCTAACATGAGTTGAGTATATTATATATATGAGAGTGCATACTTGTTAGTGCTATAAAGAGATTTTATGTTGTGTTAGTTAATTTGTTGAGTGGTTTATAAATGCTGGTCGATATATGGGATGCCACGGTATCGATAGGGATTTCTAAATACTTAAATAAGGCAAATCGACACAATATTGGTTTTAAAATTGGTAAATGAAATAATTTTATCTACGATTATATTTTTGTACAAAATATAAAATTTCATAAATTGATATAGTCATTTATGATGTGTTTGGTTGTTGGGAATGATAATATTCAACTATTATTAGTTATTGAATATTAGTTATGCTTGATCAATTTATGAGCATGTACTATTGCCAATTGACTTATAACTAGTTTACCTTTTGAAAACATGGGTTAGGTAAATGGTAGTAAGTGAGAACATTAGATACGAACACCTTGTGAATTAAGTTTCATAGTTTGACTATAAGGCGTTTAATAATGATGTTAGGTTAAATTGAATTTTAACATGATTCATCTAGTATAATCCGAATAATGATAAGAATTTGTTAAACATGTTAAGTTAGGTAAAGAAGTGATTTATATAAATTATTGAAACTCGATTAAGTCATTTTACGGAACCATATAGTCTGTGCATTAAGATTGTAAATATGTGAATATGCCATGATTTGTAGTTTTGTAGGTTTCATTTGCTAAAATGAAATGGCATTTTCAACAATCATGGATAGTAGAAAACTTCCAAATTATTATAGAACTTGAAGTTAAGTGTTTGTGAAAATATAAAGTTGAGTTTATATAACAGTTTAATTATTAAGATAGCAAGTTAGAACAACTTCAAAATTTGATTAACACACTTAACAAATTTGATGTTTGGATACACTCATAGAATGTATTAGAGTATTACCTGTGTCCGAACTTAAGTTATACAGTGTTTAATAACTTGAAGTAAAGTTTTATGAAATGATTCATAAGTGGTTTTAGTATTAAGTAAGAAATACTAAGTGCTAACTGAATGTCGAAAAAAGAGGAAGGATATTAGAAAAAATTGCATACTATACATGTAGAATAATTAATAAAGGATTTTGGTAGTTAAGAAATAGGATAAAATACGTGAGTTGTACGTAGATCGTTTTATTCGCATAGTTGATCTTGGTTCAGATTCAAGTACAGGATTTTGAAGGTGATTTACACCAGTCCAAACAAGGATTCTTCACTAGACTTTTGACAGTGAATACTTGATGTAGAATTTTGATATGATCCCGATGTTTTCTATCATAGTATATGGCTATGTAAGGAAGATGGAAGTTTCTAGTCAAGAAACCAAATCAGAGTCCGCACTAGAGATGTCAAGTAAGATACACTAGTTCGGAAGAGAAGTCTTGTGATTGGGAAAGTGATATGATCAAACAATGTGTACGGATGGTTTATATGCATTGTAAGGGATTTAGCGCATATGGAAATTTTGGGAAATGACTCTTCGATTTGTTATGAGGTATTGTGAATCATCGGCTGAGTAATCCCTAAGGCTGTTGAGCTTAAGGCACGCTTAGTAGATTGTTTATCATCCTTAAGCGATGTGGGGGTTTGAACTTAATCAAGCCATGAGCTTTGTTTGCTAGTGTGATACTGTGACGGCAAGGAATTTCGCTCGGTCCGAACCAGTCGCTAAACCGATCCAGGCCGTTCGAAACGCCCTATCGTTTGAGAACAGGACAAAACAGAACGCATACAGAAGAACATTTCACTATATATTACAACAGTGCATCAGATTACAAGAATATACAGAGTATAAATATATATTACACAGCATTATCAGAGATTTAAATTACATTTAAATACATAGCAGCGGAAAATAATACAATACACAACTAGAAAGAGATATACGGATACAAAGCTTTCCGGATATCGTTCCAGCTGTAAACCAGGATCCTGTGAATATAAATCTGCAAAACCGAAACTACTAGCTGCCCGTGTCAAAATAGGGGCACCCAGAGTTTAGGTTAAAACAATAAACTCCAGGTCAGTCATGGGACTGGTGTGAGAACTAAAACAGTTATTAATCTTTATTTTAAATCATTAGGTAATTCAAGGGACCACGCCGTATAACACGGAACGGGTTTCCTCCCAAGAATACCAGTGCATAAAACAAACAGCGCAATGCTAAATAAAGAAAAATGAAGCTGTTATAAGACCCAGGTCCTATCACACAATGCAACGCAAGCCGGGGGATAGGGTTTTCCCTTATAACAGCCAAAGAATGCTTGATACGTTTAAAACAAATCATTTGATACTATTATAAGTGCCTAGTGTATAAAACACTTCAAATCATAAGTATCAATCATAGGCGGCATGAACGGCCCATAACACTATGTCGCCATATATAGGTTTACAATCAAAACCGCAAATGTCGTATTGGAAGTTGGGTTATCATTTATGGTATGAACCGAGGCTAGGGGCAAGATCCTCAATGATTCGAGACTGCCTAGCCCGAGTCTCAGGCAAGCGCGCAGGCAAGCCATGGAGCGACAGGGCCGGTCCACCGATGTGGATTATTATACCTGAGCACTACGTTTCGCCGCCCTTTGGGGCGTAAGCGAGCCAACTAAATGACTCCATCGGTTCGAGAACGACCGATCAATCCGAGGCGCCTCGCAACAGCAACAACAACATAAGTCAAACTCGTCAGGGCGTGTAAAACCACTGACGCCACTTTTAGCTAGGAGGAAACGTAGGCCCTCCCTGAGGTCCGTCTCCCGTTTTTGATTCATACCGGGTGTGATACTCGCGAATCAACGTTACCCAAAGCTACGCCACAAAGGCCGTGCTTCGATCATCAACCACAAGACTTTGCTTTTCAACAGAAGCCTTGATCATTTGCCACTTAAGCATGCCACACAGGCAATTCACTCCATGCGATTGATATCCATCAATATATAACCCCTGAGCTCGTACGTCTCAGAGAAGGGCGTTAAGCAAGAGAATAAATTCTCCGCCGCCAAACAGATATATATTTAATAGAGATCAATCACACGGACTAAAATCCAATGTCAGACACACAGTCCATTTACAAGTCCGTTCTGGGTCTGAACGAAACCGGAGGCACCTAGTACCCCGCATATCCATCGATCTCCAAGTACGTCTGGACGATCACTAACTGTTTCCATCTTCTTGGGTGTACAGCCCAATCAAGATCATCAGTTATCACCCAAACGACGTGAAGACCTCCGGTCTTCGACCATCGTCTTCATCTTCGACTTATCGTCGTATCAGTTATTCAGAATGGGATAAACCCGGTCTTTCCGAATAACTCGCGTATATATTATAAAAGTGTTACACAAACACAACATACGCCTCATTCCAATTCATTAGTCACTAACCATAAATTAATCAAGAGAATAATTCCCCAAATATTAACCCCGAAGGCCGAAACCAACATCAGATCAATATTCAGAAAACCATTCTGCTTGGCTAACCGACAGTTAGTTTCTAAATTTCACGTTCAAATCTAATTAAAGATTTAACTATCGCCTGGAGCAAAACTGGTGATACTCCATTCTCGATCTTTTCAATCTAATTAAAGATTCATTAAAACTCCACTTAGTTTTAATCATTATCTGGGTTAAAGAATCAGTGTCATTTAAAACACGGTTCACGATAAACCCAAAATCACATTCATTAATTATCGGGTTAAAGAACAAGTGTTATTTAAAACACTGTTCACGATAAACCCAAAAATCAATATCAATTCAATTCCAATTAAATACCATTTAATTGGTACACTTCATTAAATCTAAATAAAAAGATTTAATCTTTTCTCAACTGGGTCCAAGAACAGTGTTAGTGAAGACACCATTCACGACAAACCCAAATCACATTTGATATTAAATACAAGGCTCTGAATAGAAAATATATCGGCCTATATTCAATACCAAATTCTACGATTAACAAATGTCGTATTGGAAATAACGATATAAAAATATATCTTTCAAATTTCCATAACAACACCTGTATAATCACGAATTCCAACATCGAAATATTCCGAAGACAATTTCGATTCAAATCCACTCCAATGCAATCATTGGAAATTTTGGTTATTTTCAAAGCCCTTTTCGAATTCAATTTATTTATTTAAAAATAAATAGAATTATAATTCTAGTTCAAAACTAGTTCATTTCGATAAAAATCTATTTTTATCTTTTCAAATATGGAGTTTTTCATCCCAAATCTTCACAAATCATATCTTATGATTTTACACAAATTATTACTATTTTTAATAATTTTATCAAGGCCCGTACAGTCGATTTCCATCAACGGCCATCGAACTGCACTTACAGCGACCTTTTTTCGAATTTGATTTGGACGTATCTCCAAATCCAACCGTTAGATTTCAAATTTCTAACCTTCTTTAGAAAGCTCTTTTCGATACGAACCCAACGGTTCCGGTTTTAGGAGAATCCGACGGTCGGATCTCCCGTAATGTCCGTTTGAAATAAATGGTCGAAATTCGCGAACTGCCGCGGCGCGGCGCGTTCTATTCAGGCCATTATATTATATATATAATATATATAATATATATTTCGTCGATTTCTATTTAAAACGAATTATATAAATAGTTTTAAATTCGTTTCAAATTCTATTTCAACTTCTATTTCAATTCAAAGCAAAATTGAATTCTTCTTTATAAATTCGTTTAAAAATTCATTTCTATTCAATTCGAATTTCAATTCAATTTGAATTCATTTCAATTCGCTTTCTATTCCATTCGAATTCGTTTTCAATTCAATTCATTTCGAAATCGTTTTCAATTCAATTCATTTCGAAATCGTTTTCAATTCATTTTGAATTCGTTTTCAATTCAATTCATTTCGAAATCGTTTTCAATTCAATTCATTTCGAAATCGTTTTCAATTCATTTTGAATTCGTTTTCAATTCAATTCATTTCGAAATCGTTTTCAATTCAATTCATTTCGAAATCGTTTTCAATTCATTTTGAATTCGTTTTCAATTCAATTCATTTCGAAATCGTTTTCAATTCATTTTGAATTCGTTTTCAATTCAATTCATTTCGAAATCGTTTTCAATTCAATTCATTTCGAAATCGTTTTCAATTCATTTTGAATTCGTTTTCAATTCAATTCATTTCGAAATCGTTTTCAATTCAATTCATTTCGAAATCGTTTTCAATTCATTTTGAATTCGTTTTCAATTCAATTCATTTCGAAATCGTTTTCAATTCATTTCATTTCGAAATCGTTTTCAATTCATTTCATTTCGAAATCGTTTTCAATTCATTTTGAATTCGTTTTCAATTCAATTCATTTCGAAATCGTTTTCAATTCAATTCATTTCGAAATCGTTTTCAATTCATTTTGAATTCGTTTTCAATTCAATTCATTTCGAAATCGTTTTCAATTCATTTTGAATTCGTTTTCAATTCAATTCATTTCGAAATCGTTTTCAATTCATTTTGAATTCGTTTTCAATTCAATTCATTTCGAAATCGTTTTCAATTCATTTCATTTCGAAATCGTTTTCAATTCAATTCATTTCGAAATCGTTTTAAAATCGATATAAATATCGTTCACGTCAAAATGGCGTCAATCTAATCAACACGGCTTCATAAAGTTCTATTTTCAAATATTCTATTTCAAATATTTCTTATTATTAAAATATTTGTTATTATCAAAATATTCTTTATTTTCACGATTGGAATGAGGCCCAATCAATTACCATATAAAATTAATTATATGGATTTTCATACAACACATGTATATAATAACATTGAAAATAATCAACCATCAACCAAAGTGCACTACACTGTATAAGCATCAAATATAGATATTCAACGCTCATAACAGCCTGTCAATCAATCGATCGACATATTTAATCAATCAGGATGAGTGAAATTCGTATTTCATCCCAACACCCGTGTGGGGTTTCAAACAATCAAACACAGATTTTAGTTGTGCAGTTGGGCGATGTGTAAAATTTATCGTCCCAATCAATGTCATTCAAATAAGTGTACATAAACAAACCATCTGGTTTGTAAATGAATATTTATTTATTCACTTCACTATTTTCATATTCACGTTAAAAATTATATTTTTAACGATAAAACATTTTATTTCAACCTATGAATTTCTATTCAATTCATTTATTCAATAAAATGATTTTTTTATTTTTCTAACATATTTTAGAAAATTTCGGCGGCATAACGGCACGATACTAGAAACGGGACAAGGCCTAGCCTTATCCTCGGTCTAGTGAAGGCCCACGCCATTCACACATCAATCAAATCAATTCGTTATGCAAACCACAAACTTTGGAGTAAGGGTCTAACCTAGCCTTACTCCTTCGCCTTATAACGGCGCACGTCTAATCCTAACCAATTTATCGATTCGATTTTTCACACCACAAACCACATTCAAACCAATATCGCAATCAATCACCAAACAGTCAAACAAACAAGTCCATGGTCTGTGGACGATTGTGTCGGGTGCTACTAAGCACCGTCTGCATCCTAGTATATATGTATAACTAGAAATAAAATAGAAAGGTGAGAAATTCTCACGTATAGCTATCCTAGCTCCACGGCACTTCCAATGCAGGAAATCTTCACCGCTATCCCATCTTCGTCATCTTCGTTGCCCGTAGCCACTACATACATAAAAATCGAATTTTTACTTCGCTATTCAATATTTAAAAATCAAATTTTTAGTTCAAAGTTCAATATATAAAAATCGAATTTTTAGTTCAAAGTTCAATATATAAAAATCGAATTTTTATTTCAAAGTTCAATATATAAAAATCGAATTTTTATTTCAAAGTTCAATATATAAAAATCCTATATTTCTCAATAAGGTTTTCGCCTTTATATAAAAAAAAAAATAAAGTCTTTTCTATTTTAAAAAAAATCCTACTTTTTCTTCTAAACAAAAATCTCGCCTTTTTGCTTTTCTATTTTAAAGATCAAATCTTTATAAAGTTTAAACCTTTTCTATTTAAAGTTTAAACCTTAAAATAAAATCAGTTTTTATTTTTTTTTTATAAAAAATCAGTTTTTACTTATTATAAAAAATCAGTTTTTACTTATTATAAAAAATCAGTTTTAATTTCAAAGTAAAAATCAGTTTTAAAACTTTAAAATAAAAATCAAAGTAAAATAAAAACAAATAAATAAATCAGTTTTCATATTCTTTAAAAGTCAGCGAATAAATAAAAATAAGTAAATAAAAAAAAACAAAACTTACAGGGGGTTCGAAGGTGGGTGGGTGCGGATGTGGTCGTGGGAGGAGGAGGGGAAGGAGCGGCTTCCAGTGCGGTGGCGCGGGGGGGGGGGGGGGGGATGAAGTGGTTGCGTCGGCTATTTCGAGGGGGAAAGGGGAGTAACGGGACTGCGGAGAAGAGGGGGGTTCGATTGGGGGTTGCGGCTGGTGGGAGGAAGCGGCGCCGGAGGTCGACTTGGGGGAGGGTTGTCGCGCCAGTGGCGGCGCGCTGAGAGGAGGGCGGCGGCGGGAGTTCGACGATGTCTGGGGTTTTTTTTTTTTTCTTTTTTTTTTTATTCTGAATTCATTTTTTTTTTTGAACGGGGGGGGGGGGGGGGGGCAGGAGGGTTAAAGGGGAGGAGGGAATATTTTATTTTTATTTATTTTTATTTTTTTTATATTATTTAATTTCTAAAAGTTGACTTTCAAATACGACCCCTAAACGAGGCCCACCGCCTGTCGTCCATAGCGTTCTACCCCCATTCCGAACACAATGGGATATGTATCGCAAGCTGATTCGACTGTTTGAATCAGTTTCCATTAAATTTACATTTAAAACTTTATATTGAATTTTAAACGTACATTTCAAATTACCGGGGTCACATACTAACTAGAAAAATTCCAGAAAAATATTTTCTAGCTTCGTATTGACGATACGGTCCTAACAAAACTAGTTTCGTCGAATTCTGAGACCGTTTGAAAAATGGCCAATTTCCAGTCGATTAAAATCAACTGAAACTGGTCAAACGCGTTTTCCTTTGCCACGCTCACATATTGATTCGAAAAATTATGAAATTTGGAATCTAGCAATAACTTAACATCACGGACCCAACTAAACTGGTTTCGTCGAAATCCGAGGTCGTTTGCAAAATGTCCATTTTTAAGGGCCTGAATTCCATAGCGACTATTCAGAATTTTCAACTGGACATATCTTTTGATCCTCGCTATGAAAATTTGATTATTCGCATTCGTTGGAAAGATATTATCAATTAGATTCCATTATTTTTGGTTTCACTAAAATCCGGATTGTTTTGCACCCGGTACATTCAATTGAAGTTTGAAATCGAATTATCGAACTACCGCGCCATTTTCAATTCTATTTATAATTATATATAAATATTTATATTCTAACGACGACGTATATAATATATACGTCGAATTATATTCAAAATAAATTTCTCATTCATTTTATTTAAAATAATCTATTTTAAATAATCAAAATTCGCTAAAATAGCCAAAATAAAAATTTTAAACTGGCCCAGATTTTACGGGTTGTTACAATCTCCCCCACTTAAAACTTTTCGTCCCCGAAAAGGAACAAAGTCGAAAGTGGTTTGATTATTCAACTCTACGCTCGATCTGGCTTTCATTCTCCAACTTTTCAGTTTCTGAGAATTTTCAAAATTTCAAAAATTTGGCTAACACCCTAAATTTTCGAAAAATTTCGCCATAACCTCCCCTGCACCGGGAGCATCGGGGAATTTCAAATAGCTTCCCCGGTCCTTCAGATCTCAAAAAGAAAAAGAAAAAGCCAAGCGGCTAGCCAATAGGCTCACAAAATCATCATCACCCAAACAAAACAGGAAATTATGTAATAAACATGTACCTATTTGTCGGGCAAACAAATTTTATTCTCTGGCTCTAACCTCCTTGCTATGACCTGTTCAATGTAAGTATATGTATATGCAAGCAAATGCGACCAAATTTCAATACAATTCATTATTCGATCAAATTAGGCATAATGGTTCAAAATTATCAAACAATTAAACAAACAACACAATCATCAATCAATTAGTGAATTAGAGTTTCAAATTCATAATTTTGATACATACTCAAAAATCATGTTTTTATGCCAAATCACAACAATGTATTCTAGCTATATATAAGTTTTGGTTCTCACACCAGCCTAATGGAAATATATAGAAAATCACACCTTCGAAACACGAACATCAGTTCGGATGATGATCGATCAATCATCAGAACCATCTCCGGGCGTCTAGAATGTGATTCTATATCAATCTAATATATTAAAACTTTGAATACACGCGGATCAGACGTATACGCAAAATCTACATATACTGGATTGTCCACATCAATATAAATAAATAATCAACTACGAATAATTGATTTAAATTCTCAAAACAAAGATTTGTTTTCACTTTAAAAATATACTCTTCACACTCGTTCTAGGATACTACTGATCCCATCTCTAACGAGTCATTCCATTGGATATTACTAATCTGATATCTGATGAATTCTTTCGTATGGTTCTAATGTGCCTTGTTCTCTAGCTTTGTAAACCAAAGCTCTGATACCAACTGTGACGGCAAGGAATTTCGCTCGGTCCGAACCAGTCGCTAAACCGATCCAGGCCGTTCGAAACGCCCTATCGTTTGAGAACAGGACAAAACAGAACGCATACAGAAGAACATTTCACTATATATTACAACAGTGCATCAGATTACAAGAATATACAGAGTATAAATATATATTACACAGCATTATCAGAGATTTAAATTACATTTAAATACATAGCAGCGGAAAATAATACAATACACAACTAGAAAGAGATATACGGATACAAAGCTTTCCGGATATCGTTCCAGCTGTAAACCAGGATCCTGTGAATATAAATCTGCAAAACCGAAACTACTAGCTGCCCGTGTCAAAATAGGGGCACCCAGAGTTTAGGTTAAAACAATAAACTCCAGGTCAGTCATGGGACTGGTGTGAGAACTAAAACAGTTATTAATCTTTATTTTAAATCATTAGGTAATTCAAGGGACCACGCCGTATAACACGGAACGGGTTTCCTCCCAAGAATACCAGTGCATAAAACAAACAGCGCAATGCTAAATAAAGAAAAATGAAGCTGTTATAAGACCCAGGTCCTATCACACAATGCAACGCAAGCCGGGGGATAGGGTTTTCCCTTATAACAGCCAAAGAATGCTTGATACGTTTAAAACAAATCATTTGATACTATTATAAGTGCCTAGTGTATAAAACACTTCAAATCATAAGTATCAATCATAGGCGGCATGAACGGCCCATAACACTATGTCGCCATATATAGGTTTACAATCAAAACCGCAAATGTCGTATTGGAAGTTGGGTTATCATTTATGGTATGAACCGAGGCTAGGGGCAAGATCCTCAATGATTCGAGACTGCCTAGCCCGAGTCTCAGGCAAGCGCGCAGGCAAGCCATGGAGCGACAGGGCCGGTCCACCGATGTGGATTATTATACCTGAGCACTACGTTTCGCCGCCCTTTGGGGCGTAAGCGAGCCAACTAAATGACTCCATCGGTTCGAGAACGACCGATCAATCCGAGGCGCCTCGCAACAGCAACAACAACATAAGTCAAACTCGTCAGGGCGTGTAAAACCACTGACGCCACTTTTAGCTAGGAGGAAACGTAGGCCCTCCCTGAGGTCCGTCTCCCGTTTTTGATTCATACCGGGTGTGATACTCGCGAATCAACGTTACCCAAAGCTACGCCACAAAGGCCGTGCTTCGATCATCAACCACAAGACTTTGCTTTTCAACAGAAGCCTTGATCATTTGCCACTTAAGCATGCCACACAGGCAATTCACTCCATGCGATTGATATCCATCAATATATAACCCCTGAGCTCGTACGTCTCAGAGAAGGGCGTTAAGCAAGAGAATAAATTCTCCGCCGCCAAACAGATATATATTTAATAGAGATCAATCACACGGACTAAAATCCAATGTCAGACACACAGTCCATTTACAAGTCCGTTCTGGGTCTGAACGAAACCGGAGGCACCTAGTACCCCGCATATCCATCGATCTCCAAGTACGTCTGGACGATCACTAACTGTTTCCATCTTCTTGGGTGTACAGCCCAATCAAGATCATCAGTTATCACCCAAACGACGTGAAGACCTCCGGTCTTCGACCATCGTCTTCATCTTCGACTTATCGTCGTATCAGTTATTCAGAATGGGATAAACCCGGTCTTTCCGAATAACTCGCGTATATATTATAAAAGTGTTACACAAACACAACATACGCCTCATTCCAATTCATTAGTCACTAACCATAAATTAATCAAGAGAATAATTCCCCAAATATTAACCCCGAAGGCCGAAACCAACATCAGATCAATATTCAGAAAACCATTCTGCTTGGCTAACCGACAGTTAGTTTCTAAATTTCACGTTCAAATCTAATTAAAGATTTGACTATCGCCTGGAGCAAAACTGGTGATACTCCATTCTCGATCTTTTCAATCTAATTAAAGATTCATTAAAACTCCACTTAGTTTTAATCATTATCTGGGTTAAAGAATCAGTGTCATTTAAAACACGGTTCACGATAAACCCAAAATCACATTCATTAATTATCGGGTTAAAGAACAAGTGTTATTTAAAACACTGTTCACGATAAACCCAAAAATCAATATCAATTCAATTCCAATTAAATACCATTTAATTGGTACACTTCATTAAATCTAAATAAAAAGATTTAATCTTTTCTCAACTGGGTCCAAGAACAGTGTTAGTGAAGACACCATTCACGACAAACCCAAATCACATTTGATATTAAATACAAGGCTCTGAATAGAAAATATATCGGCCTATATTCAATACCAAATTCTACGATTAACAAATGTCGTATTGGAAATAACGATATAAAAATATATCTTTCAAATTTCCATAACAACACCTGTATAATCACGAATTCCAACATCGAAATATTCCGAAGACAATTTCGATTCAAATCCACTCCAATGCAATCATTGGAAATTTTGGTTATTTTCAAAGCCCTTTTCGAATTCAATTTATTTATTTAAAAATAAATAGAATTATAATTCTAGTTCAAAACTAGTTCATTTCGATAAAAATCTATTTTTATCTTTTCAAATATGGAGTTTTTCATCCCAAATCTTCACAAATCATATCTTATGATTTTACACAAATTATTACTATTTTTAATAATTTTATCAAGGCCCGTACAGTCGATTTCCATCAACGGCCATCGAACTGCACTTACAGCGACCTTTTTTCGAATTTGATTTGGACGTATCTCCAAATCCAACCGTTAGATTTCAAATTTCTAACCTTCTTTAGAAAGCTCTTTTCGATACGAACCCAACGGTTCCGGTTTTAGGAGAATCCGACGGTCGGATCTCCCGTAATGTCCGTTTGAAATAAATGGTCGAAATTCGCGAACTGCCGCGGCGCGGCGCGTTCTATTCAGGCCATTATATTATATATATAATA
Source organism: Allium sativum (assembly GCA_030737875.1). NCBI lineage: Eukaryota > Viridiplantae > Streptophyta > Magnoliopsida > Asparagales > Amaryllidaceae > Allium > Allium sativum. Next base: position 793,146,810 of record CM060918.1, on the reverse strand, counting down.
TATATAATATATATTTCGTCGATTTCTATTTAAAACGAATTATATAAATAGTTTTAAATTCGTTTCAAATTCTATTTCAACTTCTATTTCAATTCAAAGCAAAATTGAATTCTTCTTTATAAATTCGTTTAAAAATTCATTTCTATTCAATTCGAATTTCAATTCAATTTGAATTCATTTCAATTCGCTTTCTATTCCATTCGAATTCGTTTTCAATTCAATTCATTTCGAAATCGTTTTCAATTCAATTCATTTCGAAATCGTTTTCAATTCATTTTGAATTCGTTTTCAATTCAATTCATTTCGAAATCGTTTTCAATTCAATTCATTTCGAAATCGTTTTCAATTCATTTTGAATTCGTTTTCAATTCAATTCATTTCGAAATCGTTTTCAATTCAATTCATTTCGAAATCGTTTTCAATTCATTTTGAATTCGTTTTCAATTCAATTCATTTCGAAATCGTTTTCAATTCATTTTGAATTCGTTTTCAATTCAATTCATTTCGAAATCGTTTTCAATTCAATTCATTTCGAAATCGTTTTCAATTCATTTTGAATTCGTTTTCAATTCAATTCATTTCGAAATCGTTTTCAATTCAATTCATTTCGAAATCGTTTTCAATTCATTTTGAATTCGTTTTCAATTCAATTCATTTCGAAATCGTTTTCAATTCATTTCATTTCGAAATCGTTTTCAATTCATTTCATTTCGAAATCGTTTTCAATTCATTTTGAATTCGTTTTCAATTCAATTCATTTCGAAATCGTTTTCAATTCAATTCATTTCGAAATCGTTTTCAATTCATTTTGAATTCGTTTTCAATTCAATTCATTTCGAAATCGTTTTCAATTCATTTTGAATTCGTTTTCAATTCAATTCATTTCGAAATCGTTTTCAATTCATTTTGAATTCGTTTTCAATTCAATTCATTTCGAAATCGTTTTCAATTCATTTCATTTCGAAATCGTTTTCAATTCAATTCATTTCGAAATCGTTTTCAATTCATTTCATTTCGAAATCGTTTTCAATTCAATTCATTTCGAAATCGTTTTAAAATCGATATAAATATCGTTCACGTCAAAATGGCGTCAATCTAATCAACACGGCTTCATAAAGTTCTATTTTCAAATATTCTATTTCAAATATTTCTTATTATTAAAATATTTGTTATTATCAAAATATTCTTTATTTTCACGATTGGAATGAGGCCCAATCAATTACCATATAAAATTAATTATATGGATTTTCATACAACACATGTATATAATAACATTGAAAATAATCAACCATCAACCAAAGTGCACTACACTGTATAAGCATCAAATATAGATATTCAACGCTCATAACAGCCTGTCAATCAATCGATCGACATATTTAATCAATCAGGATGAGTGAAATTCATATTTCATCCCAACACCCGTGTGGGGTTTCAAACAATCAAACACAGATTTTAGTTGTGCAGTTGGGCGATGTGTAAAATTTATCGTCCCAATCAATGTCATTCAAATAAGTGTACATAAACAAACCATCTGGTTTGTAAATGAATATTTATTTATTCACTTCACTATTTTCATATTCACGTTAAAAATTATATTTTTAACGATAAAACATTTTATTTCAACCTATGAATTTCTATTCAATTCATTTATTCAATAAAATGATTTTTTTTTTCTAACATATTTTAGAAAATTTCGGCGGCATAACGGCACGATACTAGAAACGGGACAAGGCCTAGCCTTATCCCCGGTCTAGTGAAGGCCCACGCCATTCACACATCAATCAAATCAATTCGTTATGCAAACCACAAACTTTGGAGTAAGGGTCTAACCTAGCCTTACTCCTTCGCCTTATAACGGCGCACGTCTAATCCTAACCAATTTATCGATTCGATTTTTCACACCACAAACCACATTCAAACCAATATCGCAATCAATCACCAAACAGTCAAACAAACAAGTCCATGGTCTGTGGACGATTGTGTCGGGTGCTACTAAGCACCGTCTGCATCCTAGTATATATGTATAACTAGAAATAAAATAGAAAGGTGAGAAATTCTCACGTATAGCTATCCTAGCTCCACGGCACTTCCAATGCAGGAAATCTTCACCGCTATCCCATCTTCGTCATCTTCGTTGCCCGTAGCCACTACATACATAAAAATCGAATTTTTACTTCGCTATTCAATATTTAAAAATCAAATTTTTAGTTCAAAGTTCAATATATAAAAATCGAATTTTTAGTTCAAAGTTCAATATATAAAAATCGAATTTTTATTTCAAAGTTCAATATATAAAAATCGAATTTTTATTTCAAAGTTCAATATATAAAAATCCTATTTTTCTCAATAAGGTTTTCGCCTTTATATAAAAAAAAATATAAAGTCTTTTCTATTTTAAAAAAAATCCTACTTTTTCTTCTAAACAAAAATCTCGCCTTTTTGCTTTTCTATTTTAAAGATCAAATCTTTATAAAGTTTAAACCTTTTCTATTTAAAGTTTAAACCTTAAAATAAAATCAGTTTTTATTTTTTTTTTATAAAAAATCAGTTTTTACTTATTATAAAAAATCAGTTTTTACTTATTATAAAAAATCAGTTTTAATTTCAAAGTAAAAATCAGTTTTAAAACTTTAAAATAAAAATCAAAGTAAAATAAAAACAAATAAATAAATCAGTTTTCATATTCTTTAAAAGTCAGCGAATAAATAAAAATAAGTAAATAAAAAAAAACAAAACTTACAGGGGGTTCGAAGGTGGGTGGGTGCGGATGTGGTCGTGGGAGGAGGAGGGGAAGGAGCGGCTTCCAGTGCGGTGGCGCGGGGGGGGGGATGAAGTGGTTGCGTCGGCTATTTCGAGGGGGAAAGGGGAGTAACGGGACTGCGGAGAAGAGGGGGGTTCGATTGGGGGTTGCGGCTGGTGGGAGGAAGCGGCGCCGGAGGTCGACTTGGGGGAGGGTTGTCGCGCCAGTGGCGGCGCGCTGAGAGGAGGGCGGCGGCGGGAGTTCGACGATGTCTGGGGTTTTTTTTTTTTCTTTTTTTTTTTATTCTGAATTCATTTTTTTTTTTTTGAACGGGGGGGGGGGGGGGGGGGCAGGAGGGTTAAAGGGGAGGAGGGAATATTTTATTTTTATTTTTTTTATTTTTTTTATATTATTTAATTTCTAAAAGTTGACTTTCAAATACGACCCCTAAACGAGGCCCACCGCCTGTCGTCCATAGCGTTCTACCCCCATTCCGAACACAATGGGATATGTATCGCAAGCTGATTCGACTGTTTGAATCAGTTTCCATTAAATTTACATTTAAAATTTATATTGAATTTTAAACGTACATTTCAAATTACCGGGGTCACATACTAACTAGAAAAATTCCAGAAAAATATTTTCTAGCTTCGTATTGACGATACGGTCCTAACAAAACTAGTTTCGTCGAATTCTGAGACCGTTTGAAAAATGGCCAATTTCCAGTCGATTAAAATCAACTGAAACTGGTCAAACGCGTTTTCCTTTGCCACGCTCACATATTGATTCGAAAAATTATGAAATTTGGAATCTAGCAATAACTTAACATCACGGACCCAACTAAACTGGTTTCGTCGAAATCCGAGGTCGTTTGCAAAATGTCCATTTTTAAGGGCCTGAATTCCATAGCGACTATTCAGAATTTTCAACTGGACATATCTTTTGATCCTCGCTATGAAAATTTGATTATTCGCATTCGTTGGAAAGATATTATCAATTAGATTCCATTATTTTTGGTTTTACTAAAATCCGGATTGTTTTGCACCCGGTACATTCAATTGAAGTTTGAAATCGAATTATCGAACTACCGCGCCATTTTCAATTCTATTTATAATTATATATAAATATTTATATTCTAACGACGACGTATATAATATATACGTCGAATTATATTCAAAATAAATTTCTCGTTCATTTTATTTAAAATAATCTATTTTAAATAATCAAAATTCGCTAAAATAGCCAAAATAAAAATTTTAAACTGGCCCAGATTTTACGGGTTGTTACAGATACCTTAAGTATTGATGTTTATAGATTCTTTGGTTTCTTGTGTTGCAATTTCGAGGATGAAATATTTTAAGTGTGGGAGAATGTAAAGACCCGGAAATCCGAACACTTAATCTTTGAATATCATGACAATTTGTAATATTGTTAAATGTTATAAATGTGATATTATAACCTTGTTAAACATCATTTAATCAGTAATTAATGATTCTAAACTCATTTCCGAAAAATGCTTTCAAAAATATTTTTTTAGGAAAATGTCGAAATGTGACCGAAAAACATTTTATCGATATATAGCTATTTTCTCAATAAATGTTGTTAAAAGTTTCAGTGAATGTCTAATTAATCATTAGAAAAGTAATTAGCAAATAAAAATATTTTTCATATTTATGGTTAACTATTTTGATGATATCATCATTACAAAAAACGAGCATTTAAGGAAAGTTTTTGTATTTTGGGTATTTAAATATTCAAATAAGTGCTTTATAATTCAGGTATACTTGTTTTAACTATTTAAATAAGTTAATGAATTTATTTCCAAGTTTTGTTTACTTAAATAAATAATTTGATTGAGAACTATAAATTTATTGAGTTTCAACTTTCAGATTTACAACCTGACGTTGAATAGAAGTTGTTTCAGATCGTTGCAACGTTGTTTTGTACATTTATACACATGCGTATCCATAAGTATACAAGTATAAATATATGCATAATTAGTCACATCAAGAGTTTAGAAATATCCTAAGTGTATGCACATAAGTTTCTTATATGTATACAAGGTTTTAAATCTCGGATATCGGTCGCGTTTCATCTCAGGGATTTTATAGACTCGGTCTCGTATCGGGGGAGATCTCAGACGAGATGAGTCTAACTCGGGAGTTCATCTCGGATTTTCATCTCGGGTCTGAAAGTTCATATCGAAACAATCTCGGGGTTACATGATATGTTAAAAATGATATTTTAACATAACGATTTTTATGAATGATATTAAAAACATAGTAACTTAAACTTAATATGCAAAATAACTTTATTATTCTTTATTTTACGAAAGATCATTCATACTATAAATCGTAATATGCTTGAAACAGAAATATTGTTAGACAGGAAACAATAAAAGGATCCAAAACATTAAAAAATTTAGCATAAACAGACCATAATTTCATAAGTAACATGATGTAAAAATATGAATATGAAAATCATAAGCATTGCAAAACATATACGAATATACAATATAGTCATATTGTAACAACCCAGAAATCCGAGCCAGTTTAAAATTTTTATTTTGGCAATTTTAATGAATTTTGAATATTTAAAATGATATATTTTAAATAATAACGACGAGAAATTTATTTTGAATAGAATTAGAACGTATATATTTATATAGATCGTCGTTAGAATATAATATTTATTTTAAATTATAAAAGGAATTGAAAATGGCGCGGTAGTTTGAAAATTCCATTTCAAAGTTCAAATGAATGTACAGGATTCAAAATAAATCGGATTTTAGCAAAACGAAAAATATTAGAATCTAATTGAGAATATCTTTCCAACGAATCTGAAATATCAAAATTTCATAGCGGGAATAAAAAGTTATGTCCAATTGAAAATTCAGAATAGTCGCTATGGAATTCTGGCCCTTAAAAATGGAAATTTTGCAAACGATCTCGGTTTTCGACAAGACCACTTTTGTTGGATCCGTGATGTCTAGTTATTGCTAGATTCCAAAATTCGTAATTTTCCGATTCAATATGTGAGTGTGGCAAAGGAAAACGCATTTGGCCAGTTTAAGTTAATTTTAATCGACTGGAAAATGGCCATTTTTCAAACGGTCTTAGAATTCGACGAAAATAGTTTTGTTAGGACCGTTTCATCAATACGAAGCTAGAAAATATTTTTTTGGAATTTTTCGAGTTAGTATGTAACCCCAGTAAAATGGAATGTGCGTTCAAATTCAATATATAGAGTTATATGTTGATTTTGACGAAAACTGATCGAAACGATCGAATCAGCCTATGATACATATCCCATTGTGTTCGTAATAGGGGTAATTAGCTATGGACGACAGGCGGTGGATTCGATTTCGAAGTCGAAATTAAAAGTTGCTTTTTGAAATAATTAAATAATATATAATAAAACTCTCTCATCCTCCCTATTACCTCTCAGCCCCCCCCCCCTCCATTGAAAATCATTTTCAAATCGAAAAAAAAGAAAAGGAAGTAGACGGAGGAGTCGTCGCTCCTCCGATGGGTGGCGCCGCCGCCTCTGGCGAGGCTCCCCAGGCCGCCGCACCCCTCTGCCCCCCTCTCTCTTCTCCTCCTCTTCCTCCATCTCCTTCGTGCCCTCCCTTCCCTTCTTCCACTTAAACCCCGCCGCCACCTAGGTCATCCGCCACCCCTCCGACCACCCCATACCCCCCAGCGCCGTTCTCTCTCCTCTTTCTCCTTAAATCCCCAAACCGCAAGAGTCCTAGCCCAAAACCGATGCTCCTCTCCATCCTCCTCTAAATGAACCCGAACCCGGTGAGCCTAACAAGTCAGCGAGCCCCCCTTTTGCGGTATGGTTTAAATTCGATCTTTATTTTTGTTTACATAGGATAATTAAATTCGATTTTGATTTGTTTATATAGGAAGGAAAATATACGATTTTTATCTATGTAAAGTGATGATAAAAATATGATTTTTATCTTGGAGGAGTAGAAATCATAAAGATGCGATTTTTATATAGTAGAAAGAATAAAAATATAATTTTTATGAGGTAGAAATATAAAAATATAATTTTTATATTATAGAAAGGTTAAAAATATAATTTTTATAGTATAGAAAGAATAAAAATACGATTTTAATATTATATAGATAGTATAAATTCGATATTTACATATGAAATAGAAATATAAATATATAATTTTTATATAGAAATAAGCGTTGTAAAAATACATGAAGGAGAAATAAAAATATGATTTTTATTTATTAGAATAAAGCAATAAAAATATAATTTTTATTATGAACAGCGTAGTAAAGACTGCATTGGAATTTCAAACAGATCCAGACGGTTCAGCAGTTCAAAAGTAAAGCACGGCGGAGTGGAACCCTCTATGAGAACTCCTCACTTTTAATTTATTTTATTTCTAGTTGAAATATATACTAGGATGCAAACGGTGTTTAGTAGCACCCGACATCCGTCGTCCACGGACCATGGACAGCTTGTTTGCTTGTTTGTACGATTGATTTTGATTTGTAAGTGATTGTGTGATGTGAAATGAAACAAAATATTTATATAGTTATAAATATTTTATAGTTAAAAATATAATTTTTAACGTGTATTTAAATTGAAATAAATAATTGTAAACAAATTGAACGATTTGTTTATATACACTGATTTGACTGATATTGATTGGGACGATAAATTTTACACATCGCCCAACTGCATAAATAAAATCTGTGTTTGATTGATTGAAACCCCACACGGATATTGGGATGATATATGACTTACACTAATCCCAATAATTAGTGTATGTCGATCGATGGATTGACAGGCTGTTATAAGCGTTGAATAATTATATTTGATGCTTATACAGTGTAGAACGCACTTTGGATGATAGTTGATTGTTTATCGTTATTGTTGTACATATGAATTTGAGGAAATCCATATAACTGAAATTATATGGTAATTGACTGTGTCTGATTCCAGTTCAAAAATATCGAATATTTTCAAATAATATTCAGTGAATATTGAAATGTGAAGCCGTGTTAAGTAGTTAAACGTCATTTCAAAGCGAACGGGAATTTTGTCGATTTTATTATGAATATCGAAAAGTGATTTCAAATCGAACATTTTGAAATGAATTCGAATTGAAATTGAATAGAAATGAATTCAAATTGAAATTTCATTGAAATTGAAATGAATTCGAATTGAAATTGAATAGAAATGAGTTCAAATTGAAATTTCAATGAAATTGAACTGAAACGAATTGAAATTGAATAGAAATCGACTTGAAATGAATTCAAAATCGAATTAAAATCGAACTGAAATTGAATAAAAATCGATTTGAATTGAAATCAATTTGAAATGAATTTAAAATGCAATTATAAGGAAAAATTCAATTTTGATTTAAATTTGAATATGAAGTTGAAATTGTTTTGAAAACGAATGGAAAACGATTTATAAAATTCGTTTTAAATGGATATCGACGAAATATATATATTATATATATAATATAATGGCCTGAATAGAACGCGCCGCACTGTGGCAGTTCGCGAATTCTGACCATTGATTTTGAATTGACGTTGCGGGAGATCCGACCGTCGGATTCTCCAAAAACCAGAACCGTTGGGTTCGTATCGAAAAGAGTTTTCTAACGAATACAAGAAATTAGAAATCTAACGGTTGGATTTGGAATTATGTCCAAATCAAATTTGGAAAAGGTCGCTGTAAGTGCAGTTCGATGGTCGTTGATGGAAATCGACTGTACGGGCCTTGATAAAATTATTAAAAATATCAATAATTAATGTAAAATCATAAGAAATGATTTGGAAAGAATTGGGATGAAAAAATCCATATTTGAAAAGATAAAAATAGATTCTTATCGAAATGAACTAGTTTTGAACTGGAATATAATTCAATTATTTTGAAAAATAAATAAATTGGATTTGAAATGGTTTTGAAAATAACCAGAATTTCCAATATATAAATTGAAAATGGATTTGAATCGAAATTATCTTCGGAATATTTCGATATTGAATGTCGTGATTATACAGATATTGTTATGGAAATATTAAAGATATATATATATATATATATCGTTATTCCCAACACGATATTTGTTGGTTGTAGTATTTGATATTAAATATAAGCCGATATATTTTCTATTCAGAGCCTTGTATTTAATATCAAATGGGATTTGGGTTTGTCATGAATGGTGTCTTCATTAACAATGTTCTTAAACCCAGTTGAGAAAAAGATTAATCCTTTTTTTATTTAGATTTAATGAAGTGTATCAATTAAATAATATTTAATTGGAATTGAATTGGAATTGATTTTTGGGTTTATCGTGAACGGTGTTTTAAATAACATTTGTTCTTTAACCCGACAATTAATGAAATGCGATTTTGGGTTTATCGTTAACCGTGTTTTAAAAGACATTGGTTCTTTAAACCAGTTAAAGATTAAAACTAAGTGGAGTTTTAATGAATCTTTAAATAGATTGAAAAGTGAATTTGATAATAAAAATGATCAAATTCAAGGAATGATCGAGAATGGAGTACCACCAGTTTTACTCCAGGCGATAGTTAAATCTTTAATTAGATTCAAACGTGAAATGGTAATTTAATTTACCGATAACACCGTGGTGTTAGATATGAAGTATTACCAGTTTTACTTCATGGGATGAATAGGTTGGGGTTGGGAAATTTAACAATTGATTGCTTCGGTAAGGTTCGTTAATCCCGACTAGTTTGGATAAACCATAATCTGGTTTGAATTGATATTCAAAAGAAGATTAAAGAATAAATTTAAATAATTTATCTTTGATAAAATTAATGGGAACCTTTCCCTAGGAATGTGAAATTTAACAACTAACTGAAGATTAGTTAAGAAGAATGGTTTCCTGGGTATTGATCTGATGTTGGTTTCGGCCTTCGGGGTTAATATTTGGGGAATTGTTCTCTTACTAATTTACGGTTAGTGACAGATGAATTGGAATGAGGCGTATGTTCTGTTTGTGTAACACTTGTTTATTATATACGCGAGTTATTCGGAAAGACCGGGTTTATCCCATTCTGAATAACTGATACATCGATAAGTCGAAGATGAAGACGGTGATCGAAGACCGGAGGTCTTCACATCGTTTGGATAATTACTGATGATCTTGATTGGGCTGTACACCCAAGAGGAGGGAATCAGTTGGTGATCGTCCAGACGTACTTCGAGATCGATGGATATGCGAGGTACAAGGTGCCTCCGGTTTCGTTCAGACATAGAACGGACTTGTAAATGAATGTGTGTCTGACATCGAATTTCATTCTGTGTGATTGATATCAGTTGCATAGCGTGAATTGCCTGTGTGGCATGCTAAGATGCAAATGATCAAGGCTTCTATTGAAAAGTAGAGTCTTGTGGTTGATGATCAAAGCACGACCTTTGTGGTGTAGCTTTGTGTAGCGTTAATTCGCGAGCCTCAGACCCCGGTGTGAACCAGAAACGGAGAAGGACATCAGGGAGGACATGAATTTCTTTCTAGTTAGAAGTAGTATCAGTGCTTGAACTGGTTGACATTGCTTATGTGGATGATGGAATTTGAGGCGCCTCGGTTAAATCGGACGATCCGGGTCCGATGGAGTCATTCGTTGGCTCACTTATGCCCCATAGGGCAGGGAAAGCAGTGTTCAGGCATTTTAATCCACATCGGTGGACCGGCCCTGACGATCCAAGTGGCTTGACAGAGTACTTGCCCTGAGACTCGGACTAGATAGTCTCGAATCGGTGAGGACGATCCCTAGCCTCGGTTCATATCATAAATGATAATCCAACTTCCAATACGACATTTTGCGGTTTTGATTGTAGAGCCTAGTATGGCGACATGATATATGGTACCCATGCCGTCTATGATTGATACTTATGATTGAAATTATTTTAAACACTATACACTTATTATAGTATCAAATGATTTGTTTTAAACATATCAAACATGCTTTGGCTATTATAAGGGAAAACCCTATCCTCCGGTTTGTGTTGAATGTGTGATGGGACCTGGGTCTTATAATAGTTTCATTGTTCTTTATTTAGCATTGCGCTGTTGTTTTATGTTCTGGTATTCTTGGGAGGAAAACCCTTCCGTGTTATACGGCGTGGTCCTTTGATTTACCTAACTTTAAAATAAAGATTAATAACTGTTTTAGTTCTCACACCAGTCACATGGCTGATCTGGAGTTTATTGTTTTAACCTAAACTCTGGGTGCCCCTATTTTCGATACGGGCAGCTAGTAGTTTTGGTTTTGCAGATTTGTCTTCACAGACCGTGGTTTACAGCTAGAAAGATATCCGGAAAGCTCTGTATCTGTATATCTCATTCAGTTGTATTTTGTATTATTTTCCGCTGCTATGTAATGTACTGTAATCTCTGATATTTTATAATGTGTAATATTTATTCATTACTCTGTATATTCTTGTAATCTGATGAAATTATTGTAATATACAATGAAATGTTCTTCCGTTTGTGTTCTGATTCGTCTTGTTCTCGAAACAATCAGGGGTTTCGAACGGTCTTAGCCGGTTTAGCTATCGATTCGGATCGAGCGAAATTGCTTGTTGTCACATTTGGTATCTGAGCTTTGGTTTACGAAGCTCGAGAACAAGACACGTTAGAACCAAACGAAGGAATTCATCAGAGATTGGAATGGTAATATCCAATGAGAATGACTCGTTAGAGATAGGATCAGTAGTATCCTAGAACAAGTGCGAAGAGTATATTTTTAAAATGAAAACCAACTTTGTTTTGAAAATTTAAATCGTATCATACGTATTTGAATATTTATTTTCAATTGATTTGGACAATCCAATATATAAAGATTTTGCATATACGCCTTGCAAATGTATATTCAAAGTTTTAATATACTGGATAGATATAGAATCACACTCTAGTAGCCCGGAGATGTTCTGATGCTGGTTCGAAACATCATCAGCATTTATGTTCGAGCTTCGAAAGTGGGATATCTATATATTTCCATTAGACTGGTATGAGAACCAAAACTATATAGAATATATTGTTGTGATCTGGCATCAAAAACATGATTTTTTGTATATGTATCAAAATTATGAGTTTGAAATGATAATTCACTAATTGATTGATGGTTGTGTCGTATGATTATTCCTTTAAACTATTATGTGAAAGAACGATGAATTTAGGCCAAATTGAACCAAATATTGAACAGTATTGTAAATTGTTTGGAAATGCATATGTATGTGTGAACAGGTCATTGCAAGGAGGCTAGAGAAGAGGAATAAAATTGTTTGCCCGACAAATAGGTACATGTTTAATGTATTTCTTGGGTTTTGGATGATTTTGTGAGCTGATTGGCTAGCCGCTTGGCTTTTTCTTTTTCTTTTAGATTGAAGAAGGCCATGGGAGGCTATATGAAATATCCCGAAGTCCCCGGTGCAGGGGAGGTTATGGCGAAATTTTTCGAAAATTTAGGGTGTTAGCCAAATTTTTGAAAATTTTGAAAAGTTCTTAGAAACTGAAAAGTTGAAGAACTTAAGCCGTAATGAAAATAATGAAAGTTGAGTTGGTTTGTAAAACAACTTTCAGCTTCGTTCCTTTTAGGGGACAAAAAGTTTTAAGTGGGGGAGATTGTAACAACCCGGAAATTCGAGCCAGTTTAAAATTTTTATTTTGGCAATTTTAATGAATTTTGAATATTTAAAATGATATATTTTAAATAATAACGACGAGAAATTTATTTTTGAATAGAATTAGAACGTATATATTTATATAGATCGTCGTTAGAATATAATATTTATTTTAAATTATAAAAGGAATTGAAAATGTCGCGGTAGTTTGAAAATTCCATTTCAAAGTTCAAATGAATGTACATGATTCAAAATAAACCGGATTTTAGCGAAACCAAAAATATTAGAATCTAATTGAGAATATCTTTCCAACGAATCCGAAATATCAAAATTTCATAGCGGGAATAAAAAGTTACGTCCAATAGAAAATTCAGAATAGTCGCTATGGAATTCTAGCCCTTAAAAATGGAAATTTTGCAAACGACCTCGGTTTTCGACGAAACCACTTTTGTTGGATCCGTGATGTCTAGTTATTGCTAGATTCCAAAATTCGTAATTTTCCGATTCAATATGCGGGCATGGCAAAGGAAAATGCGTTTGTGCAGTTTCAGTTGATTTTAATCGACTGGAAAATGGCCATTTTTCAAACGGTATCAGAATTCGACGAAACTTGTTTTGTTAGGACCGTATCGTCAATATGAAGCTAGAAAATATTTTTCTAGAATTTTTCGAGTTAGTATGTAACCCCAATAAAATGGAATGTGCATTCAAATTCAATATATAGAGTTATATGTTGATTTTGACGGAAACTGGTCGAAACGATCGAATCAGCCTACGATACATATCCCATTGTGTTCGGAATGGGGGTAATTAGCTATGGACGACAGACGGTGGGTTCGATTTCGAAGTCGAAATTAAAAGTTGCTTTTTAAAATAATTAAATAATATATAATAAAACTCTCTCATCCTCCCTATTACCTCTCAGCCCCCCCCCCCCCCCCCCCCCCCCCCCGTTGAAAATCATTTTCAAATCGAAAAAAAAGGAAGTAGACGGAGGAGCCGTCGCTCTTCCGATGGGTGCCGCCGCCGCCTCTGGCGAGGCTCCCCAGGCCGCTGCACCCCTCTGCCCCCCTCTCTCTTCTCCTCCTCTTCCTCCATCTCCTCCGTGCTCTCCCTTCCCTTCTTCCACTTAAAACCCGCCGCCACCTAGGTCATTCGCCACCCCTCCGACCACCCCATACCCCCTGCGCCGTTCTCTCTCCTCTTTCTCCTTGAATCCCCAAACCGCAAGAGTCCTAGCCCAAAACCGATGCTCGCCTCCATCCTCCTCTAAATGAACCCGAACCCGGTGAGCCTAGCAAGTCAGCGAGCCCCCCTTTTGCGTTATGGTTTAAATTCGATCTTATTTTTGTTTACATAGGATAATTAAATTTGATTTTGATTTGTTTATATAGGAAGGAAAATATACGATTTTTATCTATGTAAAGTGATGATAAAAATATGATTTTTATCTTGGAGGAGTAGAAATCATAAAGATGCGATTTTTATATAGTAGAAAGAATAAAAATATAATTTTTATAAAGTAGAAATATGAAAATATAATTTTTATATTATAGAAAGGTTAAAAATATAATTTTTATAGTATAGAAAGAATAAAAATACGATTTTAATATTATATAGATAGTAAAAATTCGATTTTTACATATGAAATAGAAATATATAATTTTTATATAGAAATAAGCATTGTAAAAATACATGAAGTAGAAATAAAAATATGATTTTTATTTATTAGAATGAAGCAATAAAAATAAATTTTTTATTATGAACAGCGTAGTAAAGACTGCACTGGAATTTCAAACAGATCCAGACGGTTCAGCAGTTCAAAAGCAAAGCACGGCGGAGTGGAACCCTCTGTGAGAACTCCTCACTTTTATTTTATTTTATTTCTAGTTGAAATATATACTACGATGCAGACGGTGTTTAGTAGCGCCCGACACCCATCGTCCACAGTACATGGATGGCTTGTTTGCTTGTTTGTATGATTGATTTTGATTTGTAAGTGATTGTGTGATGTGAAATGAAACAAAATATTTATATAGTTATAAATATTTTATAGTTAAAAATATAATTTTTAACGTGTATTTAAATTGAAATAAATAATTATAAACAAATCGAACGATTTGTTTATATACACTGATTTGACTGATATTGATTGGGACGATAAATTTTACACATCGCCCAACTGCACAAATAAAATCTGTGTCTGATTGATTGAAACCCCACACGGGTATTGGGATGATATATGACTTACACTAATCCCAATAATTAGTGTATGTCAATCGATGGATTGACAGGCTGTTATAAGCGTTGAATAATTATATTTGATGCTTATACAGTGTAGAACGCAATTTGGATGATTGTTTATCGTTATTGTTGTATATATGATTTTGAGGAAATCCACATAACTGAAATTATATGGTAATTGACTATGTCTGATTCCAGTTCAAAAATATCGAATATTTTCAAATAATATTCAGTGAATATTGAAATGTGAAGTCGTGTTAAGTAGTTAAACGCCATTTCAAAGCGAACGGGAATTTTGTTGATTTTATAATGAATATCGAAAAGTGATTTCAAATTGAATATTTTGAAATGAATTTCAATTGAAATTGAATAAAAATGAATTCGAATTGAAATTTCATTGAAATTGAAATGAAATCGAATTGAAATCGAATAGAAATGAGTTTGAATTGAAATTTCAATGAAATTGAATTGAAACGAATTGAAATTGAATAGAAATCGACTTGAAATGAATTCAAAATCGAATTGAAATTGAACTGAAATTGAATTAAAATCGATTTGAATTGAAATCAATTTGAAATGGATTTAAAACGCATTTATAAGGAAAAATTCAATTTTGATTTAAAATTGAATATGAAGTTGAAACTGTTTTGAAAACGAATGGAAAACGATTTATAAAATTCGTTTTAAACGGATATCGACGAAATATATATTATATATATATAATATAATGGCCTGAATAGAACGCGCTGCGCTGCGGCAGTTCACGAATTCCGGCCATTGATTTCGAATTGATGTTGCGGGAGATCCTACCGTCGGATTCTCCTAAAACCGGAACCGTTGGGTTTCTATCGAAAAGAGCTTTCTAACGAATACAATAAATTAGAAATCTAACGGTTGGATTTGGAATTATGTCCAAATCAAATTTGGAAAAGTTCGTTGTAAGTGCAGTTCGATGGCCGTTGATGGAAATCGACTGTACGGGCCTTGATAAAATTATTAAAAATATCAATAATTAATGTAAAGTCATAAGAAATGATTTGGAAAGAATTGGGATGAAAAACTCCATATTTGAAAAGATAAAAATAGATTCTTATCGAAATGAACTATTTTTGAACTGGAATTATAATTCCATTATTTCGAAAAATAAATAAATTGGATTTGAAATGGTTTTGAAAATAACCAGAATTTCCAATATATAAATTGAAAATGGATTTGAATCGAAATTATCTTCGGAATATTTCGATATTGAATGTCGTGATTATACATATATTGTTATGGAAATTTGAAAGATATATATATATATATATATATATATATATATATATATATCGTTATTCCCCACACGATATTTGTTGGTTGTAGTATTTGATATTGAATATAAGCCGATATATTTTCTATTCAGAGCCTTGTATTTAATATCAAATAGGATTTGGGTTTATCGTGAATGGCGTCTTCATTAACACTGTTCTTAAACCCAGTTGAGAAAAAGATTAAATCTTTTTTATTTAGATTTAATGAAGTGTATCAATTAAATAATATTTAATTGGAATTGAATTGGGATTAATTTTTGGGTTTATCGTGAACGGTGTTTTAAATAACATTTGTTCTTTAACCGGACAATTAATGAAATGCGATTTTGGGTTTATCGTGAACCGTGTTTTAAATGACATTGGTTCTTTAAACCAGTTAAAGATTAAAACTAAGTGGATTTTTAATGAATCTTTAAATAGATTGAAAAGTGAATTTGATAATTAAAATTATCAAATTCAAGGAATGATCGAGAATGGAGTACCACCAGTTTTACTCCAGGCAATAGTTAAATCTTTAATTAGATTTAAACGTGAAATGGTAATTGAATTTACCTATAACACCGTGGTGTTAGATATGAAGTATTACTAGTTTTACTTCATGGGATGAATAGGTTGGGGTTGGGAAATTTAACAATTGATTACTTCGGTAAGGTTCGTTAATCCCGACTAGTTTGGATAAACCATAATTTGGTTTGAACTGATATTCAAAAGAAGATTATAGAATAAATTTAAATAATTTATCTTTGATAAAATTAATGGGAACCTTTCCCTAGGAATGTGAAATTTAACAACTAACTGAAGATTAGTTAAGAAGAATGGTTTCCTGGGTATTGATCTGATGATGGTTTCGGCCTTCGGGGTTAATATTTAGGGAATTTTTCTCTTACTAATTTACGGTTAGTGACAGATGAATTGGAATGAGGCGTATGTTCTGTTTGTGTAACACTTGTTTATTATATACGCGAGTTATTCAGAAAGACCGGGTTTATCCCATTCTGAATAACTGATACGTCGATAAGTCGAAGATGAAGACGGTGATCGAAGACCGGAGGTCTTCACATCGTTTGGATAATTACTGATGATCTTGATTGGGCTGTACACCCAAGAGGAGGGAATCAGTTGGTGATCGTCCAGACGTACTTCGAGATCGATGGATATGCGAGGTACAAGGTGCCTCCGGTTTCGTTCAGACCCGGAATAGACTTGTAAATGGATGTGTGTCTGACATCGAATTTCATTCTGTGTGATTGATATCAGTTTCATAGCGTGAATTGCCTGTGTGGCATGCTAAGATGCAAGTGATCAAGGCTTCTATTGAAAAGCAGAGTCTTGTGGTTGATGATCAAAGCACGGCCTTTGTGGTGTAGCTTTGTGTAGCGTTAATTCGCGAGCCTCAGACCCCGGTGTGAACCAGAAACGGGAGAAGGACATCAGGGAGGACATGCATTTCATTCTAGTTAGAAGTGGTATCAGTTCTTGAACTGGTTGACATTGCTTATGTGGATGATGGAATTTGAGGCGCCTCGGTTAGATCGGACGATCCGGGTCCGATGGAGTCATTCGTTGGCTCACTTACGCCCCATAGGGTGGGGAAACGCAGTGTTCAGGCATTTTAATCCACATCAGTGGACCGGCCCTGACGATCCAAGTGGCTTGACAGAGTACTTGCCCTGAGACTCGGACTAGACAGTCTCGAATCGGTGAGGACAATCCCTAGCCTCGGTTCATATCATAAATGATAATCCAACTTCCAATACGACATTTTGCGGTTTTGATTGTAGAGCCTAGTATGGCGACATGATATATGGTACCCATGTCGTCTATGATTGATTCTTATGATTGAAATTATTTTAAACACTATACACTTATTATACTATCAAATGATTTGTTTTAAACGTATCAAGCATGCTTTGGCTATTATAGGGGAAAACCCTATCTTCCGGTTTGTGTTGCATTGTGTGATGGGACCTGGGTCTTATAATAGTTTCATTGTTCTTTATTTAGCATTGCGTTGTTGTTTTATGCACTGGTATTCTTGGGAGGAAACCCGTTCCGTGTTATACGGCGTGGTCCTTTGATTTACCTAACTTTAAAATAAAGATTAATAACTGTTTTAATTCTCACACCAGTCACATGACTGGCCTGGAGTTTATTGTTTTAACCTAAACTCTGGGTGCCCTTTTTTCGATACGGGCAGCTAGTAGTTTTGGTTTTGCAGATTTGTCTTCACAGGACCATGGTTTACAGCTGGAAAGATATCCGGAAAGCTCTGTATCCGTATATCTCATTCAGTTGTATTTTGTATTATTTTCCGCTGCTATGTAATGTACTATAATCTCTGATATTTTATAATGTGCAATATTTATTCATTACTCTGTATATTCTTGTAATCTGATGAAATTATTATAATATACAATGAAATGTTCTTCCGTTTGTGTTCTGATTCGTCTTGTTCTCGAAACAATCAGGGGTTTTGAACGGTCTTAGTCGGTTTAGCTATCGATTCGGATCGAGCGAAATTGCTTGTTGTCACACATTTAACATACAAAATGTAAAATAACAAAAGATTGATATGGCGAGATTTGAGATATTTAATTATAGTTCTAGTTCAGACACAAATTTAAATTTTAACCAAAAAAACTAAGATCTCGGACGTCGTCTCGGTCGATATATCGTTCGATATTGCAATATCTCGGGCGATGTATTCGAAAGGAGATTTATAGTGATATTTGATGTTTCGTTTCGGAAGGAGCCTAAAACGAGATCTCGGAGGAGATCTCGGGCGATATTTACGAGATTTGAAACAGTGTATGTACATAAATGAATGCTTACTTCTTAAATCTTTGAAAAAGCAAACTTACCATCTCTTACACACCTTTCACTTTTCTTACACACCATCCCTTCTCTCATTAATGCTATTTGGGTTTTAAGGGTATTTCAGTCTTTTCCCATCCATCTTTCTTTTCCTATATAAGGAGGGGTATGCCCTCTCATTTCAATCACAAAATTCCTAAGCAAAATGAAGCTCCTTTAATGGCTTCTCTACTTCTTCCTCTTCCTTATTAACTTTCTCAAACTATACTCAAAGCAACTCCAAATCAACTCAAACTTTGAGTGAAACCTTCTTACATCATTACAAGACCTTCTAGCAAGCTAGAAGTTGAAAAATCCAAGACCCACTCAATTTCCATCTTTGGCCGTGAGCTATATAAGGAATGAAGCAAGGAAAATCAAGGAAAGGAAGGAGGTTGCTAGCTTGGATCTTTGTTCTTATTCTTGGATACTTATTCTTATTCTTGGATCTTTATTCTTATTCTTGGATCTTTGATTTTCTAAGGATTAAGGTGGGTTTACTCACTATTTAGGACAGCAAATATAAACCCTTTTGCATGTCTTTAAATATACTAAAAGTTGCTAGAATGTTGGTAATTTATGTTAAAAATGTTAACTTGATTCTTACTTTAAAAGTAAGCAACATATGTGATCCATGTTAATGGATTGGAATGGACTTTAATGGACTTGGAGTTTGGTTTGAATTGACTTGTACAACAAGTGGAATGGACTTGAAACAAAGCACATAAGGATTAGTAGGGAATTGACATATTGTGGACTTGAACTTGAAAGTGCACTTATAGCGATAGTCGCTATAGATGCAGTTTGAATTGTTGTGTTTTCAACACTTTGTGTGTAACTTTGTAATGACATTCTTAGTGATTTATTATCATATTTAATCTTGTTTTACTTGTATATTTACTACCTTAAGTTATTGATTAGTAAAATGCTAAGTAACCCATTGAAAAATGACCAAAACTTCACTGGTGCAAAACTACCCGTTTCCCAAATAAAACAAAGGTTAGTAAGGGTTATGAATTGCTAAACCTTGTCATGATTGAGTCACTAGATTAAAAGGTAACTGATAATCTTAACACTAATAATCCAACGAAGTAGGATTATCTATTTGTGAGAGTTAAGATTGATGTCGAGTAGGGATGGAGTAATAGAGCTCTAACCTACCGGCTTCCCTCTTGACTGAGGAATAGATAGGTTAGGAATGTCGGAAACATGTTAATCATGTTGATTACTTACTTGTTTATTTAATATCATGATTATTATTCTTAATTCTAATAAGTCAACGAGTAGGCTTATCTATCTATGAGTGTCAAGAATGGGGTGTCAAGGCAAGGGGTGATATGCAACCAGTGCTCTAACTTAGTTGGCCTCACTCTTGACTGAGGGATAGTTAAATTGATAATGTCGGAAATGAGTTAAGTGTGCAAAGTGTGCTTTCTATAAGCATAAAATGGTTTTGGGTTTGTCGTGACAATGTGTTAATTACATTCGGTCTTTAACCCTATCATATTATATCATCGAAGTAAATATAATTGAATCTTTAAACAAACGTTTAAAGATAATTATAATAGGATTTATTTTGGGTTTGTTGTAAATAGTGTTTTAGCAACACTTGTTTTTAAACCCTTGGAATGTAGTTAAACTGGAATATACGGTTTAATGGTTTTGAACATACTTAGATCTTTAATAATTAATTTTAAAGATAGAAACAAGTATAAGAATCTTTCAGAATAAAGATACTGAATAAGATGTTTAACTTATAAAAGATAAGAGGTTCTTTATTAAACAATGGTTTTAACCTCTTTGATTATATTATAGGAAATCTTAGAAGTGAATTGTGGAAATACTTATACCGGAGGGATAAGTATAAGAATACGTTTTGAAGTATTGAAGTTATAAGGGAAATCGTAGAAATGAATTGTGATTATTCTTATACCGGAGGGGTAAGTATATTAAAACCCTTTTTAAGTAATAAGGCAATAAAAGAGATAGAGAATTAGTAGAATATATACATATACACCTTTTATATGTACAAGTTGAATATATACACTAGTATATAAAGGAATACTAATCGAGTATGAGTTACCGATTAATAAATGATTTCTTATTAATAAGTGATGTCTTATTAGGTAAGTGAAGTCTTATTTGAAAAATGAAGTTTTATTAGATAAAAGAAGTTTACTAATAAAAGAGTATTAATCAATGAAAGATTAATTAAATGGGAAAGGGATTAAAAGACGTTTATATGAGTTAATCGTTATTCGACTGTTATCATTCTTTGTGACATGATAGTGAATTAACCGTTATCATGCTTTGTGACTTGATAGCGATTTAACTGTTATCATGATTTGTGACCTGATAGTTATTTGACTATTATCATGCTTCGTGACCCTTATACTTCCTTGGATGTTTAGTGTTTGTTATGGAAATTAAGCGAGGCTGTTTTCCACACACAATCGTCTATTGTGTGAATTATAGTCGATTAATCGACTATGGAACTTGACCTTAAATCTAGCGACTTGTTTTGAGGAGACCGGGATTGTTAAGTGTTCTACTTATCAAAAACCACTTCAAAACTAGTATACGGGTTATATGTTTTGGAAGCGGTTGTGAAGTGAAGGCCATATGATGATTCGAGATCTGTTGAGATGCTCGAACACATATAGTGATTCTAAGATCTGTGAAAGAATCCATGTGTGATTCCAAGATCTATTGATTTATTGGAATCCGTGTTTGATTCCGAGATATGTGAAGGAATCTATGTGTGATTCCAAGATCTATTGAGCTGTGGGATTCCATCTGGGAATTCTTGTTTTGTTCAAGTAATGAAGACTCGTGTGAAAGATGCCAAACGAAACCTTAACATCGGAAATGGCTAAAAACAGAGTAGGAGCACAATCTGAGGTTTTGCTAACCTACGTCAGGATATATTGACTCCATATCTAGTTTATGCTTTTTATCGAATCGTTGCAGGAGCTCTTCGAAGTTGCATGCGGGAGTTGGATATATTTGGTTCCACGTGGTGCACTCCGGTGTTTTCGTGCGTGGGCCAGTTGTGTTTACCTTCTGGTATATTTTATCTAGAGATACACGACACTCGAAGATACTTTCTGACCCTTGTGCATGGAGTTCAGATCTTTATTGAGAGATCTCCGATGGGAAAATCCAATATGCGAACGTGCCTTATCGGTTTTGTTTGTACACTTAATAGTTGTTGAATGTTACCAATGTAACCATTCCTTCTATGTGAATTTATTTATATTCTACACCCTAGACATTATTTATAATACAACTATATTTCTCGTAATAAATGGTTGGTTTCAATTTATGGGAAAATCGGAGCGGTTATCTGCACATTCCCCTCAGTGTTGTTACATGCAATGTGTATCTTGAGTTTCTCATACCAGACTGATGTCTGACGCTTGGTTTTTGTTTTCCCCTAAAATCATCACGTACCCCTTCGAGTAGGCGGAGTATGGCAGGTTTTACTTTGGATGCTTTGGAACTTTCTGGAAGAGAGTTAGAGTTCATCTTAACGCAATTTTTATATCCACTACATCCTATGTTGTACATCAACATTTATGAGGACGGGTTGTTATAACTGTCCAAGTTGATGATATGTTAGTCTTCTCTGATAGTTCTAATCACACAATTTTATTTTGTAAAGACCATTCTTTATATTATATGTTATCGTTCTGTTGTGAGATTCTGATATTATGTCCTCTTCTTCCTTGTTCTATTTCCTTTTATTTTATTTCACCCTAACTTTTCGTCTTTCCAGCACTTGGGTGCTCGACACGTGAATACCGTGGATGTATTAGTGTCAAGATTTGATGGTCGAAAAGGCGGGTAATTACAGATTTCCAAGTGTGTTTGGACGATCACCACTTATTACCTTGCCTTGGGTGTACAGCCCAATCAAGACATCAACAATAGTCCAAACGATGTGAAGATCTCCGATCTTCAACCACGTCTTCATATCTTCGACTTTTAGTCGTTGTAATAATTATTCAGAATGGGTTAAAGCCGGTCTTTCCGAATAACCCGCGTATCTTTATAATCGTGTGATAAATACATAAAGATAACACATATCTCATTCCAATCCAGAATATTCTTTTTAGTCAAATATTCATATCTTTGGGGAAAGGTTCCATTAATTTTATCAAAGATAAATCCTTTTAAACTTATTGTTTATTCCACTCCTCGGAAATCCTGTCAAAAGAATTTATAATATCTTTTCAACTCAAAAATCATAACTCAATGGTTATCCAGCTTTTGGAAATTAATCCTATCTTTACTTGGGTTAAAGAACAAATGTCGTTTAAAACACCATCCATAATAAACCCCAAAATCGTCTTCCATTTGATATGGAATCTTCAAGGAAATCTAAACAACTTATAATAGATATAATTTTTTGCATCGGACTAATACTATTAGTGGAATAACGGCGAAGCCTTTTGAATTCCACAAATTTTAAAGGTCTTCTTTTACAGAAGGTTATTTCGATTATTATTAATTGAGTTCAATTCAATTCCAATTTAATTAAATAAACTGGAAGCTTCATTAAATCTAATTTAAAAGATTTATTCTTTTCACAACTGGGTTCAAGAATAGTATACTTTAAGATATCATTCACAACAAACTTGAAATCCCATTTGATATGAAATATAAGATCTTAATGGAAATCATGTCGACTTACATTCAATACCAAATTCTGAAATCTACAGATATCTTATTGGAATAACAAAATTAGTATCTTCCAAATTCCTCAACAATATCCGTATAATCATGGAATCCAATATTGAAATATCCAAAGATTCTTTCGCCTTCAAACCCTTCCCAAATTATCTGTTGGGAAATCTTTGGTTATATTAAAACCCTTTTTAATCCAGTTCGTTGTAATTAAAACATTGGATTATTTCCTCTAATTTTCAAACAATTATTTTCGATAAAAATATCATTTATCTTACAAAACTTGGGATATTTTATCCAAACTCTTTCTCAAATCATTTATTATGATTTATCGTAATTTATTTATGTTTTTATTAATTTTTATTAAGGTCTTTACAGTCAGTTTCCAATTTCGGCCACCGAAATGCATCCATAGCGACTTTTTCCAAAACTGATTTGGATATATTTTAAAATATAACCATTATAATTTAAACCTCTTATATTCATCTGAAAGACCTTTTTGATGCGAACCCAAAGGTTCCAGTTTTAGGAGAATCCAACGGTCCGATCTCCCGTTACGTTCATTTGAAGTTACAAGTTGACGTTCGCGAACTATCGTTGCGCGACGTGTTCTATTCAAGCCCGAATCGATTAATAATTTATAAATAAATTGAAACACTTCTAAACTTACTTTATTAATTATATTAAATATAAATAATTACCTTTGAAAACTCATTTTAGTCGTTTAACTTCAAAATCAAATATTTCACCGTTTGGTTTACTTCTATATTATTTTAATGAATGAAATAATATTGTTTTTCTAAATTCATCATTTTACGTTCAAAATTTTCTTACAGTAGTAATAAAAATAAACAAAGAACTTCCGAAAGAAAACTTCTTTTCAAACGTCCGCTACATATCCTAACTGAACTTCACTTTGAAAAGTTATTATTTAGTTTAAATTAAAAACTTCAACTAGCCATAAGTATATAAAAATACTTCAAAATCATTCGTTACAGTTACGAATATTCATCGATATTTCGATATAAACGCATCCATCCAAAATCGGACATCGAAATCAAACTTTGGTTTTTCACCGAATATTATATTATTAAAATATTCATTTTTAATCCTGATTGGAATAGAATTCAACCAAACATCTTATAATTTTACTTATATGAATTTCATACTTCCAACAATAGTTGCAAACACTATTAAATATCCAAATTGCATCCAGTGTGCATCTATTTTCATACAAGCTTCAAATGATTTATTGATGCTTATTTCGCTTTGTTAATCAATCGATCAACATACGAGCTACATACAAGGGAGATGTGTAAATCAAATATCATCCGAGACCCACGTGGGGTTTTCAATCAACAACAATCAATTTAAATCTGTAAAGATTTATGAATTTAATCATAACTAATTCAATTCGAATTATTTTTCTGACTAACCAGTTACGCTTAACCGAGTGATAATAAATTCACCGTTCAAATTATAAATGGATATTTTATCCAATTTCAACTACCACAAATATATCAACATTATTTTAGCAAGTTAAACAACTCAAGAATCACAACCACGAGATAACACAATAAAACAACAATTCATCCATTGGGTTTGCAAACAACCGTGATGTGAGCTACCATATATCGTATAACTTTTTATGATATTAACAAAATAAAATCTTCGGTTTTCGCTATTTTTTAAATCATTAACTGTCAAATATTTCAACGTCGCACTAACTACATAATTAGATATTTTCTAACTTGCAATTTACTTAACATTTCATATTAACTTCCAACCTTAAACGATTAACTATTTAACTTTTCCAACTTATTTAAACTACGCAAATAAACTAACTAAAGTGAGAAACTCTCACAAACAATCAATTTACCCCCAAATTGATTTTACCGTTGATCCACCTCCTCCCGTCGCTGATGCGCCTCGCCGAAGCCACCATCGGCTGACTTGACATCACCGGCGGCATCCCCCATGTGCGGCAGGCTTGTGCCATGAACAGCGCCGCTTAATCGCCGTCGACGACGAGATTTTGTTGTTTGCCTCAAATCGGCCTTGCGGTCGATTTCTCCGCCACTTTGCCACCATCCAATCGCACACCATCTGGAATAGGTCGGCCTCGCCACGATGCTCCTACCCCCTTCGGACGACTTCGCATGAAAACGCCTGTGGCAGCCACCACAGATCGATTTCCGTTCGTAGCTCCCCCCCTAACGTCGTCGACATTCATGTCCAATTTTTGGCAACCACTGCCCGTTTCAGGTCGAACACCCTAAAGCAAACTTGTAGCCCCCTATTCCTCCTCGACAACTTCTCTTTTGATGCTAACATCTAACTCTCACTGATTTGCGCGCTATTCATCTAAATCCGACACTAACTTTTTTGACTTTAAACCTAGATCCCGGCGAAACCGTAACTCAAAACACCCTCAAATTTTTTGTGGTAGGCAGCCGTCATCATATACTACAACTCTCCAGTCGGAAATTTCATCAAATTGTTTACGGATTGGAAGATATAAATTATTTTATGTGTAGGGGCTTATTAGCAAAATGTTTTGAGAGAGAGGAGGAAGTGGCTGGAAAAATTGGGGAAGAAGAGGAATTAGGGTTAAAGAAAAGTTGAAGATATTTTATAGGTAGGGTCTAAGATTTTATATTTTATTTTTTCTTTGATTAACGCTGTCTCCATTCAACATTTATCAGTGCCCCGATCACATAAACTCCATTGGCGATGAAACTTGACATAAAGTTATCTTTTGGCATTACGGTCCTAATGAAACTCGTTTCACCGAATTCCGAGTCTGTTTTATTAGAATGATCTAGTTTAGATTCAAATAATCGATCGATTTACAAATTATTCCGCATAACCACGTACTAGCTCCAAACATTAAGAAATTTGAAATCTAGCAATAATTTAATATTTCGGATCCAACAAAAGTGGTTTCGTTGAAAATCGAAGTCGTTTGTAAAATGGCTATTTCTAAGGCCTATATATAATATTAAAATATTAAATAATTCCATAACGACTTTGAAATTTAATTTGGACATAACATACAATTTATAATATGAAATCTCAATTTCTTACATTCATTAGAAAGATATAATTAAATAGATTCTAACGTTTCTTATTTTACAGAAATCCGACTTATATTGAATTCTGTATATTCATTTGAAGTTCAAAATGTAATATTACGAACTGCTGCGGCGTTACGAGCTCGTTTTAATTAAATTTTAAATTTATATGCTCTAACTTCGTTTTAAATAAATTCTAAGTCGTTAATTCTCGAAATAAATCGTTTAAAATATTTAATTTCCATCAAAATCAATTAAAAATAAATTTTAAATTAGTTCCAAAATTTAGGGTTGTTGCAATCTCCCTCACTTAAAACTTTTTCGTCCCAAAAAGCAACAGAGCTAAAAGTCATTTAATAACCAACTCAACTTTCATTCTAGCTTAAGTTCTTCAACTTTTCAGTTTTTAAGAACTTTACAATTTCTCGAAATTTGGCTAATGCCCTAAATTTTTGAAAAATTTCGCCATAACCTCCTTTGTACGGGTTGATCAGGACAACTACAACTTACCTCTTTGGGATCTCATCAATAAAAAAAGAAAACCCAAAAGCCAAGCGGCTTATAAAATTGTCAAACCCAATCAATACAGTAAATATGTAATTGTTTGTCGGGCATACAATTTCAATCCTCTTCTTAGCTTCCACAACCTGTCGAACATCTATATACATCCAATCCGATGAATTTCAAAATTAATTCAATATTAATGTTAAATTTGATTTGACTTAATTTCATTTTTTGTTCTTATATGATTTTATTATTCCAATCCTATTTAACCTCCTTTGAGTTAAATTTTAATTTGTTTGATTTACTTTTCCCTCTTTTAAGTTATTCAACTAATATAAGTTAAATTTAAAGCTCAAATTATTTCCAAATACTTACTTAAATCAGTTTTAATATATTTCGATGTTTCAATTGGAATTATATAGTCATCCGACTTTCGAAACTCGGAAATAAATACTGATGATGTGGCCACATCATCAGAATCATCCTCAAGCAATGAGAATGTGATTCTATATCAATCAAGTATATTCAAGACTTCAGATATACGCTAGGTAGGCATATATGCAAAATCTTCTTATACTCGATAGTCCAACTTCAACGTCAAATATAATATATTCAAATTCTTATTATAAGATAATCAAATATGTTATCCATATATTTTCAAAACATATTCCTTTTTATATTCGAAATATCAGCTTTCCAAACCAATTTCATTTTAAATGAATAAAAAGTGGTTTTCGTATATTCACTGTCCAAATTGTGACTATAACTCCTTTTATACATTTAAACCCTAAGAAGCGTCAGAATTCATCGACTATCCAAAATCGTCGAAGATTCCCTTCCATTTATCCTACTCAAACAACTTAAGTAATGAAACAAGAAATCAGACAAGCACACAAAAACTGTGACACCCACGTCTGTTAATGTCACTATTTATCAGAATGCATTAAGTTTCATGAAGAGAAATAGGTAAACAGGAATAGAAATACACAAGACGGATACAAAATAAGTAGTGGTATTAAAACATTTTATTCCAAGATAGTTAGAATACTGTTTACAATCAGTTACATCAAATACCAACGATATCCTAAATCTAAGTACATCGAAAGCTATCTATCTCATAACATGAACAATAACAATGCCATAGTACAATGCCATATCCCTCAATGTAAGCCATGCAAGAGTAGATAAGTAATCAAAGAGGTACATCAGAGATAATCCAAATCCAAAGCTGAAAAGAGAGAGAAAGTCCTATCATTGCGGGACACTATCACCTTGTGGACATGAGAGGTATGTGAAAAAGGAAAAGAAAGAGGCAAAACAAAAAGGGTCAGACATAAAGTCTGGCGAGTCTAGTGACTTCCAACATATGAAGAAATAAAAGCAACAAGACAGGTAAATAAGACTTGATGAGAGAATATATAACAACAACAGGATAACAAGAATAAACAGGATCAAGTAAAGCTTGGAATTTATATTCCTAACTCAAGATTATCTTAACTCTGACACTACACCAATACTAGTATAACAGGATTATAAGGATTAGGTATTTAACCTAGTTACTCAACAAAAGGATTACTTATCAACGGGATTACATAACAACAGGATTAGGTGTACCCTAATTCCATAACAGGATTACATAACAATAGGATTAGGTGTACCCTAATTACTACCCAAGCAATCGAATCCCTATTTCGTAAACATCCTGTATTATCCCCACAATAGGGTGTATCACTCCCTGAGTATCATTTTGGGATACATGCCTATTTACTAGTGTTACATCGTCTTATCTTTTCTAGTTAGACCCATGCACTCTTATGACCCTGCCGGAACACGCTCGTACCCACCCCTCATGTAACAACCCGCACCTCCGTTCGCGCAAGATATTGTCCCCAACATAGCCACCGTATAGGTGTGGGGTTTTGTTCCTCAAAAGATCTCGACGTTAGTAAGAGATGGGCTCTACTATATAAGTACCCACTTCACACCTCATTTGAACCTCTTACTACCCAGTTCAGTAGAGTATGCCCTGGCCCCTACCTGGTGCGAGGCCCTCTAACAAATACCAATAGGGATACTGACTGGTACGGGTTCCACACATCAATATTGACACAAGCCAAATCCCCTAAGCTTGTTCTCTCAAGAAAACTAATATTTAAGAGTCTTAAAAATTGGATACAAACAGCAGGACGTGATACCTCTTAGCTTATTAATAGTCAGGTTTTAACTTAGCAAGTTTAAGTTCATTAATAAGCATCGTTGTAGTATTATTCTATGTGTACAACCCTTGTCCACTACAATCACCTGCGTAGATGTGTGTACAATAAGTTTCCTCTTTTTACTTAATTGCATCTAATGCTCGTATTTCATAAAATGTTCTACTTAATCTTTTAAATTAAGCCTATCAGGTTTGACATGTTCATATACCCCCAAATTTGCAGTCATAAGTCCTCAATATATGATATGCCCTAAATTCCCCTTTTTCATTATCATGTCACGTTATTCCAAATTATACACAAACTCATATCAGAATTGTCCTAGGCTTTCAACGGCTTAGGCTCAGCATAAAAATAAAAAGGGAAAAAGAGAAGGAGAAGAACCAAATCAAACTGTATACATAGGCATATAATGAAGAGTGTAAATAAAACTGAACAGTAGGATAGGTATAGCATGATGTACATGTAATAACCGAAAATCTATATAGATCTAGATTAGTGAAACAAACAGACATAGTCTCAAATTCAGGTTATTTACATGTCAGGATTACTGTTTAAGCTTCAGATATGAAAATAACTGTACTCACAAAGACTGGATTTGTAACAACCCAGTTTTTGATTGATTAATTTTAACTATTTAATATTGTTTTAAATATTTAATTTATAATATAAAAGAATTTTTATATTGAGTTATCAATTTAGAAATCGAAATACAATTTATTTCGATTATATATAACCATCGTAATACTAGAGTCTGAAATAATTCAATTCGAAATTCAATTTGAACTGAAATATTCAGATGATGAATAGATATTCTATTTGAATATATAAATAATAATATTAATTTATTTTCGAAGAATTAATTGTTTTGAATTTAATTCATATCGATTTAAATTTATATCTTCTCCATATGATCAAATGAGGTTTCGATACCTGTCCCAGTGTGTTCAGAATAGTGGTTTAACCCTAAGAATGTCAGTTGGTGGGTTCAGAAAGGAGTTCAGTATCACAGGGTTATTTAAATTAAATAAAATCGGTTCAAAACAAATATAGTATATCCTTTTCCTTCTACACTAAGTCATCGAACAAAGTACGCTGCAACTCTGCTTCTCCCTCGTGCCTACGTCCAAACCTACGAGTACCATTTGAAATGGACATTGATCTTATCGTCCTTTTGTTTTTGCCTATAAAAGAAATGCTCTGCCTTTATATTTTACAATCCCAACACTCACACAAATTCCTTTCCCCTAAATTGATTTACTCGAAAATCAAATCCACCGATTCAAAACAAATGGGAATCGAGATTAAATTCTTCAGACTCTCTAAATTCATTTCGATGGCATGGGAAAGACGCTGGTATTTGAACTCGAATAGTTCGAGTTGACCTAAATCGATCATCGCGATCGAAGATAATGGGTTCTCTGAAACTTAACTATAATAGGATGCAATCGATGATGATGGAGGGCAATGATTTGGGGGTGCGATTGGTTGCATGTCGCGTTAATCAATGCAGCAACTTCGGGTAAATTGAGAGGCTCGATCTCGAGCAGAGGGTCGTTTCGAAGGGGGTCATCGCGAGCTAGAGCTAGGGTTCCTCGATTTTGTTCTGGTGAATGGACTGGAGGAAGAGGTGCGAAGGAACAGAGTTGATCTGGGAAGGAGCTGAACGTATTGATGAGTGGTCAGGGTTGTTTGATTCAGCAGTACGGTTTGTGAGGGAGATTAACACGGGTGGGGTATTATCGTCAATAAGGGTGAAGCAGTATCTCAAAAGGGTCGAGATGATATCTGAATAGATTTTAACATTGATGATGGCAGTGGTGGATGCTGGATGGATTCCTTGGTGAGTCTGGAGAAGAAGGCTGTATTTGGGTAGCTTGTGAATGAGTAAGATATACTCATTTTAAATTAAATTTATATAAGATAATTTATTTAATCTGTTTAAATTAATAATAGCTTAATCTTTAAATTAAATCAACAATCGTAGGTGCGATATGAATTAACTCAAGTAGATTCATAGTAAAGGCGATATCGAGTTTTAACAGGAATATTCGACAATGGAAAATCACGGTGAGTAAATCTCACTCAAATTTTATTTAGAATTATTTTTATCAGTTAAAAATAATTGTTTGTTGGCTGTTTGCATGCATTGAAATAATATTGTGATTATAAATATATATTAGTTATGTAGGATTGGTGTTGTGGCTATTATATATATATTGGTGGTTGGATTCCCGCAGTATCATTAGCGAATGCCCGCGGTATCATTAGCGGATGATTTCCCTATGCGCCCTACAATATATATAGTGGATGACCTTCATACCGCGATATCCTGCCTCAAAGCAGGATGGGTATTATTTATGTTGGCTAATGTCTGTGGATGCAGGAAAAACAGGTTGGAGGAATCCAACTGGATTCCTCAAAACATTTATTACTGTTTGTTTTCACACATATATTATCATATATGATGTGTTATAAAACCCATGATTTGATAATTGAGTGTTTTTGGATATTTAAATATCACTGGGCTAAAATGTTGATATATAAAAATATCATGAAAACGATATTTGAGATTAAATGGAAATATCTATTTTTCTAAAAATAGAATTTGAAATTCGAATGGACTAAAAATATTAACTTGTTTTGAATAAATAAAAAAAATATTAACTTTTTCTAAAAATAGAATTTGAAATTCGAATGGACTATAAATTAAAAATCAGGGAATTGAAGTAAATCTATAAACGGTGTTTATAAATAAAATGGAATGATCTTCATTGGAAAATTTGGAAATTGAAGTGAATTTATAAACGATGTTTATAAATGAAGTATCATTTGGATAAGTTTGGAAATTTTAAATTCAAAGGTGAATTTAAAAAGGGAATTGAAATTAGTTTCAAAAGGAAACGATAAAATCTATTCTGAAATTTAAAATGTAAAGTGAGTTAAAATAAATCCATATGGATTTATGATTTAAATTCTATTAGATCGAATTTATTTAAATAAAATATTTTCAGAAGAAAATATTAGGATTTTTTTTTAATAGAAGTTTAATTTTAAAATATGGAAATAAATTACATGTTATATATATATATATATATATATATATATATATATATGTGTGTGTGTGTGTGTGTGTGTGTATAAGTTGGTAAATAGAATCTATTCCAAAATAAAATTTTGGGTTTTCAAACAGAATTTGAAATGAAACTTGTTTTATTTTATAAAACAAGGAAGTTGGATTTATAAACAATATTTATAAATCTAGTGAAATAAATTATCATTAGATAATTTGAGGTTATAAATTCAAGTATGAATTTGAAAGTAGAATTTGAAATGGAATTAAAATGGAAACTTGTTTTAATATATAAAACAAGGAAGTTAAATTTATAAACGACGTTTATAAATTTAGTGAGATAATTATCACTTGGATAATTTAAATATTTAAATTCAAATATGAATTTAAAACTGAATTGGGAAGTGTTTGAAATAGAATGATTGATTATATTTCGAAATTTGGAATATAAGTGGAATTGAGAAAATTCCAACGAGTTTATAATTGAAATTCGATTATATCGAATTTCATAAAATAATTTATTTCTAAATAAATTAGAATTAGATATAAAAATTTAAGTTATAAATAAATTTATAACTGAGTTATGAAGTAATCGACAGATAGGGATAATCGAGAATATTAAGTTGGGTTTGGTAAATAGGCTGAATACATATTAAAATATATTAGAATGGAGTTGTAATTTATATATAAACGAAGTTTAAAATGTTTATATATTAAATATAATTAAAACGAACTCGCCGCAACGTGATAGCTCGTAAATTGGCGTTTCGAGTTTCAATTGAGTATATAGAACTCAATTTAAGTCGAAATTCTTTGAAACGAGAAACATCAGGACCGATTTGATAATAGTTTTCTAATGGAAGAGAAAAATATGGATTTCATCTTATAGATTTTTAGTTATGTCAAAATCAAATTTTCAGAAAAACAGCGCCATAATCGTTATTAAACCATAACGGTTTATTTAAATAAATAAAAAGGATTTTTAGCAAATAAGACTTAGATCTTCGTTATAAAAATCCAGACTCGAGTTGTAAAATAAATATGAACTCAAGACAAGTAAATGAAATGATTTTCGAAAAAAAATCATATTTCTGAGTATTGAATAGGATTAACTAATTTGAATAATAATTCGTTAATCGAGTTTTGAATCGAAATTGGCTTTGGATAAGTAAATTGGTTTTGTGAATTGATATTCGAAATCGAATATGAAACTCAAGTTAGAAATGAAATTCTACTTGTTTATAAGCGAATTAAAATATATTTGAACATGATATGTTCAAAATTAAGAGATTTGCCAAAATAGCTAATTAAAAGAATAAGTTAGCAAATTGAGTTCGGAATGACCGGATTGAGTTGGGATAAATCGGAAAACAGGTGAACATAGATTAGACAGGTTTGGAGTGAAGTGTATGAAGATTATAATTTGTGTGCTCGAAAATGAGGTACATGTTTAAATTCCATATGAGGTTTTATGCGCCAAATCGGCAAGCCACTTAGCTTTTTGATTTTCTTTTTGAATGAAAAGGGCCTAGAGAGGCGAGTTGAGGTTTGAACTATTGACCGGTACAAAGGAGGTTATGTCAAAATTTTCCGAAAACTTAAGCAGTTAGAATATTTTTAAAAAATTGGATAATTAAAAATACATATATCAATATATATATGGAATTCGATAAGGAAGCGAACTTCAAAATAGAGTATTATAAACCAAAAGGAAATCTATAATTAAATATGGTAAAAAATAGAAAGAGAAATGGATATACGTTTTAGAAGTGGAAAATTGGTTTAATATGGTGTTGATTATTCCAATTAGCGGTCATGTTTGTTTTGAAGTTAATAATATTTTCAGTCAAGGTCTGAGAGGTAATTATACCCCAACTTAATCGATTTCATTATTAACCGATAAATAGCAAGATTCAGTCTCAAAGAGAGATGTTTAAAGAGTTTAGTTGAATGCAGTATTTTGGGTCTTGAAACGATGTTTTATACAACATTCGTTTTAACCCAACAAGTGGAATTTTGGAAATATTATAATAAATATTTCCTAAAACTAAAAATGAATTGTCGTGAAAGAGATAAGTAATTGGAATGTTCTCCAATTATAAATAGAAGATATTTTCTAAGTATAGAAAATAAAAGATGGCAATATATGGAAATGTTTTCCAAATAGCGCAAGAGGGCAAGATGATTATCGAAAATATCGTGTTAACGAATATGGATAAGGAAATTGAGAAGTGATTTTAATTAATGAAATATTAATTAAAAGGCCCAGTGTTTTGTTTGATGCTTTGAATGAATGTTTGTTTTATTCAATAGTTAAATAACCGACTATTGAAGTGTTTGCCAATATCGTTGCCAATATGGAGATATCGGTTGGATTATTATCCGAGA
This sequence comes from Allium sativum, assembly GCA_030737875.1. Classification (NCBI taxonomy): domain Eukaryota; kingdom Viridiplantae; phylum Streptophyta; class Magnoliopsida; order Asparagales; family Amaryllidaceae; genus Allium; species Allium sativum. The sequence continues at coordinate 793,112,095 of CM060918.1, read as the reverse complement.
ACCACTCCGTATTGGCAGTAGCGTTGTGAATCAGATTATAGGAAGATAATTGAAGATGAAGTAAAGTGCAAGGGCTTTTTCTATTAATGGAAATTGTGCCTCCGGTTTCGTTCAATCCTAGAACGAAAGTGTATGGACGAGTGTCTGACAGAGTATTTCCAATGATCGCATATGTTAATCTGTATAAATATATATGGTGGTGGAGAATTTATTCTCTTAGCATAATATCCATGATAAATTTGTGCAAATCAATTAGTGATTAACGGATCTGACAATGTGGCATTCAAAGTGATTGTGCTATCAATGAATGGAAAGTAATCGTAGCCTCAGACCTCAACAACCGGGAAATGACAAAAATCGGGCAGGCAGCATGGTTATGTGGGTAGCTCCCATTAGGGTGTATTATCAACTATCTAGAGATTCATTTAATTCCTTATTCTATTCGATGCTGTCCCATTCGGGAAACGGTTGCAGATCCCAATCCTTGGTGATATACATTCGATACACTCAAGCGAAATGAGTGGTCGGTCATGTGTGGCCGGGTTACAAGATGTTCTTGTTGAACTCGGTGTATTCCTGTCTAGAGATACACTATCGAAAGGTGGTTCCATACCTTGTCATAGTTGGAAATTCATTACCCAATAAGTTCTCACTGTTTTTATTGTATATTATATATATATATATATGTGTGTGTGTGTGTGTGTGTGTGTGTGTGTGTGGAACGTGAGATGAAAGCGTTCCACTAGATTTCTATTTATTTGATTTAGACACTATTATAATATCAAAAGAGTTTTGGTATAAAGATTATTGTTTTCTTTCAAAAAGGATTTGAAAGTCATATCAAGTGTATGGATTCTCACACTACAACAAAACAGTGCTTTTACAACGGGCAAAAACCGTTGTTATATTCTTTTCACAATGGGCAAAAGCCCGTCCTAATATGCGTCGTCGTAATAGGTCCTCACTAAATTACAACGGTCTGTGACTGTTGTAAAATACCGTTGTAATAATGTCACATGCAACAACACTATGACAATGGCTATAAACCCGTTGTAATACATTATATTACAACGGGCATTGCCCGTTGTAAAAAGTCTGTTTTGTTTTAAAAAAAAATCTTAATGCAGTAATATAAAAATATTGCATAAATTAAAACATTGAACTAAAAATTTCTTATTTTATACACTCTTGAACAATACATAGTTTTATTTCTTTCTATTACACAATTACTATACAAAATATGAAAATACTCTTTTGTACAAATATTATTTCACTACATACACTTAGTTACACTCACTCACACCGTCTCATGCTCAATGTCTTCGTCTTCGGTGATTGATCCAAAATGTGCGTTAAAAGAACTGGATGAAGAAGAACAAACAGGTTAAAAAATGCGAAATGAGCAAGGCAACGTATATTAAAAACTTGGAATAAAGTTTGTATAAGTGAATGTTTTGAGGAATAAAAACATGAGATACCTGATACCTCAATTAAACTTCTCCAAATTCCCCCTAAATACACAAATAGAAAATAAACAAGATGCTTCACTCTATTTTAAATCTTTGACTTCTTGCTCTTAATTTTGTCCAGTCGTACCTATCAGAATAAAATAAAAGCAATAAGCTGGTGGGTAGGCAGCCTTTGCTGAGTCTTTGTGGAAATTACAATACATGTTTTGATGCCAAAGTGGTTATTACAGAGAGTTGGAAAGTATGAGAGATGATATTTTCAGTTAGATGTCCATCACTTTGTAAAATAATATTAACTGATATAGGATTTGCTCTGATAAAAAGAATTTTTGTTTAAAGATTTGTTCTTATGAAATAATATGGTTTAAGAACCAAAATTAAAGGAAACAAACAAACAACCATAACGTAAATATAAATTGTTGCTGAAGCTATGTACCCTGAAATATATTGACAATATTCAAACAAACCAACATTTGCAACAACCTCGAGTCCATGCAAATCAGCCATTCCAATATCGATTCTAGTCGATCTCGATTTTATCAACTTTTAACAATGTTTTGCACTTCTTGTGACTCAAGCATGAAAAGATAATCTTAGGAATTTCATTTTTAAATTTCTGAATTTTATTGGCCATGAACATACATTGTACAATACTTTATCTTATCATCTAGTAGTAATACATAACTCTCCATTTGGAGAAGTCCACTTGAGCTCTTCAATGTCACTCGAGACGAATCAGAACATCTTTTGTTTTGAATATTAATTTGTGCATTTCATTTGCTATCCTACATAATAAAAAAAGAAATAATTTTAAAAACAATATCCACAACATCCTATGACATATCTAAAAGCAATTTCCAGCATCCTAACCTTGTTCCACATGCGAAACATGTAGCACAGCCATAATGTACATAACGGAACAAGAAGTACAATGGCCTTAACAATGTATATTATATATGTGTTTATTCACATAGGCATGGTTGCTCGTAAACAAGGATATTCAATGGGTTCATAAAACAGTTTCTATATATCCTGTATTTATCAATCGGTTAGCTGAGAATACAACATGATTGACATGCAATATATCACCAGAAATTATCAATAGCGATCAAAGGAAGGAAGAATAAGTTAATTTGTAGCAACCGGGATGAATTCAAGAACCAAAGGCAGTTGCTAGAGCAGAGTTAGCTTATTCTTTTCATTTTTTACAACTACATATAGGTACAAAACAGTGAAGTGTACTGACATGCAATCTAAAAGAGTTGCTAGCATATTAACCAAAAAAAAACCGGATGTTTGTTAACATCAAGCAAATAATCACTTGCTATTTCAAACATAACAAAAATATGATTAATATAAATTCCATGTGGTCCTCAAAACGAACTAACTTGTATTTTCGTGCATCTGTTAATGTACACATTCAATATGAGTTACTAAACAACATTTAAGGCATTTGTTAATTTATGGCAACTCCTTTACTTATAATGTTTATGTATTATGTTTCTTTCTTCCTATTCTCTTCCATTATCTCTCTTCTTTTCTTCTATAAAACGTATTACTGTTCTGCCCGGAAAAATACATTAAGGCTGAGAATGTTACCCAAAAAAACCCGGATGTTTGTTAACAGCAAGCAAATAATCTCTTGCTGTTTCAAACATAACAAAACTAGGTTTAATGTAAATTCCATGTGGTCCTCAAAATGAACTAACTTGTATTTTCTTGCATCTGTTAACATACACGTACAATATGAGTTACTAAACATCATTTAAGGCATATGTTAATGTGCACGTTCAGTATGAGTTACTAATCGTCATTTAAGGCATCTATCAATGTACACATTCATAATCAGAGTCATATTTTTTTTGGTATAGATCAGATTCATAATTTTGCTCCAAAGAAAGAGCTCTTCTCATAGTTATTTGAGGATATTTCTAATGAAATTAAGTTGTGAAGTTTTGACAATATCCGTATATATAAATAATTTAGTAACAGCCCATAATGAACACAAATAAATTAAACTGAATCAGTGGCTGTCTATATAAACCTTTTATACGTTAAGTTTAATGATTACAAATGCACTAACCAACCATTACCACATTTGTACTAAAACAAAGTTATTATTCAAGATAATAAATCAGAGAAATACAATATGGAGTATAATAAATAAATAAATAGATTTTAAAAGCTATTTCGAACCTGATCGCTTGTGCTGCCACTGCCTTGAATAATGCTTATTATATTCAATTTTTGCACTTCTTCTTAGTGCTTCAAGCATAGAGAACCTTTGTTGCTGTAGTAAGTTGAACTTAGCTTCCTGTAGTCCAACAACATATGATACAAAAAATCAGCAAAAATAGTAACATGAGTTAGTTTGTATCCTTAGTAAAATAGTAACGCTGTATTTGGCCACGTTGGTTAATTGTAGTTGCCAATTATCATTACCTCTCGAATTTTACTATATTAACATATATAGAAACAGATATATAAAGCTACAAAGCTAGAGAAATCCAGATAACAGAGAACCGCAAGAAGGGGCAAATCTTCTTTATATATTGCACTAACAAGTTTGCAAACTATTCATCAATGTTAACATGACCAAAGTATAATTACTATTAAACAGTTAAACCAAACTAATGCATACCAGAATAATACCTTCACTGCTTGCAAGCCTTATTTGTATATACTTCTCTATTATTTACATAAAAGATGCACCACTTCACAATTTTTAATCTTGCTACTGCTGTTAGTGCAAGCAAGGTTGGGATAGTTGGCAAGTTTATTCTTGTTCAAATGTAATTACCATGGCCATTGATGCCCAGTATACGGAAGTTTGAAATTAATATTTATCCTCAGGAGGTAAACAGTCATCATCAGTGACATGATCTTATCCACTTGACAAACCAGAAATTCATAATTGAATGTATCTTTTTTCTATCACAAAAAAGAATGCTTTGTTTTACGGTATCGTTCATCGTTAGAATTAAAGAAACATATGTCGTATCTTTTGTGAGTCAGTAAGAAATTAGGACCTACCATTAGAATTTAACGGGTAGACCAGGTTAGTATGTCCACTTTTGAAATAAATAGACTATTGGTTTGTAGAATTTTAGAGTTGAAGTGAGCTGTCCAAAAATAAATCAAATTAGAGGAAGATTTCTAATGGGAAACAGGTCTGCAACTATAAATACACGCTAATACGGCAAGAATACAAAATACAATGATCAAAGTCGAATCCAAGTAGTCAAAAATAAGGGACCATCATTAAACCACACTAACGGATACCAGAATAATATTCACCTGAAGAAATCTAAAGCTCAGATCGGAAAAGAAAGCTCTGGCCACTCTTCCGATTTCAATCCTCAGCTTCTTCATATTCAAACCCTAATCCTAATTTTGGCACCAACCCCGATGCTAGCAACCGCACCAGCAACAATCGTTCCGACCCTAAGTTGATTTCGTCATCCTTTGTCGCCGGTCTACGGCACATCCTTCGCTGATTTCACCTAAGCATCCTCCTCATCCTGCCCTTCCATTCTCTATATCTTTTCTTCGCGAGCTCTAATTCGAATTCTAACTTTCTTGATTTTTCGATCGCATCGTCTTCCTTGATTCAACTAGGGATCAGAGGGTAGCGTAGGAATCGGTAGGCGAAGACACTGAAGAGCGGAGAAAGGGATTAGGTGGCGGCTTCAATTTTTTTAATCGTGAAGCGGATCTAGGGTTTTCATTTTGTTATCAAAATGGCCGCCAATATGAAGTAGCAACGGGTTGGATCGAGCACTACTATTAATAGGTTTTGACATTTTTACTTCCTAATAATTGAGAAGTAAAATTAAGCCTATTGAATTATTATATAATTGATATTAATTACTTGATTTTACTTATTACTAATAACTGAAAAAGTAAAGTTAAGCCTGCCGGAATGCTGATTATATATAACAACCAGTAATTAGTGATTGTTTAATAATACTCGTTAATTATTACAAGCTATAAATAATTAATATAATATTATTAAAAATTAATTATTAAATATTAATAAATAATATAATATTATTAATGATAAGTAATTTTTAATGTAGTATTATAGTTAAAGGCAATAATATAAAGTTATATAACATTATTGAATGAAATCTAATATGTATACAATAATATACAGAAAACATTATTTAAAACTTTTTTTATAGCTATTTGGGTAGCTAGACACTGTAGATATTATTGCTTTTACAATGATGTTATAAATAATATAATATTATTGTTAATAATTATTATTAATGATTAATTATTAAATATAATATTATCAATTATTAAATATTAATAAATAATATAATATTATGGATGATTAGTAATATAATATTATAGTTAATAATATATGATTAATTATTAAATAATAAAACATAATAAGAACTAATTAATAATAATTTTGTGACCGTTGTAAAGTAGACATATATTACAACGTACATCTTGTGAACGTTGTAAAATTGACATTTATTACAACGGGCCTGAAATGACCGTTGTAATAGCACTCTATTACAACACACAATTTTTACCCCTTGTGAAAAGACCATTGTAAAGGATATCTATTACAATAGTCAAGAAACGACTGTTGTAATAGTGTCCTATTACGACGGGCACCATGTGGCCGTTGTAAAAGATTGTTGTACATACATCTATTACAATGGTTCAGAATGTGACCGTTATAATAGCCTTCTATTAAAACTGGCAACCAGTGCCCGTTGTAAAAGGGTATTTTTGTTGTAGTGTCATAAGGGAAAAACCCATTCTGCGTTATACGGCGTGGTCTTATGATATATCAGTTATTTTCTCAAGCTATTTTAAATTGTTTACTCATACCAGTCCCATGACTGACCCGGAGTTTATTTTGTTTTGTTTTACCTAAACTCTTGGGTGCCTAAATTTGTATGGGCAGTCAAGTAGTTCAGGATTTTACAGATCTAAAGGAGCTTGGAGCAGGAGGCTTCAGTGTTAGATATATAACATTTTTATATTTCGCTGTGTTGTAAGTGTTGTACTCTGATAAGTGTGTTATACAGTTGAAATTTTGTATTTCAAAGATATGATATATTATATTTTGTTCCGCTGCGATGTGAGATTCTGTGTTGTTATTTCTGTTCTTCTTCTACCTTTTTCTTCTAAAAAAAATGATTCGTATTTCTGTGATATTTGGGTTGGACGTGTGATGTATGTAGTAGTCAACTCAGATAGTATGGATTTGGGGGCCATTACAGTTGGTATCAGAGCTTAGGTTGAGCGAATACCTGAGCTTTGGTGGGGATGTGCTCATTAGAGATAGGGTCAGTAGTGCCCTAGAATGAGTTGTGTGTATATATACGAGAGCATATATGTAACACCCCGAATTTCGGTTAATGCTAAAATTCACTAATTATAGAATAAATAATCTCAGATGTGAGAATTGGGGGAAACGGGCTGTGTCATTGCGTTCGTCTTGGAAAAATACGCGAAATAGAGTCCAAGTTTTCGAGAATCGGAGTCCGTATGGCCCGGTTATGGCCCAATGAAGTTTACAGAAAATTCAAAATTCAAAACAGGTTTAGAATTCAGATTTAAATTTCAAAAATTGGGGCCATTGGGGCCAGGCGGGAAAAATCCCGCCGAGCCAACCAAGTCGACAGCCCTGTCGACTGGGCAGTCGACTTGGCTAGGACCAAGTCGACAGCCCTGTCGACTTGGGTGTCGATAGGGGGTGCTCGACAGGTTTAACCTGGTGCACCATTTTAGGGATTGGCTGTGTTTTGGGCTGTTCTCTAGAAGCATACGGGATCTGATGGTCCTAATCTAACCTAGGGTTGATCTAAGGGCCTAAAACACTTGCCTAATCCTATAAATAAGACCCTAAGCTAGCCCTAAATGATCATAATCCTATCTCCTAACTAAACTATGCCAAAATTTTCTATGATCATGGCCTCCACCCAAAACCCTAGCCTCCATCCTATTTCTAAACTATTTCTATGAAGGCTTTCATGTGCATACAAGCATCTTTGAGTGGTACAAGTGATCATTAGCTTGCATTCACCATCAAGTTGCAAGCTTTATGTTCAAGGCTAGAGTTTTTGGGTAATTTGTGGCAAGAGTTTGCTTATGGGAGCTTAGTGGTGAGTTCCTATAGCTTTAATAATCAATTGTTAAATTGATTATGGTAGGATATGATAAGAGATGTGTAACAACCCGTATTTTTGAATAACATGTTATAACATAAATGGAGGCAGAATTAAACTGTAAAATCTGAATCAAGGGAAACGGGCTATGCCATTGCGTTCGTCTCGAAAAAATACGCGAAATAGAGTCCGAGTTTTCGAAAATCGGAGTCCGTATGACCAAGATATGGCCTCGCGAAGTTTCACGAAAAATTCCCAAATTAAAGTATACTTAATTATGTGAAATGGGTTGCGCAGAGAAATATATATATATTGATATATATATATATATAATTGAAAAATAAATAAATAAATATGCAAAAATGTTCAAAAAAGCGAATTGGGAGAGGGGAATAACCGAACCGGCCGATTTTTGAGGTCGATCCGAGCCCGCTGGGTCGACTAGGGGTTAATCCAGGGTGTTTGGCTGTCAACCCGTGGGCCGATTCGCTCAAATGCAGATTTTGCATTTGAATGGTTCTCATGGTCCATCTTTAATCTAAAGGCCCTAGATGGTTCCTACACTTGACTTCTTCCCCAAGACATGCTTTGATGGCTTGGATTGAATCTAGGGTTAATCCTATGGCTTAAAACACTTGCCTAATCTATAAATAAGACCCTAACCTACCCTAAATCATCATTATTCATTCATACAACTAAACTATGGCAAAATCAATCGTCTCATGGCCTCCACTCTCTTCATAAAATTCCTAAATAAATTTTTAAGTGATTTTCCATGCATACAAGTGTCTTTAGACTTGTATGATCATCATTAGCTTGCATTCAAGTCTTGTTTCTCTATTGGCATCTTAAAGGAAGGGTTTTGATCAAGTTTGCTTGCATTTTTGGGTTTAATTAGTTGCATAAGGGGTTTCTTACATTTGCTATACTCATTTGAGTCCGCATAAGCATTGTAAGCCCTATTCCTTTCATACTTAAACTCTAAAGTTAAAAGTATGATATGCAAGTTGTCATATGTTGTGCAAGTTTGTTTATGCAAGTATGATATGCAAGTTGTCATATGTTATGCAAGTTTGTTTATGCAAGTATGATATGCAAGTTGTCATATGTTATGCAAGTTTGTTTATGCAAGTATGATATGCAAGTTGTCATATGTTATGCAAGTTTGTTTATGCAAGTTTGATATGCAAGTTGTCATATATTATGCAAGTTTTATTATGCAAGTTTGTTATGCAAGTGTCATATGATATGCAAGTATGTTATGCAAGTTTGGGATGGTCATATGGTTCATGTTATCATGTTATGCAAGCTTATTTTGAGTATGTGAACATAAAGCTTCAAGCTTTATGCCAAAGGTTGCATTTTGGCAACATGTAAGTTATCATATCACTTATGATAACTTGCATGTGAGGCTAAATGCGAACTTGTGGCCATTTTTACATGTCATTTAGCACCATGTATTATGAATATGCCAAGTTTGGTTTTATGCATGTTTTTGGGGCCTAAAAATGTAATATGCAAGTGTATGAACACATGAACCTTTCATATGCCACCATGTTGAACTTGTGGCTTTAACATTTTTATGTCATGATTATGCCAAGTTCCCTCTTTCTATCCTTTATGCGCTATTGCGATATGTAAGCGATGGGATTGCGTTTGGGGTTGGGTAAGCTTAAAAGACATAAAAACATGAGCTTGGGAATTTACCTATTAAGTTAGGTCTACCCATTGGGAATTTACCTATTAAGTTAGGTCTACCCAATTGCTTGAAAATTTGTAACATGTTTTGGAAACATGATGGACATGACACAAACCTACCCGGAACCGACCGGCCTAACTAGTTGCTACAAACAATAGGACCCAATGTGAGAAGTTGGTCATGTTGTACCTTGGACCCGAGGTTAGACCAAGTTGTGGTGTAAAGCTACCCGGACCCGCCTGGCTTAACTAGTAACCACAACAAAGTCTAATGTGAGAGGTTAAGGCGCATTAATTAATTAATGCCTCATGATTAGGGTTAAGTCATGGACCATTTAATACTTAACCAATTTGGGCTTGGAAGATTAATCGGGGTTAAGTCGTGAACTCACCGTTACACTTAACCAAGTTAATCCATGATTAGTGAAGTGGTTAAACCGTACTTAACCCACTAGAGAAATCCTAGCAATGGGGGTCCACTCCGCAATAATCCCAAGTTTGTATCATTAAGGTCCTAGGGACTAGGCTAGGGAGGGGCACGATTACTAGGCTGGAGGTAAGGGGCCAAAAAGCGACGGCAGGGGGTATGCCGGTGTAGTTCCGGGCGGACTCTGGTCGTGCACATAGTCCGTAGCCGGAGAAAACAAGCACGGGTACCAGTAGATCGAGACTGTGCACTCATGTTTATGGTGTCCAGGGGTTGACACCTTAGGGCTTGATACACCCGATGGGTGGACCCGGCACAGTTCGACTACATTCATGTTTGGGCCGTATTGACACCAACACTTGACGAGTTAGGCTTAGGGAGCCGATCGACTAGACCGTTGGGTTGGACCTCGTGGTAGGGTCACTTCATGTTATTGGACCTCGTATGAGAGCCACTTCATGTTATTAGGCCAAAGCATGGGCCAAGGGATCAATACTTGCGTATTCAAGTCATGTTAGTTGGCTAGTACACCTGTGGTGCAAAGCCTTAATCCTGATTATGCGATGACACCTTTATCTACCTTGTTAGTTAATCATCATGCTAGTATGTTGTTATCCTTATGTTCATCCCTTGCTGCTCATGCCAGTTAACTTTATCAGTTTACATTGATTGTAGTAGGGCTTACTCAGTCTTTTTGACTGACCTGTTTTCTTTCGCCTCTTTTCTTCCGTTCCCCCCCCCCAGGTTCTCAGGGAGGGAATACAGGAGCTTAGCTTGGATCATAGCTGCTTTTCTTGGATAGCTCATGTATGCTTTGGACTTGAGCTCGCTATGGTTTTTTTCCACTTTGGGGATAGCTATTTTATGTTTTCCTTTTCAGTTTCAGATGATGTTATTTTATGTACTAGACTTGTTTATTTGGAGAATTGACATTATGATGTACCAGACATGTTTTGAAATAGTTTAAATCTTCCGCTGTTTTATCCATGTTATTTACTCTGTTTACATACATACTTATGTTCTTGTTCTGCCTTGATATATCATTATGCATGTTTACCTGATTTAAACGCCCCTCCAAAGTCAGAGTGCTTGCAAGAGTTACCCTGGCGGAGGTTGGGTGTTACAAGATGGCTATGTTTGTTGATAAATGTGTTTATGCAAGTTTAGTATAGTGTATGTTATGTGTTTTGCAAGTTTTATGCTATATGCAAGTTTAATGCCATGTTTTATGATGCAAAACACTATGTTGAACATTTATGCATATGTAACATGTTATGCAAACTATATGTGAGAGTATATGCAAGTTATATGTAACATGATATGCAAGTTATGCATTTGGTTTTATGCATGCTAAGTATTTGGTCTTATGCATGCTAAGTATTTGGTTTTATGCATGCTAAGTATTTGGTTTTATGCATGCTAAGTATTTGGTCTTATGCATGCTAAGTATTGGGTTTTGTGCATGCTAAGTATTTGGTTTTATGCATGCTAAGTATTTGGTTTTGTGCATGCTAAGTAATTGGTTTTATGCATGCTAAGTATTGGGTTTTGTGCATGCTAAGTATTTGGTTTTATGCAAGTTATGATGCAAGTTCATATGCAAGTTATGATGCAAGTTCATATGCAAGTTATGATGCAAGTTCATATGCAAGTTATGATGCAAGTTCATATGCATGTTTGCCTCTATGTATGACATAAGTCTATGTGCAAGTTCATCCCTTTTAGACCTATGACATGTATGCAAGTTGACACCTTTTATGATAGGTCTATGACATGAACATTTAAGCAAGTTACCATCTTCATGACATATATGATTCATGCAAGTTTGGGGTTGGTTATTTATGCAAGTTGGGTTTATGGTCATATATGCAAGTTGACACCTTTTAAACCCATGATAATGCTAATGATATGCTAAGTTGAACCCATTGTGTGTATGATGAATCTTCTCTTTTGAAGTATGTCATGTTAACGTATTTACGTGGGGACGATGAGGTAAAAATTAATGAACACATAAAATTGTGTGAAGTGGGTATGATTAAACATACCATAAAGTGGACGGACTTAATTGGGAATTTACCTATTAAGTTAGGTCTACCCATATTATGGAATTGGGAATTTACCTATTGAGTTAGGTCTACCCATATTCTTAAATATTTGTAATTAATTAGGGATAATTAATACAAATTATGGGGGTGATTAATTAGGTGTAATTAATCTACTAAGACATGAGGTTGGACCCTTTTGTAGCATAAGACTGCCCGGAACCGACCGGCAAATCCAGCAGCTACAAATGATTGGCCCAATGTGAGAGGTCTTAGTCATAAATTAAATACGTGACAAGTGTAAAGACACGAGGTTAGACTCTGTTATGGTGTAAGGCTGCCCGGAACCAACCGGCATATCCAGCTGCCATAAAAGACAGTCTAATGTGAGAGGTATTTATAAAGGTTACGATCTTAATTAATTAAGAAACACTTAACCAAATTAGCATGTAGTAAGGCATGAGGGGTTAAGTGGGTGCCTTGGGTGGCATGTAGTAACTAGTGGGGGTGCCTTGGGTAGCATAAGGAGACTAGTGGGTTGCCTTGGGTGGCAATAGAAAATACGATTAGAATACTTAACCGAAGAGGGACATGTAATTAAACATGATTAAAGGGTTAAGTAAGTGCCTTGGGTGGCATGTGGGAATTAAGTAAGTGCCTTGGGTGGCATGTGGGAATCAAGTAAGTGCCTTGGGTGGCATGTGGAAATCTAGTGGGGGCCTTAAGTGGCACTTGAAATATAATTAAATGACAAGCTTAGGTAGTAGCTTGTGGGGGCCTAAAGTGGCACTTGAAATATAATTAAATGACAAGCTTAGGTAGTAGCTTGTGGGGGCCTAAAGTGGCAATTGAAATATAATTAAAAGACAAGCTTAAGTAGTAGCTTGTGGGGGCCTTGAGTGGCAATTGAAATATGATTAGATGACTTAACCAAACATTAACATGTAAGTGGGCATGATTATAAAAGGGGTTAAGTGGGATGCACTAGATAAAATGACAAGCTTAAGTAGTAGCTTGTGGGGGCCCATTTCAACCAATATTCCAAACGTATCTTTGTGGGCTCGACCCAAGTCGAGGACGGGACACGCATATTGGGCTTGACTATAAGAGGCCAAAACGGGGTAGCGGTGGCAACGCGAGTCCAACGGGTTTCATATGCGTGTGTGGACCCGGGCTGGTAGGTAAGACGTTGTTGCATCGTGTAGGTATAAGTCGTGCACCATTGATTGTCGGGTTGCCACTTTGGGGAGTGATACACCCCACTGTGGGGCCAGCACGGGTAACTACGGTAGGGAGCCGATCGCTTGGGGGTAGGGTGTACACCTAGTGGAGATAGGGGCAGACGACACCTATGTAGTCAGCTAGGGGTACAAGGAACTACCGGGTAGAATTACTAAGTACACTTAGTGGGATCAACCTTTAAGTAGGAATTACCCTTGGGTGGGTAGAACTGGTGTGGTGCAGTGTAGGAATTACCCTTGGGTGGGTAGATCTGGGGAGGTGCAATCTAGTAATTATCCTTGGGTGGATAAATGCGTCTTTTCGGTTATCTTAGTACATCCTGTGTTTAGTTGGCTACTTAGTGTAGTCATTATCCCCAGAGGTACCGTACCTTGTTTATATCATACCCTAATTACTTTAATGATTGTATTGTTAGGGTTATAGGACTCACTCAGACTTATGTCTGACCCCGTTGTTTCTTTATCTTTTTCCCAACCCTCAGGTTTTTCAGAGTGGGCCTAGCACTAGTGGGCTTTGATCAGACTGCTTTACCTATCGGTTGGAGCTTGGACCGTGGATGTAAAGCTCAGTTTATCTTTTCTATTATGGCTATTAGGTTATGTAGTGGGATTATGTACTTTTGTTTTTATCAGGATGGATATTATGTACTTGACTCTTATTTATGGTTTTGGTGTAACCAAACATGTTCTACTTTCCGCTGAAATGAAAATGATGTTTTAAATTCTCAAGTATTACCTATATCTGTCTTGTTGTAATTTTTCTGTTCTATATTCACTTAAAATACTCCACCGATGTTATGGCATTCCCTTAGTGAGTGACCGTAACGGGTGTGGGGTGTTACACGTGGTATCAGAGCTTAAGGTTACCAGAACAGATAAAATTTTTAGAAAAACTATTTTCTAAGAATATTTTTGAAAGGAGTATTTTCAAAAACATGTCTTTTAAGAGAAAAGTTTTTGAAAGAAAAGCATAATCCCCGATAGCCATATCTTTATCTTTCGAATTCTCCGTTTTGAATCTCTTCCTCTCTCGTTTTGAGTTTCCCCTCCGTGTATAGATGACCTTTCTAAGATAGATAAGAATGGAAAACCACTTCAAGGGACTTAGATGTTAGTCGGATTAGAAGTTGGTTCAAGAAGGAGGAGGACTGGTAGGTACCTATTAGATAGACGATGGGAGGAAGGCTCAAATAGCTGTTTGGTTAAGGAAGGATGAAACCTCATTTTGATGGGAGGTTATGAGCGGAGAGTGGGAAGAAGAAGGCGAGTAGTTATCCTTTTGGGGAGGAATGGGACATCTTATTAGGATTGTCCAAAGAGTCAAGGGCAAGGTACGGAATCTCCTGGAGGGTAGTTGTATTCCCTCACAGCTAGGGTACCAGATGGGGATAGGACCGTCTAGGTTGGAATTTGGATTTCTTTATTATCCGATTCGAACTTTATTTAATTCTGACGCATCGAGTTTGTTTATCTCATCATTGTTAGTTGAGTCACTGCACTTAGACACCAGTTAGTAGATGATCCCTTAGTTGTTTCAAACCCAATTGGGGCTCCATGATGTGTTTGGGTTTGAAGGTTGCCATACTTAGCATTGAGTTTCGATGTGATGCTTTTTGGGCTTCACGGGCTATGGGTTAGTTTTGGGCATGGACTGGTTATCCAGTAGGGGTGCCGTTCTTGATTTTGAAGGGAGAGTTGTTAGGCTTATGACCCGCTTGGGTAACACTCTCGAGATCTCTTGTAATCCCATGGAATCTGTTATGCTAAGTTATCGTTTGACACGTTGGTCAAGAGCTTGTGATCTGTTAGAGTGGTCCGGGAATACTCGGATGTGTTGGAGGAGGTAAAGGGCTTACCTCCGGAGCGGGAGAATGACTTCTGAATATATCTGGTAGACAATGCCAAACCAGTATCATGGCCAGGGTGCCACATGGCTCCTCGTAAGAGGAGGGAACTCCATAAGCAAGTAGGTGATTTGCTTGAGAAGGGGTTCATAAGACGAAGTATATCGGAGTGGGGTGCTCCAGTAGTTTTTGCTATGAAGGCGGATGGGTCCCTCAGACTTTGTGTAGATTATAGGGAGTTTAACAAGATAACAAAGAAGAATAGACACCCATTGCCGAGGATTGATGATCTCTTTGATCAGTTGGTTGGCGCCTCAGTGTTTTCGTAGTTGGACTTAGCCACGGGGTTTCATCAGTTGAGAGTGGCTGAGGATAGTATAGAGAAGACTACCTTTAGGACTCCGGATGGTTTTTATGAGTGGCTGGTGATGCCATTTGGTTTGATAAAACGCCCCCGCATACTTTATTGATTTGATGAGAAGGGTGTTCAGGGAGTACCTAAATAAGTTCGTGATGGTCTTTGTAAATGACATCTTGGTCTTTTCTAGGGGCGAAATAAGTTTTCGTATGTGCTCAATAGGTTGAGCAAAGCCAGTTATGGGATAAACGGTGGTTTTGGAGCGAGACTGGCGAGGACATCCAGAGTTGGACAAGGGCTTAATTATTTAGCCGTTTTTACTAGTATCATCTCACGTAGGTCGTCTGAATTCGAGGGAGGTATCCCTTGGGTGGTTGTCTGATATTGGTTTAGGCCTTTGGGGCTTGCATTTGGGGGATGTCGAGTTCGACTAGGGTGGTCTGCGTGAGAGATGGACAGTTGTGATGGTTGTGGATGGGATTCTTAGCATCCTATGAGTTTGAGATAGCGTATACCCATGGTAAGGGTAACGTGGTGGTGGACGCCTTAAGTAGAAAAAGGTTGTCCTCGAGTTCATGGTTCGTTGAACGACGGAGCTTAGAGTTTATTTCTATGTTTGACTTTAGACCTTCCGTTGACTTTGTACCCAGTTTGCTAGCCTCCTTGGAGGTTAGGCCTACTCTTGTGGGACGAATTGGCGAGGCACAGCGAGACGACCCACAGTTGGATGAGTTAGTGGAGAAGCTCATGAGGAGGGGGTCGTCCAGCCATTTGAGTAGGTACACCCTAGATGGTAAGGGGTGGTTGCGTAGAGACGGTAGACTTTGAGTACCGCAAGACCAGGGTTTGAGGAAGGCTATGCTTGATGATGCACATCGGTTGAAGATGACCATTCATCCCGGTGGGGACAAGACGTACCAAGACATGAAGCGAGTTTTCTTTTGGGGTCGGTATGAAGAAAGATGTGGCCGAGTATGTCGCTAAATGCTTGGTGTGCTAGCAAATGAAAGCGGAGCAGAAGAAACCCGGTGGGTTGCTTCACCCATTAGAGGTTCCGCTATGGAAGTGGGATAGTGTCTCGATGGATTACCAAGATCGAGGAAGGGTAATACGGGAATTTGGGTGGTAATAGACAGACTTACTAAGAGCGCCCATTGTATACCCGTGAAGAGTAAGAGAACTGCTCCATGGCTGACTTCAGTTTACATTCGAGAGATTATTAGATTGCATGGTGTACCTTCCAGTATAGTGAGCGATCGAGATCCTATTTTCACTAGAGAGTTTTGGAAAAGTTTGCAAGAGGCGGTAGGGACTCAGTTGTGTTTGAGTACCGCATATCATCCTCAGACGGACGGCCAGACCGAGAGGGTGAATCGTATTTTAGAAGACCTTTTGAGGCTATGTATCTTGGATTTTGGAGGTACATGGGAAGAGCATCTTCCATGGGAGGAGTTGCCCGACAGACTTAGTGGTGTACATGATGTATTCCATGTGAGGAAGTGCCTACATGAGACCGCGGAGGTGGTAGAGCCGAGCTTGCTTAAATAAATGGAAGTGGAGCGTGATGCGACTATTCGACGAGCTCCTACTCGCATCCTTGGGTCAGAGACTAGGAAGTTGAGAAACAGAGAGGTTTAACTAGTCAAAATGCAATGGGGAGAAGATGAGAGCAACGCAACTTGGGAGACGGAAGCGAAGTTGCGTTCATTGTACCCATTTCTTTTTGAGGGTATGTCTTTTAATTTCTCCTCTATCGTTGTCTAGTACTTATCTTATCTTTAGTATGTCCTCTCGTTAGTACTTTTGACCTTTAGATAGGGTAAACCTATGGTAGAAACATGTGTTTGAGACATGTTATGGTTGATGGATGCAAGTGGATGCAAGTGTTTGCTAGTGGTTGCTCGTGGATGCATATACACACACTCTAGACACTAGATCGGCTCAGTCACTTCATATTGCATATTGCATATAATTGTGTGTAGGCAGCTATATTTATGGATGTATAATGGTTGTGTTATCACATGGATGATGCATTTTGGTGAATGATTGTGCACTCATGTAGATGTTGTATGTGTCGATAGGGTTCTCTCGCATACATAATGGATGCATGGCACTATCATGGTTTGCATATGTTCATGTATTAGATAGGGAACATATACACACACTTTTTGCATATGCTCATACATCATTAGAAATTGTTTTAAGGACAATGGATGCCCGTGTTTGATGGATTGAGTAGATGGTTGTTTGGATGGTAGGATATGCATTCTCCTTAGCTTAGAGATTTCGGGGACGAAATCCTTTAAGGAGGGGAGAATGTAACACCCCGAATTTCGGTTAATGCTAAAATTCACTAATTACAGAATAAATAATCTCAGATGTGAGAATTGGGGGAAACGGGCTGCGTCATTGCGTTCGTCTCGGAAAAATACGCGAAATAGAATCCAAGTTTTCGAGAATCGGAGTCCGTATGGCCCGGTTATGGCCCAATGAAGTTTACAGAAAATTCAAAATTCAGAACAGGTTTAAAATTCAGATTTAAATTTCAAAAATTGGGGCCATTGGGGCCAGGCGGGAAAAATCCCGCCGAGCCAACCAAGTCGACAGCCCTGTCGACTGGGCAGTCGACTTGGCTAGGACCAAGTCGACAGCCCTGTCGACTTGGGTGTCGACAGGGGGTGCTCGACAGGTTTAACCTGGTGCACCATTTTAGGGATTGGCTGTGTTTTGGGCTGTTCTCTAGAAGCTTCCGGGATCTGATGGTCCTAATCTAACCTAGGGTTGATCTAAGGGCCTAAAACACTTGCCTAATCCTATAAATAAGATCCTAAGCTAGCCCTAAATGATCATAATCCTATCTCCTAACTAAACTATGCCAAATTTTCTATGATCATGGCCTCCACCCAAAACCCTAGCCTCCATCCTATTTCTAAACTATTTCTATGAAGGCTTTCATGTGCATACAAGCATCTTTGAGTGGTACAAGTGATCATTAGCTTGCATTGACCATCAAGTTGCAAGCTTTATGTTCAAGGCTAGAGTTTTTGGGTAATTTGTGGCAAGGGTTTGCTTATGGGAGCTTAGTGGTGAGTTCCTATAGCTTTAATAATCAATTGTTAAATTGATTATGGTAGGATATGATAAGAGATGGCTATGTTTGTGGATAAATGTGTTTATGCAAGTTTAGTATAGTGTATGTTATGTGTTTTGCAAGTTTTATGCTAGATGCAAGTTTAATGCCATGTTTTATGATGCAAAACACTATGTTGAACATTTATGCATATGTAACATGTTATGCAAACTATATGTGAGAGTATATGCAAGTTATATGTAACATGATATGCAAGTTATGCATTTGGTTTTATGCATGCTAAGTATTTGGTCTTATGCATGCTAAGTATTTGGTTTTATGCATGCTAAGTATTTGGTTTTATGCATGCTAAGTATTTGGTCTTATGCATGCTAAGTATTGGGTTTTGTGCATGCTAAGTATTTGGTTTTATGCATGCTAAGTATTTGGTTTTGTGCATGCTAAGTAATTGGTTTTATGCATGCTAAGTATTGGGTTTTGTGCATGCTAAGTATTTGGTTTTATGCAAGTTATGATGCAAGTTCATATGCAAGTTATGATGCAAGTTCATATGCAAGTTATGATGCAAGTTCATATGCATGTTTGCCTCTATGTATGACATAAGTCTGTGTGCAAGTTCATCCCTTTTAGACCTATGACATGTATGCAAGTTGACACCTTTTATGATAGGTCTATGACATGAACATTTAAGCAAGTTACCATCTTCATGACATATATGATTCATGCAAGTTTGGGGTTGGTTATTTATGCAAGTTGGGTTTATGGTCATATATGCAAGTTGACACCTTTTAAACCCATGATAATGCTAATGATATGCTAAGTTGAACCCATTGTGTGTATGATGAATCTTCTCTTTTGAAGTATGTCATGTTAACGTTTTTACGTGGGGACGATGGGGTAAAAATTAATGAACACATAAAATTGTGTGAAGTGGGTATGATTAAACATACCATAAAGTGGACGGACATAATTGGGAATTTACCTATTAAGTTAGGTCTACCCATATTATGGAATTGGGAATTTACCTATTGAGTTAGGTCTACCCATATTCTTAAATATTTGTAATTAATTAGGGATAATTAATACAAATTATGGGGGTGATTAATTAGGTGTAATTAATCTACTAAGACACGAGGTTGGACCCTTTTGTAGCATAAGACTGCCCGGAACCGACCGGCAAATCCAGCGGCTACAAATGATTGGCCCAATGTGAGAGGTCTTAGTCATAAATTAAATACGTGACAAGTGTAAAGACACGAGGTTAGACTCTGTTATGGTGTAAGGCTGCCCGGAACCAACCGGCATATCCAACTGCCATAAAAGACAGTCTAATGTGAGAGGTCTTTATAAAGGTTACAATCTTAATTAATTAAGAAACACTTTACCAAATTAGCATGTAGTAAGGCATGAGGGGTTAAGTGGGTGCCTTGGGTGGCATGTAGTAACTAGTGGGGGTGCCTTGGGTGGCATAAGGAAACTAGTGGGTTGCCTTGGGTGGCAATAGAAAATACGATTAGAATACTTAACCGAAGAGGGACATGTAATTAAACATGATTAAAGGGTTAAGTAAGTGCCTTGGGTGGCATGTGGGAATTAAGTAAGTGCCTTGGGTGGCATGCGGGAATCAAGTAAGTGCCTTGGGTGGCATGTGGAAATCTAGTGGGGGCCTTAAGTGGCACTTGAAATATAATTAAATGACAAGCTTAGGTAGTAGCTTGTGGGGGCCTAAAGTGGCACTTGAAATATAATTAAATGACAAGCTTAGGTAGTAGCTTGTGGGGGCCTAAAGTGGCAATTGAAATATAATTAAAAGACAAGCTTAAGTAGTAGCTTGTGGGGGCCTTGAGTGGCAATTGAAATATGATTAGATGACTTAACCAAACCTTAACATGTAAGTGGGCATGATTATAAAAGGGGTTAAGTGGGATGCACTAGATAAAATGACAAGCTTAAGTAGTAGCTTGTGGGGGCCCATTTCAAACCAATATCCCAAACGTATCTTTGTGGGCTCGACCCAAGTCGAGGACGGGACATGCATATTGGGCTTGACTATAAGAGGCCAAAACGGGGTAGCGGTGGCAACGCGAGTCCAACGGGTTTCATATGCGTGTGTGGACCCGGGCTGGTAGGTAAGACGTTGTTGCATCGTGTAGGTATAAGTCGTGCACCATTGATTGTCGGGTTGCCACTTTGGGGAGTGATACACCCCACTGTGGGGCCAGCACGGGTATCTACGGTAGGGAGCCGATCGCTTGGGGGTAGGGGGTACACCTAGTGGAGATAGGGGTAGACGACACCTATGTAGTCAGCTAGGGGTACAAGGAACTACCGGGTAGAATTACTAAGTACACTTAGTGGGATCAACCTTTAAGTAGGAATTACCCTTGGGTGGGTAGAACTGGTGTGGTGCAGTGTAGGAATTACCCTTGGGTGGGTAGATCTGGGGTGGTGCAATCTAGTAATTATCCTTGGGTGGATAAATGCGTCTTTTCGGTTATCTTAGTACATCCTGTGTTTAGTTGGCTACTTAGTGTAGTCATTATCCCCAGAGGTACCGTACCTTGTTTATATCATACCCTAATTACTTTAATGATTGTATTGTTAGGGTTATAGGACTCACTCAGACTTATGTCTGACCCCGTTGTTTCTTTATCTTTTTCCCAACCCTCAGGTTTTTCAGAGTGGGCCTAGCACTAGTGGGCTTTGATCAGACTGCTTTACCTATCGGTTGGAGCTTGGACCGTGGATGTAAAGCTCAGTTTATCTTTTCTATTATGGCTATTAGGTTATGTAGTGGGATTATGTACTTTTGTTTTTATCAGGATGGATATTATGTACTTGACTCTTATTTATGGTTTTGGTGTAACCAAACATGTTCTACTTTCCGCTGAAATGAAAATGATGTTTTAAATTCTCAAGTATTACCTATATCTGTCTTGTTGTAATTTTTCTGTTCTATATTCACTTAAAATACTCCATCGATGTTATGGCATTCCCTTAGTGAGTGACCGTAACGGGTGTGGGGTGTTACAACATATTTGTTAATGGATATAAAAATCATTTTATATTGTGTTGGCTAGTCTGTTGAGTGGTTTATGAATTCTGATCGAATCGTGGGACGCCACGAAGTCGATAGGAATTTGCTAAACACTTAAACAGAGAAATTAGACACAATATTGTTTTAAGTGGTTAAATGAAATAATTTTACTCAAAATTCTATTTTGATAGAAAAGGAATAATTTTTTTTGAAATTATTATAATATATGGATGTGTTGGATGTTAAAATTATAATCAAATAAGATTACAAAATTTGAAATGGCTATGTATAACCAGTTATAGTTTGTATAAGAATCAAATATACAAATGAGAGGAATTAAAATTAAATTCAAACCAGAATTTGGAATTTTAAATCTTGGGAAGTTAGAAAATATTTTTCGAAGTATATTAAAGGAATATAGCATTGTTTTAAAAGGGATTTTTGAATAAATATCATTTTAGATGGATTTTGATAGTGGTAAATCACTGAACTCACTTCGGTGGCTGAAAAATAATTCTGATGATGACTGCAGCTTCATCAATGTTCGTTTTCGAGTTTCTAAGTGATGGATTGCTACCTTACAAAAGTTTTTGATGGAAATTTGTTTGGAAGAAAACAAATGGTTTGGAAAAATTCAAATATTTTGAGTTGGAAATGATTAAATATATATATATATATATATATGTGATTTCGAAAAGATTTGGAATGAAATCCCGGGGATTTGAATTCTGAAATTTTAAAAATTTAACTTAAGCAAGTTAAATAGATTGAAATGAATAAATTGAGTAAAATCAATTTGAATGGAATATAAATCAGATGTGAATGTATTGATTGTAGATCATTCAAATTAAATGAATGAAAACCAAAAGTTTTGGTAGAACTAAAAGTTGTAGAAATATGAAGAGTTGAGTTCAACATAAATGAGTTTATGAAAAGATAATGGTTCTGAAGCATTTTTCCTACCTTACTGTAACAACCCTGAATTTTGGGGCCAATTTAAAATTTATTTTAAGTAATTTTAAATGAGTTTTGACATTTAGAATAATCTATTTTAAATAATAATGATCACAAATTTGGTTCAAATCGAAGTAAGAATGAATAAATTAATTTTAATTATAAAAAGAGTTAGAAATAGTGCGGTAGTTTAAAAAGTCAAACTTGAACTTTGACTGACCGTATAGGACACAACATTTAACGGATTTAAGTGAAACCAAAAATATTGGAATCTATTTAAAAATATCTTTCCAACGAATCCGAAAAATCGAAATTTCATAGCGGAAATCAAAAGTTATGGCCAATTCAATTTTTAGAAAGGTCGCTAGGTAATTTGCATAGGTCAAAAATGCTACTTTTTACATATAAAGGAATTTGAACTCGAAACCACTTCCATTGAGTCCGGAATGACGTTTCTGCATTTAAAAAGTATAAACACTTATATATTTGGAGTTTTGAAAATTATTTGTTTAAAAATGTATTTTTAATATAAAATATATAGCCATAGAAAATAGTGATTTTTCAAACAGTGTCCGTTTCTGACGAAACCACTTTTGTTGTATTCGGAATATTAAATTATTGCTAGGTTTCAAATTTTAGAATTTTCCAAGCTAGTACGTGAGCGTGGCAAAAGAAACAGTATTTAGTCAGTTTCGGTCAAAATTAATTGACTGAAAAATAGGCATTTTTCAAAATGTCTCAGAATTCAACGAAATAAATTTTGTTGGATTCGTATCATCAAAAAAAAGATAAAAATGATTTTTTGGTAATTTTTAGAATTAAAATATAATTATAATTGATTTTTCAGTGTAAACGGGCAAATTTTTTACTTTAAAAATTCATTAAAAATTCATACGGGCTCAGAATTGAACGAAATTAATTTTCGTAGGTCCACAGCATCAAAACATAGCTAAATATATTTTTTGAGAATTTTTGAAGTTAATTTGTGACCTCGGTGAATTTTCACGTACGGTATACATTAAAATATTAATAAAATAATATACTTATTCCAGAACTCATAATAAATTTCGAAATTGGGTTTTGTAACATGTTCCATTGCGTTCAGAAGGCCTCAAAACCTTAAGAACGACAGTAAGTTGGCCTAAATCGGAGTTCGGACCAAAACGGGTCTTAACGGGCTAATTAAATTATTAACTAATGATTAGGAAAACCTAATATTATATTATAAACCCGAAATTACTGTTCACCGTCCTCTTCAAACGTGAATTTCTGCAGCCACCAAAGAACCCATAGCCTCCGATTATTCAAACTTCGATTTCTCTCTCATTTCTCAACGAAATTTAGCGTGTGAGTACTCGTTTCGAAGCTCTTCCCGAGCTCTTTCTTCTCCAACAAGAATCACCTCAAACCGTGCCCTGTCGAAGCCACCATACCCCTCCAAAGCCGCGGCCTTTGCGCCCCCACCGGGCCCACCACGTGCGTGCGCACCTCCTCCAATTCCTGGCGCTGATAGCTCTCTCCAAGGCGGCCATTCTCCAACAAACGGCACCTAAAACCGTCAACCGTAGCCTGAGATATCTTGATCCAAAGTTTTGAACAAATTCTGAAAATAAGGTATGCTTCAGATTTTGCGACGCTTTTAAGCGTTGCTGCAGCAGTTGTTAAAAGTCAGAATTATTCAAACATTGATAGCTAATGCGTATGAACCCCGAATCTGAAAATTTCAGATCCGACAGGGCCGTGGCGACGAGTAGGCTTTGCTGAGACTGATTAGAGTGAATTCTGAATTTATTTGGCAATTTGAATTCTTATCCAATCAAGGTGAGAATTCATTTTAAGTTAAATTTAATTAGTTTAATTGTTATGCTTGCGTTATGAGAAGTTGAAAATCAATAATGAATGTTATTATGGATTATAGATTTGGATTGCTTTGCGATGTTAGGATGCTAGATCTGAAACTTTAAGTGATTAGATATGTGAGAATTTGTTTTTAATTTAATTTATTTAATTATTAATTCTTAGTGATTAAAGAATATCTCTTGATAAATCCGCTATGTATTAATATTTTGAATACGGATCTAAGTTGTTTATGTCCGTATGATGTTAGATCTATGAACCTAGATATTAGATCTGAATTCATTGACTAATTAAAATGATTATTTGTTAATTCATTTACATCATCCCTCGTTGATTCGTCATATGCCATCAAAAATATCACCTTGTGTAAAATTTGGATGTAAAGTGTTAGATCTATGCTGGTTGATTTATTTGATTTTTTTTTCTGTTGTTGATTGTGATGATTTATATTTTTTTATGCAAATCAAACATTTAGAATTTGCGATGATTTACATTTTACTATGTAAACCAAAAATTTGGCATTTACGATGATTTACAATTTAGTATGTAAATCAAAATTTTAGAATTTGCGATGATATACATTTTAGTATGTAAATTAAATGTTAGATTTGGCGTTGACATGAATTTACATTTTATTTTGTAAATTCAATATTAAGATTTGGCGTTGACATGAAATTTACATTTTACTTTGTAAATTAAAAGTAGAATTTGGCGTTGACATAAAATTTACATTTTATTATGTAAATTAAAGTTAGAATTTAGCGATGACATGAAATTTTCATTTTTATTGTGTAAATTATAAAGTGAAATTATACTGTATGTTAAAATTCACATTTATTATTAATGTAATATGTATAAGAATTTCACCGTAGAGAAAAGTCCACCTTTTATTTAATAAATAAAATAAGAATGTGACATGGAATATAAATATACATTTTTATTAATGTAAATAAATAGAATATTCACCATAGTTAAAGTTTACATTTTTATTGATGTAAAAATAAGAAAATACACCGTGTGTTAATTAACATTATTTTTAGTGTTAATATAAAAGAAAATTCATCGTATGTTAATTAACATTATTTTAATGTTAATATCAGAATAATTCCACCGTAGGAAAATTTCACATTTTTATTAAAGTTAATATAAGGGAAATGGCACTGTATGTACATATTACATTATTTTATAATGTAATTATAAAAATGGATTTACACCGTAGGATATAGATACATACTTTTAATGCATATTAAAATGAATATTTTCACCGTAGTATAAATGTACATTATTTTTACTGTACATAAAAAGAGGAATTTCACCGCATGATAAAAATTACATTTCTCTTTGTAATTAAAAAGAGGAATTTCACCGCATGATAAAAATCACATTTCTCTTTGTAATTAAAAAGAGGAATTTCACCGCATGATAAAAATCACATTTCTCTTTGTAATTAAAAAGAGGAATTTCACTGCATGATAAAAATCACATTTCTCTCTGTAATTAAAAAGAGGAATTTCACCGCATGATAAAAATCACATTTCTCTTTGTAATTAAAAAGAGGAATTTCACCGCATGATAAAAATTACATTTCTCTTTGTAATTAAAAAGGAAATTTCACCGCATGATTGGAATTACATTTTTCTTTGTAATAAAAGATGTGAATTTCACTGCATAAAAAAAAAGGGTTTCATTTTCTATGTAAATGAAATATGAGTTTGCATTATATGTAAAGTTACATTATTCTGAATGTAAATGAAATAGAAACCTCACCCATATGTAAAATTTGACAATATTTTACATGTAAATATAGAGTAGAGTTTGCATGTAGATTAAAGATTACTTTTATTATAAAGAAGTAGAATGTACATGGTGAAATAAAATTTACATTTTATTTTATAAGGTAAGATATATAGAAATCCATCGTTTGTTAAAATTTACATGTTTATAAATGTAAATAAAAAGGAATTTAACTGTAGGAAGATTTACATATTTTTTTTTTATGAAATAAAATGAATGGACTTTACATTGTAATTAAAAAGTCAATTTTACATTGTAAAGAAAGAACGGATTTCACATTGTAATTAGAGAATGAAAATTTACATTTCCTTTAATGTAAATATACATGAGTTTCACCGTATGCCCATTTTACATTATTTTTAATGTAAAATTTTTAGTAATTACAACGTAGGATGATTTTGCATTATTTTATAATGTATATAAAAGGGGATTTACACTGTAGAAAAATAACATTATTTATAATGTTAATACAAAAGAATGACATCGTAGGATAAATTGACATTACTTATGATGTTAATAAAAAGAGAATTGATCGTAGTATAAGTGACATTATTTATGATATTAATAAAAAGAAAATTTACCATAGGATAAGTGACATTACTTATGATGTTAATAAAAAGAGAATTGACCGTAGGATAAGTTACGTTATTTTATAATGTAATTTAAAGAAATTTAGACCGCATGACATGAATTACATTTATTTATGTAATTTACAAATGAAACTAGACCACACGACATAAATTACATTTATTTATGTAATTTATGAATGAATGAAGCCCGCATAATATAAAATACATTTTTATATGTATTTTATGAATGAATTAAGACCTCATAAAATAAATTACATTTTTATATGTATTTTATGAATGAATTTACATCGCATGAAATAAAATACATTTGTCTATGCATTTTATGAATGAGTTAAGATCGCATGAAATAAATTACATTTTATTTTATAATTTATGAATGAAATTAGACTGCATAAAGTAAATTACATTTTTATATGTAATTTATGAATGAATTTTCATCGTATGAAATAAATTACATATTATTATGTAAATTATGAATGAATTTAACTCGCATGAATGAAATTTCATTTTTTCTATGAAATGAATGTATGGGTTTACTTTGTAAATAAAGATTACATTTTTATAATGTAAACATGAAGTAGGATTCACATTGTAAATAAAATTTATATTTTTATATGTACTTAAGAACGATGAATTATAAATTACATTTTACATGTAAGAAGGAATTGGACGATGAAATATAATTTACATTTTACCGTAAATTAAAGAAATTAAAAGAATCAAAAAGGAAGAATTCATCATTCAAGTATGATTTTCATTTCTCTGTAAATGAAGAGATAAAAGGATAAAGAAGGAAAATATACGTGAGAATAAAGAGTTAAACGGGTTACGTTTATATATATATATAAATATAATTAAAATTAAACGAATCGAGCACGGTATTTCGCGTTTTAAAATTATATCTTTAAATGACAATACAAGAAGACCCGACCATCGGATTTTCTTGAGACTGAAACCGCTAGGACCGCCTTGGAAAAATCTTTCCAACGATATATAATACGTCAAAATCCAACGGTTAGATTTTGAGATATGTGAAAATCACAATTGATTGAAAATAGCACCAGAATCGCCATTGACCTGAATCGTCGCTGATTAAAGATTTAATTATTTTCAATTAAATAGTAAGTTCACCGTATGATGAAATTAACATTTTTAATGTTAATATTATAAAAATTATAACGTATGATGTAATTAACATTTTTAAAGTTAATATTAATAAGTAATTTTACCGTGGGATAAAATTAACATTTTATGTTAATAATGAGTAATTTCACCGCATGTATGAATTTACATTATTGTCAATCTAAATTAAATAGTAAATTTAACCGTAGGATGATTAACATTATTTTTAATGTTAATAAAGGGTAATTTAACCATAGGATAAGTCAACATTATCTTTAGTGTTAAAATTAAGAAAATATGCATCGTAGGATGAGTTAACATTATTCTAAACGTTAATATAAAAAGTGTATATACCATAGGGAAAAATTTACATTATTTTAGTGTTAAAATAAAGGAATTCCACCATAGGATGAGTTTACATTTTATTCAATGTAAATAGGTAAGAATGCGACATGTAAATGCAAAGTTTACGTTTTATTCAATGTAAATAAGTAAGAATGTGACATGTAATTGCAAGTTTACATTTTATTAAATGTAAAGAAAACAAGATTGCGATATGTAATGAAAGTTTACATTTTAATTAATGTAAATAAAAATATGATTTTGGGAATGCGTCGTTAAATAAGAAGTTTGACTATTTTAAATAATTGAAATAGAATGAATTGTTAATAAAAATATTATTAACGAATAAGAAGGATTTTCAAAATATATATGTATATATATATATACGAGGATTGTTTGGGAAGTCCGAGATATTCTCATCCCAAATTAATCCAGCGGCGTTAAAGATCGAAGTAAGAAGACGACGCATGAAGACCGTAAATCTTCCCTCGAATGGACAGCGATCGAGACCCTGAATTGACTTGCTACCAATTCATGGGTCAAGGTCATTGCCCAGACGTACGTGTTGGTTTCACGGATTTGACTTTCGTTCAGACCCAGAGCATAAGTTTAAATGGATGGTGTGTCTGACATCGTACTTCGTTATATATCATATTGTTGATTTTCCGTTAATATATAAATATTGGTGGTGGAGAATTTATTCTCTACTTAACCCCATTTATGTATTGATGGAGAAGCAATGGTATGGTATGGAGTGACAGTGTGGCATACTAAGATGCAATGATCAAGGTTTTATTGAAAAGCAGGCCTTGTGGGATGATCAAAGCATAGCCTGTTTAGGCATAGCTTTGTGTATGACGTGACTTCACGAGCCTCACACACCGGCGGAGTCTAAAACGGGAGAAGGGAACGCAGGGAGTGCACACGTTTCTTTCTAGCTAGAGTGGTGCCAGGGACCTACCAGCGCTGGCATTTATTCATTGTGGTTGTTGGATTTTTCGAGGCCTCGATTTATGCGGTCGCCACTGGCCGTATTGTAGGTCCAAAAGGACCGGGAAGCGTGTGTTCAGGCATAACTAATCCACAAAAGTAAGTGTGGACCGGCCCTGCAGCTGTCCAAGGGTTGGACAGAGTACCAATCCTGGGGCATTGCTAGAGTGTCTCGAATCGGTAAGGATCTCCTCCCTAGCCTTGACTCAGATAGAAATCCAAATTCCAAATACGACCCTACGGTTTTGATTGTATTACTAGTACGGAGATATAGTAGGATGGGGTACTATGTTTCCTAGGATTGATACATTTATTTTGAAATGTTTTTATTATACACTAATAATAATATTAAACTCGTATTTGCCGTATTTAGCATGTTTAATCACCATAAGGGAAAACTCTATCCTCCGGTGTGCGTTGCATTGTGTGATGGGACTTGAGTCTTATGGTGATTCCATTTTTCTAAAAAGCATTGCGATGTTGTACGTTCTGACACTTTAAATTATGCACGACAATCCATTGAGTAAACCCGTTCCGCATTAGCGGCGTGGTCTTTGGATTTGTCATATTATTATTACTAAACTAGTTATGAATTCTCATACCAGTCCCACGACTGACCCGTAGTTTGTTTCACCTTTTTGCAAACTCGGGTGCCCTCTTTTCTACACGGGCAGCCAAGTAAACAGGTTCATTCTTTGCTTGGAGTCTTCTTGGAGTTGCTCATTATCTTTGCTTGGATTTGCTTTTGCGGAGAGGCGATGACTTGGAGCTTTGAGGACAGCTATCATTTACTTCTATTGCATTCTTCTATCTTTAAGTTCAGTCATTAGACTTGTTTCATTTCGTATTAATTATTTTGGGAGTTGGAACTTATTTCCATTTCTGCAAAACTTGATGTAATAATTTGGATTCTGTGACTGTTGGGATTCTGTGGTTTTTGACATTATATTTCCGCTGCTATAATGTTATTATTCTATGGTATTTCCTCTGCTATATTGTATCAGTGATATGTATTGTTATATTTATGTTTTATTCCATATGATTATTCCTTACTTTCACCTAGTGGAAGTTTGGGGTTATCACAGTTGGTATCAGAGCTTTGGTTAAACTTAGCTTTGGAATATAACATATTTATAACAAATTCGTTTACATAGAATCACAATATTCTATGGCGGACATTTCATGTGATACATAATAGCCAGTCACTTTCGTCATCTTTTCATTCATCCTTCGATCTTTTCTATCTCTTAGAACCACCATTACAGTTGTTCTGACTCTTCCCTTGATCGTACAGAACTAACTAAAAATGGGTACTCGGGCCGCTAGAACTAGTAGAGCTTGAGCAAGGAGGCAAGATGCTACTGGAACTGAGGAGCTTTATTCCCAACGACACGGTTAAGAAGTTAGAAATTAAAACATTCTACGTTCTCTAGGTTAGTTCCTACTCTTCTATTTCTCTTTTCCTTTTCGAGGACGAAAAGTTTTTAAGTGGGGGAGATTGTAACAACCCTGAATTTTGGGGCCAATTTAAAATTTATTTTAAGTAATTATAAATGAGTTTTGACATTTAGAATAATCTATTTTAAATAATAAT
Organism: Allium sativum; assembly: GCA_030737875.1. Classification (NCBI taxonomy): domain Eukaryota; kingdom Viridiplantae; phylum Streptophyta; class Magnoliopsida; order Asparagales; family Amaryllidaceae; genus Allium; species Allium sativum. The sequence continues at coordinate 793,081,511 of CM060918.1, read as the reverse complement.
GATCACAAATTTGGTTCAAATCGAAGTTAGAATGAATAAATTAATTTTAATTATAAAAAGAGTTAAAAATAGCGCGGTAGTTTGAAAAGTCAAACTTGAACTTTGACTGACCGTATAGGACGCAAAATTTAACGGATTTTAGTGAAACCAAAAATATTGGAATCTATTTAAAAATATCTTTCCAACGAATCCGAAAAATCGAAATTTCATAGCGGAAATCAAAAGTTATGGCCAATTCAATTTTTAGAAAGGTCGCTAGGTAATTTGCATAGGTCAAAAATGCTACTTTATACATATAAAGGAATTTGAACTCGAAACCACTTCCATTGAGTTCAGAATGACGTTTCTGCATTTAAAAAGTATAAACACTTATATATTTGGAGTTTTGAAAATTATTTGTTTAAAAATGTATTTTTAATATAAAATATATAACCATAGAAAATAGTGATTTTTCAAACAACGTCCATTTCTGACGAAACCACTTTTGTTGGATTCGGAATATTAAATTATTTCTAGTTTTCAAATTTTAGAATTTTCCAAGCTAGTACGTGAGCGTGGCAAAAGAAACATTATTTAGTCAGTTTCGGTCAAAATTAATTGACTGAAAAATAGCCATTTTTCAAAATGTCTCATAATTCAACAAAATAAATTTTGTTGGATTCGTATCATCAAAACAAAGCTAAAAATGATTTTTTGGTAATTTTTAGAATTAAAATATAATTATAATTGATTTTTCAGTGTAAACGGGCAAATTTTTTACTTTAAAAATTCATTAAAAATTCATACGGGCTCAGAATTTAACGAAATTAATTTTCATAGGTCCAAAACATCAAAACATAGCTAAATATATTTTTCGAGAATTTTTGAAGTTAATTTGTGACCTCGGTGAATTTTCACGTACGGTATACATTAATATTAATAAAATAATATAATTATTCCAGAACTCATAATAAATTTCGGAATTGGGTCCTGTAACATGTTCCATTGCGTTCAGAAGGCCTCAAAACCTTATGAATGACAGTAAGTAGGCCTAAATCGGAGTTCGGACCAAAACGGGCCTTAACGGACTAATTAAATTATTAACTAATGATTAGGAAAACCTAATATTATATTATAAACCCGAAATTACTGTTCACCGTCCACTTCAAACGTGAATTTCTGCAGCCACCAAAGAACCCATAGCCTCTGATTTTTCAAACTTCGATTTCTCTCTCATTTCTCAACGAAATTTAGCGTGTGAGTACTCGTTTCGAAGCTCTTCCCGAGCTCTTTCTTTTCCGACAAGAATCACCTCAAACCGTGCCCTGTCGAAGCCACCATACCCCTCCAAAGCCGCGGCATTTGCGCCCCCACCGGGCCCACCACGTGCGTGCGCACCTCCTCCAATTCCTGGCGCCGATAGCTCTCTCCAAGGCGGTCATTCTCCAACAAACGGCACCTAAAACCGTCAACCGTAGCCTGAGATATCTTGATCCAAAGTTTTGAACAAACTCTGAAAATAAGGTATGCTTCAGATTTTGCGACGCTTTTAAGCGTTGCTGCAGCAGTTGTTAAAAGTCAGAATTATTCAAACATTGATAACTAATGCGTATGAACCCCGAATCTGAAAATTTCAGATCCGACAGGACCGTGGCGACGAGTAGACTTTGCTGAGACTGATTAGAGTGAATTCTGAATTTATTTGGCATTTTGAATTCTTATCTAATCAAGGTGAGAATTCATTTTAAGTTAAATTTAATTAGTTTAATTGTTATGCTTGCGTTATGAGAAGTTGAAAATCAATAATGGATGTTATTATGGATTATAGATTTGGATTGCTTTGCGATGTTAGGATGCTAGATCTGAAACTTTAAGTGATTAGATATGTGAGAATTTATTTTTAATTTAATTTAATTTATTTAATTATTAATTCTTAGTGATTAAAGAATATCTCTTGATAAATCCGCTATGTATTAATATTTTGAATACGGATCTAAGTTGTTTATGTCCGTATGATGTTAGATCTATGAACCTAGATATTAGATCTGAATTCATTGACTAATTAAAATGATTATTTGTTAATTCATTTACATCATCCCTCGTTGATTTGTCATATGCCATCAAAAATATCACCTTGTGTAAAATTTGGATGTAAAGTGTTAGATCTATGCTGGTTGATTTATTTGATTTTCTTTTTCTGTTGTTGATTGTGATGATTTATATTTTTTTATGCAAATCAAACATTTAGAATTTGCGATGATTTACATTTTACTATGTAAACCAAAGATTTGGCATTTACGATGATTTACAATTTAGTATGTAAATCAAAATTTTAGAATTTGCGATGATATACATTTTAGTATGTAAATTAAATGTTAGATTTGGCGTTGACATGAATTTACATTTTATTTTGTAAATTCAATATTAAGATTTGGCGTTGACATGAAATTTACATTTTACTTTGTAAATTAAAAGTAGAATTTGGCGTTGACATAAAATTTACATTTTATTATGTAAATTAAAGTTAGAATTTAGCGATGACATGAAATTTTCATTTTTATTATGTAAATTATAAAGTGAAATTATACTGTATGTTAAAATTCACATTTATTATTAATGTAATATGTGTAAGAATTTCACCGTAGGGAAAAGTCCACCTTTTATTTAATAAATAAAATAAGAATGTGACATGGAATATAAATATACATTTTTATTAATGTAAATAAATAGAATATTCACCATAGTTAAAGTTTACATTTTCATTGATGTAAAAATAAGAAAATACACCGTGTGTTAATTAACATTATTTTTAGTGTTAATTTAAAAGAAAATTCATCGTATGTTAATTAACATTATTGTAATGTTAATATCAGAATAATTCCACCACAGGAAAATTTCACATTTTTATTAAAGTTAATATAAGGGAAATGGCACTGTATGTACATATTACATTATTTTATAATGTAATTATAAAAAGGGATTTACACCGTAGGATATAGATACATACTTTTAATGCATATTAAAATGAATATTTTCACCGTAGTATAAATGTACATTATTTTTACTGTACATAAAAAGAGGAATTTCACCGCATGATAAAAATTACATTTCTCTTTGTAATTAAAAAGAGGAATTTCACCGCATGATAAAAATCACATTTCTCTTTGTAATTAAAAAGAGGAATTTCACCGCATGATAAAAATCACATTTCTCTTTGTAATTAAAAAGAGGAATTTCACCGCATGATAAAAATCACATTTCTCTTTGTAATTAAAAAGAGGAATTTCACCGCATGATAAAAATCACATTTCTCTTTGTAATTAAAAAGAGGAATTTCACCGCATGATAAAAATTACATTTCTCTTTGTAATTAAAAAGGAAATTTCACCGCATGATTGGAATTACATTTTTCTTTGTAATTAAAGATGTGAATTTCGCTGCATAAAAAAAAGGTTTCATTTTCTATGTAAATGAAATATGAGTTTGCATTATATGTAAAGTTACATTATTCTGAATGTAAATGAAATAGAAACCTCACCCGTATGTAAAATTTGACATTATTTTACATGTAAATATAGAGTAGAGTTTGCATGTAGATTAAAGATTACTTTTATTATAAAGAAGTACAATGTACATGGTGAAATAAAATTTACATTTTATTTTATAAGGTAAGATATATAGAAATCCATCGTTTGTTAAAATTTACATGTTTATAAATGTAAATAAAAAGGAATTTAACTGTAGGAAGATTTACATATTTTTTTTTATGAAATAAAAATAATGGACTTTACATTGTAATTAAAAAGTCAATTTTACATTGTAAAGAAAGAACGGATTTCACATTGTAATTAGAGAATGAAAATTTACATTTCCTTTAATGTAAATATACATGAGTTTCACCGTATGCCCATTTTACATTATTTTTAATGTAAATTTTTTAGTAATTACAACGTAGGATGATTTTGCATTATTTTATAATGTATATAAAAGGGGATTTACACTGTAGAAAAATAACATTATTTATAATGTTAATACAAAAGAATGACATCGTAGGATAAATTGACATTACTTATGATGTTAATAAAAAGAGAATTGACCGTAGTATAAGTGACATTATTTATGATATTAATAAAAAGAAAATTTACCGTAGGATAAGTGACATTACTTATGATGTTAATAAAAAGAGAATTGACCGTAGGATAAGTTACGTTATTTTATAATGTAATTTAAAGAAATTTAGACTGCATGACATGAATTACATTTATTTATGTAATTTATAAATGAAATTAGACCACACGACATAAATTACATTTATTTATGTAATTTATGAATGAATGAAGCCTGCATAATATAAAATACATTTTTATATGTATTTTATGAATGAATTAAGACCTCATAAAATAAATTACATTTTTATATGTATTTTATGAATGAATTAACATCGCATGAAATAAAATACATTTGTATATGCATTTTATGAATGAGTTAAGATCGCATGAAATAAATTACATTTTATTTTATAATTTATGAATGAAATTAGTCTGCATAAAGTAAATTACATTTTTATATGTAATTTATGAATGAATTTTCATCGTATGAAATAAATTACATATTATTATGTAAATTATGAATGAATTTAACTCGCAAGAATGAAATTTCATTTTTTCTATGAAATGAATGTATGGGTTTACTTTGTAAATAAAGATTACATTTTTATAATGTAAACAAGAAGTAGGATTCGCATTGTAAATAAAATTTATATTTTTATATGTACTTAAGAATGATGAATTATAAATTACATTTTACATGTAAGAAGGAATTGGACGATGAAATATAATTTACATTTTACCGTAAATTAAAGAAATTAAAAGAATCAAAAAGGAAGAATTCATCATTCAAGTATGATTTTCATTTCTCTGTAAATGAAGAGATAAAAGGATAAAGAAGGAAAATATACGTGAGAATAAAGAGTTAAACGGGTTACGTTTATATATATATATATATATATATATATAATTAAAATTAAACGAATCGAGCACGGTATTTCGCGTTTTAAAATTATATCTTTAAATGACAATACAAGAAGACCCGACCATCGGATTTTCTTGAGACTGAAACCGCTAGGACCGTCTTGGAAAAATCTTTCCAACGATATATAATACGTCAAAATCCAACGGTTAGATTTTGAGATATGTGAAAATCACAATTGATTGAAAATAGCACCAGAATCGCCGTTGACCTGAATCGTCGCTGATTAAAGATTTAATTATTTTCAATTAAATAGTAAGTTCACCGTATGATGAAATTAACAATTTTAATGTTAATATTATAAAAATTATAACGTATGATGTAATTAACATTTTTAAAGTTAATATTAATAAGTAATTTTACCGTGGGATAAAATTAACATTTTATGTTAATAATGAGTAATTTCACCGCATGTATGAATTTACATTATTGTCAATGTAAATTAAATAGCAAATTTAACCGTAGGATGATTAACATTATTTTTAATGTTAATAAAGGGTAATTTAACCATAGGATAAGTCAACAATATCTTTAGTGTTAAAATTAAGAAAATATGCATCGTAGGATGAGTTAACATTATTCTAAATGTTAATATAAAAAGTGTATATACCATAGGGAAAAATTTACATTATTTTAATGTTAAAATAAATGAATTCCACCGTAGGATGAGTTTACATTTTATTCAATGTAAATAGGTAAGAATGCGACATGTAAATGCAAAGTTTACATTTTATTCAATGTAAATAAGTAAGAATGTGACATGCAATTGCAAGTTTACATTTTATTAAATGTGAAGAAAACAAGAATGCGATATGTAATGAAAGTTTACATTTTAATTAATGTAAATAAAAATATGATTTTGGGAATGCGTCGTTAAATAAGAAGTTTGACTATTTTAAATAATTGAAATAGAATGAATTGTTAATAAAAATATTATTAACGAATAAGAAGGATTTTCAAAATATATATATGTATATATATATGAGGATTGTTTGGGAAGTCCGAGATATTCTCATCCCAAATTAATCTAGCGGCGTTAAAGATCGAAGTAAGAAGACGACGCATGAAGACCGTAAATCTTCCCTCGAATGGACAGCGATCGAGACCCTGAATTGACTTGCTACCAATTCATGGGTCAAGGTCATTGCCCAGACGTACGTGTTGGTTTCACGGATTTGACTTTCGTTCAGACCCAGAGCATAAGTTTAAATGGATGGTGTGTCTGACATCGTACTTCGTTATATATCATATTGTTGATTTTCTGTTAATATATAAATATTGGTGGTGGAGAATTTATTCTCTACTTAACACCCATTTATGTATTGATGGAGAAGCAATGGTATGGTATGGAGTGACAGTGTGGCATACTAAGATGTAATGATCGAGGTTTTGTTGAAAAGCAGGCCTTGTGGAATGATCAAAGCATATCCTGTTTAGGCATAGCTTTGTGTATGACGTGACTTCACGAGCCTCACACATCGGCGGAGTCTAAAACGGGAGAAGGGAACGCAGGGAGTGCACACGTTTCTTTCTAGCTAGAGTGGTGCCAGGGACCTACCAGCGCTAGCATTTATTCATTGTGGTTGTTGGATTTTTCGAGGCCTCGATTTATGCGGTCGCCACTGGCCGTATTGTAGGTCCAAAAGGACCGGGAAGCGTGTGTTCAGGCATAACTAATCCACAAAAGTAAGTGTGGACCGGCCCTGCAGCTATCCAAGGGTTGGACAGAGTACCAATCCTGGGGCATTGCTAGAGTGTCTCGAATCGGTAAGGATCTCCTCCCTAGCCTTGACTCAGATGGAAATCCAAATTCCAAATACGACCCTACGGTTTTGATTGTATTACTAGTACGGAGATATAGTAGGATGGGGTACTATGTTTCCTAGGATTGATACATTTATTTTGAAATGTTTTTATTATACACTAATAATAATATTAAACTCGTATTTGTCGTATTTAGCATGTTTAATCACCATAAGGGAAAACTCTATCCTCTGGTGTGCGTTGCATTGTGTGATGGGACTTGAGTCTTATGGTGATTCCATTTTTCTAAAAAGCATTGCGATGTTGTACGTTCTGACACTTTAAATTATGCACGACAATCCATTGAGTAAACCCGTTCCGCATTAGCGGCGTGGTCTTTGGATTTGTCATATTATTATTACTAAACTAGTTATGAATTCTCATACCAGTCCCACGACTGACCCGTAGTTTGTTTCACCTTTTTGCAAACTCGGGTGCCCTCTTTTCTACACGGGCAGCCAAGTAAACAGGTTCATTCTTTGCTTGGAGTCTTCTTGGAGTTGCTCATTATCTTTGCTTGGATTTGCTTTTGCGGAGAGGTGATGACTTGGAGCTTTGAGGACAGCTATCATTTACTTCTATTGCATTCTTCTATCTTTAAGTTCAGTCATTAGACTTGTTTCATTTCGTATTGCTTATTTTGGGAGTTGGAACTTATTTCCATTTCTGCAAAACTTGATGTAATAATTTGGATTCTGTGACTGTTGGGATTCTGTGGTTTATGACATTATATTTTCGCTGCTATAATGTTATTATTCTATGGTATTTCCTCTGCTATGTTGTATCAGTGATATGTATTGTTATATTTATGTTGTATTCCATATGATTATTCCTTACTTTCACCTAGTGGAAGTTTGGGGTTATCACAGTTGGTATCAGAGCTTTGGTTAAACTTAGCTTTGGAATATAACATATTTATAACAAATTCGTTTACATAGAATCACAATATTCTATGTCGGACATTTCATGTGATACATAATAGCCAGTCACTTTCGTCATCTTTTCATTCATCCTTCGATCTTTTCTATCTCTTAGAACCACCATTACAGTTGTTCTGACTCTTCCCTTGATCGTACAGAACTAACTAAAAATGGGTACTCGGGCCGCTAGAACTAGTAGAGCTTGAGCAAGGAGGCAAGACGCTACTGGAACTGAGGAGCTTTATTCCCAACGACACGGTTAAGAAGTTAGAAATTAAAACATTCTACGTTCTCTAGGTTAGTTCCTACTCTTCTATTTCTCTTTTCCTTTTCGAGGACGAAAAGTTTTTAAGTGGGAGAGATTGTAACAACCCTGAATTTTGGGGCCAATTTAAAATTTATTTTAAGTAATTTTAAATGAGTTTTGACATTTAGAATAATCTATTTTAAATAATAATGATCACAAATTTGGTTCAAATCGAAGTTAGAATGAATAAATTAATTTTAATTATAAAAAGAGTTAGAAATAGCGCGGTAGTTTGAAAAGTCAAACTTGATCTTTGACTGACCGTATAGGACGCAAAATTTAACGGATTTTAGTGAAACCAAAAATATTGGAATCTATTTAAAAATATCTTTCCAACGAATCCGAAAAATCGAAATTTCATAGCGGAAATCAAAAGTTATGGCCAATTCAATTTTTAGAAAGGTCGCTAGGTAATTTGCATAGGTCAAAAATGCTACTTTTTACATATAAAGGAATTTGAACTCGAAACCACTTCCATTGAGTCCGGAATGACGTTTCTGCATTTAAAAAGTATAAACACTTATATATTTGGAGTTTTGAAAATTATTTGTTTAAAAATGTATTTTTAGTATAAAATATATAGCCATAGAAAATAGTGATTTTTCAAACAGTGTCCGTTTCTGACGAAACCACTTTTGTTGGATTCAGAATATTAAATAATTGCTAGGTTTCAAATTTTAGAATTTTCCAAGCTAGTATGTGAGCATGGAAAAAGAAACAGTATTTAGTCAATTTCGGTCAAAATTAATTGACTGAAAAATAGCCATTTTTCAAAATGTCTCAGAATTCAACGAAATAAATTTTGTTGGATTCGTATCATCAAAACAAAACTAAAAATGATTTTTTGGTTATTTTTAGAATTAAAACATAATTATAATTGATTTTTCAGTGTAAACGGGCAAATTTTTGACTTTAAAAATTCATTAAAAATTCATACGGGCTCAGAATTGAACGAAGTTAATTTTCATAGGTCCACAGCATCAAAACATAGCTAAATATATTTTTCGAGAATTTTTGAAGTTAATTTGTGACCTCGGTGAATTTTCACGTACGGTATACATTAAAATATTAATAAAATAATATAATTATTCCAGAAATCATAATAAATTTCGGAATTGGGTCCTGTAACATGTTCCATTGCGTTCAGAAGGCCTCAAAACCTTAAGAACGACAGTAAGTAGGCCTAAATCGGAGTTCAGACCAAAACGGGCCTTAACGGACTAATTAAATTATTAACTAATGATTAGGAAAACCTAATATTATATTATAAACCCGAAATTACTGTTCACCGTGCTCTTCAAACGTGAATTTCTGCAGCCACCAAAGAACCCATAGCCTCCGATTTTTCGAACTTCGATTTCTCTCTCATTTCTCAACGAAATTTAGCGTGTGAGTACTCGTTTCGATGCTCTTCCCGAGCTCTTTCTTCTCCGACAAGAATCACCTCAAACCGTGCCCTGTCGAAGCCACCATACCCCTCCAAAGCCGCGACCTTTGCGCCCCCACCGGGCCCACCACGTGCGTGCGCACCTCCTCCAATTCCTGGCGCCGATAGCTCTCTCCAAGGCGGTCATTCTCCAACAAACGGCACCTAAAACCGTCAACCGTAGCCTGAGATATCTTGATCCAAAGTTTTGAACAAATTCTGAAAATAAGGTATGCTTCAAATTTTGCGACGCTTTTAAGCGTTGCTGCAGCAGTTGTTAAAAGTCGGAATTATTCAAACATTGATAACTAATGCGTATGAACCCCGAATCTGAAAATTTCAGATCCGACAGGACCGTGGCGACGAGTAGGATTTGCTGAGACTGATTAGAGTGAATTATGAATTTATTTGGCATTTTGAATTCTTATCCAATCAAGGTGAGAATTCATTTTAAGTTAAATTTAATTAGTTTAATTGTTATGCTTACGTTATGAGAAGTTGAAAATCAATAATGGATGTTATTATGGATTATAGATTTGGATTGCTTTGCGATGTTAGGATGCTAGATCTGAAACTTTAAGTGATTAGATATGTGAGAATTTATTTTTAATTTAATTTATTTAATTATTAATTCTTAGTGATTAAAGAATATCTCTTGATAAATCCGCTATGTATTAATATTTTGAATACGGATCTAAGTTGTTTATGTCCGTATGATGTTAGATCTATGAACCTAGATATTAGATCTGAATTCATTGACTAATTAAAATGATTATTTGTTAATTCATTTACATCATCCCTCGTTGATTTGTCATATGCCATCAAAAATATCACCTTGTGTAAAATTTGGATGTAAAGTGTTAGATCTATGTTGGTTGATTTATTTGATTTTCTTTTTCTGTTGTTGATTGTGATGATTTATATTTTAGTATGCAAATGAAACATTTAGAATTTGCGATGATTTACATTTTACTATGTAAACCAAAGATTTAGCATTTACGATGATTTACAATTTAGTATGTAAATCAAAATTTTAGAATTTGCGATGATATACATTTTAGTATGTAAATTAAATGTTAGATTTGGCATTGACATGAATTTACATTTTATTTTGTAAATTCAATATTAAGATTTGGCGTTGACATGAAATTTACATTTTACTTTGTAAATTAAAAGTAGAATTTGGCATTGACATAAAATTTACATTTTATTATGTAAATTAAAGTTAGAATTTAGCGATGACATGAAATTTTCATTTTTATTATGTAAATTATAAAGTGAAATTATACTGTATGTTAAAATTCACATTTATTATTAATGTAATATGTATAAGAATTTCACCGTAGGGAAAAGTCCACCTTTTATTTAATAAATAAAATAAGAATGTGACATGGAATATAAATATACATTTTTATTAATGTAAATAAATAGAATATTCACCATAGTTAAAGTTTACATTTTCATTGATGTAAAAATAAGAAAATACACCGTGTGTTAATTAACATTATTTTTAGTGTTAATTTAAAAGAAAATTCATCGTATGTTAATTAAACATTATTTTAATGTTAATATCAGAATAATTCCACCATAGGAAAATTTCACATTTTTATTAAAGCTAATATAAGGGAAATGGCACTGTATGTACATATTACATTATTTTATAATGTAATTATAAAAAGGGATTTACACCGTAGGATATAGATACATACTTTTAATGCATATTAAAATGAATATTTTCACCGTAGTATAAATGTACATTATTTTTACTGTACATAAAAAGAGGAATTTCACCGCATGATAAAAATTACATTTCTCTTTGTAATTAAAAAGAGGAATTTCACCGCATGATAAAAATCACATTTCTCTTTGTAATTAAAAAGAGGAATTTCACCGCATGATAAAAATCACATTTCTCTTTGTAATTAAAAAGAGGAATTTTACCGCATGATAAAAATCACATTTCTCTTTGTAATTAAAAAGGAAATTTCACCGCATGATTGGAATTACATTTTTCTTTGTAATTAAAGATGTGAATTTCACTGCATAAAAAAAAGGGTTTCATTTTCTATGTAAATGAAATATGAGTTTGCATTATATGTAAAGTTACATTATTCTGAATGTAAATGAAATAGAAACCTCACCCGTATGTAAAATTTGACATTATTTTACATGTAAATATAGAGTAGAGTTTGCATGTAGATTAAAGATTACTTTTATTATAAAGAAGTAGAATGTACATGGTGAAATAAAATTTACATTTTATTTTATAAGGTAAGATATATAGAAATCCATCGTTTGTTAAAATTTACATGTTTATAAATGTAAATAAAAAGGAATTTAACTGTAGGAAGATTTACATATTTTTTTTTATGAAATAAAAAGAATGGACTTTACATTGTAATTAAAAAGTCAATTTTACATTGTAAAGAAAGAACGGATTTCACATTGTAATTAGAGAATGAAAATTTACATTTCCTTTAATGTAAATATACATGAGTTTCACCGTATGCCCATTTTACATTATTTTTAATGTAAAATTTTTAGTAATTACAACGTAGGATGATTTTGCATTATTTTATAAGTATATAAAAGGGGATTTACACTGTAGAAAAATAACATTATTTATAATGTTAATACAAAAGAATGACATCGTAGGATAAATTGACATTACTTATGATGTTAATAAAAAGAGAATTGACCGTAGTATAAGTGACATTATTTATGATATTAACAAAAAGAAAACTTACCGTAGGATAAGTGATATTACTTATGATGTTAATAAAAAGAGAATTGACCGTAGGATAAGTTACGTTATTTTATAATGTAATTTAAAGAAATTTAGACCGCATGACATGAATTACATTTATTTATGTAATTTATAAATGAAATTAGACCACACGACATAAATTACATTTATTTATGTAATTTATGAATGAATGAAGCCCGCATAATATAAAATACATTTTTATATGTACTTTATGAATGAATTAAGACCTCATAAAATAAATTACATTTTTATATGTATTTTATGAATGAATTAACATCGCATGAAATAAAATACATTTGTATATGCATTTTATGAATGAGTTAAGATCGCATGAAATAAATTACATTTTATTTTATAATTTATGAATGAAATTAGTCTGCATAAAGTAAATTACATTTTTATATGTAATTTATGAATGAATTTTCATCGTATGAAATAAATTACATATTATTATGTAAATTATGAATGAATTTAACTCGCATGAATGAAATTTCATTTTTTCTATGAAATGAATGTATGGGTTTACTTTGTAAATAAAGATTACATTTTTATAATGTAAACAAGAAGTAGGATTCACATTGTAAATAAAATTTATATTTTTATATGTACTTAAGAACGATGAATTATAAATTACATTTTACATGTAAGAAGGAATTGGACGATGAAATATAATTTACATTTTACCATAAATTAAAGAAATTAAAAGAATCAAAAAGGAAGAATTCATCATTCAAGTATGATTTTCATTTCTCTGTAAATGAAGAGATAAAAGGATAAAGAAGGAAAATATACGTGAGAATAAAGAGTTAAACGGGTTACGTTCATATATATATATATATATATATATATATATATATATATATATATATATATATATATAAGTATAATTAAAATTAAACGAATCGAGCGCGGTATTTCGCGTTTTAAAATTATATCTTTAAATGACAATACAAGAAGACCCGACCATCGGATTTTCTTGAGACTGAAACCGCTAGGACCGTCTTGGAAAAATCTTTCCAACGATATATAATACGTCAAAATCCAACGGTTAGATTTTGAGATATGCGAAAATCACAATTGATTGAAAATAGCACCAGAATCGCAATTGACCTGAATCGTCGCTGATTAAAGATTTAATTATTTTCAATTAAATAGTAAGTTCACCGTATGATGAAATTAACATTTTTAATGTTAATATTATAAAAATTATAACGTATGATGTAATTAACATTTTTAAAGTTAATATTAATAAGTAATTTTACCGTGGGATAAAATTAACATTTTATGTTAATAATGAGTAATTTCACCGCATGTATGAATTTACATTATTGTCAATCTAAATTAAATAGTAAATTTAACCGTAGGATGATTAACATTATTTTTAATGTTAATAAAGGGTAATTTAACCATAGTATAAGTCAACATTATCTTTAGTGTTAAAATTAAGAAAATATGCATCGTAGGATGAGTTAACATTATTCTAAACGTTAATATAAAAAGTGTATATACCATAGGGAAAAATTTACATTATTTTAATGTTAAAATAAAGGAATTCCGCCGTAGGATGAGTTTACATTTTATTCAATGTAAATAGGTAAGAATGCGACATGTAAATGCAAAGTTTACGTTTTATTCAACGTAAATAAGTAAGAATGTGACATGTAATTGCAAGTTTACATTTTATTAAATGTAAAGAAAACAAGAATGCGATATGTAATGAAAGTTTACATTTTAATTAATGTAAATAAAAATATGATTTTGGGAATGCGTCATTAAATAAGAAGTTTGACTATTTTAAATAATTGAAATAGAATGAATTATTAATAAAAATATTATTAACGAATAAGAAGGATTTTCAAAATATATATATATGTATATATATACGAGGATTGTTTGGGAAGTCCGAGATATTCTCATCCCAAATTAATCCAGCGGCGTTAAAGATCGAAGTATGAAGATGACGCATGAAGACCGTAAATCTTCCCTCGAATGGACAGCGATCGAGACCCTGAATTGACTTGCTACCAATTCATGGGTCAAGGTCATTGCCCAGACGTACGTGTTGGTTTCACGGATTTGACTTTCGTTCAGACCCAGAGCATAAGTTTAAATGGATGGTGTGTCTGACATCGTACTACGTTATATATCATATTGTTGATTTTCCGTTAATATATAAATATTGGTGGTGGAGAATTTATTCTCTACTTAACACCCATTTATGTATTGATGGAGAAGCAATGGTATGGTATGGAGTGACAGTGTGGCATACTAAGATGCAATGATCAAGGTTTTGTTGAAAAGCAGGCCTTGTGGGATGATCAAAGCATAGCCTGTTTAGGCATAGCTTTGTGTATGAGGTGACTTCACGAGCCTCACACACCGGCGGAGTCTAAAACGGGAGAAGGGAACGTAGGGAGTGCACGCGTTTCTTTCTAGCTAGAGTTTTGCCAGGGACCTACCAGAGCTGGCATTTATTCATTGTGGTTGTTGGATTTTTCGAGGCCTCGATTTATGCGGTCGCCACTGGCCGTATTGTAGGTCCAAAAGGACCGGGAAGCGTGTGTTCAGGCATAACTAATCCACAAAAGTAAGTGTGGACCGGCCCTGCAGCTATCCAAGGGTTGGACAGAGTACCAATCCTAGGGCATTGCTAGAGTGTCTCGAATCGGTAAGGATCTCCTCCCTAGCCTTGACTCAGATGGAAATCCAAATTCCAAATACGACCCTAGGGTTTTGATTGTATTACTAGTACGGAGATATAGTAGGATGGGGTACTATGTTTCCTAGGATTGATACATTTATTTTGAAATGTTTTTATTATACTCTAATAATAATATTAAACTCGTATTTGCCGTATTTAGCATGTTTAATCACCATAAGGGAAAACTCTATCCTCTGGTGTGCGTTGCATTGTGTGATGGGACTTGAGTCTTATGGTGATTCCATTTTTCTAAAAAGCATTGCGATGTTGTACATTCTGACACTTTAAATTATGCACGACAATCCATTAAGTAAACCCGTTCCGCATTAGCGGCGTGGTCTTTGGATTTGTCATATTATTATTACTAAACTAGTTATGAATTCTCATACCAGTCCCACGACTGACCCGTAGTTTGTTTCACCTTTTTGCAAACTCGGGTGACCTCTTTTCTACACGGGCAGCCAAGTAAATAGGTTCATTCTTTGCTTGGAGTCTTCTTGGAGTTGCTCATTATCTTTGCTTGGATTTGCTTTTGCGGAGAGGTGATGACTTGGAGCTTTGAGGACAGCTATCATTTACTTCTATTGCATTCTTCTATCTTTAAGTTCAGTCATTAGACTTGTTTCATTTCGTATTGCTTATTTTGGGAGTTGGAACTTATTTCCATTTCTGCAAAACTTGATGTAATAATTTGGATTCTGTGACTGTTGGGATTCTGTGGTTTATGACATTATATTTCCGCTGCTATAATGTTATTATTCTATGGTATTTCCTCTGCTATGTTGTATCAGTGATATGTATTGTTATATTTATGTTGTATTCCATATGATTATTCCTTACTTTCACCTAGTGGAAGTTTGGGGTTATCACAGTTGGTATCAGAGCTTTGGTTAAACTTAGCTTTGGAATATAATATATTTATAACAAATTCGTTTACATAGAATCACAATATTCTATGGCGGACATTTCATGTGATACATAATAGCTAGTCACTTTCGTCATCTTTTCATTCATCCTTCGATCTTTTCTATCTCTTAGAACCACCATTACAGTTGTTCTGACTCTTCCCTTGATCGTACAGAACTAACTAAAAATGGGTACTCAGGCCGCTAGAACTAGTAGAGCTTGAGCAAGGAGGCAAGACGCTACTGGAACTGAGGAGCTTTATTCCCAACGACACGGTTAAGAAGTAAGAAATTAAAACATTCTACGTTCTCTAGGTTAGTTCCTACTCTTCTATTTCTCTTTTCCTTTTCGAGGACGAAAATTTTTTAAGTGGGGGAGATTGTAACAACCCTGAATTTTGGGGCCAATTTAAAATTTATTTTAAGTAATTTTAAATGAGTTTTGACATTTAGAATAATCTATTTTAAATAATAATGATCACAAATTTGGTTCAAATCGAAGTTAGAATGAATAAATTAATTTTAATTATAAAAAGAGTTAGAAATAGCGCGGTAGTTTGAAAAGTCAAACTTGAACTTTGACTGACCGTATAGGACGCAAAATTTAATGGATTTTAGTGAAACCAAAAATATTGGAATCTATTTAAAAATATCTTTCCAACGAATCTGAAAAATCGAAATTTCATAGCGGAAATCAAAAGTTATGGCCAATTCAATTTTTAGAAAGGTCGCTAGGTAATTTGCATAGGTCAAAAATGCTACTTTTTACATATAAAGGAATTTGAACTCGAAACCACTTCCATTGATTCCGGAATGACGTTTATGCATTTAGAAAGTATAAACACTTATATATTTGGAGTTTTGAAAATTATTTGTTTAAAAATGTATTTTTAATATAAAATATATAGTCATAGAAAATAGTGATTTTTCAAACAGCGCCCGTTTCTGACGAAACCACTTTTGTTGGATTCGGAATATTAAATTATTTCTAGGATTCAAATTTTAGAATTTTCCAAGCTAGTACGTGAGCGTGGCAAAAGAAACAGTATTTAGTCAGTTTCGGTCAAAATTAATTGACTGAAAAATAGCCATTTTTCAAAATGTCTCAAAATTCAACGAAATAAATTTTGTTGGATTCGTATCATCAAAAAAAAGCTAAAAATGATTTTTTGGTAATTTTTAGAATTAAAATATAATTATAATTGATTTTTCAGTGTAAACGGGCAAATTTTTGACTTTAAAAATTCATTAAAAATTCATACGGGCCCAGAATTGAACGAAATTAATTTTCATAGGTCCACAGCATCAAAACATAGCTAAATATATTTTTCGAGAATTTTTGAAGTTAATTTGTGACCTCGGTGAATTTTCACGTACGGTATACATTAAAATATTAATAAAATAATATAATTATTCCAGAACTCATAATAAATTTCGGAATTGGGTCCTGTAACATGTTCCATTGCGTTCAGAAGGCCTCAAAACCTTAAGAATGACAGTAAGTAGGCCTAAATCGGAGTTCGGACCAAAACAGGCCTTAACGGGCTAATTAAATTATTAACTAATGATTAGGAAAACCTAATATTATATTATAAACCGAAATTACTGTTCACCGTCCTCTTCAAACGTGAATTTCTGCAGCCACCAAAGAACCCATAGCCTCCGATTTTTCAAACTTCGATTTCTCTCTCATTTCTGAACGAAATTTAGCGTGTGAGTACTCGTTTCGAAGCTCTTCCCGAGCTCTTTCTTCTCCGACAAGAATCACCTCAAACCGTGCCCTGTCGAAGCCACCATACCCCTCCAAAGCCACGGCCTTTGTGCCTCCACCGGGCCCACCACGTGCGTGCGCACCTCCTCCAATTCCTGGCGCTGATAGCTATCTCCAAGGCGGTCATTCTCCAACAAACGGCACCTAAAACCGTCAACCGTAGCCTGAGATATCTTGATCCAAAGTTTTGAACAAATTATGAAAATAAGGTATGCTTCAGATTTTGCGACGCTTTTAAGCGTTGCTGCAGCAGTTGTTAAAAGTCAGAATTATTCAAACATTGATAACTAATGCGTATGAACCCCGAATCTGAAAATTTCAGATTCGACAGGACCGTGGCGACGAGTAGGCTTTGCTGAGACTGATTAGAGTGAATTATGAATTTATTTGGCATTTTGAATTCTTATCCAATCAAGGTGAGAATTCATTTTAAGTTAAATTTAATTAGTTTAATTGTTATGCTTGCGTTATGAGAAGTTGAAAATCAATAATGGATGTTATTATGGATTATAGATTTGGATTGCTTTGCGATGTTAGGATGCTAGATCTGAAACTTTAAGTGATTAGATATGTGAGAATTTATTTTTAATTTAATTTAATTTATTTAATTATTAATTCTTAGTGATTAAAGAATATCTCTTGATAAATCCGCTATGTATTAATATTTTGAATACGGATCTAAGTTGTTTATGTCTGTATGATGTTAGATCTATGAACCTAGATATTAGATCTGAATTCATTGACTAATTAAAATGATTATTTGTTATTTCATTTACATCATCCCTCGTTGATTTGTCATATGCCATCAAAAATATCACCTTGTGTAAAATTTGGATGTAAAGTGTTAGATCTATGCTGGTTGATTTATTTGATTTTCTTTTTCTGTTGTTGATTGTGATGATTTATATTTTAGTATGCAAATCAAACATTTAGAATTTGCGATGATTTACATTTTACTATGTAAACCAAAGATTTGGCATTTACGATGATTTACAATTTAGTATGTAAATCAAAATTTTAGAATTTGCGATGATACACATTTTAGTATGTAAATTAAATGTTAGATTTGGCGTTGACATGAATTTACATTTTATTTTGTAAATTCAATATTAAGATTTGGCGTTGACATGAAATTTACATTTTACTTTGTAAATTAAAAGTAGAATTTGGCATTGACATAAAATTTACATTTTATTATGTAAATTAAAGTTAGAATTTAGCGATGATATGAAATTTTCATTTTTATTATGTAAATTATAAAGTGAAATTATACTGTATGTTAAAATTCACATTTATTATTAATGTAATATGTATAAGAATTTCACCGTAGGGAAAAGTCCACCTTTTATTTAATAAATAAAATAAGAATGTGACATGGAATATAAATATACATTTTTATTAATGTAAATAAATAGAATATTCACCATAGTTAAAGTTTACATTTTCATTGATGTAAAAATAAGAAAATACACCGTGTGTTAATTAACATTATTTTTAGTGTTAATTTAAAAGAAAATTCATCGTATGTTAACTAACATTATTTTAATGTTAATATCAGAATAATTCCACTGTAGGAAAATTTCACATTTTTATTAAAGTTAATATAAGGGAAATGGCACTGTATGTACATATTACATTATTTTATAATGTAATTATAAAAAGGGATTTACACCGTAGGATATAGATACATACTTTTAATGCATATTAAAATGAATATTTTCACCGTAGTATAAATGTACATTATTTTTACTGTACATAAAAAGAGGAATTTCACCGCATGATAAAAATTACATTTCTCTTTGTAATTAAAAAGAGGAATTTCACCGCATGATAAAAATCACATTTCTCTTTATAATTAAAAAGAGGAATTTCACCACATGATAAAAATCACATTTCTCTTTGTAATTAAAAAGAGGAATTTCACCGCATGATAAAAATCACATTTCTCTTTGTAATTAAAAAGAGGAATTTCACCGCATGATAAAAATCACATTTCTCTTTGTAATTAAAAAGAGGAATTTCACCGCATGATAAAAATTACATTTCTCTTTGTAATTAAAAAGGAAATTTCACCGCATGATTGGAATTACATTTTTCTTTGTAATTAAAGATGTGAATTTCACTGCATAAAAAAAAAGGGTTTCATTTTCTATGTAAATGAAATATGAGTTTGCATTATATGTAAAGTTACATTATTCTGAATGTAAATGAAATAGAAACCTCACCCGTATGTAAAATTTGACATTATTTTACATGTAAATATAGAGTAGAGTTTGCATGTAGATTAAAGATTACTTTTATTATAAAGAAGTAGAATGTACATGGTGAAATAAAATTTACATTTTATTTTATAAGGTAAGATATATAGAAATCCATCGTTTGTTAAAATTTACATGTTTATAAATGTAAATAAAAAGGAATTTAACTGTAGGAAGATTTACATATTTTTTTTTTATGAAATAAAAAGAATGGACTTTACATTGTAATTAAAAATTCAATTTTACATTGTAAAGAAAGTACGGATTTCACATTGTAATTAGAGATTGAAAATTTACATTTCCTTTAATGTAAATATACATGAGTTTCACCGTATGCCCATTTTACATTATTTTTAATGTAAAATTTTTAGTAATTACAACATAGGATGATTTTGCATTATTTTATAATGTATATAAAAGGGGATTTACACTGTAGAAAAATAACATTATTTATAATGTTAATACAAAAGAATGACATCGTAGGATAAATTGACATTACTTATGATGTTAATAAAAAGAGAATTGACCGTAGTATAAGTGACATTATTTATGATATTAATAAAAAGAAAATTTACCGTAGGATAAGTGACATTACTTATGATGTTAATAAAAAGAGAATTGACCGTAGGATAAGTTACGTTATTTTATAATGTAATTTAAAGAAATTTAGACCGCATGACATGAATTACATTTATTTATGTAATTTATAAATGAAATTAGACCACACGACGTAAATTACATTTATTTATGTAATTTATGAATGAATGAAGCCCGCATAATATAAAATACATTTTTATATGTATTTTATGAATGAATTAAGACCTCAAAAAATAAATTACATTTTTATATGTATTTTATGAATGAATTAACATCGCATGAAATGAAATACATTTGTATATGCATTTTATGAATGAGTTAAGATCGCATGAAATAAATTACATTTTATTTTATAATTTATGAATGAAATTAGTCTGCATAAAGTAAATTACATTTTTATATGTAATTTATGAATGAATTTTCATCGTATGAAATAACTTACATATTATTATGTAAATTATGAATGAATTTAACTCGCATGAATGAAATTTCATTTTTTCTATGAAATGAATGTATGGGTTTACTTTGTAAATAAAGATTACATTTTTATAATGTAAACAAGAAGTAGGATTCACATTGTAAATAAAATTTATATTTTTATATGTACTTAAGAACGATGAATTATAAATTACATTTTACATGTAAGAAGGAATTGGACGATGAAATATAATTTACATTTTACCGTAAATTAAAGAAATTAAAAGAATCAAAAAGGAAGAATTCATCATTCAAGTATGATTTTCATTTCTCTGTAAATGAAGAGATAAAAGGATAAAGAAGGAAAATATACGTGAGAATAAAGAGTTAAACGGGTTACGTTTATATATATACATATAAATATAATTAAAATTAAACGAATCGAGCACGGTATTTCGCGTTTTAAAATTATATCTTTAAATGACAATACAAGAAGACCCGACCATCGGATTTTCTTGAGACTGAAACCGCTAGGACCGTCTTGGAAAAATCTTTCCAACGATATATAATACGTCAAAATCCAACGGTTAGATTTTGAGATATGTGAAAATCACAATTGATTGAAAATAGCACCAGAATCGCCATTGACCTGAATCGTCGCTGATTAAAGATTTAATTATTTTCAATTAAATAGTAAGTTCACCGTATGATGAAATTAACATTTTTAATGTTAATATTACAAAAATTATAACGTATGATGTAATTAACATTTTTAAAGTTAATATTAATAAGTAATTTTACCGTGGGATAAAATTAACATTTTATGTTAATAATGAGTAATTTCACCGCATGTATGAATTTACATTATTGTCAATGTAAATTAAATAGTAAATTTAACCGTAGGATGATTAACATTATTTTTAATGTTAATAAAGGGTAATCTAACCATAGGATAAGTCAACATTATCTTTAATGTTAAAATTAAGAAAATATGCATAGTAGGATGAGTTAACATTATTCTAAACGTTAATATAAAAAGTGTATATACCATAGGGAAAAATTTACATTATTTTAATGTTAAAATAAAGGAATTCCAACGTAGGATGAGGTTACATTTTATTCAATGTAAATAGGTAAGAATGCGACATGTAAATGCAAAGTTTACGTTTTATTCAATGTAAATAAGTAAGAATGTGACATGTAATTGCAAGTTTACATTTTATTAAATGTAAAGAAAACAAGAATGCGATATGTAATGAAAGTTTACATTTTAATTAATGTAAATAAAAATATGATTTTGGGAATGCGTCGTTAAATAAGAAGTTTGACTATTTTAAATAATTGAAATAGAATGAATTGTTAATAAAAATATTAGTAACGAATAAGAAGGATTTTCAAAATATATATATAAATGTATATATATATACGAGGATTGTTTGGGAAGTCCGAGATATTCTTATCCCAAATTAATCCAGCGGCGTTAAAGATCGAAGTAAGAAGACGGCGCATGAAGACCGTAAATCTTCCCTCGAATGGACAGCGATCGAGACCCTGAATTGACTTGCTACCAATTCATGGGTCAAGGTCATTGCCCAGACGTACGTGTTGGTTTCACGGATTTGACTTTCGTTCAGACCCAGAGCATAAGTTTAAATGGATGGTGTGTCTGACATCGTACTTCGTTATATATCATATTGTTGATTTTCCGTTAATATATAAATATTGGTGGTGGAGAATTTATTCTCTACTTAACACCCATTTATGTATTGATGGAGAAGCAATGTATGGTATGGAGTGACAGTGTGGCATACTAAGATGCAATGATCAAGGTTTTGTTGAAAAGCAGGCCTTGTGGGATGATCAAAGCATAGCCTGTTTAGGCATAACTTTGTGTATGACGTGACTTCACGAGCCTCACACACCGGTGGAGTCTAGAACAGGAGAAGGGAACGCAGGGAGTGCACACGTTTCTTTCTAGCTAGAGTGGTGCCAGGGACCTACCATCGCTGGCATTTATTCATTGTGGTTGTTGGATTTTTCGAGGTCTCGATTTATGCGGTCGCCACTGGTCGTATTGTAGGTCCAAAAGGACCGGGAAGCGTGTGTTCAGGCATAACTAATCCACAAAAGTAAGTGTGGACCGGCCCTGCAGCTATCCAAGCGTTGGACAGAGTACCAATCCTGGGGCATTGCTAGAGTGTCTCGAATCAGTAAGGATCTCCTCCCTAGCCTTGACTCAGATGGAAATCCAAATTCCAAATACGACCCTACAATTTTGATTGTATTACTAGTACGGAGATATAGTAGGATGGGGTACTATGTTTCCTAGGATTGATACATTTATTTTGAAATGTTTTTATTATACACTAATAATAATATTAAACTCGTATTTGCCGTATTTAGCATGTTTAATCACCATAAGGGAAAACTCTATCCTCTGGTGTGCGTTGCATTGTGTGATGGGACTTGAGTCTTATGGTGATTCCATTTTTCTAAAAAGCATTGCGATGTTGTACGTTCTGACACTTTAAATTATGCACGACAATCCATTGAGTAAACCCGTTCCGCATTAGCGGCGTGGTCTTTGGATTTGTCATATTATTATTACTAAACTAGTTATGAATTCTCATACCAGTCCCACGACTGACCTGTAGTTTGTTTCACCTTTTTGCAAACTCGGGTGCCCTCTTTTCTACACGGGCAGCAAAGTAAACAGGTTCATTCTTTGCTTGGAGTCTTCTTGGAGTTGCTCATTATCTTTGCTTGGATTTGCTTTTGCGGAGAGGTGATGACTTGGAGCTTTGAGGAGAGCTATCATTTACTTCTATTGCATTCTTCTATCTTTAAGTTCAGTCATTAGACTTGTTTCATTTCGTATTGCTTATTTTGGGAGTTGGAACTTATTTCCATTTCTGCAAAACTTGATGTAATAATTTGGATTCTGTGACTGTTGGGATTCTGTGGTTTATGACATTATATTTCCGCTGCTATATTGTTATTATTCTATGGTATTTCCTCTGCTATGTTGTATCAGTGATATGTATTGTTATATTTATGTTGTATTCCATATGATTATTCCTTACTTTCACCTAGTGGAAGTTTGGGGTTATCACACTTACTAATTTCGGGGACGAAATTCTTTTGAGGGGGAAAGAATGTAACGACCCAGTTTTTGATCAATTAATTTTAACTATTTAATATTATTTTAAATATTTAATTTATAATATAAAAGAATTTTTATATTGAGTTATCGATTTAGAAATTGAAATACAATTTATTTCGATTATATATAACCATCGTAATACCAGACTCTAAAATAATTCGATTCGAAATTTAATTTGAACTGAGTTATTTCAGATGATGAATAGATATTCTATTTGAATATATAAATAATAATATTAATTTATTTTTGAAGAATTAATTGTTTTGAATTTAATTCATATCGATTTAAATTTAT
Organism: Allium sativum; assembly: GCA_030737875.1. Lineage (NCBI taxonomy): Eukaryota > Viridiplantae > Streptophyta > Magnoliopsida > Asparagales > Amaryllidaceae > Allium > Allium sativum. The sequence goes on along the minus strand of CM060918.1, from coordinate 793,057,175 downwards.
ATCTTCTCCATATGATAAAACGGGGTTTCGATACCTGTCCCAGTGTGTTCAGAATAGTGACTTAACCCTAAGAATGTCAGTTGGTGGGTTCAGAAAGGAGTTCAGAATCACAGGGTTATTTAAATTAAATTAAATCGGTTCAAAACAAATATAATATATATATATATCCTTTTCCTTCTACACTAGGTCATCGAACAAAGTACGCTGCAACTCTGCTTCTCCCTCATGCCTACGTCTAAACCTACGAGTACCATTTGAAATGGACAATGATCTTATCGTCCTTTTGTTTTTGCCTATAAAAGAAATGCTCTGCCTTTATATTTTACAACCCCAAAATTCACACACATTCCTTTCCCCTAAATTGATTTACTCGAAAACAAATCCACTGAATCGAAACAAATGGGAATCGAGATTAAATTCTTCAGACTCTCTAAATTCATTTCGATGGCATGGGAAATACGCTGGTATTTGAACTCGAATTGTTCGAGTTGACCTAAATCGATCATCGCGATCGAAGATAATGGGCTCTCTGAAACTCAACTACAATAGGACGCAATCGATGATGATGGAGGGCAATGATTTGGGGGTGCGATTGGTTGCGTGTCGCGTTTTTCGATGCAGCGACTTTGGGTAAATTGAGAGGCTCGATCTCGAGTAGAGGGTCATTTCGAAGGGGGTCCTCACGAGCTAGAGCTGGGGTTCCTCGATTTTGTTCTGTCGAATGGAATAGAGGAAGAGGTGCGAAGGCACAAAGTTGATCTGGGAAGGAGCTGAACGTATTGATGAGTGGTCAGGGTTGTTTGATTCAAGAGTATAGTTTGTGAGGGAGATTAACACGGGTGGGGTGTTATCATCACTAAGGGTGAAGCAGTAGCATCAAAAGGGTCGAGATGATATCTGAATAGATTTGAATAGTGATGATGGCAGTGGTGGATGCTGGATGGGTTCCTTGGTGAGTCTGGAGAAGAAGGCTGTATTTGGGTATCTTGTGAATGAGTAAGGTATACTCATTTTAAATTTAACTTATATAAGATAATTTATTTAATCCGTTTAAATTAATAATAGCTTAATCGTTAAATTAAGTCAATAATCGTAGGTGCAATATGAATTAACTCAAGTAGATTCATAATAGAGGCGATATGGAATTTTAACATGAATATTCGACAATGGAAAATCACGGTGAGTAAAACTCACTCAAATTTTATTTAGAATTATTTTTATCAGTTAAAAATAATTGTTTGTTGGCTGTTTGCATGCATTGAAATAATATTGTGATTATAAATATATATTAGTTATGCAGGATTGGTGTTGTGGCTATTATATATATATATTGGTGGTTAGATTCCCGCAGTATCATTAGCGGATGCCCGCGGTATCATTAGCGGATGATTTCCTTATGCGCCCCACAATATATATAGTGGATGACCTTCATACCGCGATATCCTGCCTTGAAGCAGGATGGGTATTATTTATGTTGGCTAACGTCTGTGGATGCAGGAAAAGCAGGTTGGAGGAATCCAACTGGATTCCTCAAAAAATTTATTACTATTTGTTTTCACATATATATTATCATATATGATGTGTTATAAAACCTGTGATTTGATAATTGAGTGTTTTTGGATATTTAAATATCACTGGGCTAAAATGTTAATATATAAAAATATCATGAAAACGATATTTGAGATTAAATGGAAAATTCTATTTTTCTAAAAATAGAAGTTGAAATTCAAATGGACTAAAAATATTAACTTTTTTTGAATAAATAAAACAAGTATTGAAATTTAAAAACAATGTTTATAAATTAAAAATCAGGGAATTGAAGTAAATTTATAAACGGTGTTTATAAATAAAATGGAATGATCTTCATTGGAAAATCTGGAAACTGAAGTGAATTTATAAACGATGTTTATAAATGAAGTATAGTTTGGATAAATTTGGAAATTTTAAATTCAAAGGTGAATTTAAAAGGGGAATTGAAATTAGTTTCAAAAGGAAACGATAAAATCTATTCTGATATTCGGAATGTAACGTGAATTAAAATAAATCCATATGGATTTATGATTTAAATTCGATTAATTCAAATTTATTTAAATAAAATATTTTCAGAAGAAAATATTAGGATTTTTTTAATAGAAGTTTAATTTTTAAATTTGGAAATAAATTCCATGTTATATGTGTGTGTGTGTATATATATATATATAAGTTAGTAAATAGAATCTATTCCAAAATAAAATTTTGGGTTTTCAAACAGAATTTGAAATGAAACTTGTTTTATTTTATAAAACAAGGAAGTTGGATTTATAAACAATATTTATAAATCTAGTGAAATAAATTATCATTAGATAATTTGAGGGTATAAATTCAAGTATGAAGTTGAAAGTAGAATTTGAAACGGAATTAAAATGGAAACTTGTTTTAATATATAAAATAAGGAAGTTAAATTTATAAACGACGTTTATAAATTTAGTGAGATAATTATCACTTGGATAATTTAAATATTTAAATTTAAATATGAATTTAAAAGTGAATTGGGAAGTGTCTGAAATAGAACGATTGATTATATTTCAAAATTCGGAATATAAGTGGAATTGAGAAAAATCCAACGAGTTTATAATTGAAATTCGATTATATCGAATTTCATAAAATAATTTATTTCTAAATAAATTAGAATTAGATATAGAAATTTAAGTTATAAATAAATTTATAACTGAGTTATGAAGTAATCGACAGATAGGGATAATCGAGAATATTAAGTTGGGTTTGGTAAATAGGCTGAATATATATTAAAATATATTAGAATGGAGTTGGAATTTATATATAAACGAAGTTTAAAACATTTATATATTAAATATAATTAAAACGAACTCGCCGCAACGCGGTAGTTCGTAAATTGGCGTTTCGAACTTCAATTGAGTATATAGAACTCAATTTAAGTCGGAATTCTTTGAAACAAGAAACATCAGGACAGATTTGATAATAGTTTTCTAATGGAAGAGAAAAATATGGATTTGTCTTACAGATTTTTAGTTATGTCAAAATCAAATTTTCAGAAAAACAACGTCATAATCATTATTGAACCATAACGGTTTATTTAAATAAATAAAAAGGAATTTTAGCAAATAAGACTTAGATCTTTGTTATAAAAATCCAGACTCGAGTTGTAAAATAAATATGAACTCAAGCCAAGTAAATGAAATGATTTTCGAAACAAAAATCATATTTTTGGGTATTGAATAGGATTAACTAATTTGAATAATAATTCGTTAATCGAGTTTTGAATCGAAATTGGCGTTGGAGAAGTAAATTGGTTTTGTGAATTGATATTCGAAATCGAATATGAAACTCAAATTGGAAATGAATTTCTACTTGTTTATAAGTGAATTAAAATATATTTGAACATGATATGTTCAAAATAAAGAGATTTGGCAAAAGAGCTAATTAAAAGAATAAGTTAGCAAATTGAGTTAGGAATGACCGGATTGAGTTGGAATAAATCGGAAAACAGGTGAACATACATTAGACATGTTTGGAGTGAAGTGTATGAAGATTGTAATTTGTGTTCTCGACAATAAGGTACATGTTTAAATTCCATATGAGGTTTTATGCGTCGAATCGGCAAGCCACTTGGCCTTTTGAATTGAAAAGGGCCTAGAGAGGCGAGTTGAGGTTTGAGCTATTGACCGGTACAAAGGAGGTTATGGCGAAATTTTCCAGAAACTTAAGGAGTTAGAATATTTTAAGAAATTGGATAATTAGAAATCTATATATCAATATATATAGAATTCGATAAGGAAGCGAACTTAAAAATAGAGTATTATAAACAAAAAGGAAATCTATAATTAAATCTGGTAAAAATAGAAAGAGAAATGGATATACATTTTAGAAATGGAAAATTGGTTTAATATGGTGTTGATTATTCCAGTTAGCAGTCTTGTTTGTTTTGAAGTTAATAATATTTTCAATCAAGGTCTGAGAGGTAATTATACCCCAACTTGTTTGATTTTATTATTAACTGATAAATAGAAAGATTCAGTCTCAAAGAGAGATGTTTAAAGAGTTTAGTTGAATGCAGTATTTTGGGTTGTTGTAACGATGTTTTATACGACATTCGTTTTAACCCAAAAAGTGGAATTTTGGAAATATTATAATAAATATTTCCAAAAACTAAAAATGAATGGTCGTGAAAGAGATAAGTAAGTGAAATGTTCTCTAATTATAAATAGAAGATATTTTCTAATTATAGAAAATAAAAGATGGCGATATATGGAAATGTTTTCCAAATAGCGTAAGTGGCCAAGATGATTAACGAAAATATCGTGTTAACTAATATGGATAAGGAAATTGAGATGTGTGTTAATTAATGAAATATTAATTAAAAGGCCCTGTTTTCTTCGATAGTTAAATAACCGACTATCGAAGTGTTTGCCAATATTGTTGTCAATATGGAGAGACCGGTTGGATTATTATCCGAGAACCACTCCGTATTGGCAGTAGCGTTGCGAATCAGATTATAGGAAGATAATCGAAGATGGAGTAAAGTGCAAGGGATTTTTCTATTAATGGAAATTATGCCTTCGGTTTTGTTCAATCCCAGAACGAAAGTGTATGGACAAGTGTCTGACATAGTATTTCCAATGATCGCATATGTTGATCTATATAAATATATATGGTGGCGGAGAATTTATTCTCTTAGCATAATATCCAGAATATATTTGTGCAAATTAATTAGTGATTAATGGATCTGACAATGTGGCATTCAAAGTGATTGTGCTATCAATGAATGGAAAGTAATCGTAGCCTCAGGCCTCAAGAACCGGGAAATGAACAAAATCGGGCAGGCAACATGGCTATGTGGGTAGCTCCCATTAGGGTGTATTATCACCTATCTAGAGATTCATTTAATTCCTTATTCTATTCGATGTTGTCCTTTTTGGGAAACGGTTGCTGATCCCAACCGTTGGTGATATACATTCGATACACTCAAGCGAAATGAATGGTCGGTCATGTGTGGCCGGGTTACAAGATGTTCTTGTTGAACCCAGTGTATTCCTATCTAGAGATACACTATCGAAAGGTGGTTCCATACCTTGTCATAGTTGGAAATTCATTACCCAATAAGTGCTCCCGGTTTTGATTGTATATTATATTTATGTGGAACGTGAGATGATAGTGTTCCATTAGATTTCTATTTATTTGATTTAGACACTATTATAATATCAAAAGAGTTTTGGTATAAAGATCATTGTTTTATTTCAAAAAGGATTTGAAAGTCATATCAAGTGTATGGATTCTCATAAGGGAAAAACCCGTTCCGTGTTATACGACGTGGTCTTATGAGATATCAGTTATTTTCTCAAACTGTTTTAAATTGTTTACTCATACCAGTCCCATGACTGACCCGGAGTTTATTTTGTTTTGTTTTACCTAAACTCTTGGGTGCCCAAATTTGTATGGACAGTCAAGTAGTTCAGGATTTTACAGATCTAAAGGAGCTTGGAGCAGGAGGCTTCAGTGTTAAATATATAACATTTTTATATTCCGCTGTGTTGTAAGTGTTGTACTCTGATAAGTGTGTTATACAGTTAAATTTTGTATTTCAAAGATATGATATATTATATTTTGTTCCGCTGCGATGCGAGATTCTGTGTTGTTATTTCTGTTCTTCTTCTAAAAAAAAATGATTCGTGTTTCCGTGATATTTAGGTTGGATGTGTGATGTATGTAGTCAACTCAAATTGTATGGATTTGCGGGCCATTACAGGATTGGTACAGGAAATGTCTCTTATATGTATATATATGCTGATTTGTAGAAGACAGTCCTTTTATTAGTTGTAGAATAATTATTCGATTCAATCTATATTTGGGCATCATTCCATTATCTCCATTATTTTATTTAGAATAGGGGTTTTGAGGAAGAAGAATAAAGAAGAATTTAGGTGTGGAAAAACAATAGGGATGCATGGCTTTATATAGATTTCCTAGGACCATCCATTACCGTTAGATCTTTGGGTTTTAACATCCAGCTATATAACCAACCCAGTGAACCTTATATTAAAAAAAGACCAGATACAGCAGAAGGAATTATGCCAGATCGTATGTGGGTCGACACTCCTACCACTGGGGTCGACCCATAGGTCTACCCAATCTGGTGTAACAACCCGAAAATCTGGGCCAGTTTAAATTTTTTATTTTGGCAATTTTAGCGAATATTGAACATTTGAAATAGAATATTTTAAATAATATCGATGAAAAATTTAATTTGAATATATTCGAACGTATATATTATATAGATCGTTGTTAGAATATAAATAATTATATATAATTATTAATAGGAATTGAAAATGGCGCGGTAGTTCGATAATTCGATTTCAAACTTCAATTGAACGTACCGGGTGCAAAACAAACTGGATTTTAGTGAAACCAAAAACAATAGGATCTATTTGGGAATATCTTTCCAACGAATCCGAAAAATCGAGATTTCATAGCGGGAATCAAAAGATACGTCCAGTTGAAAATTCTAAATAGTCGCTATGGAATTCAGGCCCTTAAAAATAGCCATTTTGCAAACGACCTCGGATTTCGACGAAACCACTTTTGTTGGATCCGCAGTGTCAAATCATTGCTAGATTCCAAATTTCATAATTTTTCGAATCAATATGTGAGCGTGGCAAAGGAAAACGCGTTTGACCAGTTTTAGTTGGTTTTGATCGACTGGAAATTGGTCATTTTTCCAATGGTCTCAGAATTCGACGAAACTAGTTTTGTTAGGACCGTATCATCAATACAAGGCTAGAAATAAATTTTCTGGAATTTTTCGAGTTAGTATGTGGCCCCGGTAAATTGAAATGTGCGTTTAAAATTCAATATAAAGATTTATATTTTTATTTAAGCAAAAACTGATCGAAACGAGAGAATTGGCTTTTGAAACATATCCCATTGCGTTCGGAATGGGGGTAAAACACTATGGACGACAGGCGGTGGGCCTCGTTTAGCGGAAAGGAGCGTCGCCCCCCCTCGCCGCCGCGTCCACCTCCACCCAGCGCCTCCCCTCCCTAGACCGTATCCCCCTCTCCTTCCTCCTCCCGTTGCCTCGCACCCCTCCTCCTCTCTCCTCTTCCACGAAGACCGCAAGCACCTCGCGCACCACCGTCCCCTCCTCCTCGTTTTCCCTATCCCCTTCTTCCTCTCCTCTTAAATTCGACGCCACTAGACCCGCACCACCCACGACCACCGCCTGCCTGTGAAAGCCCCCCTCCTCTTCGACAAGCGACGAGCTAAGGTAATTTGTTAATTTAATTACTTAGTTTTAATTGGTTAACTATAGTTAATAAAACTGATTTTATATAGTAATTAAAACTGATGTTGAAATGATAAAGATTTGATTTTGAAATGAATGAAAACTATAATTTTTATATAAGTAGAGTATTGAAAAAAAATGATTTTTATATTTTTAAAGTATTAAAAATATGATTTTTATATTTTTAAAGTATTAAAAATATAATCTTTATTATGTAGAAGATGTAAAAATATAAATTTTGTTTATGTAGAGAATTAAAAATATAATTTTTACATGATAGGAATATTAGAAATATCATCTTTACATGTATAGCAAAATAAAAATGTGATTTTTATAATGATAAATTTGAAAAGGAGAAATCTTTATAGTTGAAAAGGCGGGATTTTTATATATTGAATAGCGAAGTAAAAATTCAATTTTTATATATTGAATAGCGAAGTAAAAATTCGATTTTTATATATTGAATAACAAAGTTAAAATTCGATTTTTATATATTAGATAGTGAAGTAAAAATTCGATTTTTATATATGTAGTGGCTACGGGCAGTGAAAGCGACAAAAGGCGAGAATGGCGATGATTTCTCTAAATGAAGTGTCGTGAAGTATGGATAGCTATTAGTGAGAATTTCTCACTCTGCAATTTCTTTTCTAGTTATATATATATATACTAGGATGCAGACGGTGCTTAGTAGCACCCGACACAATCGTCACAGACCATGGACTTGTTTGTTTGATTGCAAAAATTAGTTAGATTATTTGATTGAAATTTGATTGTTTGGTGAAATGGAATGGATTTGATTGATGTGTGAATGGCGTGGGCCTTCACTAGACCGGGGATAAGGCTAGGCCTTGTCCCGTTTCTAGAATCGTGTCGTTATGCCGCCGAAATTTTCTAAAATATGTTAGAAAAATAAAAATATCATTTTTATTGAATAAATGAACTGAATAGAAATTCATGTGTTAAAATAAAATATTTTATCGTTAAAAATATAATTTTTAACGTGAAAGTGAATAAATAAATATTTATAAACAAATCGACCGATTTGTTTATATACACTAATTTGACTGATATTGATGGGGTCGATAAATTTTACACATCGCCCAACTGCACAAATAAAAATCTGTGTTTGTTGATTTGAAACCCCACACGGGTGTTGGGATGATATTTGAGTACACTAGTCCCAATTATTTAATTGTATGTCGATCGATAGGTCGACAGGCTGTGTAAGCGTTGATTATTAATATTTGATGCTTATGCAGTTGTGTGGTGCACCTTGGATGATGGTTGATTGTTTATCATTGCTATTATATACATGTTTTGTATGGAACCCATATAATTAACATTATATGGTGATTGATTGGGCCTCATTCCAATTGGGAAAATAATGAATATTATAAGGGAAAATTCATGTGTTGAATATAAAAATAGTCATGTGTTGACGATGTTCATGTGTTGAAAATATTCGTATGTTGAGTACAATATTTTAAATAATAAAAATTACATCTTTATCATATTTACAATTAGAATCTACTTCTCGGTGGAGTCTAATTGGAAATCAAACGATAGATACCTTAGTTTTATAAAATATTTTACATAACAAAAATAGTGATGTGTTGACAGTACTCATGTGTTGAGATTAGTCGTGTGTTGAAAGAAATATAGATTCATGTGTTCAATAGAATAAATATTCATTTGTTGAATATAATAACGAATTTATTGAAATATATAAAGCCGAGTTGATTAGAGATGCGTTATTTTGACGCGAATGATATTTATATCGATTTTATTCGTTTTATAATGAATATTGAAAAGTGATTTCAAAATTTAATATTTTGAAATGAAATTCAAATTGAATTAGATTAAAATTCAAATTGAAATTTTATTGAATCAATTTGAAATGAATTTGAATCGAATAGAAAGTGAATTTGAATTCGAATTGAATAGAAATGAATACAAATTGAATTAAATTGAAATCATTTTGAATGAAATTTAAAACGAACTGAAATTGAATTAAAATCAATTTGAAATGAATTCGAATTGAAGTAAATAGAAGGTAAATTCAAATTGAATTGAATTGAAATGAATTAGAATTTGAATTGAATTGAAATGAATTTGAATTCGAATTAAATAAAATTGAAATGAATTCGAATTGAAATCAAATCGATTTGGAATTGGAAATAGTGCTGAAATGATTTTGAAAACGAATTTAAAACGATTTATAAAATACGTTTTAAAAGGAAATCGACAAAATATATAATATATATATATATATTATATATATATAATGGCCTGAATAGAACGCGCCGCGCCGCGGTAGTTCGTGAATTTCGACCATTGACTTCGAATTGACGTTGCGGGAGATCCGACCGTCGGATTCTCCTAAAACCGAAACCGTTGGGTTCGTGTCGAAAAGAGCTTTCCAGTGAATATTAGAAATTTGAAATCTAACGGTTGGATTTTGAATTATGTCCAAATCAAATTTGGAAAAGGTCGCTGTAAGTGCAGTTCGATGGCCGTTGATGGAAATCGACTGTACGGGCCTTGTTAAAATTATTAAAAATATCTATAATTTGTGTAAAATCATAAGAAATGATTTGGGAAAAATTGGACTGAAAAATTCCATATTTGAAAAGATAAAAATAGTTTTTAATCGAAATGAACTTGTTTTGAACTAGAATTAAAATCAATCTATTTTTGAAATAAATAAATTGAATTTGAAAGTGATTTTAAAAATAATCAGTATTCCCAATACGTGAATTGGACTGGAGTTGAATCGAAATTATCTTCGGAATATTTCGATGTTGGATTTCGTGATTATACAGATATTGTTATGGGAATTTGAAAGATATATTTTATATCGTTATTTCCAATACGATATTTGTTGGTTTCAGAATTTGATATTGAATATAAGCCGGTATATTTTCTATTCAGATCCTTGTATTTAATATCAGATGTGATTTGGGTTTATCGTGAATCGTGTTTTAGATGACATTGGTTCTTTAACCCAGTTAAAGTCAGGATGTTGATTTTTGAAAAGATTAAAACTAAGTGGAGTTTTAATGAATCTTTAATTAGATTGAAATGTGAATTGATAATTTAAATTATCAAATCTGAAAGGTGATCGAGAATGGAGTACCACCAGTTTTGCTCCAAAGCGATAGTTAAATCTTTAATTAGATTTGAACGTGAAATGGTAATGAATTTTACCGATAACACCGTGGTGTTAGATATGGAGTATTACCAGTTTTGCTCCATGGGATGAATAGGTTGGGATTGGGAAATAAAATAAATAATTACTTCGGTGTGGCTCGCTAATCCCGACTAGTTTGAAATGATTTCCAAAGGAAGATGATAGAATAAATTTAGAAGAATTTATCTTGGAAAAAATTAATAGGAACCTTTCCCTAAGAATGTGATTTTGTGAATAAAAGAATATTCTGAATTGGAATGAGGCGTTCGTTGTGTTTGTGTAACGTTTGTTTATCATATACGTGGGTTATTCAGAAAGGTCGGGTTTATACCCATTCTGAATAACCGATTCGACGAGATGTCGAAGATGAAGACGGTGGTTGAAGACCGGAAGTCTTCACATCGTCTGGGTGATTATTGATGATCTCGATTGGGCTGTACACCCAGGATGAGGGAAACAGTTGGTGATCGTCCAGACGTACTTGGAGATGGATGGATATGCAAGGAAAGTGCCTCCGGTTTCGTTCAGACCCTGAACAAACTTGTAAATGGATTGTGTGTCTGACATTGGATTTTATTCTGTGTTGATTGATCTCTATTAAATATACATCTGTTTGGCGGCGGAGAATTTATTCTCTTGCTTAACGCCCTTCTCTGAGACGTACGAGCTCAGAGGTTGTATATCGATGGACATCAGTCGCATGGAGTGAATTGCCAGTGTGGCACGCGTAAGTGGCAATTGATCAAGGCTTCTGTTGAAAAGCAAAGTCTTGTGGTTGATGATCAAAGTACGGCCTATGTGGCGTAGCTTTGTGTATAACGTGGATTCGCGAGCCTCACACCTCGGTATGAGTCAAAAACGGCATACGGACCCAAGGAGTGCACGACATTTCTTTCTAGCTATGGTGGTGTCAGTGACCTACCAGCCCTGACATTTATATACTTTTCACCTGTGTGGTTGTTGGATACGAGGCGCCTCGGATATAGTTCTGTAAGGACCGAGAAACGTGTGTTCAGGAATTGCCAATCCTCAAAAGTAAGAGAGGACCGGCCTTGGAGGTTCCAAAGGATCATAGTGGGGTCCTGAGGCATTTGCTAGAGTGTGTCGAACGGAGAGGAGCTTGTCCCTTGCCTCGACTCATGATGGAATCCAATTTCCAATATGTGACATTGCGGTTTTAACTGTAGAACTAGTATGGCGACATGATATATGGTACCCATGCCGTCTATGATTGATACTTATGATTTGAAGTTGTTTTATACACTATGCACTTATTGTAGTATCAAATGATTTGTTTTAAAACGTACCAAGCATGTTTGGCTATTATAAGGGAAAACCCTATCCTCCGGCTTGCGTTGCATTGTGTAATGGGACCTGTGTCTTATGATAGCTTCATTTTTCCAAAGAGCATTGCGCTGTTTTGTTATATGCACTAGTATTCTTGGGAGGAAACCCGTTCCGTGTTATACGGCGTGGTCCCTTGAATTACTTTCTTTTAAAGTAAAGTTTTGAATAACTGTTTTAGTTCTCACACCAGTCACATGACTGACCTGGAGTTTATTGTTTTAATCTAAACTCTGGGTGCCCCTATTTTCTACACAGGCAACTAGTAGTTTTGGTTTTGCAGATTTACATTCACAGGATCCTGATTTATAGCTGGAACGTTGCTCGGAAAGCTCTGTATCCGTGCATTATTTCTAGTTGTGCTTTTGTATTATTTTCCGCTGCGATGTATTTAAATGTAATTTAAATCTCTGATATTTGTTGTATAATATTTATTCATTTATACTCTGTATATTCTTGTATCTGATGGAATTGTTGTAATAACAATGAAATGTTTTTCGTCTGCGTTCTATTTTGTCTTGTCCTCAATTCTATCCGGGCTTTCCTTAGCGGGGAAGTTCGGGTTGTCTCAGTTTGGTATCAGAGCTTTGGTTTACAGAGCTCGAGAACAAGACACATTAGAACCATACGAAAGAATTCATCAGATATTGGATTAGTAATATCCAATTAGAATGACTCGTTAGAGATAGGATCAGTAGTATCCTAGAACGAGTGTGAAGAGTATATTTTTCAAATGAAAACAATTTTGTTTTGAAAGTTAAATTCAAGTACACGTATTTGAATATTTATTTATTTTGAATTTGGACAATCTAGTATATAAATATTTCGCGTATACGCGTCATGAACGTATATTTGAAGTTTTAATATATTAGATAGATATATAATCACACTCTAGTCGTTCGGAGATGATTTTGATGATGGAGCTCCATCACCAATAGTTATGTTCGTGTTTCGAAGGTGTGATATCTATATATTTCCATTAGACTGGTGTGAGAACCAAAAACTTATATAGATAGATTTATTTGTTGTGAATTGACATCCAAAAACATGATTTTTGTACATGTATCAAAATTATGAATTTGAAACGTTAAATTCACTAATTGATTGATGGTTGTGTTGTTTGTTTATTTGTTTGATAATTTTGGACCATTTAGCCTAATTGTATCAAATATTGAATTGTATTGAAAATTGGTCGCATTTGCTTGCATATACATGTACTTACATTGAACAGGTCATAGCAAGGAGGCTAGAGCACAGAATAAAATTTGTTTGCCCGACAAATAGGTACATGTTTACTATAATTTACTGTTTTGTTTGGGTGATGATGATTTTATGGGCCGATTGGCTAGCCGCTTGGCTTTTTCCTTTTCTTTTTGAGATCAAAAGGCCTATATGGCAATTTCGGGATTTTCTCGTGGCTCCGGGTGCAGTGGAGGTTATGGCGAAATTTTTCGAAAATTTAGGGTGTTATCCAAATTTTTGAAAATTTTGAAAATTCTCAGAAACTGAAAAGTTGTAGAATGCAAGCCAGATCGAACGGGGGAGTTGATTAATCAAACCACTTTCGACTTTGTTCCTTTTCGGGGACGAAAAGTTTTAAGTGGGGGAGATTGTAACAACCCGAAAATCTGGGCCAGTTTAAATTTTTTATTTTGGCAATTTTAGCGAATATTGAACATTTGAAATAGAATATTTTAAATAATATCGACGAAAAAATTAATTTGAATATATTTGAACGTATATATTATATAGATCGTCGTTAGAATATAAATAATTATATATAATTATTAATAGGAATTGAAAATGACGCGGTAGTTCGATAATTCAATTTCAAACTTCAATTGAACGTACTGGGTGCAAAACAAACCGGATTTTAGTGAAACCAAAAACAATTGGATCTATTTGGGAATATCTTTCCAACGAATCCGAAAAATCGAGATTTCATAGCGGGAATCAAAAGATACGTCCAGTTGAAAATTCTGAATTGTCGCTATGGAATTCAGGCCCTTAAAAATAGCCATTTTGCAAACGACCTCGGATTTCAACGAAACCACTTTTGTTGGATCCGCAGTGTCAAATCATTGCTAGATTCCAAATTTCATAATTTTTCGAATCAATATGTGAGCGTGGCAAAGGAAAACGCGTTTGACCAGTTTTAGTTGGTTTTGATCGACTGGAAATTGGCCATTTTTCCAACGGTTTCAGAATTCGACGAAATTAGTTTTGTTAGGACCGTATCGTCAATACAAAGCTAAAAATAAATTTTCTGGAATTTTTCGAGTTAGTATGTGGCCCCGGTAAATTGAAATGTGCGTTTAAAATTCAATATAAAGATTTATATTTTTATTTAAGCGAAAACTGATCGAAACGAGAGAATTGGCTTGTGAAACATATCTCATTGCGTTCGGAATGGGGGTAAAATGCTATGGACGACAGGCGGTGGGCCTCGTTTAGAGGTCGTATGTAAAAGTCAACTTTTTGAATTAAATAATTAAAAAAATACCTTTCCTATCCTATACCCTCTGCCCCCCCCCTTATTTTTCGATTCAATCGATTCAGATTAAAAAAAGAAGAAGAAGGAGACGACGGAGCGGAAAGGAGCGTCGCCCCCCCTCGCCGCCGCGTCCATCTCCACCCAGCGCCTCCCCTCCCTAGACCGTATCCCCCTCTTCTTCTTCCTCCTCCCGTTGCCTCGCACCCCTCCTCCTCTCTCCTCTTCCACGAAGACCGCAAGCACCTCACGCACCACCGTCCCCTCCTCCTCGTTTTCCCTATCCCCTTCTTCCTCTCCTCTTAAATTCGAAGCCACCAGACCCGCACCACCCACGACCACCGCCTGCCTGCGAAAGCCCCCCTCCTCTTCGACAAGCGACGAGCTAAGGTAATTTGTTAATTTAATTACTTAGTTTTAATTTGTTAACTATAGTTAATAAAACTGATTTTATATAGTAATTAAAACTGATGTTGAAATGATAAAGATTTGATTTTGAAATGAATGAAAACTATAATTTTTATATAAGTAGAGTATTGAAAAAAATGATTTTTATATTTTTAAAGTATTAAAAATATGATTTTTATATTTTTAAAGTATTAAAAATATAATCTTTATTATGTAGAAGATGTAAAAATATAATTTTTGTTTATGTAGATAATTAAAAATATAATTTTTACATGATAGGAATATTAGAAATATCATCTTTATATGTATAGCAAAATAAAATTGTGATTTTTATAATGATAAATTTGAAAAGGAGAAATCTTTGTAGTTGAAAAGGCGGGATTTTTATATATTGAATAGCGAAGTAAAAATTCGATTTTTATATATTGAATAGCGAAGTAAAAATTCGATTTTCATATATTGAATAACAAAGTAAAAAATTCGATTTTTATATATTGGACAGCGAAGTAAAAAATTCGATTTTTATATATGTAGTGGCTACGAGCAGCGAAAGCGACAAAAGACGAGAATGGCGATGATTTCTCTAAATGAAGTGTCGTGAAGTTTGGATAGCTATTAGTGAGAATTTCTCACTCTGCAATTTCTTTTCTAGTTATATATATATACTAGGATGCAGACGGTGCTTAGTAGCACCCGACACAATCGTCCACAGACCATGGACTTGTTTGTTTGATTGCAAAAATTAGTTAGATTATTTGATTGAAATTTGATTGTTTGGTGAAATGGAATGGATTTAATTGATGTGTGAATGGCGTGGGCCTTCACTAGACCTGGGATAAGGCTAGGCCTTGTCCCGTTTCTAGTATCGTGCCGTTATGCCGCCGAAATTTTCTAAAATATGTTAGAAAAATAAAAATATCATTTTTATTGAATAAATGAACTGAATAGAAATTCATGTGTTAAAATAAAATATTTTATCGTTAAAAATATAATTTTTAACGTGAAAGTGAATAAATAAATATTTATAAACAAATCGACCGATTTGTTTATATACACTAATTTGACTGATATTGATGGGGTCGATAAATTTTACACATCGCCCAACTACACAAATAAAAATCTGTGTTTGTTGATTTGAAACCCCACACGGGTGTTGGGATGATATTTGAGTACACTAGTCCCAATTATTTAATTGTATGTCGATCGATAGGTCGACAGGCTGTGTAAGCGTTGATTATTAATATTTGATGCTTATGCAGTTGTGTGGTGCACCTTGGGATGATGGTTGATTGTTTATCATTGCTATTATATATATGTTTTGTATGGAACCCATATAATTAACATTATATGGTGATTGATTGGGCCTCATTCCAATTGGGAAAATAATGAATATTATAAAGGAAAATTCATGTGTTGAATATAAAAATAGTCATGTGTTGACGATGTTCATGTGTTGAAAATATTCGTGTGTTGAGTAAAATATTTTAAATAATAAAAATTACATCTTTATCATATTTACAATTAGAATCTACTTCTCGGTGGAGTCTAATTGGAAATCAAACGATAGATACCTTAGTTTTATAAAATATTTTACATAACAAAAATAGTGATGTGTTGACAGTACTCATGTGTTGAGATTAGTCGTGTGTTGAAAGAAATATAGATTCATGTGTTCAATAGAATAAATATTCATTTGTTGAATAGAATAACGAATTTATTGAAATATATAAAGCCGTGTTGATTAGAGATGCGTTATTTTGACGCGAATGATATTTATATCGATTTTATTCGTTTTATAATGAATATTGAAAAGTGATTTCAAAATTTAATATTTTGAAATGAAATTCAAATTGAATTATATTAAAATTCAAATTGAAATTTTATTGAATCAATTTGAAATGAATTTGAATCGAATAGAAAGTGAATTTGAATTCGAATTGAATAGAAATGAATTCAAATTGAATTAAATTGAAATCGTTGTGAATGAAATTTAAAACGAACTGAAATTGAATTGAAATCAATTTGAAATGAATTCGAATTTAAGTAAATAGAAGGTAAATTCAAATTGAATTGAAACGAATTAGAATTAGAATTGAAACGAATTTGAATTCGAATTAAATAAAATTGAAATGAATTCGAATTGAAATCAAATCGATTTGGAATTGGAAATAGTGCTGAAATGATTTTGAAAACGAATTTAAAACGATTTATAAAATACGTTTTAAAAGGAAATCGATGAAATATATATAATATATATTATATATATAATGGCCTGAATAGAACGCGCCGCGCCGCGGTAGTTCGTGAATTTCGACCATTGACTTCGAATTGACGTTGCGGAAGATCCGACCGTCGGATTCTCCTAAAACCGGAACCGTTGGGTTCGTGTCGAAAAGAGCTTTCTAATGAATATTAGAAATTTGAAATCTAACGGTTGGATTTGGAATTATGTCCAAATCAAATTTGGAAAAGGTCGCTGTAAGTGCAGTTCGATGGCCGTTGATGGAAATCGACTGTACGGGCCTTGTTAAAATTATTAAAAATATCTATAATTTGTGTAAAATCACAAGAAATGATTTGGGAAAAATTGGACTGAAAAATTCCATATTTGAAAAGATAAAAATAGATTTTTATCGAAATGAACTTGTTTTGAACTAGAATTAAAATCAATCTATTTTTGAAATAAATAAATTGAATTTGAAAGTGATTTTAAAAATAATCAGTATTCCCAATACGTGAATTGGACTGGAGTTGAATCGAAATTATCTTCGGAATATTTCGATGTTGGATTTCGTGATTATACAGATATTGTTATGGGAATTTGAAAGATATATTTTATATCATTTTTTCCAATACGATATTTGTTGGTTTCAGAATTTGATACTGAATATAAGCCGGTATATTTTCTATTCAGAGCCTTGTATTTAATACCAAATATGATTTGGGTTTATCGTGAATCGTGTTTTAGATGACATTGGTTCTTTCTCCCAGTTAAAGGCAGGATGTTGATTTTTAAAAAGATTAAAACTAAGTGGAGTTTTAATGAATCTTTAATTAGATTGAAATGTGAATAGATAATTTAAATTATCAAATCTGAAAGGTGATCGAGAATGGAGTACCACCAGTTTTGCTCCAAAGCGATAGTTAAATCTTTAATTAGATTTGAACGTGAAATGGTAATGAATTTTACCGATAACACCGTGGTGTTAGATATGGAGTATTACCAGTTTTGCTCCATGGGATGAATAGGTTGGGATTGGGAAATAAAATAAATAATCACTTCGATGTGGCTCGCTAATCCCGACTAGTTTGAAATGATATCCAAAGGAAGATGATAGAATAAATTTAGAAGAATTTATCTTGGATAAAATTAATGGGAACCTTTCCCTAAGAATGTGATTTTGTGAATAAAAGAATATTCTGAATTGGAATGAGGCGTTCATTGTGTTTGTGTAACGTTTGTTTATCATATACGTGGGTTATTCAGAAAGGCCGGGTTTATACCCATTCTGAATAACCGATTCGACGAGATGTCGAAGAAGAAGACGGTGGTTGAAGACCGGAAGTCTTCACATCGTATGGGTGATTACTGATGATCTCGATTGGGCTGTACACCCAGGATGAGGGAAACAGTTGGTGATCGTCCAGACGTACTTGGAGATGGATGGATATGCGAGGAAAGTGCCTCCGGTTTCGTTCAGACCCAGAACGAACTTGTAAATGGATTGTGTGTCTGACATTGGATTTTATTCTGTGTTGATTGATCTCTATTAAATATACATCTGTTTGGCGGCGGAGAATTTATTCTCTTGCTTAACGCCCTTCTCTGAGACGTACGAGCTCAGAGGTTATATATCGATGGACATCAGTCGCATGGAGTGAATTGCCAGTGTGGCACGCGTAAGTGGCAATTGATCAAGGCTTCTGTTGAAAAGCAAAGTCTTGTGGTTGATGATCAAAGCACAGCCTGTGTGGTGTAGCTTTGTGTATAACGTGGATTCACGAGCCTCACACCTCGGTATGAGTCAAAAAGGGGATACGGACCCAAGGAGTGCACGACGTTTCTTTCTAGCTATGGTGGTGTCAGTGACCTACCAGCCCTGACATTTATATACTTTTCACCTGTGTGGTTGTTGGATACGAGGCGCCTCGGGTATAAGTCTTTAAGGACTGGGAAACATGTGTTCAGGAATTGCCAATCCTCAAAAGTAAGAGAGGACCGACCTTGGAGGTTCCAAAGGATCATAGTGGGGTCCTGAGGCATTTGCTAGAGTGTCTCGAACGGAGAGGAGCTTGCCCCTTGCCTCGACTCATGATGGAATCCAATTTCCAATACGTGACATTGCGGTTTTAATTGTAGAACTAGTATGGCGACATGATATATGGTACCCATGCCGTCTATGATTGATACTTATGATTTGAAGTTGTTTTATACACTATGCACTTATTGTAGTATCAAATGATTTGTTTTAAAACGTACCAAGCATGTTTGGCTATTATAAGGGAAAACCCTATCCTCCGGCTTGCGTTGCATTGTGTGATGGGACCTGGGTATTATGATAGCTTCATTTTTCCAAAGAGCATTGCGCTGTTTTGTTATATGCACTAGTATTCTTGGGAGGAAACCCGTTCCGTGTTATACGCCGTGGTCCCCTGAATTACTCTCTTTTAAAGTAAAGTTTTGAATAACTGTTTTAGTTCTCACACCAGTCACATGACTGACCTGGAGTTTATTGATTTAACCTAAACTCTGGGTGCCCCTATTTTCTACATGGGCAGCTAATAGTTTTGGTTTTGCAGATTTATATTCACAGGATCCTGATTTACAGCTGGAACGATGCTCGGAAAGCTCTGTATCCGTGCATTATTTCTAGTTGTGCTTTTATATTATTTTCCGCTGCGATGTATTTAAATGTAATTTAAATCTCTGATATTTGTTGTATAATATTTATTCATTTATACTCTGTATATTCTTGTATCTGATGGAATTGTTGTAATAACAATGAAATGTTCTTCCGTCTGCGTTCTATTTTGTCCTGTCCTCAATTCTATCCGGGCTTTCTTTACCGGGGAAGTTCGGGTCGTCTCATCTGGTGTGGGCTGCCCCACAATGGTCCTGGTTCCCGTTCTAAACTCTTGCTTCGTCTCATTCTGAATATATTTGAATCACTTTGAATTATATATATACATAACCTACTTATATGTATACAAACTTCTAAGGTTCATAACTTCTTCATACATTATCCGTTTTACGTAAACTTCGGGTCTATTGAACAAGAATTTCTGAGACGAACGCAATAGTAAGGTAGGTTTTACTTAATTCTGAATATTTAATTAAGTATTATCTATTTCGTTATCCTTACCTTATAGTTAGTGTGTATAAAATTATGGGGTATTACATTCTCCCATATTTAAGGGATTTCATCCCCGAAATCTCTAAGTCAAGAAGAATGTTATGACTTATACAACCATCTACTCATCCATAATTCACCGGCATCCATTGTCCTTAAGAATTTCTAATACTTGTATGAACATATGCAAAGGTGTGTGTATATATGTCCCTATACTAATGCGAAAATCAGGCGGTTAATTTATTCAGTTGACCTCTTTAATGCAAGTTATGTCTGTGCCATGTATCCATTATGTATGCAATAGAGTCCTAGTATAGCATATAAGTTCTATATGTGTGTGCAAACATTCACCAAAATGCAACATCCATATGATGATTCATCCATTTTCGTCCATTAAAATAAAATGAACACTCATCCATATGCGGTTTGAAAGTGCTTTGAGCCGATCTAGTGCCTAGTTTTTGTGTATGCATCCATGAGCAACCACTAGCAAACACTTGCATCCACTTGCAACCATCAATCATAACATGTCTCAAACGCATGTTTACACCCATTGGTTTTCTTAATTAAGGATTGAACGTTCAGACCATAGAATAAATATACTCGAATGATAGAAGCAAAGCGAATAAAAGCTCGGGAAATAAATGAAAAACGTAATCTCGAAAAGAAAAGGGCAAGAAGCGCGAACCTTGTCTTCGGGTGCCCACGTTCCATCTTCGCGGTTTTCTCCCCACTGTACTTTTACTAGCCCGATATCTTCGTTACATAGCTTCTTTATCTTTGATCCGAGAATATAAGTAGGAACACTTCTCACTGTCGCTTCCTTCTTAACCTCTACATCTTCAAGTATTCTCGGCTCCACTACCTCTGCCGTGTCATGAAGACATTTCCTCAAACGGGAAACATGAAAAACATCATGTACGCCCGCCAGTCTGTCTGGTAGTCTGATCCTATATGCCATCTAACCTATTCTCTCCACTATGGGGAATGGTCCTACAGACCTAGGTACTAGCTTCCCCATTGAACCAAAGTGAACTATATTCCTTAGAGGTGATACTTTAATGAAGACCATGTCTCCCACTTCAAATTCCAAGTCGGTACTCCTCTTGTTGGCATACGATTTCTGTCGAGCTTGAGCTGTCTTCATACGTCGGTGAATAAGATCAATCTGCTCTGAAGTTTCTCTAATCATGTTAGGCCCAAGTACAAGTCTATCCATAGACTCTCACCAGCAATTCGGTGATCGACATGGTCATCCATATAGTGCCTAAAAAGGTGCCATGCCTACACTGGACTGATAGCTATTATTGTAGGCAAACTCAACCAATGGGAGATGCTCCTCCCGAAACCCACCAAAATCTAGAATACATAGCCTCAAAAGATCCTCAAGAACCTTATTCACTCTCTTAGTATGTCCATCGGTCTGAGGGTGATATGCTGTGCTCAAACGTAACTATGTGCCTAGTGCCTCTTGCAAGCTCTTCCAAAACTCACTAGTGAAGATGGGGTCACGATCACTTACTATGCTAGAAGGAACCCCATGTAGTCAGACTATCTCTCGAAGATATATAGATGCAAGCCAAGCTACTGTCCTCTTGCTCTTGACAGGAACAAAATGAGCATTCTTTGAAAGTCGGTCCACTATCACCCAAATACTGGTGTTGCCCTTCCTCGATCTTGGAAAATCGTCAATGAAATCCATAAAGATTCTCTCTCACTTCCATTGTGGAACATCCAAAGGCTGAAGTAATCCGCCAGGCTCCTTTTGCTCAGCCTTTACTCCCTGAAAAGTCATTCATCAGGCCACAAACTCCGCTACATCCTTCTTCATCCCAGCCTAAAAGAAAACTCGCTTCATATCTCGATACATTTTGTCGCCGCCCGGATGGATAGTCATCCGAGAATGATGAGCCTCCTCAAGGACTGTCCTCAGCAAATCCCTATCTCGGGGAACATAGAGCCTTCCATCCCGTCTTTGCCACCCTTTATCATCCACAAAATATCTACTATGGTGACTAGAGGTCTCTCCTCTACTGAGTCTGTCCAAGATCTTTGTTATCTGTGAATCATCCCTTTGTGTAGATCCAATATGTTCCATGCGAGTAGGCTGTACCGCCAATGATGCAAACAAACCAAGCATAAGATCCATAGAAGGCCTAAAATCGAAAGCTGATATAAACTCCAAGCTCCGCCTCTCTATGAATAGAGGACTCAGAGTCATCCTTTGCCTACTAACGCGTCCGCCACTACATTTCCCCTGCCAGGGTTATAAGCTATCTCGAAGTCGTAGGACGCTAGGAATTCCATCCACATTTGCTACCTTAGGTTGAGATCCTTTTGTGAAAACATATATTTGAGCAACTTATGTTCCCTGTATGGCTCAAATCTCTCTCCAAGAAGATAATGTCGCCAAGCCTTCAACACGAACACTATAGCAGCCAAATCTAGGTCATAGGTAGGGTAGTTCTCCTCATGAACTCTCAACTGTCTACTGCCATAGCATACTACCCCTCCCTCTTACGTCAACACAACACATTTCCATGTGTCACAAACATCCGTGCAAACTGTAAACACCTTGCTTCCATCGGGTAAAGTCAGAACTGGGGCTGTTGTCAGAGCCCTCTTCAATATCTAAAAGACATCTTCACAATCAATGCTCCAAGAAGAAGCAAAGTTATTCTTCGTCGGTCTGGTGAGTAGGGCTGGTATCCTTGCAAAGTCCTTGTTAAACTTTCTGTAGTAACCTACCAACCCTAGAAAACTCCTCATCTCCGTTGCATTCTTTAGAGCCTTCCAATCTAGAACTGCGACGACCTTAGCAGGGTTCACCGCTATCCCATCCTTGGAGACTACATGCCCTAGGAACCTTACTTCCTTCCTCCAAAAGTGAAACTTAGAATATTTTGACTTGACCTGATTGTTAAGGACTGCGGAGTGGATCGTTCAAGCAAAGCAAACACTAAAGGGGAGGGGGGAGGGTGAATAGTGTTTGTAGGAATTTAAACAAAACTTAAAACTAAAGAAAATTATTAAATGAATCAAACACCACAAACACAATCACATACACAGATTCAAACACAGATGCAAAATAAACAGAAATAAAAAATGCAAAAAAATAAAGAACTCACCGGATTTTATACTGGTTTGGATCGCTCCTACGTCCAGTCCCGCACAACGTTGGATTGTGCAGAGTTTTATTACTATTTCCAAAAGTCAAATACAACCTCCTTGATTTCACGGCTCAACAAGGAGACACCAACTCCTATCCCTTGATTTCACGGCTCAACAAGGACACACCAACTCCTATTCCTTGATTTCACGGCTACAAGGATACACTGATTCCTCTTTGATTTACAAACAGGGTTTATTCAACCCCAGCAATTACAAAACAACCCTATAACTCTTCAATAGCACTTGATTCAGAGAGTAGAGAGAAGAAGTTTGATCAAAACCGAAGTGAATTTGGTAGAGTATAAGTGTAAGAATCATAAAAATGATTAAGAATAATGGTGGGATGGAAGAGTATGAAGTTAGAGAAGAAGATGTGTTAGAAAATTCGGTTTTAACCTCTTTTTATGGAGTATGAAGGGTTGCAACGGTTCCTAAGCGTTTCAAATAGTGAAAAGACACTTCCCTTCAAAATTAGAAAAAATATCAGTTATATGTCGACAAACACTTTTTGCTATGTCGACATACTCATGTGTATTTTTCATTTTTAAAACATTTTTCAAGTTTTTTATGTTAAACTAATTTTGGAAATTCTTGAGTAAAATTTTAGTGTTGTAAATTAATATTATATGATAGAAAATCATATGAAAACATACTTTTAAACTAAATAAATATATTTATAAAATTATAAGGTTTTAAACTATATAAAGTATAAATATAAAGTATATAAAAAAAATAAATTTGAAAAACCAAGAAGAATAAAAATAGAAACAAAATAGAAAAACAAAATAGAGAGAATTGAGGATAAATAGAAAAACAAAATGGAGAGGATTGAGGATAGAATTGAAAATTAGATTTTGAAAATTAGAATTTGAAATTTATAATTTGAATTTGAACCTGGAGTGCTATTTAGAGTCTTAGAAAATCTGGACTTTATAAATATTTTAATCTTGAACTCTTGAAATCTTAATTACTCATGAGCCTTGAAATTTCTTTGATCTTTGAATCTCTATCATCTTTATAACTGTATAGTCTTTAGTAATATTTCCTGTATATAATTCCTGCACATATATATATTCTATACAAAAAGTGTCAGCATATATTTTGTAATCAATGATAATTGAAATAAGGTTGTTGTCATCAAAACTCCATTCTCCAACAATCTCCCCCTTTTTGATGACAACCTTAATTTATAAAATATCATATTTGTATATACCTGTTTGATGATGTTCCTTCTATAGTCCATCTATATTTTATAATTTCTCCCCCGTTGGCATTATCAAAAAGAAATTTTAAGGATACTCCCCCAAAGTTATACAACCCTAGAACCTAAGTAATATTCCTAAAAATACCCCCCTAAATTGTATAATTCTCTGAATAAAACATAAGTAACTATCCCTAATAAAAATACTCCCCCATAATCTATTAACTAATTTTGAGTAGAACACTCCCCTTAATCTATAATAATACATAGCATTATGATTTAAATACAAACCAATCCATGTATTATTTATATATGTTTGTCTGATATATATATATACACACACATAAATCAAACCAAACTAAATCACACCATATGTGATAATATATACAAGTTTCAAACAATATAATCTAGTTCACACCATACCATATGTTTTTAGAATAATTAAACAAATCAATCAAATCGTACCAAAAAACTAAACGTTTCTTAGAACTTCAACCCAACCATCTTCTCCAAAGATAGGATCCTTTTTAATTACTTCCCAATCTTCATCTTCTTTGGTTGGTGGAGTCTTTACGAGATTATTTTCTTCATCTCTGAAAAGACAAGAGATTAGCCATCGCATTGCGTCAAAGTGCTTTTCTTGTTGTTCGAACATCTTTATTTGACTTAATTCAAGATGACGCAAATTTCGTAGAATGATATAAAAGATATTTTTGAACAAATTAAGAGTTTCTTCTAGATTTTCAATTAGATTATGAATAGGATTTGCCATAGAATTTGATGAGAAATGATTAAGGAAGAAGGAGTAATGAAATAACGAAGTTTTCTGGGAGAAATGGACTTAAATAGGGTCTGGAATTTGTTGGGTTTTGAATGGACATGGGTAGTTATTTTAATTTTAAAATTTGAAAAGATTTGAAAATATGTCTGTTATATGTCGATATACATTTTTGTTATGTCGGCATACTATAGTATGTTTTTTGAAAATTTGAATTTATGATTTCTTTTGAACTCTTGTAATATTATAATATGTTTTATGGTTTTTCCAGAAAGAAAAAGATGATTTAATCAGAAATAAAACTCCATTCATTACTTAATAGAAAGTAAATACATTCAACTAAATAAGACACACTTTTAATATGAGATTCGAAAGCAAATACATGGAAATATATAAAGATAGATTAAACTAGATGGCCTAGTTTTCGGATGATGATGAGGAAGAGGAAATTCCAAGCTTTCTTCCTATTTTGACCATGAATTTGGATATTTTGGAAAGCTTCTTGTTACGCTTCTTTTGATTTTTGACGATTTTCACTTTATTTTGAACAATCATGTCTTTGAGATTACGCTTTGAGGTTGGATACTCAATGCTTTCCATAGAAGTCTCTTCTTCTTCTTCGACTTCCATTGTGTCTTGTTCTTGTTGCAATCGAGCTTGTTTGGTCTCATATGTCTTATAAGGTTTGAAAGTGAGAGGAATTTGCATGAGATGAATGCTTGACGCGTCAAACACTTTTACAGGGACAAATTCTTCTCCGTGAAGATCAACTACAAAGTATTTGAAAATGCGAGTGAGATGAACACTATAGTAGGGAGTGTTTTCTCTTGATGATACATCTATGGGCTTAAATTCATTTAGAATCAGATCGGCCCAATTGATAAGGTAATTACCCATAATGGCGAAGAGAGCCTTTTGGACTTTAAGAGTTGGATTGTTGTAATTTCCGGAACGAGGAGTGATGGTATGTGGAAGGAGAAGGTTGACAAGTCTTGTTTTTGGACGAAAGAAACGATTTTTGAAATCCATTGGAGCACCATCTTCGAAGATATCGTGAAAGGTTTCCATATCGGTTTCATCGATAGCAAAAGTTGAGAAATCCGTGCCCTCGCTTCTATAATTTAGAATTTCTCCTAAAAGATCGGCATCGAGAACAATTTGAGTTCCCTTGACACTACTTCAAATTTGGTTTTCGTTGCCTTGATAAAATCCGCGGTTGGGATTCGCATATAACATCTTCACGAGTTTGGGATAACATACTTCGTCGTTACCATGAGAGTCAATTAGACTCAAGACCTCATTGTGTTGGAAAAGAGAGGCGAGATCATAAGATGGAAAGTCACTAAAGACAGCGAAAGTATCCGTGTTAACTTTAGTATTTGCTAAATAGTTACCATAGGTTTTGATGGCCTCTTTCTCATTGTAAAGATAACCTTTTATGGTTTTTGTTATCTTCAATTCCTGAGATGAACTTGAGGAAGCCATTGAAATGATAATTTTGAAGAGAACAGATATGAAGAATATTGTTTTGAGTTTTGAATGAAAGGTAGAAAGGATGGATATATATATAGAAAATGAATAGATATGAGTTGAATGAATATGAACTGAATAGGCACAACTTTTCAGATTAAAAGGATACCTTTTCAGACCTTGGGAGTTGGAGAAAAGATTGGAGGGAAGTTTGAAAGTTTAAACTTTTGAAATTCAAAATTTAAATTTCAAATCTGTTGGATATGTCGACATGTATATTTCTGTATGTCGACATACAAGGCTTATTTCAAAAGGAAATTGGATTTTCAAGTTTTGAATTAAATTATCGATTTATATTTCAGGTTTAACGATTTCCTGAAATACTTCTAATCCTAATGAACATATAAACAATTTATTTTATTAATTTATTGGTTATTTAATATTATATTATTCTTTTGAATTTCAAAATTCAAATTCGAATTTCAAAATTCAAATTCGAATTTCAAATTTCAAAAATTTTATTAATTTTTTAAAGATTTAAATTCAAACCAAAGCAAACAGACAAAGCAACCATACAACCAAATAAAATTAAAATTTAATTAATGTGTACTCGGTTTTTTGATCCTTTTCTTCATGGTCTTCTGAATTCTGAATTGCTGTAAAGCATATATTTGTATTTCTTGTTTCTGGTTCTTCATCACTTGATCACGAATCTGAGTCATCTAATGGTGTTGCATATGTTTTCTTCCTTTTCCTTAATGAATTGGTGTTGTCCGTTTGTTGAATAGATTTGTTTGGATATGGATACATTTTCTTTACATGAACTAATTTGTTGCAGTTAAAACATCGTCCATAATTCAATTTTGAATTTGCTTGATTATAACCCTTCCTTCTATATTTTAGAAATTTTCTAAAATGATTTTTCATGAGTGTCGTTTCTTCATCTTCTTCACTACTCGAGTCAGAATCCTTTGTTGTTGCTTTCAGTGTAATAGATTTCTTTTCAGTTGATCTATTTTCTTTTCTTTTTTGTAATTGAACTTCATATGACATCAAATTCCCAATTAACTCTTCAATCTTCATTTCATTGACATCATTGGTTTCTTCTATAGCCAAAGTCTTCTGATCCCATTCTTGAGTTAATGAATTTAATATTTTTTGACTTGATCTGCTTTGGAATAAATTTTCCCAAGTGCTGTTAGTGAATGAACTATCTCTTGAAATCTGCAATAGATATCTGAAATAGACTCATTCTCGTTCATTTTGAATAGTTCAAATTGATTGACTAGCATGCTTATCTTAGTCCGTTAACTTTACTATTCCTTCATGAGTAACTTGTAAAGTTCTCCAGATTTCATAAGCAGTTACATGCGGATACTCTATTAAACTCATTTCTATCTAATGAACAAAATAACATATTCATGGCTTTATAATTGCTCTGTGCAGCAGCCTTTTGTTCATTTGTCCATTGTGCAAATGTAGTTGTGGGTTCAACATATTCATTTTGTGTACTATTCCACATGTCTAACCCTATAGATTGTAAATAAATTTTCATTCTACATTCCCAATGTGAATAACTACTACCATTAAACAATGGTGGTATAACAGTGGATTGACCCTCTATAAAAGAACTATTATTGCTACCAGTGTTGGTTGTTATTATGACTATTTTCAAAAATTAGATTATGAACTTTTTGAAAGACCTTGCTCTGATACTAATTGTTAAGGATTGCGGAATGGATCGTTCAGGCAAAGTAAACACTAGAGGGGTGGGGGGGAGGGGGTGAATAGTGTTTGTAAGAATTTAAACAAAACTTAAAACTAAAGAGAATTATGGAATGAATCAAACACAAAAAACACAATCACAGACACAGATTCAAACACAGATGCAAAATAAACAGAAATAAAAAATTGCAGAAAAGGAAAGAACACATCGGATTTAATACTGGTCTGGATCACTCCTACGTCCAGTCCCGCACAACGCTGGATTGTGTAGAGTTTTATTACTATTTCCAATAGTCAAATACAACCCCCTTGATTTCACGGCTCAACGAGGAGAAACCGACTCCTACCCCTAATTTCACGGCTCACCAAGGGCACACCGACTCCTATTCCTTGATTTCACGGCTACAAGGATACACCGATTCCTCTTTGACTTACAAAAAGGGTTTATTCATCCTAAGAAATTACAAAACAACCCTATAACTCTTCAATAGCACTTTATTAAGAAAGTAGAGAGTGTAGAGAGAAGAAGTTTGGTCAAAATAGAAGTGAATTCGGCAGAGTATAAGTGTAAGAATCATAAAAACGATTAAGAATAATGGTGGGATGAAAGAGTATGAAGTTAGAGAAGAAGATGTGTTAGAAAATTCGGTTTTAACCTCTTTTTATAGAGTATGAAGGGTTGCAACGGTTCTGAAGCGTTTCAAATAGTGAAAAGACACTTCCCTTCTAGAAATAATATCAGTTATATGTCGACATACACTTTTTGCTATGTCGACGTACTCATGTGTATTTTTCATTTTTAAAACATTTTTCAAGTATTTTGATATAAAACTAATTGTGGAAATTCTTGACTAAAATTCTAGTGTTGTAAATTAATATTATATGATAGAAAATCATATGAAAACATACTTTTAAACTAAATAAATATGTTTATAACATCATAAGATTTTAAACTATATAAAGTATATAAAAATTTAAGTTTGAAAAACCAAGAAGAATAAAAATAGAAACAAAATAGAAAAACAAAATAGAGCGAATTGAGTATAAATAGGAAAACAAAATGGAGAGGATTAAGGATAGAATTGAAAATTAGAATTCGAAATTTAGAATTTGAATTTGAACCTAGAGTGCTATTTAGAGTCTTACAAAATTTGATTCTATAAATATATTAATCTTGAACTCATGAGTCTTGAAATTTCTCTGATCTTTGAATCTCTATCATCTTTATAACTGTACAGTCTTCAGTAATATTTCCGATATATAATTCTTGCACACACATATATATATACACACTATAGTATACAAAAAGTGCTAGCATATATTTTATAATCAATGATAATTGAAATAAGGTTGGTGTCATCAAAACTCCATTCTCCAACACTAATGTGATCTGAGAGTCTATAAAACGTGTAGGACATGTTCTTCCTCATTCTTTGAGAAGATCAAAATGTCATCCATGAAGACCACCATAAACTTGTTCAGAAACTCTCTAAACACCCTACTCATCAAGTGTACAAAGTATGCGGGTGCATTAGTCAACCCAAAAGGTATGACTGGCCACTCAAAGAAACCGTCTGGAGTGCTGAAAGCAATCTTATCTATACTGTCCTCTTCAACTCTCAACTGATGAAAAACCGTGGCCAAATCCATCTGCAAGAAAACAGATGTGCCTACTAGCTGATCAAACAAGTCGTCAATCCTCGGGAATGGGTGACTATTCTTTTTGGTGAGCTTATTCAACTCCCTATAATCCACGCATAGATGAAGTGAGTCGTCTTCCTTTGTCGCAATGACGACTGGAGCCCTCATTCTGATATACTCCGTCTAATGTACCCCTTCTCAAGCAGCTCCCCTACTTGCTTACTAAGCTCCCTCCTTTTCCTAGGAGCCATGCGGTGCACAAGTAATGCAGCTGGCTTTGCATTATCCACCAAGTAAATCCGGAAGTCTATCTCACGTCTCGGAGGTAATCCCCTAACCTCATCAAACACATCCGGAAATCTCTGACTATGGGGTCTGATCGCATATCCTCAACAGAAGTATCAAGCGAGTCTAGGAAACTGAGCATGACTGACCCCTTTGGATCACACAAAATCTCGAAAGTCCTCCCTTGGCACGTCAAAAGCCTCACTCCTCTCACAGTCTAGGATGGCACCATACATGGCTAGGAAATCCATTACTAGAATCGAACTGTAGCCCATGAAACCTAGAACATAGGCGTCGCACTAAAACTCAACGCCCAAAACAGAAATTATCAAATCCCGACATATCATAGAAAGATGAACCGTACCTCCTGTGGGGTTAGAGACTACTATGGGAGCAGAAATAATGCTAGTATTAAGGTGTAGAGTATCAACTATAGAACCAGATATAAACGAATGAGAAGCACCAGAATCAAAGAGAATTCTAACAGGATAGTCAAAAAGGGAAATCAAACCTTCGATTGTGACTTTCCTACCTCGATCTGGTCTACTATCCTCGAGAGCATGCACCTATCCTCCACCAGAATATCCTTCCCTTCACCCTTGTCCTTACTTGTTAGGGCATTACTTAGTAAATTGTCCCATTTGACCACAATTGAAGCATGATTTCTTTGTCTTCCTACATTCTCTCATGAAATGACCCAAAGCTCCGCAACCATAACACTAGACCTCTTTCTTGATCTGAGCCCAGTAAGGCTTTCCTCCTTTCTTTTTCTTTCCATTCTTGGGACACCACTTTGTTTTCTCATCCTTAATCTGTGTCTCTTCAGCCTTGCCCTTTTCTTCCCATCCTTGTCATCCTCATTCATTAGAGCCATGTCAATAAGCCTCTCAAAAGTCACCCCATCGGTATATGTGATAATGCATGTCCTTGGAGAGGTTGATTCAACCCTCTCACAAACCTCAGAGCCTTCTTATGGGGAGTATTCACCAAGTCCAAACCAAATCTCGCCAGCTGATTAAACTTGTTAACAAATTCCTTAACATGCATATCTCCTTGCTTCAAAGCCAAGAATCTCTCTATCTGCATACCCTCTTCTGCCCTCGATAAGAACCTCATCTCAAATCTCTGTTAAAAATCATCCCAAGTAGCTACTGGCCTTTCCGCCTATGTCACTTCCCACTAGTAGGAAGCCTCATCCTTTAGTTTCCATGCGGCCAACTGTAACTTCCTACTATCATCGAGCTCAAAAAGACCGAACACACTCTCTGTATATCATAGCGAATTGTGTACCTCAACAAAACTCCCAGAACCATGAAACTGCTTACCTCCCATTGCGCAAAGTCTTTGCAAAGCATAGAAAAGTTGAATACACGAGGAGGTTGAGCTACTTCGGCTGCAGATGGGGGTGGAGCATTTCCTTCAACTCCGGCAGGTACCGTAGCCTTTAGATACATACGAAACCATGCTGGTATCGGAATGCCTTTAGGAAGATCAGGTGCCCCAGACATGCTGAAAAGAGAAGAAACAAGGATTCAAAAAGAGATTGATAGGATATCGAATATGGCGTGAGGGGATATGATTTTCAAAAATAGGTTTTTATTTGAAAATACTTTGCATTTTGAAAAAAAATATCCAAATAAAATTCTCTGATCTTGTAACCTTCAGCTCTGATACCAAATGTGACACTCCACGTCCGTTAATGTCATTCTTTATCAGAATGCATTAAGTTTCGTGAAGCGCAATAGGTAAACAGGAACAAAAATACACAAGACAGATAAAAATAAGAAGTAGAATTAAAACACTTTATTCCAAGATAGTTAAAATATTGTTTTCAATTGGTTACATCAAATACCAACTATATCATAAAACTAAGTACATCGAAAGTTATTTGTCTTATAACATAAACAATAACAATGCCATAGTATAAAGCCATATCCCTCAAAGTAAGCTATGATAGAGTAGAAAAGTAGTCAAAGCGGCACATCAGAGATAATCCGAAGCTAAAAAGAGAGAGAAAGTCCTATCACCGCGGGACACTATCACCTCGAGGACCTAAGGGGGTGAAAAGGAAAAGAAAGAAGCGAAACAAAAAGGGTTAGACATAAAGTCTGGCGAGTCTAGTGATTTTTAGCATATGAAAAAATAAAAGCAACGAGACAGGTAAATAAGACTTGATGAGAGAATATATAACAATAGTAGAATAACAGGAATAAACATGATCAAGTAAAGCTTCTCATTTATATCCCTAACTTAAGATTATCTTAACTCTGACTTTGCACCTATACTAGTACAACAGAATTATCATGATTAGGTGTTTAACTTAATTACTCTACAATAGGATTACTTATCAGCAGAATTACAACAAGATTACATAACAATAGGATTAGGTGTACCCTAATTACATAACAGGGTTACATAACCACATGATTATGTGTACCCTAATTACTACCCAAGCGATCGGCTCTCTATTTCATAAATATCTTGTGCCAGCCCCATAGCAGGTGTATCACTCCCTAAAGTAACCACTTAGGACACAAACCAATTTACTAGTGTTACATTGTCTTATCTTCCCTAGTTAGACCCATGCACGCTCGTGACTGCGCCGGAACGCGTCCGTACCTTCCCCTCATTTGAACCTCTTATATCTAATTCAGCAAAGCGCGCCTTGGCCCCTACCTAGTGCGAGGCCCTCTAACAAATATCAATAGGGTTACTGAATGATACGGGTTCTGCACAACAAGATTAACACAAGTCAAACCCCTTAAGCTTATGCCCCCAAGTAAACTAGGATTTAAGAGTCTCAAAAATCAGATACAAACAACAGGACGTGAGACCTCTTAGATTATTAATAATCAGATTCTAACATATCTTGTTTAAGTTCATTAGTAAGCATCATTGTAGCATTATTCTATGTGTAAAACCCTTCCCCAACACAGTCAACTGCCTAGATGTGTGTACATTAAGTTCCCACTTTTTACTTAATTACATCTAGTGCTCATATTTCATAACATGTTCTACATAATCATTTAAATTAATCCTATCAGGTTTAACATGTTCATATACCCCCAAATTTACAGTCATAAGTCCTCAATATATGATATGCCCCAAATTCCCCTTTTTTATTATCATGTTAAGTTATTCCCAATTATATGCAAACTTATATCGAAAATGGCCTAAGCTCTTGATGGCCTTGGCTTAACGTAAATATAAAAAGGTAAAAAGAGAAGGAGAAGAGAAGAACCAAATCAAACTGTATACATAGGCATATAATCAATACTATAAATAATACTGAACAACAGGATAGGTATAACATGATGTACATGTAATAACTGAAAAAATATATAGATCTAGAATTGTGAAACAAACAAACATAGTCTCAAATTCAGGTTATTTACATGTCAGGATTACTGTTTAAGTTTCAGATCTGAAAATAATTGTACTCACAAAGACTAGATTGGTATACAGGAAATGTCTCTTATATGTATATATATGCTGATGTTGAAGAAGATAGTCCATTTATTGGTTGTAGAATAATTGCCCGATTCAATCTAGAATTGGGCAGCATTCCATTATCTCCATTATTTTATTTAGAATAGGGGTTTTAAGGAAGAAAAATGAAGAAGAGTTATGCCTTTATATAAATTTCCTAGGACCATCCATTATCGTTAGATCTTTAAGTTTTAACATCTAGCCATATAATCAACCAAATGAACCTTATATTAAAAACAGACTAGATACAGCAGAAGGAATTACGCTAAATCGGGTGTGGGTCTCCCCACAATGGTCCTAGTTCCCGCTCCAAACCCGCTTCATCTTGTTCTGAATATATTTGAATTACCCTGAATTATATATATACATAACCTACTTATACGTACACAAACTTATAAGGTTCATAACTTCTTCATACGTTATTCGTTTTACATAAACTTCGGGTCTATCTGAACTAGTATTCTAAGATGAATGCAATGGTAAGGCCAGTTTCACTTAATTCTGAATATTTAATTAAATATTATCTATTTTATTATCCTTACCTTATAGTTAGTGTGTATAAAATTACGAGTTGTTACATAAACAGTCCATTGATTATTTAAATTTTAAAGTCCTATAAGTTATCAAAGCATGAGTCTCTTTTATGTACATAAAATATAATTGAAAATCAGATTATATATATTAACCATAAATACGTTCCTTATAAACATATCTCTCAACTTATCCTAAGGCATTATTAACCCCATCTCTAATGAGTTACTCATTCTAGGATACTACTGATCCTATCTCTAATAAGTATTCTTTAATAGAATATTACTAATTCTATCTCTGATGAATTCTTTCGCTTTGTTCTAATGTGTCTTGTTCTCGAGATCTATAAACCAAAGCTCTAATACTAGCATAACACGATCTGAAACCCCCGCCCGGCCTAGATCGAACGAGAATACGGATTGTTTGAGAAAACTATGCATCTGAAAACAAAAAATAGAATCTTTCATTACTATTACAACAATGTACATCAGAGTACAAGAATAACAGAGTGTGGAAAATAAATAAAAAATACAATGAAAATACAAATTATTAGAGAATAAATCTAATTACATAACAGCGGGAATGTAAAACATAGATACAATGTAGCGGAAAACATCAACCAACACAGCTGAAAGCAATACAGGGATATAGAGCTTTCCAGAATATGACTTCAGCCGTGATCTAGGATCCTGTGAGAATAAAAGAATCTGCAAACAAAAACTGATGACTGCCCGTGTAGAAAATATGGGCACCCAGAGTTTAGGTGGAAACAATAAACTCTAGGTCCGTCATGGAACTGGTATGAGGGCTAAAACAGTTATTAAAACTTTACTTTAAAAGAAGGTAAATTACGGGACCACACCGTATGTCACGGAACGGGTTTACTCCATGTGAATAGTAAAGCTTGAAATAAATGACTAACAACGCACTGCTTTTTGAAAAATGAAGAGATTTTATGACTCAGGTCCCATTACACTATGGGCAAGTTGGAGGATAGAGTTTTACTTTATAATTGCCAAACATGCTTGGTACGCTTTAAAACAAATAGATTTGATATTCATAAAAGTGCACAGTGTATAAAACAACTTCAAATATAAATGTATCAATCATAGACGACATATTACCCCATCCTACTATGTCGTCATATAGGTTTACAACTAAAAACAAAATGTCATGTATTGAATATTGGATTCCATCTATGAGTCAAGGCAAGGGATCTTCCTTACCGGTTTCGGGCCATCTCTAGCGGGATGCCCAGGGCTGCATGCAAGTTCCCTTGGATCGAAAGGATCGGTCAGTCACTACATTGCTGATTATTTTTTCCTAAATCATATGTTTCCCGGTCCTATCGGACCTACTCTCTGGTCAATACGTCGACCATCTTGGCTTTGTGCGGCCATATCTGAGGACCCTCGATATCCATCATCCACATAAGTAAAATGTTTGGGCTTCATAGCGTGATATCACCTCTAGATAGAAAGAAAAGCATGTTCTTCGTGCTGTCCCTTATCCTATTTTTGACTCATATCGGGGTGTGAAATTCGCGAATTAACATTACACACAAAGATGTGCTATTTTAAAGCCGTGCTTTGATCATCATCCATAAGGCCTGCTTTTCAACAAAAGCCTTGATCGTTGCATCTCAGCATCTCACACTGTCAATCCATACCATACCATTGTTTTCCACATATATATCCTCTAAGATAATACGTCTCAAAGAAAGGTGTTAAGCAAGAGAATAAATTCTCCACCACCAAACATATATATATTAAGTAGAGATCACTGAATACAACACAATGTACAATGTCATACATACAATCCACTTATAAGTTCGTTCGGCCTCTGAACGAAACCAGAGGCACCTTACTCCTTATCCCATATATCCAATACAGGAGAGAGGTCCTAGAATATCCGGTCGATTTCCAAGTATGTTTTGATGACCACCACTTATTACCTTGTCTTGGGTGTACGACCCAATAAGACATCAACAATATCCCAAACGATGTGAAGATCTCTGGTCTTCAACCACCGTCTTTATATCTTTGACTTTTAATCATCGTATAATTACCCGGAATGGGTTAAACTCGCTCTTTTCGAATAACTCGCGGAGGCGACCCCAAATCAATGGGGGTGAAGGCAGAAGTTGAGGATTCAGAAGAGGGGGAGTCTCAAAGTAGTGAGCATCTATTTATAATCGTGTGATAAATACATAAAGATAATACACATCTCATTCCAATCTGGAATATCCTTTTTAGTCGAATATCCATATCTTTAGGGAAAGGTTCCTATTAATTTTATCAAAGATAAATTCTTTTAAACTTATTGTCTAATCCATTCTTCAGAAATCCTTTCAAAAGATTTTATAATATCTTTTCAACCCCAAAATCATAACTCAATGGTTATCCAGCTTTTGGAAATTAATCCTATCCATACTTGGATTAAAGAACAAATGTTGTTTAAACACCATCCACAGTAAACTTCAAAATCATCTTCCATTTGATATGGAATCTTCATGGAAATCTGAACAATTTATAATCGATATAAATTTCTGTATCAAACTAATACTATAAGTGGAATACCGACGAAGCCTTTTTAAATTACACAAATATTAAAGTCCTTCTTTTACATAAGCTTATTTCGATTATTATTAATCGAGTTCCTTCCAATTTAAATAAATAAACCAGAAACTTCATTAAATCTGGTTTAAAAGATTTATTCTTTTCACAACTGGGTTCAAGAATAGTATTATTTAATATGCCATTCATAATGAACCCAAAATCCCATTTGATATCAAATATTAGATCTTAAATGGAAATCTTGTCGACTTACATTCAATACCAAATTCTGAAATCTACAGATATCTTATTGGAATAACGATATCAATATCTTCCAAATCCCTCAACAATATCTGTATAATCAGATTCGAAGACTATTTCTCCTTCAAATCCTTCCCAAATTATACATTGGAAATCTTTGGTTATATTAAAACCCCTTTTTAGTCCAATTCATTATAATTAAAACATTGAATTATTTCCTCTGGTTTTCAGACAATTCTTTTCGATAAAAATATCATTTGTCTTTCAAACCTTGGGATATTTTATCCAAACTCTTTCCAAATCATTTATTATTATTTATCGTAATTTATTTATATTTTTAATAATTTTTATTAAGGTGTTTACAGTCGGTTTCCAATTTCGGCCACCGAACTACATCTATAGCAACCTTTTCCAAAATTGATTTGGATGTATTTTAAAATCTAACCATTCAAATTTAAACCTCTTATATTCTTCTAAGAGATCTTTTCGATATGAACCCAAGGGTTCCGATTTTAGGAGAATCCGACGGTCGGATCTCCATTACGTCCATTCGAAGTTACAGGTTGACATTCGCAAACATCGCTACGTGACGTGTTCTATTCAAGCCTAAATCGATTTATAATTTATAAATGAATCGAAACACTTCTAAAATCCCTTTATCAATTATATAAAATATAAATAATTACCTTTGAAAACTCGTTTCAGTCGTTTAACTTCAAAATCAAATATTTCACCATTTGGTTTACTTCTCTATTGTTTTATGAATAAAATAATAATATTTTTCGAAAGTCATCATTTGACGTTCAAAATTTCCTTATAGTCGTAATAAAAATAAATGAAGAACTTCTAAAAGAAGACTTCATTCCAAACGTCCGCTACATATCCCAACTGAACTTCACTTTGAAATGTTACTATTCAATTTAAATTAAAAACTTCAACTAGCCATAAGTATATTAAAAATACTTTAAAATCATTCGTTACAGTTAAGAATATTCATTGATATTTCGATATAAATGTGCCCATCCAAAATAGGACATCGAAATCAAACTTTAGTTTTTCACCGAATATTATATTATTAGAATATTCATTTTTAATCCGGATTGGAATAAAATTCAACCAAACATCATATAATTTATATGAATTTCATAATTCCAACAATAGTTGCAAACACTATTAAACATATAAATTGCATCCAATTTGCATCTATTTTCATATAAGCTTCAAATGATTTATTGACACTTATTTCGCTTTGTTAATCAATCGATTAACATACGAGCTACAAACAAGAGAGATGTGTAAATCAAATATCATTCCGAGACTCGTATGGGGTTTCCAATCAACAACAATTGTTGATATCAAAAGTTGGTCACTAGTAACAATTAACCCCCAATTGTATGGAAAACACACGAATAACAATTATGAAATGCGGTAAAATAAAAAAACATAGGACGCACTCAACTTTTTATAGTGGTTCGGCAAAGATGGTGCCAACGTCCACTTTATATGTATTGATTCTTTTTTGGTTACAAGTACAAGCTATTTTTTTTTTGAACAAAAGTGGGAGATAAGAAGTTTTCTTGAGGAGTGAGAGTTGGCTATTTGAGGAATAAGCCAAAAATATTCTACTTCCAGAGGTTGGAGTACCAAAAATGGCGTGAGTTCTCTTCCTTCCAAATTCATCCTTTTATTCCATTAGGAAAGTGGGTATTTATAAGTGAGAAAGTCGGCTAAGGCTGGTGTGACATGGCCCGGCCTTTTCAGGAAAGCATAGACACGTGGAGTTCATCTCTTGGGCATGGTTGCGGCTGGAAGACTGACTCCACTATTCATAAATAGTTTCTTTGGAAATTGTGGCTTACGTGGCGTTCAAGGCGAGGTGCATCAAAAGGAGAGCTTTGGCTGGTAGCATTTGACCACCTTTGTTACCTTGAGAATTGGTCTGAGCCATGAATGATCCGGCTAGATATTTCCAGACGAGCCCAAGATATTTGGTCGATCCTCTTTCGATGGAAGCCATTGATTCGGTCGATTGAGAACGATTTACTCGGGTTCGATGAGTTGGAGCTGAAGGGTCATCAGATGGAAATCTGATTCGGGCCGGCCTCGAAGGAAGCCGTTTTGGTCTGAGCTTTGTCTGGGCTTTCTAGAGCACAAATTGCTATGTCGGCCAATGGACCGATGCTGGAGAGAATTTCTAGATATTGGGCTTCGATCTGATTCATGATAGCTTTTTTCCGAAAAGTTGGTTAACACTTTTCCCCTTAGAATACATCTTCTTCGTTATAGGGAGATGTGTTCTGAAATGTGACCCGAAGCACAATTGCTCGAGTAGATATGGTCGTACCGGACCATATTAAGGCTAGAAGTCTGACGATCCCGATGATTGTATTAAGACCAAAAAAATGACGACTAAATAAGGTCGTATTTAGTCTAGAAGATCGACAATCATCGAAGAGCGTATTAAGGTCGGAAAGGTAGTTTCAAACTTCAATCGAGAGATTTAGTACTTGCAGAAATGGCATGAGCCATTCTCGGTCTAGAGAAGGCTTTTTAGTTTCATTTGGGGTGAGTATAAGTCATACCCGGCTTGAAAATAAGGATGAGCAGTAGTTACACTTGGCTTAGAGGAACGGTTAGTATTAACCATACTCGGCTTATAGAGGTGGCGAGTATTAACCATATTCGGCTTATGTAGGTGGCGAGTATTAACCATACTCGGCTTATAGAGGTTGCGAGTATTAACCATACTCGACTTATGGCAAGTGTTTTCCATGCTCGACTTATGTAAGGTCATTTGGTAAGTTTTTAGAAGGGGCGAGTATAATCCATACTCGTCTTAAAGAGATCTAACTGTACTCGGCTTAAGGAGCAGGTTTTCGGGGATGGTGGCAGGCTTTCACCCTGACCATATTTGGAAGGGGCGAGCGTTTGTCATGCTCGGTTTAAATCATTCGAACATAATACATGTTTACAAAATAAAATTCATAGTCGCTAAAGAATTATTATAGGGAAATGAAAATAAATTCTAAGGGGGACAACTATTGATTCCAGAGCATGCCTAGGAGCTAAATCCTAACCCTGTACATGTGTACATTAAAGTGTCCATTTCATTGAAACATAAATACATTGAAAAAGAAATCTAAACTTAATTAATGATAATGTCATGGGTGTTAGTCTCGGGGTCCTTTCCGTTTCTAGGAGCTCGGGGACCTGCCTGAGGAGATCGGGCAGAAGATTATGGCAACATGGCCTATGTGTTCTTCTTGACATATTCGGGAAGCTCCCTACGCCTAACCCTGTCCTCGATGAGATCGCGTAAATGCTTGCATTCATTGGTACTATGACCAGCAATGTTGTGGAACATGCAATGCTTTCCAAATTCGAGCTCTTTTTGGGTCAGCTCTCTTCGAGGAGGTCTTGGGAAAGGCAGGGATCCTCGTACATCAAGGTAGGTGTTGAGTAGTGAAGAATTGAGCTCGATATATTGATCATACTTACTTTCTCTTTGTGGTCGCACGTTGCGCTCGTTCTTATCCGGGGCCTTTCCTCTTCCTTTATTCTGGCCATTAGTGTTGGATGGACCTCGTTGTTTGGTGGCTAAGACCTCGTGGCTCTCCATCTCAATGCCGGCGTCTTCTTGTCGGAGGAATCGCTCGGCCTCGGCATAGAAATATTCTATATCCTTGGGGGGATCTCTGGTTAAAGAGATTGAGAATTACGATCGATTCTAAACTCCTGCGATGGCGGCCATAAACACCATTAATGGCTCGGGTCGATCGACTAATGCTACGGCCACGTTGAATCTTTCGAGGAAGGAATGAAGTGTTTCTCTCGGGAGTTGTTTGATGGTAGTCAGGAAAATGACACTCTTTGGTCGGGAGATATGAACTTTGAACTGCTCGACGAAGCAGGTGACCAACGTATTCCAGCTACTAATCAACTTCGTTGTTAGCTGCTGAAACCACAGCTCGGCTATATCTATGAGGAAGAGTGGGAAGCACTTGGCCATGACGTTGGTCGATGCACCGAGCACTTCCATATGTCGCATGTGTCGCATGAGATGGATGGTCGGGTCAGATCAACCATTGTATGGTTCAATGGCTGGAAACTTGAAGTCCGAAGGATTGCGGGAGTTCCTAATCTCCCTAGCGAAGGGGCTGCGGTGGATGTTATCCATATTTTACTGAGAAGAATTGCCCCGAGTGAAGAGTCAGACTATACTTGCAAGCTGGCTTCCATCTCCGAGGAGTCGCTGCCATGAATCTAGCACTGCATTCGGGAGAGTTCTAGCACTGGGGTCCAACGAAAGCATGCACTGAAGGGTGGCCGCTGATTGGGCTCGACCTCCGAGAGTATAATGAAGGTGAGGACGAGTGTTCATCGTAGCAATTGGTTCAGGACCGACTGGCCCCTCTTGAACCTGATGAGAATTGGATCGAGCCATACCCAAGGCTGGGGGTCCAGGCTGATTCATCATAGCATGTGATGTTCGGAGTTCTTCGTTGTCCACTCCCGAGATGATGTTAGGAGGATCTATAGTAGCGTTTTCACCCGCTTTGGTAAGAACTAGTATGGTAGGGTGGTCTCCTTGGTTCGAAGGGAAGGCCGCGCCAACTCTTCGTTGAAGGGGAAGAGTGGTTAGATTAATCTGTGGTAAGATTACGAGTTGTAATGGGAATGACATTGATCCTGATGGGCCCGATAATCGTTTGAATGGTCTGGGGGGTCGAGTTGTTCCCAAGAGTAGAGGCAAAGTGGTCGAACGACCTAGATCTTGATCATGGGCCTCCTGTGAATCTACAGCTGCACTGGTCGCTGGAAGCGATACTCCTGGCTGTGATTGGTTGGGAGCTGGAGCAGAGCCAGGAGGAAGCAAAGGTGTGCTCTGATCAGTGGCCTGATTCTGTGTAGACCAAAGATCAGTTGTTGCACTAGTTCCAATCGGTGGAGGAATTGATGTTGAAGCATTTAATCGCATCTCCACTCGACTGAAAAGGTGATCCATCAACTGCTGCTATCGTTCGAGGAGTTTACCCTGAGATGTCATATGGTCTCTGAACTCGTTCATGATCTTGTCCATGTCATCCCGGATAAGATATTGGGACACATCTTCATGAGAGAAAACTTCCTGACTCTCTTCTGCATCATTTGTATCGGCTGCATCGGCACTAGTGGGATGAGAAGATGTTGCATCTTTCTTTCTTTTGTTCGCCATGGATTGGAACTTGCAGAAGGTCGAAGGGTATGTCGGTGAGCTCCCCTACCTGGCGCGCCAAAGTGTTGACATCAAAAGTTGGTCACTAGTGACAGTTAAACCCCAATTGTGTGGAAAACACACGAATAACAATTATGAAATGCGGTAAAGTAAAGAAAACAGGGGACGCACACAACTTTTTATAGTGGTTCGTCAAAGATGGTGCCTACGTCCACTTTATATGTATTGATTCTTTTTTTGTTACAAGTACAATGCTATTTTTCTTTTGAAGAAAAGTGGGAGATGAGAAATTTTCTTGAGGAGTGAGAGTTGGCTAGTTGAGGAATAAGCCAAAAATATTCTTCTTCCAGAGCTTGGAGTACCAAAAATGGCATGAGTTCTCTTCCTTCCAAATTCCAACTTTTATTCCATTAGGAAAGTGGGTATTTATAGGTGAGAATGTCAGCTAGGGCTGGTTTTACGTGGCCTGGCCTTTTAGGGAAAGCTTAAACACGTGGAGTTCATCCGTTGGGCATGGTTGCGGCTGGAAGACTGACTCCACTATTCATAAATAGTATCTTCGAAAATTGTGGCTTATGTGGCGTTCAAGTTGAGATGCATCAAAAGAAGAGCTTTGGCTGGTAGCATTTGACCGCCTTTGTTGCCTTGAGAATTGGTCTGAGCCATGAATGATCCGGCTAGATATTTCCAGATGAGCCCGAGATATTCGGTCGATCCACTTTCGGTGGAAGCCTTTGATTCGGTCGATTGAGAACGATTCTCCTGGGTTCGATGAGTTGGAGCTGAAGGGTCATCAGATAGAAAGCTGATTCGGGCCGACCTCGAAGGAAGCCAGTTTGGTCCGAGCCTTATATAGGCTTTCTGGAGCGCAAATTGCTATGTCGGCCGATGGACCAATGTTAGAGAGAATTTGTGGATATTGG
Source organism: Allium sativum (assembly GCA_030737875.1). NCBI lineage: Eukaryota > Viridiplantae > Streptophyta > Magnoliopsida > Asparagales > Amaryllidaceae > Allium > Allium sativum. The sequence goes on along the minus strand of CM060918.1, from coordinate 793,013,849 downwards.
GCTTCGATCTGATCCGTGATAGCTTTTTGCCAAAAAGTTGGTTAACAACAATCAAATTAAATCTACTATGGATTTATGAATTTAATTATAACAAATTCAATTCGAATTATTTTTCTGACTAACCAATTTCGCTTAACCAAGTGATAATAAATTCACCATTCAAATTATAAATGGATATTTAATCCAATTTCAACTACCACAAAAATATCAACATTATTTTAGCATGTTAAACTACTCAAAAACCACAACCACAACATAGCACAATAAATCAACAATTCATCCATCGGGTTTGCAAACAACAGTGATGTGAGCTACCATATACCGTATAATTTTTCTAGTATTAAACCAATAAAGTCTACAGTTTTCGCTACTATTTAATTCACTAACTGTCAAATATTTCATTGTCATGCTAACTACATAGTAAATTATTTTCTAACTTGCAATTCACTTAACATTTCATATTAACTTCCAACGTTTAATGATTAACTATTTAAGTTTTCCAACTTATTTAAACTACACAAATACACTAATTAAAGTGAAAAACTCTCACAGACAATCAATAAATATTTAAATACGATTATAATAACATATCAAAATAGTAGAGTGAGAGAGTTCTCACTTGGATTGTTTAGAATTATCGATTTCATTTTTAAATCAAATTAAACTTGGGTTTAATTTGATCCAAAAATGTAACTTACTTTGTTTTCATCCCAATCATCTTTGTTGCGAAGCTCTCGACTCCACAATCGCAAAAAATCTAGTTTCACGAGATTTTGAGTTCTTAAGACCATGATATTAAGGTTCGAACTTTAATTACACAATTAATTAATTAAATTAGTTAAAACCCTAATTTACCCCCAAATTGATTTCGCTGTTGCTCCACCTCCTTCCGTCACTGATGCGCCTTACCGGAGCCACCATCAGCCGACCTGACATCACTGGCGGCTTCCCCCATGCGCAGCATGCCTGTGCCATGAACGATGCCACACTGATCGCCGCCGGCAGCGAAACTTCACCATTTGCCCCAAATCAGCCTCAAGGTCGATTTCTCCGCTGCCTCGCCACAATCCGATCGCGCACCACATGGAATAGGTCGACCTCGCCATGACACTCCTCCCTCATTCGAACGACTTTGCCTGAAAGAATCTATGGCAAATGCCACAGGTCAATCTTTGTTTGTAAATCCCCCTTTAACAGCGTCGACATTAATGTCCAATTTCCGGCAACCACAGCTAGTTTCAGGTCGAACACCCTAAAGCAAACTTGTAGCCCTACTTCTCCTCGACCACTTCTCTTTTGATGCCAACATCTAACTCTCACTGATTTGCGCGCTATTCATCTAATTCCGATAGGCACTTTTCTGATATTAAAGGTAGATCCCGACGAATCTGTAAATCCAAACACCCTCAATTTTTTGTGCTTGGTAGCTATCGTCATATGCTACTACTCTCCGGTCGGAGGTTTCCTCAAATTATTTATGGGTCGGAAGATATAAATAATTTTATGTGTAGAGGCTTATTTGCAAAATGTTTTGAGACAGAGGAGGAGGTGGATGCAAAAATAGGGGAAGAAGAGGAATTAGATTTAACGAAAAGTTGGAAATATTATATTGGTAAGGTTTAGGATTTTATATTTTATTATTTCTTTAGTTAATGCTGTCTCCATTCGACATTTATAAGTGTTCCAATCACATATAAACTCCGTTGGCTAGGAAAATTGACAAATAGCTATGTTTTGATATTACGGTCCTAATGAAACTCGTTTCGTCGAATTCCGAGTCCGTTTTCTCAAATATCTCTAGTTCATATTCAAATGATCGATCAATTCACAAATTATTGTGCATGGCCACATACTAGCTCCAAAAATTATGAAATTTGAAATCTATCAAAAATTTAATATTCCGAATCCAACAAAAGTGGTTTCGTTGAAAACGGAGGTCGTTTGTAAAATGGCTATTTCTAAGGCCTATATATAATATTAAAAAATTAATAAATTCCATAGCGACTGTTTGAAATTTTAATTTGGACATAACTTAAATTTATAACATGAAATCTCAATCTCTTACATTCATTAGAAAGATATAACTAAATAGACTCTAACATTTCTTGTTTTACAGAAACTCGAATTATGTTGAATTCTGTATATTCGTTTGAAGTTCAAAATGTAATATTACGAACTACCCCGCCATTACTAGCTCGTTTTGATTAAATTTTAAATTTATACGTTCAAACTTCGTTTTAATTAAATTCTAAGTCATTAATTCTCGAAATAAATCATTTAAAATATTTTATTTCCATTAAAATCGATAAAAAAAATGAATTTTAAATTGGTTCCAAAATTCAGGCTTGTTACGTACATTTCGTTTACATGGTTGGAAATTGTAAAGCTTTTAATTTTTGATTGACTGATTCATATTCATGATTTGGTACATTGAGCAAACTAAACTAATAAATGCTTTTGTTATGAACTGAAATGTTGAATCACTGCACACAAAAATCTCATTTATATCCTAAACATTGTGGTTATATAGTGAATTTAAATTATAAAAGCTTTCGATGGATGTAAAACAATCATTTGACTTTTAGTTTTGTTTATAAATGGCCAATGGAAGAGCTGAAGGGTTCCTATTTTTTAAATTCTTTACAAGTAAATGGAATTTATAATATTCAATCATTCATTATTGTTTGTGAGAGTTAAATGGCATTCATGATTAATTGTTAGTTAAATTTGCAAAAAAGAAGAAGTTAGTTTGCAATGATTTAGCATTTATTTAACAATATGCGCAGACTGGAGTTTTTCATGTTTACTTAACATATTGGCCATAGATGTGAATTTTTGTGTTTACCGAACAAACATATTGCCTAAAGCACTGATTTTTTTTAATATTTAATCTTATTTAGTGCTTTGTGGTTGTGCTTAATATTTAATTCTATGTAGTTATGCTTAAATATAAACTGAAATTAAACTTCAAAATTAATGTATTGGCATTTATTTGATATACAGAGAGTGGATTAAATAACATGGTGTAACCATTCAATTATGTTTCTGAATTTTTCTTTCTTAGGATTAAATGTCATTTATGGTAACTTAACAACTATTATTATATCCTTAAGTTATTACTAGGAAAGATTTTATGTTAGTTATTTGTTCCAGAAATAGAAAAAATTCAATTAGAGTTAAATGCATAGAGATTTCATATGACAAACTTCTTTTAATATAGAGATCGACAACTTAAAAACCATGTGTCTAAAATCAAGTCTTAACTTAATTGCAAAGTTTGAATTTGTAGACAATAAAATAGTGAAGTTCACATCGACCTATCTTATCAATTGAAGGATTAGGTGCACTTAAAGAAAATTTAATGCAAATTCAGCTACACTTTAGTCTTCCTTTTATCATATGTTTTTTAGTTGTTTATCGCTTTTAAAATCTTTGCAGTCATTATTTCTATAACTTGAATATTAATTTTTATTCGTAAAGATCAAAAAAACCGTAAAACATAATTTAGTGACTTCAATGTAGGAGTTATATATGTACACAGGATTGGAACCTATTTGGCAGCAACGATAGGAAAATTATGCATAATTCTAGGATGAAATAATTTTTGGTTTACAAATATTTTTAGTGTGGTGCACCCCAATTTACTCTTTCTATTACCTCTATTAAAAAATACCACAAGAATTATCATTATACTTTTTTTAATACCATACATATAAAATAGAGGTTGCCACACAACTATTACCTTATATTCGGATTCACTTCCATGATTTTTATTTCCAGCGAATTCAACCATCTTTCTTCTCACACAAATTCAATGAGACTAAAAGAAGGTGTGTCTAAATATACAAAATCCATGAATATGGTTTGAATTAAGCAGACTAGAAGCAGAATTGAGAGATTAGGACTTCAAGCGTTAAGAATTTGAATTTTCCCACGGGAAAGATGAAGTAGAAAGCGTTTATTCTTGATTAGGATTTTCAGATTAGGGCTGACTACGTGATTAATTCGGCAAATACTGGTTGAGTGAGAGTATAGAATGGAGAGGAAATGTGGTATTAGAAAGCATACAAAATTTAATGAGTTTTATTTTTTTAATTGTGATATTAGGAAGAGGATATTGAGGTGCCCTTAGCACCACACTATTTTTTATAATATTTAGCAATCTTGGTCGATAGACCAACTAACTCCTGTGTAAATTTGAAATACCGGAAATATCATATAATATATAGTGAATAATAATAATTAATATAATGTGGTAAGAGAGGTGATTTTGTTGAAGCTTTTACAGTTGCATCCTATTTTGTTTTCTAGCACGCACAATGGCTCTGCTTTTTAATAAAGAATTTTCTAATTATTTTGTGCATGATTTTTATCATTGGACATAGTGTATTTGATTAGCTTTGTCGTTGGTCTAATAGGAGTACCAAATATAAGTTCTTAAGCATTGTTGCTAATTTTAAATGGGTAGAATTTTGGTTGGATTTGACATACTCACTCCCTTCTTCTTTTCTGGACCGCGTATAAAAAAGTTTTCCATGTCTAATGTAAAGTGGAGTCATACAACTGTTAACAACATGATTTGGGGGATTATGAGAAGTACTATTCTTTGTGAAGAGGAAAATTGGGAGGATGGAAGAATATGTTTAAGAAGAAAGCAATGGTTGACAAGTAGGGATTCATGCTAAACATAAAGGCGACATGAGCATGCAAGCCAGTGCGTTTGTGATTGTAATTGTTAGGAAAAACAAGTAAATTAAGTTATAATTTGTCATGTTTTGCGATAGTTATACTTTGAACTCCATGTTTCCTATAAAATAGAAATTACTTCTAAATTACTAGCTAAAGAGAGCATGAATGCAACAAAAGACAAAAGAGCATTATTTAATCCCTCTTCTGAATCTTTCTCGAGGATTGACTATTCATCATGGTTATTGCTACACATTTTAAAACTCTTTTGTGTTATTAACCTCACATACCATTTCAAATTAATGCATCATGTGAAAACTATGAATACATGCATCCTATTTTAGTTTGTTTTCATATAACATTCCTAAAATATGTATGTAACGTGAGCCTTAAAACGAACATCTGTGCACACTATAAGTCTAACCAATAAAAAATACGAGGGATTTCCTTGAGGTTGAATTATGTTAAGAATGTCACCTATATATACATCATTATAGAGTGTTGAATGATGAGATGACATTCTAAAAACATGTGCATTCAATAAGAAATGGTATGATGTGTAAATTTATGTGGAGTACAAAAAGGTTGAACCTTCCGAGATTACCTTGCATGAATGGTGGCATTTATACATATAGTAGGAATGTTTATGAATATTTGAAATAGTCTGTATGAGTCCTCAAAACAGAATAGAATACAACATTTGAAAACATGAATGAAAATATAAAGACATTCAAGGTGCATGCGCACGCACACAAACTCATTCTTCATCATTCATTTTCGTACTTTCATAGCTCATGGTTTAAGAAAATTTCATTTTAAAGTAAAGAATTCTTTTTGTGCCTTCAAAATATTAGTTATCAATGTATCTGTAACATACTGACTTTTCAACCTCTTCAGGCAGGTAATTAAACCAACTCAAACCGTTCGAAATGACAGATTGTAATTAGCTTCTAAGGTAAATAGAATAAATCATAGAATCATAGATCGTAGATGTAGACACAGAGCAATATAATATCTCACAGCGGAAAATAAATAATACAATAGTAGTTCATGAAGCTACTAAATAAAATTTTACAACATAGTTTACATAAATAATACAACAGAAGTCTAATATAATACTTTCTAATACAACTATAAATGATAATAGTATGAAACAGAAATGACAAGAGTAGCTGAACTGGTTCAACTGAATAGGTAGACACAAGTGAGCAAACCCGATATAAGCTCCAACTCCAAGAGTGAATCTCAAAAACTAAAATAGTCGATCTGACCTGAGCAATAATACAAAATAAACAAAACAACTCAGATCAGGACTAACATTCTCATAGAAGTAAATCAACTGAAATGAAATATTCAATGAAACGCATCAATAACTTAAAGATGTTTGGGATCACCATCCTCTAAGGATCCGTTAAACTAATATCATATAATACAATAAGCTATTATAATAGTGTCTATGGTTAAATACACTATTGAAAATAGCGTAAGTAAGATTACATTTTTACCCTCACACCATTTATACATTGTCATAAACATTGCATATAAAACTCTAGTATGTCGGTGGATAGGGATGCGCTGCTACACGACAATGTTATATCAAAATCGTCGGGGGCTCAATCAGGATAATATGACAAGACACACGAGGAATGCCCAGAGTAGGAATATACTAGTTGCACTCCCGGATTGATGGTAATGCATAGCCGCGAATACCGCCCACCTCGGACAACACTCCCAAATCAAGGATGCGCCTCATTCAAATCAAATCAACCAAGAGACTATAGTAATAAAGGAAGAAGTGTTGCCGATGGGGGTAGCTATCCCCACTTGGTCCAGTATACCCATGTTTTAGTCATTTTAATTATGACCCAAAGGTCAAGGACATCCATCATCATTCTCTTTCTTCAAATCCAGTAACCGCCTCCAAATCATCCTAATTCATTCTGGATCTCCACCGCATACACAGTCGTTAAAGTGATTTTCTATATTGGCAGAGGTATGAAAATGGCCGATCATGGTCTCTTTAACAACCAATCGTTTACATTTTTCACACCACGGCCATTATTTTATAAATCCCTTTATAAAACCATTTATACAGAATTTTAGGTTCAAATTTGAAATCAAAAATTAAATATCTAACTTCAATTATATTTAATTTCGAAACAACTCACTTAAATCGCTTTAATCAAACCGATTTAGAAAATCATACCATAAAGATCTCAAATATAGTATAAAATAATACTATAACATTTATCTTCGATTATAATTTTTGAAAGTACTAGTATAACGATCTTCAAATCCAAAATCGACTTATATTCAAATCATACTTTCAAGATCTCAAATATCATTCAAATCAGTACTAAAATATTCATTTTTGAGGATATTTAGTTCAATTTATATTCGTTTAGATTCAAGTTCAAAACTATTTAAATGATTCAATTTTACTTTATAAGAAATCGTTCAAGTTGATTCATAAAATCCAACATTTTGGGTTCGAGTTCAATATAGACAATTCAAATTGAAACTTTATATTTTAAGTTAAAAAAATCATAAAATCTAGTTTTTGCCTTTCATAAGAATTTGAGTCGATTCAAAATCCCAATCACTTAGGTTCAAATTAAATTTTTATACACTTCAAATCGAAATCTTATATTTTAATTTAAACCAAATCGTATCATATAACATAACTTAAGTCGTATAATTCAAAATTGTTATTCATAAATTTGGATCAAAACCTTATATTCCAATTCAAACCATTCATATAATTTAAAGCCATTCTTATAAACTAGTTTTAACAAATTTCTTAATTCAAATCAAATGATCTTATAAAACTAATTCCTTATATAAAATTTATATATATATATTCAAATTCACATTCAGTCAATTTATAATCAAATTCATTTTATATCAATTACAATTTATTTCCTTAAATTTGGAAATTCAAATTAAATTCAATTTCACAATTCAAGTTCACCGCTTATAAGTTCAAATCAATTCGAATTCAAATTCATATCTTATTTGAGTTAATTTGTTAAATCAAATATCGTTATACAAATTCAATTCTTTAAACCTCGAATTTAAATCATGAATCTTAACCTATCCATCCTTGAGTTTATTATTAAAGTTTATAAAATATATATAAAAATAGGCTTTGAAAATAGATATATACAAGTTATAAATTTATTTATTTAAATAGAAAATAACTTTACAAACGTATCTAAGTTTAAAATAATTTAGGTTTAAAAAAATAAAAAATAAAATTTCATATATGATTAAATTATATTGTTTAAAATAATAAAATTATGTGTAAACTCTTAAATAAGTACTTAAATCCATATTTACTCATAAAATCATTTTAAAACATATAATTTAAAATTTAGAAAATTTAAGTTTAAGATCTTTAAAATATAAATATAACATCCTAAGTTATTGTTTTAAAATTAAATTTTCCAAATCACTTTACTTCGAAAATATGACCAACGGTGCCCATATATAGTTTTCTACCCTATGGTCAAGTGATATGGATATTTATCATTTCAACGCACAATTTATAATTTTACGGGTATATATCATTTCAACCCACAATCCCAAATTCAGTAAAAATCATTCAGTTATATCATTTCAACCCATAACTATACTTTCCTAATCTAAAGTCCGTTCGGGTATGTATCATTTTAACCCTTAGTGATTTTTATAAACTACGAAAATCAAAAACATAACAGATCATCACATAACACATTATAAGTCATATATCCTCAGTGCACCTACATGTCATATAAATATATCGTGTCATATATGAAATGTGCATACATATCAAATAAAACAAATTCTACCAGCAACCATATACAATTCACAATAGTACATTTATGCTGAATTTAACATCCATGAAACAATGTAGGTCAAGGGTGAGATAAACTCACCTTTCGTGGCATAGATTGGAGATGGCGGATGGACTGACACAGGATGAAACAACGACTTCCAAGAAGACTCGAAATGGATTAAATCTCGATAACCACTTAATATATATTTTATTTTATAAGAGGAGGTTAGATAATTTTTCAAAGGATCGGTACGGCTATTGGTTTGGGATGGTTTTGTTGGAGAATGGAGTTTTGATGACAACAACCTTATTTTAATATTAATTGATTATAAAATATATATATACTAACACTTTTGTCTAGAATATATATATATATACACATACACACATATGCAGGATTTATATACATGAATTATTATAGAAGACTGTACAGTTTAAAGATGTTAGAGATTCAGAATTCCGAGATGTTTCCAGACTCATGAGTATTCAATATTTCAAGAAAATTATAGTTATAGAGTCTAGATTATGTAAGACTCTGAATAGCACTCCAGGTTCAAATTCAAAATAATTTCAAATTCTGTTTTTCAAATTCTGTTTTCAAATTCTATCTTCAATCTCTTTCTTCTCTAATTTACTATCTATTTTTATTTGATTTTAAACTTAAGTTTTATAAGTTTATACTTTATAAGTTTTATATATTTATATTTCATATACTTTATATTTATATAGCTATAAACTCTATAATTTCATAAATATGTTTATATAGTTTATATTTATGTTTTCATATGATTTTCTACTTTATAATATTTATTTATAACACTATATTTTAATTCAAGAATTTCCATAATTATATATATATATATATATCAAAACACTTGAAAAATGTTCAAATTTCAATTTTTTACATGTATATGTCAACAAACATCTATATACATGTCGACATATAACTGTTATTTTTTCAAAATTGAAATGATGTGTCTTTTCATTATTTGTGACGGTTTTGAGACGTTGCAACCTTTCACACACTATAAAAAAGGGGTTGATTTCGAATTTTTTTATAACTTCTTCTTCTCCATCGTCATTCTCTTTCATTACACCATTATTCTTTATCATTTTTATGATTGCTACACCTATACTCTGCCGAATCCAATTCTGTTTTCACTAATCTTCTTCTCTATACACTCTCTACTCATTGCTCTCTGAATCAAGTGCTACTGAAGAGTTATAGGGTTGTTTGTAATTGTTTGAGTTGTGTAAGTAATCGGTGGTGTCCCTTGTAGCCGTGAAATCAAGGACGGGTAATCGGTGGTATCCCTTGTAGTCGTGAAATCAAGGACGAGTAATCGGTGGTATCCCTTGTAGCAGTTAAATCAAGAAGGTTGTATTGACTATTGATATAGTAATAAAACTCTGCGCAATCCAGTGTTGTGTGGGACTGGACGTAGGAGCAATCTGAACCAGTATAAAATCCTGTGTGTTCTTTCCTTTTCTGCACTTTACTTTTGTTTATATTTGTGTTTATGTTTGATTTTGTGTCTGTGATTGTTTCTGTAGTGTTTGATTCATATAATAGTTCACATAAACTTTAGATTTTGTTTAAATTTTCAAAAACACTATTCACCCCCATCTAGTGTTTGTTTTTCCTTAACGATCCATTCCGTAATCCCTAACAATTGGTATCAGAGCAAGGTCTTTCAAAAAGTTCATAATCTGATTTTTAAAAATAGTGATAATGGCAACCAACACTGGTAGCAATAATAGTTCTTTTGTAGAGGGCCAGTCTACAATTAGACCACCACTATTTAATGGTATTAATTATTCATATTGGGCATGCAGATTGAAGATATATTTACAATCATTAGGATTAGATACATGGAATAGTACACATAATGAATTTGTTGAACCCACAACTTCTTTTGCACAATGGACGAATGAACAAAAGACTGTTGCACAAAGCAATTCTAAATCCATGAATATGTTATTTTGTTCATTAGATAAGAATTAATTTAATAGTGTCAGCATGTAAAACTGCTTATGAAATTTGGAGAACTTTACAAGTTACTCATGAAGGAACTAGTAAAGTTAAACAAACTAAAATAGCAGTGTTAGTTAATCAGTTTGAGTTATTCAAAATGAACGAGAATGAGTCTATTTCATGCATGTATTGCAGATTTCAAGAGATGGTGCATTCATTAACAACACTTGGAAAAACCTATTCTAAAGCAGATCAAGTCAGAAAAATATTAAGTCATTAATTCCAGAATGGGATCAGAAAACTTTTCCAATTGAAGAAGCCAATGATGTCAATGAAATGAAGATTGAGGAGTTAATCAGAAATCTGATGTCTTATGAAGTCCAATTACAAAAGTGGAAAGAAAACAGGTCAACTGAGAAAAAACTATTTCATTAAAAGCAACATCAAATGATTCTGACTCGAGTAGTGAAAATGATGAAGAAACAACTATTATGACAAATTAGTTTAGAGAATTTCTGAGATATAGGAGGAGAAATTATAACCAAGGAAGTTCAAAAAGTAATGATGGTCGATGTTATAACTACAACAAACTAGGCTATATAAAGAAAATGTGTCCATATCCAGATAAATCGATTCAACAAACAGACAACAACAATTTGTCAAGAAAGAGAAAGAAAGCATACACAACAACGTTAGATGATTCAGATTCATTATCAAGTGATGAAGAGCCAGAAATTGGACATTCGAATATATGCTTTACGGCAATTCAGAGTTCAGAAAATTTCGAAGAAAAGGATCTAAAAACCAGGTATGCCTTAATTAAATTTTATTTTTATTTTGTTGAATGGTTGCTTTGTTTGTTTTCTCTATTTTAATTTAAAAATTTCCGAAATTTGAATTTTGAAATTTGAAATTCAAAATAATAATATAGTAATAAATAACATATAAAATAATAAAATAAATTTTTTGTGTGTTTGATAGGATTAGAATTATTTTAGGAAATCGTTAAACCTGAAATATAAATCACATTTCATAAAAATTCAATTTCCTTTGAAAATAGGCACATATGTCGACATATATTGACCAGAAATTTGAAATTTAAATTTTGAATTTCAAAGGTTTAAAATTTCAAACTTCCCTCCAACTTTTTACCAACTCCCAAGGTCTAAAAATGTGTCATTTAAGTCTAAAAAGATGTGTCTATTCAATTCATATCCATTCAATTTCTTTATATACACCTATCCTTTCTACCTTTCATTCACAACTCAAATCAATATTCTTCATATCTATTCTCTTCAAAACTATCATTTCAATGGCCTCCTCAAGTTCAACTCAGAAATTGAAGTTAACCAAAACCATCAAAGGTTATCTTCATAATGACAAAGAAGCTATCAAGACTAATGTTAATTATATAGCAAATGCTAAAGTTAAGATAGGTGCTTTCGCCATCTTTAGCGAATTTCCCTCCTATGATCTTACTTCTCTCTTCAAACACAATGAAGTCCTAAGTCTAATTGATTCTCGTGATAAAGTTGAAGTGTGTTATCCCAAACTTGTCAAGATGTTCTATGCAAATCTTAATCGCGGATTTTACGAAGGCAACGAAGATCAAATTTGGAGTAGCGTCAAAGGCACGCAAAATTGTTCTCGATGCCGAACTCTTAGGCACTATTCAAAATTGTAGAAGCACGAGCTCAGAATTTTCGGATTTCAAAATCAATGAAATCGATTTAGAGACCTACCATGACATATTTAAAGACGATGCTCCAATGGAGTTCAAAAATCGCTTCTTTCGTCCAAAAACAAGAATCATAAACATTCTCCTCCAACATACCATCACTCCACATTCCAGAAATTTCAACAATTCAACTCTTAAAGTCAAAAAGGCTCTCTTTGCTATTATGGGTGGTTATACTATCAATTGGACTGACATGATTTTAAATGAAATTAAGCCCATAGAATTGTCCTCAAGAGAAAACACTCTCTACTATGTTGTTTATCTCACTCGTATTTTCAAACACTTTGGAGTTGGTCTTCATGGAGAAGAGTTTGTGCCTAGAAAAGTGTTTGACTCATCAAACATACATCTCATGCAAATTCCTCTCACTTTCAATCCATGTGAGACATTCGAAGCCAAACAAGCTCGAATGCAACAAGAACAAGCGCCAATGGAAGTCGAAGAAGAAGAAACATCTTTAGAAAGTGCTGAGGGTCCAACCAACACTGACGCATTTCCAAAGAGACGATTGTTCAAAATCAAGTCAAAATTGTCAACAATCAAAAGAAGCTTAAGAATAACTTCTCCAAAATGACCAAGTTCATGGTCAAGATGGGAAGAAAGCTTGAAATCTCATCTCCCTCATCATCATCAGAAAACTAGACTATCTAGTTTAATCTATCCCTATGAATTTGCTTATGTTTTGCTTTCGAATCTCGTATTTAGTGTGTCTTAATTAGTTGGATGTATTTTCTCTATTTTAAGTTGTTAACCGGCCTTTTGGTCCGATTCCCAAAAGTACGCAAGACACGCTCGACTCAACATATCGCGCGATATTATAGCCCAGAGGCATTGCCAGTACCAGAAGACACGAGTCTAGCCACTAGCAGAATGTTGCATCCCTCGAACGCGACCTCCATCAATATCCGTCTGCAGCCGAAGGCGAGCCGTGCTCAGAGCCAAAGGCAAGACGTTAAGCGGGTCCGAGCGCAGTGCCGGTGGGGGTCTGGGGCCCCACAGTACCGACGACGATCGACTAACTAGTTAGGTCGAACCAGTGGGCAGCTCCAGATCCATCCGATTTCTGCCAACAAGTGCATTTCCCAGAATTACCAGATCGAATCAAAGTCAAGATTCTGCCAACAACTTTCGCGAACCTCGCCGCTCCTCCAAACATTGCCAAACAAAGACCTCGCAGTCCAAGCCGTGAACCCGAACCTCGGGCACCAAAACACCTAGACCCATGGCTTACGCACCTCCCATAAAGGCAGTCTTCGCACCTCTCGGGGTGCGAATTTCATACCCCTCAGGGTGCGAAATTCACACCCAGCAAGGTGCGAAATTCGCACATAGCAGGGTGCGAAATTTGCACTCCACGAGGTGCGAAATTCGCACCCCAGGGTTGGGTGCGAATTTATGGCATGTGCAGGTGCCAGGTGCGACTTTCTTGGTGTGGTCTCCTATTTCTACCTACTCTTACCTACTCCTACCTAACCACTCTCCTATAAATACCCCTTGGACTCACACTTCAAAGGGGTTGGAATTTGTGAGCTCAAGACTTCTAGAGAGCTACTTTAATGGCATCTCCTATTTGAAGAAAAAGAAGGGAAAATGTGTCTTCTTCCTAGTATATTAAATATATGATAATTATGACACCATATATGATAATGATGACATCATGTTTTTGAGATGACATCATATAGCCATAGAGATGACATCATATAGATTAGAGATGACATCATATGGCTTTGAAATGAATGTAATGAGATGTCATGAGAGGGTCTCAACCTTGTAACCTTTGTGATCAATAATATTCCAACAACGCTTCAAAGTGGACGTAGGCCCCTCACGAGGCCGAACCAATATAAATCTCTTGTGTTATTTACTGCTTTTTGCTCTTGTCTATATGACCGAATTAATAATTCCTAGTAATTGGAATCTTGGGTGTTTATGACATTTTTTTGCCATCGACATTTGGTGCTTTCACTGAGAAAACTCGAATTTTTGTGCCTTTGTTGCACGTTACCATCTCGACCTTCGACGAGCTTTAGGTTCCTTAGCTTAACCTGCCGCCGAGTCCGCTCATGATGGCAAAGCGACCAAAGAACGCAATGATCGGCTCTTCAGCCGCAGACGAGACCAGGACATCCCAACAACCTCAACTGGCCGATATCCCGGCCACTAATAAAAATGTCCCTCCTACTGTGGACCCCGAAGCGCCTGCAACACAAGCTCAAATCAGCGCGCTTAATGAAAAATATGAGAACATAGCGGTCGAGTTCAATCAAGCATTAAGGAATAACATCGACCTTATGCGACAACTTCAAGAAATTCAGCGCGCCGTCGCTCGACTTCAACTAGCTCGAAACAATGCTCGACCTCGACCAACTGTCTCAGAAACTTCCTCTTCCGAGTCGAGGGGCCCACATCAAAGAAGGACGTTTAGTCTCATTAACAATGTCGTCGTTCGCACTAAATCCCTCAACAATGGTTACGCCAATGGCAATGGTGATCGAACTACAATCACATATAGCGAGGGGGCCCAATACCGAGACCGCTCTCGCTAGGTCATCAATGACTGACCGGGTCCTACCAACCAACCCCTTCCTCGACAAAATCCAACGGTCTCCCATCGAGATGAAGGACCTACTATTCCAGTGGCCCGTGCTTTTGCCGAACAGGATCCGCGTCCACCCGCTCCGCCTCATCATCCACACCCGGATCCGATCATGGATGGTGAGGACATGGAAGAAGATGACCCGGACATCCACCATAGAAGATGTCCTCACAACCGAACTCCGGAACCTCGCCAAAACCCATGGGTCACGATGGCGGATCCCCATCCAACTTATCTTCCTGACATCATCCGAAGAATCATGAGGGAAATGCGATGGAATGTGCACGATTCATGGGAAGCGCATATTAGGTGTAACCCCTTCACAAAAAGGGTAAACGAAGCTAAGTGGCCGCAACGCTTCAGCACGCCACAGGTGCTGCTTTACGACGGCGCCACCGATCCCTGTGCCATCCTAAATCGATACGAATAGAAAATGGACTCGAGCTGGGGGAACGTTCCGGTTCATTGCAAGTGCTTTCTAGTTTTCTTATCAGGAACCGCTCTGTTATGGTTCTCTCACCTCCTGCTCGATTCCATTAACAATTTCAGCCAGTCAGCGACAGAATTGGTCAAGCAATTCAGGGTGCATATCCTGACTCCAAAGAACGCCCTCACCCTGTCCAACCTATACCAAGGGCCCGCTGAGTCACTCAAAAGCAACCTCTCTAGGTTCAACGTCGCCCTCGCGAGGTCGAGGACCCAGACCCTTGCACCATACTCTTCCAGTTAGCAAAGGGCGTCCTCTCTACTTCCGAATTCGAGGCATGGATCGATCGGAAGAAGCCGAAAAGCATCGATGCTTTCCATGAAAAGGCTAGGCAATACTTATGTCAAAAAGAAGTGAGACAAAACCGACTCTCCAGGGTCGGTCTTCCTAACAATCCATATGCAGATACCATAAATGACAGTGTCAAAAGGAAACAGACAGGGAATCTCTTTGACAAGGACAAGGGGGTAGGTCCCTACAAATAAAGTCCGAGTAACAGTAGGCAAGGCAGTCGCAACAACCGCCAGGTTCCTACGGAACCCAAGAAGCCCGGCCCCTCATCGAGAATATGGGACCTACACCCCGCTGAATTAAGAATTGGAAACAATCTACCAGAAAACATGTAACACGCTTCAATACAAGAAATCGTACAATAGGGAATCCACTAATCATGATAAGAATACCGGCAAGTACTGTCGATACCATGACATGTAGGGGCATAATACCAATGATTGCCGTCAACTCAAAGACGCAATCGAAAAGATTATCTACGAGAAGCGACTTGAACAATACGTCCAAAAAGCATCATGACTCTCACCGGCATTAAGCAGAATTCCAAAAAAACCCAATGCTCACCCCGTTAGCTGCAATTGACGCTGGTACCTCTCACCAGCCCCGAGCGGCAGAGGACCCGCTGGAAACGGATATCCTTCCACTTGCAGACCCCGAAGCTCCTGCGACTCAAGCACATATTCACATGCTTAATAAGAAATATGAGAATGCATCTCTCGCGCTAGGTGTTGAAGATTAACATCAACCTTATGCGCCAACTTCAAGAAAGTCAACACATCATCATTCTACTTCAGCTTGCTCAGAACCGCGCTTGCTCGTGGCACACCGCGAAAATTTCTTCTTTCGAAGCTACGGGCCCACGTCGAGGAAGAAGGTTCAGCCTCATTAAAAACACCGTCGTCCGCTCCAACACTCGTACGATGATAGCGGTGGCAACAGAAATGAGGTGATAATCGAACCATCATCACTTACGGGCAAGGAACACAGCAACAAACCGGGTCCGAGTAACCAACCTTCTACTCGGAAGAGCCCAACTATCGCCACTCACAACCAGAGTCCCACTCTTCCAGCAACTCATCGGGCTAGAGTACTTCCGGACCAGGGTGCACACCAGCTCGCCCAACCTCGATAGCCATACCACGACCTGACCATCCATGAAATGAAAGAGAGCCAGCCGGATGTGTACAACAGAAGACGTCGACGGAATGGAACTCCCGAAATTCGTCAAAACTAATGGGTTCAATTTGAAAATCCCCCTTTGGCATATCTCTCAGACGTGGTCCGAATAATCATACGAGATATATGAAGAAACGCCGACCACTCAAGAGAAACCCACATGAGGCGTAATCTGTTCACTAGGATCGTACACAAAGCTGAGTGGCCCCGACGCTTCAACACACCACATGTGGAATTCTATGAATGCACGACTGACCTCTAATCTCGGCGATGTCAGAATCACCATAAAAAATGGAACGTGTCATCCTGGTCATCCTCGGCTCTGACGCTCAAGCCCCTGCTAGGCGGACTCAAACTGCTTTGAGTCCGAACTTATCGCCTACGCTTCTGGTAACCAACTGGGCCCAAGTTCACTTCGAACAACTTCCAAAGCATCATGTAATCGAAGTTGGAGACTCATGGATTGCCGAAGACCTTCCATCAAGAAGGCGTGCAAGGCTCCAAAGTCTGGGATTAGATCATGACCTCTATAATGCGGCCGAAGACCAACCACCAATTATCGCCGACACGATCCATGGAATCGTGAGGGAACCATGGGGGCATGCCCATGACGTCTACAAAACCAGTACGAGGCGTAACCCATTCACTTTAGCTATCCTTAATAACGAATGGTGCTAGCACTTCGACATGCCAACACTTACCCCATACTTAAAGAAGCCATGATTCTCGAAGCTTCATTGTCCACCACAAATGGCACATGGGTTCATTACACGTCGCCAACGCCATAAAGTGCAAGTGGTTCCCCATCCTTATGCAAGACGACTCTATCTGGGTTCTCTCGACTTCCACCTTGAACTATCTCCACTCTCGACTAACTCGCTAGGATATTGGTCACGCAGTCCAAGATGCACGCCGTAATTCCCATAGATATCCTCTTAGTCTCGAACATTTATTAAGGCACCTGCAAAACTCTCAAAGGCTATCTCGCAAGATCCTACATCGCCTTAGTCAAAGTCAAGAAACCTACTCCTCGAATCGCACTCGTCCAGCTTACAAAGGGCTTACCACCTGATTCCAAACTTAGAGCATGGACCGATAAAAAACATTCAAAGATTCAGGAGATCTTCTACATGATTGCCGACTACTTCCTATGTTGAAAGTTAGCATTAAGGAATCGAGCTTCTCATCTCAACATCCTGCCTCATGGTGACGCCCAAGGATCCAACGACTCCAATTCCACCACTTTGTGCGATCTTGCTTATGTCAGCAAAGGTAGTCGCAACAATAAAAGGATGCGCCTTCGGCTTCCTTCATTCCGCAGCTATACCACTTTTAGGGACACCCCTAGGAAGATCTTCCTCGCAGCATGCAATTACCAACCATGCAAATGGACAAGACCTAAAAGGCCGACGAGCACACCAATGGACTCTGCAGGATATTGTCGGTTCTACAACATCCGCGGACACAACACAAACATATTTCATCGCTTGCAGAACGACAGCGAGGAAATCATTCGCATAGGAACTACGAGCCGCTCAGCACTCATCAAAGATTCCCACTGCATGGGATCTCTGAGCCACTCTACGGTCATCGAAGGTTCTCACTACGTGGGACCTTTGAGCCACTCGATGCTCATCGTGGATCCTCAGTGCATGGGATCTCTGAGCTACTCAGCGCTCATCAAAGATTCCCACTAAACATGACCTTGACCGACAACTAATCCCTCAAGATCGTCCCCCCACCTCGTTAGGACTATAGCTTCCATGACGCAGTTGACTTTAGGTTGTCATCGGAGATGCCAGTTTGCAACACTTCCCTGCCTATGCCTCCCTCATTGGAAGCAGAACAGAAACTAAAGGCGAACTTTCTCCTGCAAAAGTCACCTCCTTTTCGTTGTTCCGTGTCCTTTTTGGTCCTCCATACGGTGCTTCCGACCCCTCTAATCAGCAGGGGCACGCTGGGAAACATTACTGGAGAAACATTCGGAAGCAAGCTCGAGAGTTCCAGTCCTCTGTCAGCCCCACGATCGTCCTCTACAATATAGCAATCCATGAGGTTATCATTGGAGATAACGGCCATCGACTCATTAACACCATCAGCTCGCCCATAAAAAAAAAGAGGAGGCGACAGAGATGATTCAATATCATAAAGAAGGCATACACATTAATGTTTAAAGGTCAAAAAATAGGACCTCGAATGCAATTACCGACGAAAATGCCTGTTGGTAAAGGGTCGCAACCTTTTCGATAGTCGTTACCGTTACAATTCAAACAGAATCATCCCTTCACGGATGGATGCCTCATTCTGGCCTATGTATATATAGGCCTGCCAAAAAAAAATGAAAATGCAGAGCAAGGCCCCTTATCAAAGACACACCTCCTCTTTGCTAAATCATAGCCATCCTCCTCTAACTAATGCTCCGGACACTTGGGGCACGACAGGAAGCTCAGCCGAGGGCTCGTGCGAACGCACATCGTCGGCCTCGTCTTCAAACGGGCCTTTCCTCCACCTATAGGCCTTGCTCCTCATTAGGAAGGCCCATACTCATACAACGAAAGCTCAGCAATTGAACTTTCGAACTCTCAACCATGGGTGGAGTCGAACTCCCAAGGGCATGGAACAACGAACATCTTCACCTCTACTCTACATAACTTAGTGTACAATTGATTCACCCCTTCCAAAGATGTTTTGTTTTCTTGCAATTCAAGGCGTTATAAAGGCTATCACTACCAAAGTTATCAGTAGAAATGATGTTCAGTTTCCCGTGTCCCTTTCGTGCTTACTTCGTGCATGACATGTTTGACTAACCATTACAGCTTCCACACTACAAATCCGGATCGCTACATCAGCACCCAAGCATGAAAGCCAATTCCACCATCCAAGCCTCGAGCCAACATCGAGGACAAACACCACTGGATACGACCGACACCCCGAGGACGGGAGCCGACAATGCTACTCGAGTCGCCAGCCCTTGACACGACCGACTATAAATAACCACTAACTCGAATTTCGGCCCAGCACGGAGACCGAGTATAAATCGTTTAGCCTTCAAGTCCCAGGACTTAGGGGCATACCATCAGCTAAACTAACGCGAGGCTAACTACTCGCATGGCTTCAACCAACCCTTCAGGTCGGGATTCGGGCATCTGTCGAATCTGGGCACAGCACCGAGACCGACGTTAAATCGTTTTCTCCCCGAAGCTCTAAAGGCTTAGGTGCAGCCCATGGCCACGATCGGACCTTACGGGCTGATGATCCGGGCTTTTCTCCGACGATTAAACGACGTTGTCATTCGCAACAACCCGAATGAACGACTAGAGAGCCAACACCAAACGGACCGCAAATCGCGACGTCCTATCACAAACCCTTGGAATAATCGACCCCAAGTACGCTTGTGCAAGTACGGGACGCCGAAAAACATGAGGAGACTTTCCATTTCACACACATACACGCCCTCGCTTGTGCAAGTACGGGACGTCGGAAAACACGAAATGTGTTCTTTACTAATTCATATTCCATTTAACACACACATACATGACCCGAAGAGACTACATGTTTAACATTTCTTCTTTCTGATGACAGGATGTACATGAAAATCACACCATACCTTTAGGGACCAAAAGTGAGGGTCATACTCGCATATACTATCAGTCTACCTAACCCAAAGTACCAATAATTCCTTTAACAATTACTGATGCTACCCATCCTTCTCTTTTCTTTTCTTTTTTCTGTATAGCTTCGGCACTTGGCAGGTCACCAGTAGTGATGGGACCCTCCCTTCCAGAACCGCTTCCTCCTCCTATAATCTTCACTGGAGTAATGGATTCATGAGACATCGATGTGCGCCTCCCGCCATCATCCTCGCCCTCTTTGGATGGGCATCGCCGATGGCTTTCCTTTTTCCTATCCTACTCAGAGGCCCTCTCCTTCTCTGCCTCAATATCGGCCTACATCCTTGCCACCACAGCGACAGATTTCTCCTCGGCATCCCGCCTAGCCTTTTCCTACGCATCTTATATGGCAGCCTCGTCCTGTCCCTCTTCCCCTTCGGCTCCTCAGACTTTGCCACCAGCCGGGCTTCCTGATCTTCCACCATAGCTTGCATTGTTGGCACACTTACATTAGCTATGCTCACCGCATGAACACTTCGGTTGACCACAACTTCTCCTCCTCTAAAGAGGCTCACATGAATGTAGGATCCCGAAGTCCACGGGTTCTCCTACTTCTCCAGATTGTTCCCGCTGTAACTCCAACCAGGACTCGGACGCTTGAGGAACCACGGGGGAAAAGCCTGGTGTCACCTCCTCTCCAAGGGAGGCTGCCCATAAAAAGAGGCAACTATTTGACTTCTGGGGGTTCATTACTCCCATCCTCTTTAGTTGGCAAGAATTCGAGCTTGGGGGCAGTCCTCCACCTATCTTTGCACCAGCTTGACCATCGCCGCAAGCTTCAAAGCAACCATTTCTAAAAGGGAACGCCCAACTCGCGTCGAGGGTAACTCAGATCGAAAAGTTCGGGTCTCGGAAGCTTCTGACCTTCCACCGATACTAGGCAGGCTGGGCATAGAGGCCCAAACCAAAAGACAGGGGGAGCAACACAATCACTAGTTCCACGAGGAACATGGGAATTTAGACAAGTTCTCAGTATGCAATGCAAGTTTCGAGTTCCCATGGCCGGTTCATTGGGTTCCCAAAGTCTCAACGCCCTGCCAGCAAACTCATACTTAAGCGCAACGCGAAGCTGACCCACACCTCTCGATGCCAAAGCTTCCTACTTATGAGAGAATTGAAATGCGGTGATGACATCTAGTTTTAATAGCTAAAACCATGATTACCGGTAACCATTAACACCATTTTCGGATCGGATAATGACCATGACATAATTAGGTTGGAGACTAACGACTCGATCGTATATACATATCTTACGTGCATATCCGAGCGGTCAGTCCGAATAAGTTCAGTTCCAGAATCATTCGCCAACCAGTTGTGTCACGTTCAATTTCAATTACAAACCAGACATGAAACATTGAGCAACGATCCAAACTTGCTAGCTTGTCCCTGACATTGAGAAAAATCTAATAGATACCTGGGATTGGGGGCAGCCCTCTACTGATTATCGCATCAGCCTGGCCATAACAGGACTCGATCAGATCCCCTTCAGTGATGGCACTGGGGTTGTCTTGACAGCATCCCTTGGAACTACCATCTTAAGAGCGCCTTCACCTCGCAACGAAGGCATTCCAAAGCCAGAATCTAGGCCTTGGAGGCTTTTCGGCTTCCCACTAGTGCCCAGACTCCACAAAAGAAGACACTCCGGAACATGATGACAACCTTTGGCCTTAACAAATAACGCCATGGACATCACCAACCACAGCGCAACGTCCGAGTCAAGATGGAGCTGCGTTGTGGTTGGGTTATTGATCGGACCCCCAGACTAACAACTCAACTATGTGTTGACATCCTACATAAGCACTCAAGCCGACAGTCCAAGCAAGTCCATTCTTCGAGGACTGCGTCGCTAGACCAAAACTCACTGATCACTGTTCGCTCATCGGGCGCTATGCAAATGTTTAATTTTACTAGCCCAAGCTTAGAGCCAAGACTAAGTCATCAGAATGCAAAGTTATGCATTGTTCTCCCACGCACTTGCTAGATTATCACGTCCCACAAACCAACTTCGACCTCTTAAAAATCCAAGAGGATTTATTAAGTGTCCGGGATACGAAACCCAATCCCGTATTCACACATACTTCCCGACCTTTATCCGAATTCCTTATCCCGTTTCCAAAGATCCGCCGCTCCACATTCTTGAGTGCCAAATCCGAAAGCCCTCTTACTTTCAATATCTCTCTTCCCTTCTCCCGAAAACCTAATAACACCTCGAACACCCAAAGTACAAAAGAAGTATTTCGGTATCCTCTATGCCTTAAGCTGATTTTCTGTCCGGAAAAGAGAAGAAAGGAAGCTACTACAATCAGGTGATTGGCATGCCCCAAACGAATGTTCCGGGATCGGAATTCAGGATCGTACACCAAGCTACGATCATATTCACTTAACTTCAAAGCTCCAACTACCAAGTCAATCACGACTCGGCGACCATTCCTGTACTCACCAAATGCCCAATCATCAAAGTGCATGCGCTTAGCATTTGGGTCCGACCTCGCCCTAAAGGAAAACCTACGCAACTACAAGCCCATGGCATGTAATACACTTTCAGGTTACCTATCCCAGCTCAGATCGTATCGCACAAAACCACGTGAAAACTTGTGATTGCATACACAATTATGACCCGATAACGAACCGTTTGCATTTTGATGCAATCGGGAGTCAGCAGCTAACATTTATTGTCTTTAATCTATAGGAACTAAATGCCTTGGACAGGTTCCAACCCAAGCCGCAAGACTCAAGTAAGTCAAAGCTCTTAGCAATGTTGGAATCCTAAGCTTAAACTAGCATATTCTGATAAGGTGTCCCAACCACTCTAAAGCAGTGCACTCTAGGCATACAACTCAAGAGGAAGGTCATAACCAATTGCTAAGCACTGCACAGAAATGTTGGCGCCTATATTAGCTCATCTCACTTCAAAGCACGTCTCGTTAACCCAAGACATACTTTGAGGGGGCAAATGGTAACCGACCTTTAGGTCCGATTCCCAAAAGTACGCAAGACACGCTCAACTCAACATATCATGTGATATTACAGCCCAAAGGCATTGCCAGTACCTGAAGATTCGAGTCTGGCCACTAGTAGAATGTCGCATCCCTCGAACGCGACCTCTACCAATATCCGTCTGCAGCCGAGCTGAAGGCGAGCCATGCTCCGAGCGGAAGGCGAGCCGTCAAGTGGGTCCGGGCACAGCGCTGGTGGGAGTCCGGAGCCCCACAGCCCCGACGGCGATCGACCTAACCGGTTAGGTCGAACCAGTGGGAACCGCCCAATCCGTCTGATTTCCGTCAACAAGTGAGTTGCCTAGAATTACCAGATCGACTCAAAGTCAAGATTTATCCAACAACTTCCGCGAACCTCACCGCTCCTCCAAACATTGCAAAACAAAGACCTCGCAGTTCGAGCCGTGAACCCGAACCTCGGGCCACCAAAACACCCATACCCATGGCCTTCGCACCTCCCATAAAGGCGGTCTTCGCACCCAGCAGGCGCACCCATTAGGGTGCGAATTTCACACCCTGCTAGGTACGAATTTCGCAACTTGCTGGGTGCGAATTTCACACCCTAGGGCTGGGTGCGAATTTCACACCCTAGGGCTGGGTGCCAATTTCTGGTGTGTGTAGGTGCCAGGTGCGAATTTCTAGGTGTGGTCCCATATTTCTACCTACTCCTACCTACCACTCTCCTATAAATACCCCTTGGACTTACACTTCAAAGCGGTTGGAATTTGTGAGCTCAAGACCTCTAGAGAGCTACTTTAACGGCATCTCCTATTTGAGGAAGAAGAAAGGAAAAAGTGTTTTCTTCCTAGTATATTAAATATATGATAATTATGACATCATATATGATAATGATGACACATATAGCCTTAGAGATGACATCATATAACTTAGAGATGACATTATATGGCTTTGAAATGAATGTAATGAGATGTCATGAGAGGGTCTCAATCTTGTAACCTTTTGTGATCAATAATATTCCAACAATGCTTCAAAGTGGACGTAGGCCCCTCACGACGTCGAACCAGTATAAATCTCTTGTGTTATTTACTGCTTTCCGCTCTTGTCTATACGACCAAATTAATAATTCCTAGTAATTGGAATCTTGGGTGTTTACGACATTTTTTGCCATCAACTTAACTAATGAATGGAGTTTTATTTATGTTAAAATCATTTCTAAGTATCTGTAAAAACTTTAGAATTGATTAAAGTTTAATATAAGTTCAAAAGATTCAAAATTTTAAAAAATTCAAAATTATCAATAGCATATGTCGACATACATTTATGTATATGTCGACATATAACTGCCATATTTTCAAATTGGTTCCAAATTTTAGAAATTAAATAACTACTCATGTCCATTCAAAATCCAATGAATTCCAGACCCTACTTAAGTCTATTTCTTCCAGAAAATTTCATTATTCTATTTCTCCTTCTCCCTTATCCATTTCTTATCAAATCCACGGCAAATCCAATTCATAATCTTAGTGAAAATATAGAAGAAACCTTGAATTCTTTCAAAAATTCCTCTTTATCATTCTACGAAATAAGCGTCATCTCGAACTAAGTCAAATAAAGATGCTTGAGCAGCAAGAGAAACATTTTGATGCAATTCAATGGCTAATCTCTTCTCTTTTCAGAGATGAAGATAATAATCTCGCAAAGGCTCCACCAACCAAAAAAGATGAGGATTGGGAAGTCATCAAGAAGGATCCAGTTTTTAAAGAAGACAGTTGGGCTGAAGTACCAAGAAACGTTTAATTGATTCGAATGGTTGATTTGTTTGAAATTTGAATTCTATGACTTTAAACTTCTATATATTAAGACATATGGTGTGGTGTGCTTTGATTAGATTTGGTTTGTATATATGACATTAAACAAATGTAAATATAATACTTGGATTGGTTTGTGTTTGATAATCATAATGTTAGGAATTACTTTTATAGGATTATATAGATTAAGGGGGAGTGTTCTACTTTGAATTAGGAGTTACTTAGTTTCTTATAGGTTTTAATTAGATAGTTATACAATTTAGGGGCAATAGTTATAATTTATTTTTGAGAATTCCAAAGAGGGAGAAATTATAAAATACAGACATAATTTATAGGATTCATATAGATAGGGGGAGTATTTGAAGGATCATAATCAACATGTATATACAGGTATGATATTTTATAAACTTAGGTTGTCATCATCAAAAAGGGGAAGATTGTTAGAGAGTGGAGTTTTGATGACAACAACCTTATTTCAATATTAATTGATTATAAAATATATATACTAATACTTTTGTCTAGAATATATATATACACACACATATGCAGGATTTATATACATGAATTATTACTAAAGACTGTACAGTTTAAAGATGTTAGAGATTCAGAATTCAGAGACGTTTCAAGGCTCATGAGTATTCAAGATTTCAAGAGTTCAGGAAAAATATAGTTATAGAGTCTAGATTATGTAAGACTCGGAATAGCACTCCAGGTTAAAGTTCAAAATAATTTCAAATTCTGTTTTTCAAATTCTATTTTTCAAATTCTGTTTTTCAAATTCTATCTTCAATCTCTTTCTTCACTATTTTACTTTCTATTTTTATTTGATTTTAAACTTAAGTTTTATAAGCTTATACATTATAAGTTTTATATATTTATATTTTATATACTTAATATTTATATAGTTTTAAACTCTATAATTTTATAAATATGTTTGTATACTTTATATTTATGTTTTAATACGATTTTCTACTTTATAATATTTATTTATAACACTATATGTTAATTCAAGAATTTCCAGAATTATATATATATATCAAAACACTTAAAAAATGTTCAAATTTCAATTTTGTACATGTATATGTCGACATACATATATAAACATGTCGACATAAAATTGTCATTTTTTCAAAATTGAAAGGAAGCGTCTTTTCCTTATTTGTGACGGTCTTGAGATGTTGCGACATTTCACACATTATAAAAAGGGGTTGATTTCAAAAAAATTTATAACTTCTTCTCCATCATCATTCTCTTTCATTACACCATTATTCTTTATAATTTTTATGATTTCTACACCTATACTCTACCGAATTCAATTATGTTTTCACTAATCTTCTTCCCTCTACACTCTCTACTCATTACTCTCTGAATCTAGTGCTATTGAAGAGTTATAGGGTTGTTTGTAATTGTTTGGGTTGTGTAAGTAATCGGTGGTATCCCTTATAGCCGTAAAAATCAAGGATGGGTAATCGGTTGTATTCCTTATAGCCGTGAAATCATGGACGGGTAATTGGTGGTATCCCTTGTAGTCATGAAGTCAAGGATGGGTAATCGGTGGTATCCCTTGTAGTCGTGAAATCAAGGAGACTATACTTGACTATTGATATAATAATAAAAATCTACGCAATCCAGCGTTGTGCGGGACTGAATGTAGGAGTAATCCGAACCAGTATAAAATACGGCGTGTTCTTTCCTTTTCTGCACTTTACTATTGTTTATATTTGTGTTTGTTTTTGATTCTGTGTTTGTCTCCTTGGTGTTTGATTCATACAGTAGATCACATAAACTTTAGATTTTGTTTAAATTCTCAAAAATAGTATTGACCCCCCTCTAGTGTTTGTTTTGCCTTAACGATCCACTCACCAAATCGACTCAAAAATAAACATAATGCTATTTTTTTCAAAATATATTTATATATGTATATATACACTTTAAAATTATAACATTTTTTTAAACTATACGCACACCGAAACCAAATGTGTATATATATACACACATTCATATATAAACACTCAACAAAAATTATATATATACACACACACTAACACGCATACATAACACAAGTGCAAACCCCGCACACACACTATCTCAACCATTCATACACACCCCAAAATATATGTTTCTTATATATATAAATGTAGGTTTATAAACACACATGGTACACCACAAAACACTCACTCAAACGCATACATAACCCACGCACACATACAAATACACAACAACACGCACACACACATCTCTACACAAATCACACACTCATAATATAACTCACGACATACAGTTACTCATAACACATTCATAAGCTTTAAAATGTCACGTATACACACACATCCCCAACTCACGTGAAGATTTCAAATGCATATACAAGGGTTTGGACCTAGTTAGGCGTAACGGTGGAGGATGGCATGGGCTTGGCAGCTCCTTGGAATGGAAGGCGGGCTCGGTCGGAGACTGTGGTTGTTGTTCGGTATTGTTGGGTTTTCTCTGGCATCGATGCGTTGGCGAAGGCGGCACAAGGAGGGAGGTTGGAGGTCGTTCGGGTCTCGGATGGGTTTCAGGTCGGAGTTGCGTATGAAGCGGATGGCTTACGTGGCAAGATCGGGGTCAGCATGGTTGCGATGGTGGCAACAGGGAACGACGGAAGGGTTCGTGGTCAGGAAGAAAATATGTGTTAGAGTTGAAATGAAGGTGCAGGGGAATAATATGATTGCCTTTCGAAAATGGCAGGCTATTGAAGCAAAATAAGACGCATGGCTATTGAGAGGGTTGGGAACAGAAAATAAATGACCCTTGGCACTTAATAGCACATTTTATATGGAAAAAGACAAACGAATGGACACATAAACATTAATAATGATGCGTTACAAAATAATAAGGCAGAAGAGCAATGCAATGAGGGGTAGAGAATTAAGAATGCATGCATGGTCTAGGTAAGAAGATGGACATGGGGAATGAATGGCACAACGGTTTGGAATTGGAAACAATCACATGGAATCAACACACGTGCATGAAGAAAAGAAAGAGCGTGCATGGTTTGAAAATAAGGAGTAAATGTGTCCACTTACTAAGGTTTCGGAAATAAAAAAACGAATGGATGGTTTAGTAAAATAAACAGACGGTTTTTGCAGACCCAAAATGACAGGAAAAATATGCTGAACTCGAATAGGGACACGTCGAATTCAAATGGTTTTGTTTCAAAAATGAACTCCGTAAGCCGTTTCGCAATTTCATCACCAACCGGGCACTGAAACCGACAAATGAATATATTGTGGAAATCAGTGCAACAAGACGGATACAATGGTATATAGTTTACAGTGTCAGGATCCATTCAAAACGCGTTACGGACCCCTTTAAATGTTGAATTCAAACCGGAAACTAATTAAACGGAGGTCAAAACGTCCGATTTTCACGAAATGAATTTTGCCTTTGGATTCGTGACATCGAATAGAATATTCTTAATGTATTTCTGAACTGGTTTCCGGAATTTTTTACAATCGCTTAATTTTGAACTGTTATGCGCAGCTTTGCACTAAAAGTTGCGCAATTGACAAACATTCAAAATTTCCGACGAAATTTTCACAGCTGCTACGTCTCACTAAACGTATTTCAAATTACAAATTTCCATTACAAAAAACCATAGAATATTTTTGAAATAAAATTTCGATTTAAATCCGAATTTAAATCGTTAAAAATAGCGGGTTGTTACAATCTCCCCCACTCAAAAATTTTCGTCTTCGAAAAGGAACGAAGTAAGGAAATAGTAATTAAATAATTAATATATATTTAAGCCAATGGTTCATATATATTCATATACTTATATATTCCGATATATATACCTATATATATATATCAAAAGTTAAAATATTTTCAAACATTCCAAAATGGTTTTAAGTATTCACTCGACGTCTCAATTAGCGATATATACCTATCCCACCTTCGAAACCATAAAATAGATGTTTATAATGCTGCAGTCATCACCAAAAACATTTTCAAGCGACTAGAGTATGACTCTATATCTATCTAATACACATAGGATTTAATATATACGTTGATCAGACGTATACTCAAATCACTAAGTATTCGATTGGCCAATTTTAACGTTAGGTAAGTACTAAACATCTTTCTATATATATTTAAATAAAATATATACCAATTTCCAAATCATATATTATAAATAATAAAATCCAAATCATTAAAATATCAAGTGGGGAAAAATATATCTCTCCCTCACTCATTTGTTTATTAAATTTTAACCCCAATTCTTAATGAATATTCAAATAATATTACTATAAAATCAAATACATAATAAAATTATTCAATCAATATAAAATCAATCTCTTACAAAATCTACATATTTAAATCTTATTCAAAATATATAGTTTATAAAATATAAAGTCTTAAAGTATGAACATCAAATCTTTTCAAAAAATTGGTATTACCAAAACAGAATGTTATTTACAAATATACATCTTCCACAAATATATATATATATATCAAAATTGTATCAAGAAAATCTTACATTATAATACCTTTCGAAGTACCAAATTCAAACCAATATTTAATAAGAATGAACTCGTTAGAAGACTTATACTCTCCTTCTACTTCTTATCTTGTTACGGACAAGGATAAGTTGTAGAATTCAAGCTAAAAGTGGAACGAACGAAAGAACCTAATCAAAGGAGATTTATGAAGGTAGATGGATTCAAAAGGAAAAGAAATTTCAAAAAAAGATTTAAATACAAAACAAATTTTTATATCCAAAAATAATAGTTTTAATAACATTTAAAACTATTTATACTTTCAAAAATACGCTCTCTCTCTCTTAAGAAAGATTCTGCATCTGATTCCACTCATTTTAGGGTATCACTACCCTTCCTCTAATGAGCTTTTACCTCATAGGCTAAAGCTTTTATAAATCAAAGCTATGATACCACATGTAACGACCATGGGCTTTGCAACCATCAGGTAGCGGGCTAACCTCCCACCGTGACATACAGTGATACCTCAGAGCTGATTTTACTACCAGCCCCGCGATTCAACCAACCCAATCTTCCCATTGGGAGGTGTAGGGGTAAGAGTCTCCTGCTCGCCACCAAACAGCCGAGTGAGAACCCCATATCACATTCTCTAACCAGTCCTGATACCACATGTAAGTTTGTAGCATACTGACTATTTGCCCGCTTCAAGTCAGTAAATAAACCAACTCAAACCGTTTGAAACGACAGATTGTTTTAGCTTCTGTGGTAAATAGAATAAATATCACAGATCGTAGATGCAGACACAGAGCAATATAATATCTCGCAACGAAAAATAAATAACATAATAGTAGTTCATGAAGCTACTAAATAAAATTTTATAATAGAATTTACATAAATAATACAATGGAAGTCTAATACAATAATTTCTAATATTGTGACGACTCGGAATTTCGACCTTCGAAAATCAACATTTAATACCTATTTCTATTCAAATGTCGCAGATTCAAATGTCAGAATCCTAGTTGTTTGGGGATATAACACATTAGAACAATCACAATGAAATAAAACAACTTCTCATTTATATAACATGAGATTATATTAGAGTTTACAATGGATACAACATCAAGGTGCAACAATATTTACAATAACAAGATAACACAGAAGCAGTAGAAACAACTAATCAAGGTGAATCCAAAACAAAACTTCATCTTTACTTGGATAGCTCCAAATCATTGATGCCCACAAAAACCAAACACTCCACGGAACAGCTAAAGATGCTCCACGACAATAGCAACCCCACCAAAGTAAAGACAAACTAGAAAAGGATCCAAGACGTAGGCTCCAAACACAGCTACTAAACCTGACATTAGGCTGCCCGTGTGGAAAATTATGAGCACCTAGATTTTTATGGGAATAAAATAAACTCTAGGTCAGTCATGGGACTGGTGGGAGAACCTAATATATTTTTGTTATTTGCAAAAAAATCGCAATGCTTTTAGAAAATGGAACTAACATAAGGTCTCGCGGCACACACACAAGGTAAACGCACACATGGGCGAGGTTTCTCCATATGATAGTCAAACATGCTTGATACGCGGAAACAATTTTCCATATTATTATTAGTGCATAGTGTGAAAATAAATTTCGCAAATAAATTTATCAATCTTAGCCCACATAATGCCGAATCCCATTATGCTGACATATTCCTGCTGATAACCAGTAGGCTGTACCAATGAAATCATAAAAGCATGTAGTGGATAATGAATTTCCAACAAATGACTAGGCAAAGGAACTTCCTTACCGAATCGATGGGTATGCCTCCAGAGCGACGCCCCGAGAACCAAACGGGATCTCTACCAACACAAGGCCAGGTTACCTAGGTAACTAGGTAACTTAGAGCACGCCTGAGTATATCACTTCCCGATCGTTACCAACCTTTCACCGAGGCCTCGCAACATTAACATCCACATAAGTAGAAGTCACCATATAAGTAATACTTGAGCTTTCTACCATGGTACACTTTTTGTCTAGAAAGAAATGACTACGCTTAACCTTGCTACATCTTTCATGTTTTGACTATTTCCGGGGTGTGAAGCTTGTCGAAGTTTCGTTATACACAAAGTTACGCTTCAATAAGCCATGCTTTGATCATCACTAGCTTATAACTTAAGTATGTCACATTGTCAATTCACAACACATAACTAATGTCTATCAATATATAACCTATAAACTCGTACGTCTCAGAGAAGGGTGTTAAGCAAGAGAATAAATCCTCCACTACCAAACAGATATATATTTAACAGAAATCAGTTGCTATGCAGTTAATTAAAATGTCAGACACACAATCCATACAAGTCCGTTCTAGGTCTGAACGAAACCACAATTCGGAATTCCTTTACATACATTTGGGCTTCTTGCCAGTTAGTTGATATAAAATCCATCTACAAATAGGAACAACCCATTTGAGACATTCAGCAAGTCATCCTTATGAAATGAAGGGCCCTGTTCTTTAATATTGTCTTCAATGCCTTCAATTTCTCCATAGCGTCGTGTTATTACTTGGAATGGTTTTCAGACATAAATCCAATCCCGGTCTTTCCAAATAATAAACGCAACTTTAAAACCATGTGGATTATAGGACCAAATCAAGCCTCAACACATACTTCATGTTTGTAGACTCAAATTATAGTTCAAAATACTTTATTACTTATTAGAAATCATTTACTAAGGTTTGGAAAAGATTTATAAAGCTATATCACTTTAAAACTGAATGTTTAACAAACAACGTTACAAAAGCGTTTCAAAGTGTTTCAAAATACTAACATTGGCTAGTTTAAATAAAATGGCTTTTGTGTTATCCAAAACTTCATGATTTTACCATAAATCATTTAAATAATTAATTATGATTTGACAATTTTTTTCCATATTTTTAAATAATTTATAGCAGCCATTTTATAATTATAGTTAACTAACTCCATTTATAACGACCTTTTCTAAATTGTTTTAAACATAACTTGAAAATTATAAGTTGAAATTAAAATCTGCTTTCACTCATTTGAAAGCTCTTGTTAATGAAAATCAAACGTTTTTCGTTACATGGAAATCCAATTTAAACTGCAAAAGTTATAAACACTTAACGCTTATAATTAAAACATGCGAATTGTCGCTGTGCGACAAGCTCTATTATAAATTCATATAGTAATTATTCCGAACTGTTTCAAATACGTTAGAAAATCATTATATACTCCTAATACCATTTTAAAACATTTTTTTGGATAGAAAATCCATACTTTACTTTTAAGATTCAACTTAATATTAAATTAAATTCCAATTTATTTTTAATTCAAATAGTTTCAAATTAAATTCCAAATTTAATTTTGAATTAACCATCCCGTCCGTCGGATCAGTTAGGGATAGCCAAGGAAAGCAGGAAACTATATTTTCCAAACTCAAGCCTAGACACTTTCCTCTCTGTCATCCTAGAACGTTCCGGTATTTATTTTGACAAGCTCTATTTTAACAATAATATAGATTTCTTCAAAACAACTTAGAAAACCATTTTCAACTTTCAAATTGTATAAAATATTCATTTACAATTTCGACTTGGTTCAAGACTTATTTGATATCCATATAAATCGACATATGTGTGTATAACAAGTATAATGCACATATTATCACTAATAACAACCACGAAGCATCCATTCATCCATCACACGAGCATATATGGGTATATATAACAGTGTACGTACAAGCATTTTCCACTAAATGCTTATATTGCAATAATTACTAATTAACCATATCATCAATAACAATTCACATAGCATAAAAAGTGAACAAATATAAGTGTCGAGTTCTCACCTTGGGGTTCCACTCAACCAATCTTTATCGTAGGACCACTAAACCAACTAAAGCTATCCCGGACTAACAAAATTTCCTTGTTGACTCTTTATAAACTAAAATAATTATTAAGCTTATTTTTCTTTTCTTTTTTAAGAGGAGGAATGGTCAGAATTTTGGAGGAGGAGGAGGAGGCAACTCTGGCCGAATTTAGGGAGAAAGTGGGAGGAGAACAAGGAGAGGAATAAGGAAGAAAGGCTCAGGAAGCCATGGGTTTAAGATAAAGAAGGAGGAGAAATGGTAGAGAAGAGTGGAATGGTGTTTAAGGGAGGAAAGGAGGTATATTTATACATGGAATGGAAGAATATGGTAATGACACCTCGTAGGACATGTGTAAATCATGCATGGAATGTTGCATGCAAAATTACAAGTGTCTTAACACTTGTAATAAAGAGAAAGGAGACGCTTTTAGTAGCATTTTCCTTAAAACGTTATGGAAACTAAGAGCAATGCTTAATTCTAGTATTACTAATTCATGTTATCGTCGACAAATCCGATCGAATGACAAATAGTATTAACAAATCACAAACTTTAATATTCATTGCCATATATAAAATCTATCATTTAACTTGTCAAAATTTTAGACCGTTACATTCACCCCCTCTCCCACCCCTTAAGAAAGTTTCGTCCTCGAAACTACATATGAAGAGAATAATCAAAGGAAATAAATAAAGAAATAGGCTTACCTAAGGGTCGGATTCATCTTGAATATCGACTGTACAGTTCGAGTAGAATTTCTACATAACCTCTTCTGTTTCCCAAGTACAATATTTGGGATCACCGCTGCATTGCAATTTAACTAGCTTAACCGTCTTATTCCTTAGCCTCTTTTCATCTTAGTCGATGATCTTTATGGGGTCTCTTTTAACGGCTAGATTAGGTGTAATTTCTAGATCTTGTTTAGTGGCTTCTTCCACAATCTGATCAGGGTCATGAACATACTTTTTCAGATTTGATATGTGAAAACATTAAGCACACCTGAGAGCCATTCGAATAACTGAACCTTATATTCCAGTGGTCCAACTTGTTCCAGAATAGGGAATGGTCCAATATAGTGGGGTGCTAATTTTCCGTTTCTTCCAAACCCTTTAACTCGCGCATTGGGCAGACTTCTAAGAATACTGAATCCCCAAATTCGAATTCTAACGTCCTCCTTCTACGATCTGCATAACATTTCTGCCGATCCTGGGCCGTTTTCATCCTCTTCCTAATCAGATACACCTTCTTTGTGGCCTCTCTGATCATATCAGGTCCTAGAATAATTTTATCTCTAGACTCAATCCAACAAACTGGTGACTTACATGGTCGTCCGTACAATGCTTCGAAAGGTGCCATCTTAATACTTGCCTGATAACTATTGTTATAGGAGAACTCAACTAATGGTAAGTAATTTTCCCATGAAACTCCGAAATGGAGAACACATGCTCACAATAAATCTTCCAAAATTCTGTTAACTCTTTCTGTTTGTCCATCTGATTGTGGATGATAAGCAATACTAAAGTTTAACTTGGTTCCCAAAGCATCTTGAAAAGCTTCCCAAAAATGACTGGTGAAAAGAGGGACGCGATCACTCACGATGTTGCTTGGTATCCCATGCAATAGATCGATTTCCTTGATATACAATTCTGCCAAACTTGCAGCGGTTCTAGATGAACTTACTAGGATAAAATGGGCACTTTTAACTAGACAATCCACAATAACCCAGATTACCTCATTCCCCTTGCGAGTGCGAGGTAAACCATCGATGAAATCCATTGAAACTTGATCCCACTTCAGTTTTGGTACTTCCAAAGGCTGAAGTAATCCTGGAGCCTTCTGCTGAT
Organism: Allium sativum; assembly: GCA_030737875.1. Lineage (NCBI taxonomy): Eukaryota > Viridiplantae > Streptophyta > Magnoliopsida > Asparagales > Amaryllidaceae > Allium > Allium sativum. Next base: position 792,978,449 of record CM060918.1, on the reverse strand, counting down.
CACTCTTTATTTGCTGACACGCAGCACAATGGCTAACATAGATAGATATGTCCCTTTTAATCGTCTTCCACCAAAATGTACGTTTAACATCACGGTACATCTTATTAACTCTTGGATGGATGCCGAATTTGGATTTGTGTCACTCATTCAACACCTCCTGCTTAAGTTCTTTAATATTGGGCACACATATTCTTCCTTTTAATCTTATGATGCCTTTATCATCGATTCCAAAACTAAAATTTTCACCTTCCTGAATTCTTTTAGAAATTTATTGTAGAAATTTATCCTTCTTTTGCTCGTGGGCAATCTTCTCTAGAAGAGTTGGAGTGATAACAAGGTAGGCAAGAACGACGTACTTTCGACTCAGAGCATCTGCAACAACGTTGGCTTTCCGCGGGGTATACTGAATATCTAGATCGTAAGATGCTAGAAATTCCAACCATTGTTGCTGACTTAAACTCGAGTTTTTCTGAGTAAACAGATACTTTAAGGGCTTGTGATCAGTGAATAATTCAAAATTTTCTCCAAGCAGATAGTGTCTCCAAATTTTTAAAGTGAATATTACTCCGAGTAGGACAAGGTCATGAGTCGGATAATTCTTTTTCATGCGGTCTCAATTGTCTGCTTGCATAAGCAATCACTCTTCCTTCTTGCATTAAAACGGAACTAACTCTTTCTTTACAAGCATCTGTATAAACGGATAATCCTTTATTGCCATTGATAATAGCCATAACCGGGGCAATGGTCAATCTCTTCTTTAATTCATTAAAAGCTTCTTCACAGTTAGGAGACCAAACAAATTTGGCATTCTTCACGGTCAACTTTTTCAAGGGAGAGGCTATCTTTGAGAAATCTTGGACGAATCTATGGTAGTATCCTGCCAATCCTAAGAAACTTCTAACTTCCTTTGGAGTTGTTGGTTGCTTCCAATCCAAAATAGCAGAAATCTTTCCGGAATCTATTGAGATTCCTTCTTCAGATACGATATGCCTAAGAAATTTTACTTCTTTTTTCCAAAAATGACATTTGGAAATTCTAGCTTTAAACACATTTCTCCTTAATATCTCCAAGGCAATCCTTAAATGCTCAGCGTGTTCTTCCTCGGTTTTTGAATAGATCAGGATGTCGTCAATGAAGACTAACACAAATTTATTCAATATCTCACGGAATAATCGAGTCATCAAGTCCACAAAATAGGCTGGGCATTTGTCAATCTGAATGGCATTACTAACCATTCATAAAAAGTGTCGGGTCCACGAAAAGCATCAAATGAATACAATCCTCAACAATTCTGACTTGGTGAAAACCAAAGGCTAAATCCGTCTTTGAAAAAAATCGGGCACCACTTAACTGGTCAAATAAGTCATCTATTCATGGCAATGGGTACTTATTTTCGAGGGTTTGTTTATTAAGGTCTCTATAGTCTACGCACAATCGCAAGGAACCGTCAGACTTTGCTACAAATACTACAGCTGACCCCTAAATAGAACGGCTGGGTTGAATAAATCCTTTTCTTAAGAGATCTTGGATTTGCTTGTTCAACTCTTCTCTCTCTTTCGGAGCCATTCTTCTACTTGGATGAACAACAGGTCGGGCATTGGGTACTAGGTCAATTCTAAACTCAATTTCTCGGTTTGGAGGAAGGTTATTAACTTCTTCAAATACGTCTGGAAAATCCCTAATGACATGTATAGTTTTTATGTCGGTATCGAGGTAACCTAAAGTATACATCAAGCTATCTCTTTTTGGGCTAGGGTCAACACAAGATATTTCAATAAAATTTCCAAGACTTGAGCTTTCCTATCTACACAATCTAGTTAAGCCTCATATTTATTTAACAAATCCATTCCAAGTATAATTTCAAATTCATCAAATTCAAGAATGAATAAGTTAAAAGGGATTCATAGTGTGAATAGGTGATAGGAACATTTTTGCAATACAAACACAAGCTAGTAGGACCTCCTACTGGATTACTTACACATAAGGGTTTGTCAAAAAATTTGGGCTTAAGTTTCAATTTTTCTACGAGTGGTTTTGAGATAAAACTACGTAAGGCACTAGTATCAAACAGAACTCGGACTAATTTATCAGAAATAAAAATATTACCTTCCAAAACATCCTTCACTTTATCATTCTTCGAAGTCGAAGGCTCATCCTTGATTAAATAAACCTTTGCCACATTAGCTTTCTTCATTACGGGACAATCTTTAATCATATGACCGGGCTTATGGTAGTGTTAACATTCTGGGAGCCCTTGGTTTGGCTTTCTTGACTTCTTTCAGTCATGGGAATAATGACCTTTATCTTGGCAATTGTAGAAGAGAACATCCTTAGGATGATCTCCCTTCGTTCCTTTCTTCCCAGCCTTCTGTTCAGGCTTATTCCCCTGGAACTTTCTCTTCTTCCGATTGTTACTACCATTTCCTTCCTTAACTTCAATACCCTTCTGCTTATCAATAGTAGCATATCTATACCCCATGTCTGCCAAGTCAACGAAGGATTGTTTTATATGCCCAGTCATTCTCACATGGTACTTCAATGCCAACCCCTTAATAAATCTTTCATTTTTCTTTAACGGGGTGTCTGTCAGCTTAGGTCCAAAGCGAGAAAGCTCGTTAAACTTATTTAAATACTCCTTGAAAGACATATCGCCTTGCTTGAGATTCATAAATTCCTTGTACATCCTGGAAATTCCTGCCGAAGGCATATAACGTTCTTCGAAAACTTCTTTGAAATCCTTCCATGAAAAGTCGTTTTCTGGTTTCCCTTGGACGATAGTCTCCCACCATGCAGCAGCTCCTTCCTGTAGTTGCCATGTAGCTAACAGCCTCGTCTGGTTATCTTCTAAGTTAAGTCCTCTGAAAATCGTCTCGCATGCACTAATCCAGTCTTGAGCTTCCATAACATCATCAGATCCCTTAAACGGTTTCCTACCCAATTTTGCGTAATTCTTGTTCAGAACTAGAAGATTGATTTGGGTTGGGGCTTGAATCGTAGTCTCATTAACTGCGGTAACATTATGACCATTGGTGGTACTGCTTCCTCCTCGACGTCTGCCTCTATAGCTCATGTTCTACTATCGAGATATAGTATGAAAATGCTGTCAGACATACGAACGAATTACATTAGGACTTATGAAATAGTTAAACTCTTTGAATTTCATTGGATTCTACTCATTCTAGGTATTATTACCCCATCTCTAATGAGTTATCTAATGAGTTATACCCCAAAGCTTTGTATAAACAAAAGCTCTAATACCAACTATGATGACCTAGAATTTCGACCTTCGAAAATTGACATTTAATACCTATTTGTATCCAAATGTCGCAGATTCAAATGTCGGATTCCTAGTTGTCTGGGATATAACACAATAGAACAATCATAATGAAATAAAACAACTTCTCGTTTATATAACATAAGATAATATCAAGGTTTACAACATCAAGGTGCAAAAATATTTACAATAACAAGATAACACAGAAGCAGCGGAAACAACTAATCAAGGTGAATCTAAAACCAAACTTCATCTTCACCTGGATAGCTCCAAATCATTGATGCCCACAAAAACCAAACGCTCCACGGAACAGCTAAAGATGCCCACGGCAATAGCAACTCCACCAGAGCTAAGAAGGAGCGGGTCGGCCTAGCCACGGGTCAGTCTCAATCAAATGGTTCGGTCCATCCAGATAGCAACGGGTCGGCCTAGCCACGAAGGAGAGGGCCGGTCCATTAGCAAACGAGTCGGTCTGGTTATGAAGCATCGGGTCAGCATAGTTGAAAGCATTGGATCAGTCTAATCTGGAAGCATCGGGTCGGCACGGTGTAAATCACCGGGTCGGCACGGGGTAAAGCATCGGGTCGGCACTGTTGAAAACATCGGATCGGTCTAATCTGGAAGCATCAGGTCGGTCTAGTCTGGAAGCGCCGGGTCAGCATAGTCAGCATCGGGTCGATCTAGTCTGGAAGCGCCAGGTCGGCATAGCCATGAAGCATTGGGTCAGTCCATTCAGCGATGAAGTGGGTTGGTCAGGTCAAAAACAAGCACTGCTCTGCTTCATTTGGGTCGGTCGGGCCATAACTGGGTCGGCCGGGACCATTACTGGTCAGTATAATATGAGAAAGATGGCAATTAGCTGGCGACAACTGGCAGTGGCACTTTCATAAATACCTAATAGGCCGAACCAAAACCTGAAGGCTATATTTCAACCATTTCTCACTCCTATAAATAGGGGGATCAACTCCACTTTAATGGGGGAGGATTTTGAGGACCCCGAAAGGCTGCCGAAATCCATTCTCAACAAATTCAAGCTATTTCAACACCTAATCATGATCATTCAAGGAAGATTATCCATTCAATCCGCCATGGAATTCATCAAAGTCTCTTTATTCTCTGAAAGCTCATAGATTTACCGTCCAATCTCTATTCTCCGAAGACATTTCCTTGACTTCTTCTACTAATACATAGAGAATTAGTCGGGCAATTAGAGAGGTTGAAAGATTAATGTAAATGAGGTGATTGTATGTGTTGTAATCATTGTGAGAGTAATGAAAACGGATTCCAAAGTAGATGTAGATCAATTTTGATTGAACCATTATAAAATTTGGTGTTCTTTACTTGCATTTCTACAATTTTGTGGCTCTACTTCTCTTATTTTTAGCACTTTGTGAAGTACATTTAGTACCTTTTGTTAATTCCAATTTTGGGATTAACATTTGGCGCCCACCGTGGGCCCCGTTCGCATCTCCTTCCATCGCATTCCTCTCAAGTCTAAAGCCTTGCATTGAAATTCTAAATCTTCTCCGAAATAATGGCTGAGTCGAAGAAGACCACAAGAAAATCCATTGAAGGAAATGCCGACGTAACTAACAACGAAGCTACTCCACTCACTAACCGTTTCTAAGTTGGAGAAAATTCGATGTCCGGGGCTGGAGTAACTAAAGCTGAATTAGATGTTGTCGTCGCTAATTTAAGCCAACGCATGGAAGCCTCCAACAAAGCTTTAATTGATGCTAATAAAACTCTCGTGGATTCTAATCAAGCTTTAATGGATAAAGTGAGTGCTCTCCTAAAAGCTCAAGTGAATCCCATTCCTCCTCCGAATATCCATATCAACCTTGAAGAGAATGCGAATTCATCGGCCTCCGGTCCTCACAATGAAAACATGGAAGGATTTGTTGACCAAGACGACGCTAATATCGAAGACTCCAAGTTTAAAGCTAAAAACCATTCCGATCGAAATAACCGAAGAGTTGTAAGTCTTGACGAGGGGGCACCTTCCCATAGTGGAAGTAAAAGATGTAGGTCCTCTAAATGTGATCGCTCGCCACGACGAGCATCCGAAAAAGAGACCGAAGTCCGCTCTCCGGAACAATACAACTCGAAGGAATATACCATGGATATGGTAAAGAAAATCATGAAAGACAACATATCTCATAAGGATAGTGAAAGGGAATGGGACTTCTCCCTTGGCAAAAATCCATTCACAAAGAGGATCCACAAGTTTGAATTCCCCAAAAAATTCACTCATCCTACTCTGCCTCCATACAGTGGGACTTCTAATCCGAATCACTTCCTATACAAATACGAGTTGCACATGAATGCAGCCAAGGCAACAGATGAGATCAAATGCCTATGCTTCCCTCTCTATCTAAATGGCATCGCATTATTATGGTTCACAAGGCTGCCTCCCAAATCCGTCGAACAATTTGATGATTCGACTCAGAAATTCAAAGAGCAATTCAGGTTGCAAGCCACGAATCCTAAGGACGTTATTTTTCTTTCATCAATGAGATAGAATCCAGGAGAATCCGCCAAAGCTTTCCTTAAAAGATTTAATGATGATGTATCCGAAGTAGGAAATCTCGAGCCCCGCATGATCTTAATGTCTCTAATCGACGCCATATACGAGAATAGAAAATTTGGTAAATGGATCAAAATGAAAGAGCCAAGCATGCTCGAGAAATTGTATAAAAAGGACGAGGAATACATGAGATTGGACAAGAATCCTATGCCTATTCAGATTATTGATGCTAGCCCGCTTCTTGAAGCTCCCAAAAATGTTACTACTCAGTATAATCAGAAGAATGCTCAAGGGCAGAAGCGCGCCAATGACGGGAACGACAACAAGGCTAATAAGAAGTCCCGCCTTTTCAACCTATCAGAGTTGACGCCTTTGAATGATACTCCTAAAAATATCTATCTTGCAGCAAAGAATTCTGAAGAGTATGCGGAGCTAAATCCAATAAGGATAAGTGATAAAGCAGCAAATTCGAGAAAGTTCTGTAGTTTTTACAACCAGCTAGTCATAACAGTAATGAGTGCCGATACCTGAAGAACCTCATTGAGGAGTTGATCAGGAAAAACAGGCTGCAGCAGTATGTAAAGAATCTGCAAGCCATGAATCTTTTTGTAACTCCCTAGGGGAAAGGGCCATCAAATGATCAGTCTGATCCAAGCAACGTAGCTTTTGCTCAAACCATTCCAAGGCTGATTATCAATTGATAACCGTCGATGGTGCTCCAATTTCAATGGCTCAGAATAAGCGATCAACATCGCCACCTCTTTACTTCATGCTCTATTTTCATGCTTTACTTTCTGTTATATTCAAAACATCTTGGAAAGAGTCTGTAATAATCTGCAAGTGATGCACTGAACATTAGCTCTACAACCAAGAGCATATCTGTCTGAATGAATTTCTAGCTTGCAAAATTTTATGTCAAAACAAAACTTTCTTAAAAGTTGATTTCATATTGTAGGCCATCTGTCGAGCGCTTGTTCTTGTGAAATATGACGAAACATTGTGACCCCAACAATGCTAGTTAAAGTGCCAAATGCTACAAATATCAACATGGACAAATGTGAAAATAGAAAAGCACCGCCTTGAAAAGTGAAGGGGAAGAGTCACAAAGATTCAAACAATGAGCAAGCGCCACAACAAACAGACGTAGGAGCTATAACCTTTGTCGAGGGGCACTTCCCCAAGTGGGAGGTCCAAAGCTTCAATTCCTAACCTGAAATAGCCTACCAAGTCGATCGTTCGACAAATGAGCTAATAGATGCCCCCTTGGGTAATACAACAACCACTCCAATTCATTTGCGTAGCATCTGAAAATCTCAGATGTGAAGAATGTAAACCACTTGCGTAATATCTGGAATCTCACATGTGAAGAGTGCCAATTCATTTGCGTAGCATCTAAAATTTCAGATGTGAGAAGTGTCAAATCATTTACGTGGCATCTGAAATCTTAGATGTGAAGAATGAAAATCATTTGTGTAGCATCTAGAATCTCAGATGTGAAGAGTGTCAAACCATTTGCATAGCATCTGAAATCTCAGATGTGAAGAATGAAAACCATTTGCATAACATCCGGAATCTCATATGTGAAGAGTGTCAAACCATTTGCGTAGCATCTGAAATCTCAGATGTGAAGAATGAAAACCATTTGCATAGCATCTGAAATCTCAGATGTGAAGAGTGTCAAACCATTTGCGTAGCATCAGAAATCTCAGATGTGAAGAATGAAAATCGTTTGCGTAGCATCTGGAATCTCAGATGTGAAGAGTGTCAAACCATTTGCGTAGCATCTGAAATCTCAGATGTGAAGAATGAAAACCATTTGCGTAGCATCTGGAGTCTCAAATGTGAAGAGTGTCAAACCATTTGCATAGCATCTGAAATCTCAGATGTGAAGAATGAAAACCATTTGCGCAGCATCTGGAATCTCAGATGTGAAGAGTGTCAAAACATTTGTGTAGCATATGGAAATCTCAGATGCGAAGAATGAAAACCAGTTGCGTAACATATGAAATTTCAAATGTGAAGAATGTCGAAGACCCAAATGATCGTCAGTATCAGGAAGCGTACCTGACCCGATAACGACAAATATTGGGGTTGTAACTAGAGTCCTCCCTGGGGGCACTCCTTCTGAACCTATCGACGCTTAGATTAATCGATATAATTGAGTGACAAAATTCTCCAATATCTGAATTAACCAAGCCGGATTGTGGACGGAGTTCGAATTTTACCAATTAACTTGCGTAGTGCTTGAAAATCTCAGATACGACAAGTGTTAGATTTTAGCCCAAGCAAGGGCAACAAATCCAAAGTACTTTCCTAGAGGAAAACTGATAAAGATCTCCTAAACCAGGGGTAAAATATCCAAGCCTTCTCCAAAAGGAAGGAGGGAATAAATCATGAATATGCATTTCCAGAAACATGAAATGTTGTCCACCACCATACATGTCATTAAGACAGCAACGTTTAAAATCCACAATTGAGTTATCTCGACTAGATGATTTTAAGCATTGATGCCAACTCAAATTGAATATCGTATTTGTGCAGATAATATTCAATGAGTTTTAAACCGTTAAGTAAAACAATCTTGTACAAACACTTTATTCAATTCAAAATGAAATTCGCTATAACTCATTTTCTAAAACTAATCCGTTATCGATAAGGACAGTCGATGGTGAGTACAAGTCCAAAATTGTGCAATCGCTTGTTGTAATTATAGAACAGGTAATATGAAGCATATGAATTCAAAGCATGGTTCGTCATAGCAAGACAAAGACTATAACGGGATCTCAATGTAAAGTATACCAATAACAATGGTCGGACCGAAGCCCGCATTTCTCGCAAGCAAAAAACACACACTACTACAAAACAGGTTTGTTGCATCGATTTATTTGCACTGGTTGTGTCAACAACCGGTGTAAATACATTTTTTTGCACCGGTTTTATGATAACAACCGGTACAACCGGTACAGAAAAAGCAATAGGTAAGAGAAAAATAAATTGCACCGGTTTTAATTGAAAGCCGGTGCAAATACGGGAAAGAAAATAGCTTTATTTGCACTGGTTATATGTGAAACCAGTGCAAATAATATGTTTGCATCGGCTCCGCACTTGGTTTTCACCAACCAGTGCAAATTGAAATAATTTTAGCCACTCCATCCTAAAATAAATGCATCTCCCGGTTTACGTTCCTTTTAATGTGCTGCCTGCTCCAAGCTGCTTCCTTCTCCATAAACTTTCGAAACTCAAGAAAAAAATACGAAAAAAACCCCAAAATTCATTCAATCATCTCGCGTCTGAGACTATTATTTAGGGATTTCAGTTTCGTCCATCGTTCTCAATTAAAAGGTATAAAACCCTTGTTTTAAATCGATTTTGATTTGAATCGACCTTAGCAGAAGACGAAGCGGAACTTCCAATTGCATCCGATAGTAATATCAATGTTAGAAATTCCTCAGGTTTGTTTGTTGGTTTTTTTCCTTTTCAAATGTATCATCTGTTATGTATTGGTGTATATTGTCATTTCCTCGAATCATGAGGCATAATTTTGTCAGGTGCTTGTTTGCTAATATCGTGCACTTTTAGACGTGCACTTTTAGATATATTCATGAATGCAGTGTTAATAGAGCTGGATTATTGAACAGGGTTCGTGTTTTTTTAGCAGAGTTAGGTGATTCTAGAGTAGGATTAGATAAATTTGAAGCGGGCTTTTGGCACTGATGGAGATTTGGGATCATTTTCTTGATTCAGTATGTCAGGCGATTCTGGTTGCTGGATGTAGATCTGATGAGAGCACCAATTAATCAAAGGGAGTTTACTCATAGAATCATCATACAAGCAGTAAAAAATATGGAAGAAGAATAGACTTTTGCATAAAGATCATTGCTATAAGAGTAATTTTATGAAGCACACACTGTGACCCATTGTGTTAAGCACACGCTGTGACCCATTGTGCATGTTATTAAGCCTGGTGCGCATGCCTGTGCATGTCGTGACTGTTTAATTATTGCTAAAACCCATTAAAGCGTTGATGAATTTTCCTTTTCTGCTAAACTGATATTTGCTATCTTTTGTTCTATCAACAGCTCAGTAACTTTTATGAGTGCTCTCGATGATCCAACAGAGATATTGAAGCTTGTTGAAGAGAAGATAGCAAGGGCCACAATGATTCCAAGAGACCATGGAGAGGTATTTCAAAATATATTCTTGTTTTTTGTTTTTACCCGTACTTTATAGGTATTCTTGATAACTGCAACGAAGATTGATAAACTTAATTGGATTGTCATACAAATGGAAGAAATTTTATAATGTAACTGATATCAGGGAATGCGTTAACATGCCTTATTCACTGTAGTCATTTATCATAAAATATGGCTATTTTTGGGTTTTTCACAACACGCTTTATCTTTCAGTTAATCATGGCATGTTAACATGTGCCTTACAATATAACCATGTACAAAAAGAGGGGACATTGTATCTTGATGATTTCTTATTTTGTTCAATTTCAAATTCCAATTCAAGGTCCAAGGAGATAGTCTCTCTTAGAAGGGCAGCAAGTGATCCAATCGAGCCTCTTAAATCTGGGACAAATGTGCCAGCTTGTTTTGTGGACGACACTTGTTTATATGGGCCGAACTATTCTAGGAAGAAAAATAACATAAATTGTTCGTAGAGCATTATGGTTGCTGCATTGCTAGAAAATGTTAATGGAAGTCCATGCCATGAACTATGTAACCCTGAAAGTAATCCTAGCAGCTTCCAGCCTTTTTGTGTTTCACAAAGGACGTCAAGAAGGTCAGTATCATTATCTGAAAAATGAAGAGGCTAAAATTGTTACATGTTCAGCGAAGGAAAGGCTCTTCAGGCCTGGAAGCAGGGCCACAAACAGGTTCTCATAATGGCAGCTCTAGCTGGCAGACGTTGAATTTTGGAGAACTCAGCATTGGTGGGACATAGTAATCACCAGTTCCGGTACTCAAGCTTCTCATGTTGTGTAGGTGATCTAATTATGATCTTGATGTGGCGTGAGAGCTGAGCTAAGAATAGAGTAAGTTCTCAGCCTGAATGTATATCATATACTTTCAACAATAATTGAGTCTGTTTAAGAAAAAATGATTTTGAAGAAAAAATTGTAATTTATATGCCAAGTTGTTTTTGTTTCATAAGCATGGTGGTTTGTGAGTATTATTAGAAGGTCTAAGTTTATACATTTGTGTTAATATTCTTAGAAGGTCCAAGTTTATCCCAAAGTTATTCTCCTGTTTGTACATATGGCAGTATTTTACAAAAAAATTAGGCTAATAACGTGTCATTTATGATTGGTACTATGCAAGCTTATGAAATTTTACCTCATTTTTAACTGTCTATTTTTATCCCTATCCAAGTTCATATTATTGAACTAATTCATATTCATTAAGAAATTATGTTAGCAATGATCTACTGAATTATGTCTCAATTACATGCTTTAATTGAATTTTATTCATCAAGGCATTAGTTTGCATCAAGGGCTTACTTTTGCTGGTCCAACTTGCAACTTGATATCATGGTTCTTTACGACATTGCTGATTTGGTTACCAGTGAACTACTGTAATTATTAGTACACTCGCTGATTATTTAATGAAAACTTTCAATTCTTTAGGATTACAATTAATGAAATGTATGTCCAGGTGAACGTTATTCTTTCTACACCGGTAAAAGTTCATTCGTAATCGATTCTAAAATATCTGGAACTTGATTTTACCATAGCTTTTAGGTTGGAATGACTCTTTGTCACTTAATGATAAACACTATTATTGGATGAGGTCAACTATCATAGAGAATTAATGCATGTTGCTGCTGCTTTTGCAATCGATCTGAAGCTACGTTCATCTTTTGTCGTTGCTTCATTTGTTTTTTAACCATGATAGTTTATTTTCTTATAGGCTACAAAAAACTACATTCAGAATTGTATAGTTTCAGACAGGCCTAAAGAAAAGTTTTGATAAATTTGTTTTTCTAAGAAAGGAGATGAGAATTCTTTTGTTATTGTACTGATTGAAAGATTAGATACAAATGGATACAATGTATTGTATATATATAGGCGTTATAGCCTTGTACATACAGGCTTTCAGCAAATAAGAAAAAAGAAAATGTAAAAAGCTTTTGGAGGCCCAGCCCATTATTGAAGAGATGATATACACGCTGTATTGCTCTGTTGAAGTTAGTAGCCGACTTATTTCATTACTCCCCCTCAAAACTTAGGGTTTCTGAAACCCTAATTTTGCCATGTTTGGCTGACGATTAGCAGAATTGAGGCGAAAAATACACCGATCTGAATCGCGCCACCACTCTCCTTGCTAATTTATGCTTCCTTTTTATCAGCTCTCTTCTCTTTGCTGTTTCCTGATGCTTTTCTTGCTCTTGTCAGCGATGTTTCTAAGGCGTCAGCTTCGGCTTTGATAATCTGGGCTTTGTGAGACTTTTCCTTGACTGTTGAGGTACTGTGTTTGATTTTATCTCCACTGATGTCTTCTGGATAACTTGTTTGCTTCATGACATTGAGTTCTTCTCTAAATCTGGTAAAATTCTTCAATGATATAGCTTTAGTCAATATATCTGCTCTCTGGTAAAAACCTGGTATATGATTGACTTGTATTTCTCCCTTTTGAACTGCTTCTCGAACAAAATGAATATCTATTTCGATATGCTTTGTTCTTGCATGTTGTATTGGATTTTCAGACATGTACACAGCACTCCTATTGTCACACCATAAGATTGGCTTAATTGTGGGCTGTAGCTTGAGTTCAAACAATAGAGATTGTAGCCATTTAATTTCAGCTGTCGCATTGGCTATACTCCTGAACTCAGCTTCAGTGCTAGATCTAGATATTGTAGGTTGTTTCTTTGAGCACCAAGATATTAGACTTTGACCAAAGTAGATGCAATAACCACTGGTTGATCTTCGATCATCTGGATCTGAAGCCCAGTCAGCATCTGCATATCCTGTTATATGCAAATGTTGGCTGGCTTTCAATTTTAAGCCAAAATTGATTGTCCCTTTTAAGTAGCGCAAAATTCTTTTAATTGCCTTCCAGTGTAAGTCCATGGGTTTCTGCATAAATTGAGATAGTTTATTTACACTATATGAAATACCAGGACGTGTTATTGTTGCATACTGAAGTGCACCAATAATACTCCTGTATTCTGTTATATTTGCAACTGCTTCACCTCTATATTTTGAATAATTCTGACTGCTTACCATTGGAGTAGGCTGGGGATTGGCATTCAACATTTTTTGTCTTGACAAGTAGCTCAGTTATATACTTTTTTTGACATAGGATTATTTCAGATTCTGTTCTAGATACTTCTATGCCAAGAAAGTAATTTAATTCTCCTAAATTTTTGATAGAAAACCGTTCATTCAAAAACTGAGTTAACTTGTCAATGTCATCAATATTACTGCCAGTTATAATGAGGTCATCTACATATATTAGTATGTAGACTGTTGAAAAGCTATTTATTTTGATGAATAATGAACTATCTGATTTGGTAGATTGATATCCTAACTTGGTTAGTATATTTTTCAATCTGTCAAACCAAACTCTAGGGGCCTGTTTTAGCCCATAAATAGCTTTATTCAATTTACATACTAAATTTTGATTTAGATTGTAACCTTGAGGCTGTCTCATATATATTTCTTCCTCTAGAACACCATTCAGAAAAGCATTATTAACATCTAAATGTCTGATATGCCACTTCTTACATAGGGCAATAGTAAGTATAAGTCTGATTGTTGTAGGTTTTACTACAGGTGAGAAGGTTTGATTAAAATCAAACCCGTATTCCTGAGTAAAACCCTTTGCAACCAGCCTGGCCTTGTACTTATTTATTGATCCATCTGGATTTCTCTTGAGCTTGTATGTCCATCTGCACCCCACAATATTTTTATTAGCAGGTGGACATACAACTTCCCAGGTTTTATTTTTGATGAGTGCATCATATTCCTCATTCATAGCTTTATTCCAATTCTTGTCTTTGATAGCCTGTTCAAAGGAATTAGGTTCACAGTTACTCGATAAAGCTATATATGCTTTTGGTTTAAAAATACCACTTTTTGCCCTAGTAATCATAGGGTGGCCTGTCTGGATTGGTGATTCTGATGATGGTGAGCTGCTGTCATTATCTGAACTTGATGAGTATTCTGATCTTGTACTTTGTGAACCTGCATCTCTTTCTAATTCTTGATTATCTGAATTTTCAGGATTGTGCATGGCAAGGCTGAGTTGCTGTGAATCATCATGCTCTTTAGAGTAAGATTGTGATGCTTGACTTGATTCAGTAGCCTCACTTTCATCATTATTGTCCCATTTTTCAGAATAAACTGGGATCTCAGGTATAGATTTTTTTTTGATTTCTTACTTTACTAGTAGTTGTAATATTTCTGCTATTAAAAGGAAACACCATCTCATCAAATACAACATGTCTGCTTATGTAGATTTTACCTGTTTCATCCAGACATTTGTATCCCTTTTGTCTGGTAGTATACCCCAGAAAAGTACAGGGTTTTGATCTAAAATCTAATTTGTTTGAATTATATGGTCTCAAATAGGGAAAACACAAACATCCAAAAGGTTTTAGACTGTTGTAATCTGGTTTGACATTATATAATTTTTCTAGTGGAGCTATGCCTTTCAGTACCTTTGTTGGTTGTCTATTAATAAGATACACAGAGGTACTGAAGGCCTCTGGCCAAAATTTTAAGGGTAATTTTGCTTGTGCTAATAATGTCAAACCTGATTCAACAATATGTCTGTGTTTTCGTTCAACTAATCCATTTTGCTCAGATGTATATGGGCAAGTGATTCTATGAACAAATCCTTTCTTAGCAAAGTATTGGTTTAAGCTTTTGAATTCACTTCCACCATCAGATTGGATAGTTTTAACTTGAGCATTAAGTTGTCTTTCAACCATAGAGATAAAATTCATCACAGCATTAATAGTTTCAGACTTGGCTTTTAAAAAATAAATCCATGTGTGTCTTGAATAAGCATCTACAAAGGCAATATAGTACTTGAAACCAAAGTCTGAGCTTATAGGAGAAGGACCCCATAAGTCAGTTGCTATTAACTCCAATGGTTCAGTATAGACAGTTTCAGAGTCAATGAAGGGTAATTTATGACTTTTACCAACTTGACAATATTCACAGATGTATGGTAATGAGACATTATTATATTGAATATGATTCTTATCTAAAATTTTCATTACAATCTTAGCACTTGGATGTCCAAGTTTGTAGTGCCAGAGATCAAAAACTTTTTTGCTGCTATCAGCATTATCAAGAATATTCAGATTACAGTGTTTTTCTCTTTTTGTCTCACTGTTATGCTTGATAGTGTCAAACTTGTATAGACCTCCTGTCATGTTACCCTGTAAAATGGGTTCTCTAGTTAGAATGTCCCTAACTAAGCAGTATGTAGGGTAAAATTCAAAGTAGACATTGTTGTCATGAGCAAATTGAGAAACACTTATTAAATTTTTCTTGATCTTTGGCACTCTTAAAAGGTTATGTAAGTATAACTGCCTCTTACCACTTAAACTAGCATTACCAATGTGAGTAATAGTAATACTTTTGCCATTGCCTAATAAAATAGAATGATTACCTCTGTAGTCTCTGTTTCCAAGATTCAAATTGTCAAGATTGTTGGTAATGTGATGTGTAGCTCCTGAATCTGGGTACCAACCATCATCTTGCACAGTTTCCAGCTTTGCTATGTCATTTTGATTTCCTCCTTTACTTGAATTATCTTGACTGCTATTTTCAGACTGAGATAATACCATATTCACACTAGGATTACTAGTATTTCTCTGATTTTGATTAGATGTGTAACTGGTATTAAATCTAAAGTAGCAGTTCAGGGCTGTGTGTCCCACTCTTTCACAAATTTGACACTTTGGTCTGTTGGTATTAGTCCATCTACCTCTGCCACGACCTCTTCTAGCACCACCACCTCTTTGGTAAGCCTGATCATTTCTGTTATTATTAAAGTTTTGATTCTTGCCTTTAAAACCAGTAGTCAAGTTCACGCTATACTCTGGTTCTTGAGGTTTCTTGGTGTTTATTCTTGCCTCATGAGAAAGTAAAATAGAATGAACCACATCTATGGATAGCACTATCTTTTGAGATATTATGACTGCGATTACAGCTTCATAATCACTGTTAAGTCCATTAACCAGGTATAATACATGATCATTGTCAGGCACTCTGTTTCCAGTGGCATTTAATAGATCACATAGCCTTTTAACTTTAGCAATATACTCCCTCATAGATAAATTCTCCATTTTAACACTTTGCAGTTGATTCTTGTAATGAAGAACTTTGGCTGAACATTGATTATTAAATTCTTTCTCAACTGTAGTCCAAATGTCAAAGGCAGAAGTACATCCTATGACTTGTGGTAAAAACTTGCACTTATAGATGACAGCAACCAAGAACTGATAAGTCTGTCTTGCCTGTGGTACTGAACATACTTTTCATTAGCAATTGTTCTGTTGCTTGCATTTGTAATGTACTTGGCTGGTATATCAACAGTGCCAAGTATATATCCTTCAAGGCCATATCCTTGAATGGCTGTCTCGACTTGCAATTTCCAGAGAAGGTAATTATCCTCTTCGAGATGTATAGTGATTAGTTGACTTTTAAGACTAATCACAGTTTTTGTTGTTGGATCTACAGGCCCAGTTCCAGTAGAAACATTATGGCTATTGTCAGATGTCGAAGATGGTGTTGTCTCAACCATTATAATAGACAGATGATGACAGTATTATCAAGAAATCGGTACAAAGAATGCCGTTACAAATCAAGAACTGAGGAATTCTCTAACAGGTAAGCAGCAGCCAGAGAGATCTAGTGATGAATGTTAGTTAGATCAGAAAGTATCTGAAGGTTTCTCTAGGCGAGGCTCTTATTTGTTTTGATGATTTTCTTGATTCTTGGTTATTCCCTGGCGATCTTTGTTATTGAACATAGAAGATATATTGTATTTGATCAGATGCAGCCTTGAAAACTTTAAGTTTCAGGCGAGGTACTGCACAAATATGGTGTATCTTCTCTCAAATGATGAGGAATCTCCTCTGATGAGTCATATCCATATGATGATAATAAACTCTGATGGATATGAAGATCAACAAACTCAGTTTCAGGATCTTGATAAGCCGTGAGGCTGTTTTCTGAATGCTCTGATACCAAGAAAAGTTTTGATAAATTTGTTTTTCTAAGAAAGGAGATGAGAATTCTTTTGTTATTGTACTGATTGAAAGATTAGATACAAATGGATACAATGTATTGTATATATATAGGCGTTATATCCTTGTACATACAGGCTTTCAGCAAATAAGAAAAAAGAAAATGTAAAAAGCTTTTGGAGGCCCAGCCCATTATCAACAGCCCATTATTGAAGAGATGATATACACGCTGTATTGCTCTGTTGAAGTTAGTAGCCGACTTATTTCATTACCTAAATTTCAAGATTCTATTCATTCTTCTTATTACTTTTTTTAAACTACCGCAAGGTAAAGTATGATTTGTACTTTAATTCCAAGATCCTATTGATTCTAATTATTACCTTCTAAACCGCTATAAGACAATTTATACAACTGCATTCACTGTACTTAACATGCGAACGTCAACTTTGCATTACTTTTTTTCAAGGTCAGATTATGTTGCATTTTGAAGTCTCTTTTTATGCATGTTAAAATAAGTTCAATTTTTTACTAAACGTTTTTCAGCATGCTATATCACCTACTTTTAGTGCATGCTCCCTAAGATAAAATTGGCCACTTCCTTTATTGCCTGAGAACGTGAAGTTACCTCTTGCTTCACATGTTGTTTTATAATGTTTCTTTTATATCATCACGTTTACAAATTTACAAATATGACATGTGTCTTAATTTTTCAATATTTATTACTTTCTCATGTAATTATATAAATGTAATTTATTTGTGTCATTTTATAAAAATTTGATGCTAACAAATTGCTTTCATTATGCACATCTGGTGACTGTATTTCTAAAATTTATCCTTGGTAACACAAATATTCAAAAATAAAACTTCTGTTGCAACTCGGTAGCTGTCATTGGATTCTTTATTTCAACAATTTTATGGTTCATCTTTGTACTCTATTGCTTCTTTTTACTTGCTAAGATAAATTACTTATGAACTGAGCATAAACGACACTGCGGTCCGCTTAATAAGATTGTAATCCGCATAGGTGCGGTAAAGGAATTTTTATTCCGTTGCTATAATATGATTTGTCTATGTCATAATTAACACCGAACAAAATTTGTATTGCTCAACCTGTTGTCCCTATCCTCTCTCCAAAATTTACGTTCAACCTCATTTTACAACTCCCCGACTCCGCCACTATCTACCTTGATGAAAGTACTCTTCTCCATCACCATTTCAGTTTGCCTATGTAAATCGAGAATCCGCAGCTATTGGATGTCACAATTGAAGGTACCAAACTTCGATTTCTTTTTCTATCGCATTATAAAACACTGATTTCTTTTTCCTTTGTACATCACTATATGCCATACTGAATTGGGTGTTTCCTCTCTATAATTGCGTAATTTCTGGTTATAAAACTGTTTTACTCTATTTTCAAATATCATTTGTGTTGTAAAATTATTGTATTTAATGATGCTGTCGCAAAACACGCCAAATTTTGGTTCCCTGTTATTATAATTGCAGCTTTTATTAGATCGTTGAATCTGCTCTGGAGTCCTACAAGTTTCCATTCTCCCAGCCTAATATTGGAAGAAGATCTCAACTTTAAATATACAATTACAAGGTATGAATTTCATGTTTATACGTCTTGGACATATTAATACTAGCTTAGCACATTAAAAATGGTATGGCTAAGAAATTATTCTTAACATATGTTTTTCATTTTCAATCAAGGTAATTGTTGTTGGAAGTAAACAACCAAATTTGTCACTATTATGTTTGCAGTATTCTTTTTTTTATAACATTTGAAACACACACAGTGCTAATTGAATGCTAATCATGCTATAAACTGAAATGTCATGCACTTATTTTTTGTTAACTTTGTTTATTAGGCAACAATTTTGTGGTTGCATGCCTTGGGGAATGAATGAAATTATTTAGGACTATCATAACTAATATTTACTGCTAATTTCCATGAATTAAAAGTCTGTACCTGGTTCCTAATTGTTCCACCATTCTACTACTTAGTTTTTTAACTCATTTCATTTTTTACTTTGATTTTTTTCTAGATATAGACAAGAGAGAATGATTTGTTATATATATATATATATATATATATATATATATATATATATATATATATATATATATATATATATATATATATATATATATATATATATATATATATGATACGAGTGTTTGAGTAATATTTTTCTACTGATCTTTTTTGTACTTTATTGTTGAATATTTTGTTTTGTATAATTATAAATAACAGCACTTCCTTGATCATGCCCATCACTGCCCATTTTCTCCACTAAGAAACTCTGCTTCACAAGTATAATCAGCAAATACCCAAATCTAGCCACAACCAACACCTTCTTCTTTGATGTACTTTAGGACTTACATCGGCTTAATTACAACTTCAGTATCCATTCAAATCAGTCTAAAATACCGTATGTCAGTTAAAGAGATGACTTCTTCCCTACGCTACAGTTTAGATTAAGTCAAAAAGATACCAGTAGAAATTGCTGATCTGGAAACCCTCTTAGAATACAAATCCATCAGCAAGCAAGACCAAATTGAATAAAACAAAAGGAAATCGGTTGAAGCAAGCAAGATAGAAATGAAAAGGAACCTGCATATTGTTATATATATTAAATGTTTTACAACAAACAGGACATGAAAACTGGGTTGGATCAATAAGAAATTGAGAGAGGATGGGATCCAGTATTAGCCTTTGTTTAATCTTCCAATCGTAGTAGCAGGTACAACTTCATCTTTCTCTATAATTTCATCAGTATTGTTTTCTTCTTGATAATTACTAAAATTTGAAGAAGTAGCACATATGGTTACAGCAAACTTGAAGATGGAAAGGTTACAGTAAACTCGGGAGTGCTTGCACGGTTAGAAAGATTTGTAGAAGGCTGGTTGAGTGGGACTGGCTAGGTGTGAAAGAGGTAAAAGTGAATTAAGGAGGTTTCCAGGCTGGTGGGGGTACAATGTAGCTACACGGTTGGTTGATGAGGCTGAAAACGAGAGAAATCATTGAAGTGGACAGATCTTGCCGAATGGACAGATCTTGCCATTTTTATGATCACAGGGTTATTTATCTGTTTGCTGAATGGAATTGCTTCATTCAACAAGGTGACAACATTTTCACCAATTTTTATGGATATAAGCGTATGTCATTTCCTAGAGTCTGGACCCTTGTTTTTCGATCATATAGGTTTGGCTTGAGTTGCTTTGCATCTAGTTTCCTTGTTCAGGTTTGGAATCTCTGACACTTTTTTTAGCTCTATGCTATTTTTATTGAAGGTCAGCCCTACACAAAAAGGAAGTTGTCATTCAATTAGAGGGAAATTATGCTGAGTTTCGAAATGTTTAATTCTTACACATGTTATTTGAAGCTATCTGAAATTTATAATATGATGATGTTTCATCGTTTGCTGCTGAAGTTAGATGTTCCCAGAGCTGGTTTTCAGTCGACTGAAAGTTTAAAAAACATTGGGTTTTTTTTGCAATTTTCAAAAAACATTAATTTTTTTTCCCAGAGTCAATTCCACTATAACAAATGTTTGTTGCTTTGATCCCAAAGTTTATTATCTGAGCTGGTTGAAGCCCACCGATCTCGTAGGAATTCTTGGTGCTCATGGAGGTTCTCTAGCTGGTTTTAATTGAATCATCGCTCATATGTTATTCGGCGTAGTGGTTGCATAAATATCAGCTTGAACATCTTGATATATGGTATGTTTATTCATTACACTTAATTTGTGTATTTTATATTTAATTTATTTACGTAACCAACGCCGTCGATTTGTTGCTCCAGGCTTGAAATGCAAAGCATCAAAGATTCAGGTGTTGATTGTTTGCTCCAATGGGTAAAACTGATAACATGTAAAACATTAGAATATACTGATCGAAGTTGCTTTCACTACACCCAATACAGGTGTTGACTGTTTGCTCTGTCTTTTCATATATGTTATAATCATCATATATACTATAATCATCTTTATTTGTTTACAATTATTATCCAGTAGGGAACTATTATGGCTTTAGCTGCTTTCAGTACACCCAATACAGTGAAAATGATCGAAGTTGCTGCTTTGTCGCAGTTGGCTGTAAATACATGTAAAGCAAGCAGACTACATGATACACCCGTACATGCTGCTGCTGTCAGAATACAAAATAAGTACCGAGGATGGAAGGGGAGAAAAGATTACTTGATCGCTCGACAAAGAATCGTTAAGATTCTGATGAATATTATATTTTCTTCCTTGGTTTTGTTGAATCATAGTATCTTGCTTTCAGTGATGCGTAAAGAATTAAGTTTTTCTTTTTTTTGCATGAATGAAGGCTCATGTACGAGGCCACCAAGTGAGAAAACGCTAGAAGAAAATATGCTGGACAGTGGGGATTCTTGAAAAGGGTATATTGCGGTGGAGGAGAAAATGAAGCGGCTTACGGGGGATTAGATCTAAGTCGTAGACTGAGGGCACTAGTAGTATGCAGATTGAGTCCGGTAAAGATGAAGAAGACGAGGATGATGATTTGCTGAAAGAGGGTAGAAAGAAAATGGGTTTACTCGACGAGTGTTCAGCTTCACCAATTAGTTATGAGAATACCTTTTTTTTGTCAATTTTGTATAATATTTATTTGATTGTTGTTTGTATTTTATTGCTTGTTTGATAAGATTTGTAGTAATAAGCATTTATGTAAATTTAAATTTAATTTGGTACCTTTTTACGTTTTAAAACAACCTGAAAAGGTATATTTTTTCTTCAGGTGGAATTTGCACTGGTTTTTGGTAAAAACCAATGCAAAAAACTCATATTTTGCACTGGATGTTACTAACCACCAATGCAAAAAAATCATCTTTTGCACTGGCTGTTACTGACAACCAGTGCAAAAGAAAAAACTTATTGCATCGTCTGCATTTACACCGGTTGTAGAACCAGAGCAATAGGGGATAAACAACCAGTGCAACAGACCTATTTTGTAGTAGTGACAGGCTTCGAGGGGTAATTGTTAACCCTGTTAAAAACACCGGGTTAGTCTCAATCATATGGTTCGGTCCGTTCAGATAGCAACGGGGCGGCCTAGTCATGAAGGAGCGGGTCGGTCCACTAGCAAAGCAACGGGTCGGTCTGGTTATGAAGCATTGGGTCGGTATAGTTGAAAGCATTAGATCGGTCTAATCTGGAAGCATCGTGTAACAACCCGAATTTTAATAACATGTAAAACAAGAAAATCAGGGCAGAATTAAATTATAAGTTAAGAATCAATGGGAACGGGTTACGCCATTGCGTTCGTCTCGAAATTCTGCTTGAAAACGAGTCCGAAATTTCGTAAATCGGAGTCCGTATGACCAAGTTACGGCCCATAGAAGATTTCAGAAAATTCAAAATTCAGCCCGAAATTCGAATTCAGCCAGAAAGAGATTGGGCGGGAAATTTTCCGACCCTACCCCAGGTCGACAGGGGGGTCGACTGGGGAATCGACCTGCCCCCCCCCCCCCCCCCTCCCCCAAGATCGACTGGGGTGTCGACCTGGGGGTCGACCTCCCTGGTCGGACCCTGTTGGTCAGGTGCACCAGTTTGCTCCTTTGGTCTGTTTACTTAGCCTGTGACGGGATTTGATGGTTCAGATCTAAACTAGGGTTAATCTTATGGCCTAAACTAGTCTCTACACCTATAAAAACACCCTAATACCTAGCCTAAACCATCACAAATCATCCTAACAACTAAATTCTGCCAAAATGCTCCCTAATCATGGCCTCCATCTTCATCTTGAGAGCTTCTAAGGCAAAAAGGAGCAAGCTTTCTTCTTTCTATCAAAGGAGCTACTTATTCTCAAGGCTATTTGTGTTGCTACATCATTCCTAGAGCTTCTACAACGTCTCTATCTTGTTCTATTTGGTTCTAGTTCTCATAGCCACGCTCTGTAAGCCCCACTCTACTCTTAGATTTAAACTATGAAGTTAATATGATCATGTAGCAACTTGAAATGAGACTTTTGGTGTAATATTTGTCTTGGGGCTATATTTGTATGCATATATCCATTTATGACTCTTTTGATCTATGATTGTGGCACTATCATGAACCTAGTACCATTTACCTTGATTTTTGGGTAGAAAGCTATGAGCTTTATTTGGTGGTTATGCATAATGCAACATAGAACTTGTTGGTTATGCATAATGCAACATAGAACCCCTCATAACCTTGATGTTAACTTGCATATGAGGTTGAACTACATGCTACCTACAAGTTTATCACCCTATGTCAACTATTATCATGTTTCACCTTTGCCTATGATGTTGAACTACATGCTAGTTTATTTGCTAAGTTTGATGTCATGCATGTTTTGAGGCCAATAACCCTATATGCTAGTTGTGATGAACACCTTTGCCTCAAATATCATCATGTTTAACTTATGACCAACTTTACCAACCTTATGCCCCTCTTGGTCATATTTTTATGTTCCTTGATTCACTTGTGTTGATGCGAATTTACGTGCGATGGGGGTACGTTATGGGTAGTTAGGCAAACTTGAAATGACATGAAAAACATGACTTGAAACTTTATTATGCTTGAAAACTTGAATATGGTCATGACATGTAGAAAATCATAAAGTGGCCAACTCGAGGTTGGGTTGAGTTTGTAGCGTAAATCTGTCCGGAACCGCCCGGCAAATCCAGTGGCTACAAACAATAGGACCCAATGTGAGAAGTTGGTCATATCACGCTTGAAACCCGAGGTTAGACTAGGTTGTGGTGTAAAGCTGCCCGGACCCCCCGGCATATCCAGTAACCACAACAAAGTCTAATGTGAGAGGTTATGTGCATTAAATTAATTAATGCCACATGTTAGGGTTAAGTCATGAACCACTTGGAAACACTTAACCAACTTGATACATGATTGGATGGGGTTAAGTCATGAACCACTTGGGTACACTTAACCAACTTGATACATGGTTGGATAGGGTTAACCACACTTAACCCGTTAGAAACCCTAGTTACGTGGTCCTTTTCAGCAGTAACCCTCTTGGATGTATCAACGATACCCTAGGGACTAGGCTAGGGTGGGGCACGATTACTGGGCTGATTGTAAGCGACCAAAATGACGACAAAGTTTGGTGCGCCATTGTAGGTTCAGGCGGACTATGGTCGTGCACGCAGTCCGGAGTTGAAAAAGCAGGTGTGAGCACCAGTAGTTGTACACTGTGCGTGCTTGGAATGGTGTCAGTGGTTGGCACCCTAGGGCTTGATACACCCTAGGGTGGACCTAGCACAGAGTAGCTACATTTGTGATTGGGCCGTATGACACCGACACTCGACGAGTTAGGCTTATAGGGAGCCGATCGACTAGACCGTGTAGTTGGACCCCGCCTTGGGTCATCTCATTATATTGGGCCAAGGGATCATTTCGTGTTTATACTTGACATGTGCTGGATTACTAGTACTATTGGTGCAAAACTAAACCTTGTATATGCGATGCCACACTTGATCTACCTTGTTATCTATTTATCATGCCAGTTAGTTACCATCTTTATGTTTTATCTCAGTTTCTCATGTTTAGTTAACTTTATTAGTTTTAATACTAATAGTAGGTAGGACTTACCAGTCTTTATGACTGACCCTTTTTCTTTCGCCTCTTTTCTTCCGTTCCCCCCCCCCCCAGGTTCTCAGGGAGGGAACACCAGTGCTTAGCTTGGACACGTGGCTTGCTTTTCTTGACAACTCATGTACGGTTTGGACTTGAGCTTGCTATGGCTTCATCACATCTATCTTGGGGGTAGTTTACTTTATGTTATTTTCAGTTTATGTTTTCTAGACTTGTGGTAGTTGGAAAATAATGACTAAGTACTTTGATGAAAGTTGACTATTTGGTTTTGAAATGGTTAAGTATGGTTTTTAAATTTCTACCGCTGCTTTACTTACTTATTCACCTATGTTCTGTCTTGTGATATCTCTGTGCATGTTTACCTACACAACACCCCTCCAAAGCTAGTGCCAGGACTCGTGAGTGTGACCTTGGCGGAGGTGGGGTGTTACATTTGGTATCAGAGCCTGAGGTTTTACTAGACCGGGCAAAAGTTTTAAAAACCTTTTTGAAAAACTATTTTCAAAACCAATTAAGTATTTTTCCAAGAAAAAGTCTAGTTTATTTTAAAGGGCTATTCCCCAAAGCTATTAGCACTATCCTTCGTTTCCTCGTTCTAAATCTATCTTTTCCTTTTTCAGCATGGCCGATCTTAATCTTCCCGAGGGAGTACCCATACCCGGATGGTTCCAAAGGTACTTGGAAGCTAGGGCCAACGATGCGGGCCCAGCAAACACTCCCACTCCTCCTCCCGTACCTGAGGTTCCTCCTCCTCCTCAGCGTCCACAAGCGGATTTCGCGAAGATTTTCAAAGACTTTAAGGCGATGGGTGGCAGGAATTTTGTTGGGATAGAGACTTATGTGAAGGCAAGAAACTGGTTAAAGGAAACTGAAGACCTTTTTGCTATCTTTGATGTTGAAGACCATAGGAAAGTTCTGTTGGCAGTATGGCTATTGAAAGAGGAAGCTGCTTATTGGTGGGAGGTCACCAACGCTACTAGGCCTATAGAGACTTGGGCCGACTTTAGGATGAGGTTTGGGCTTAAGTTTCTATCATCTGTTGAAGAGAATCGACAATTGGAGAGGTTTATATCTTTAAAGCAAGGGGACATGACCATGAGGGAGTATGTGAATAAGTTTAACCAGCTTGCTCGATTCGGTTTAGACATGGTTAACACACCTCAGAAGAAGGCTCTACACTTTGCTCGAGGATTGAATGCGCCATTGCATAGTTTGGACATGTCTCATATACCCATGGGGGCCACTTTTGAGAGCTTAGTGGATATGGCCTTGCTCCAAGGAGATGATAAGAATGGCAAGAAAGAAGTTAAGCTTAATGAGACTCAAACCAAGAAGGCGGACTCCAAGTGGGGAGGCAATCAGAACAATCAGAGCAATCAGAACAACAAGAACAACAATGGTAACAAGGCCAACAACAACAAGGCAAGGGAGACAAGGAAGTGCAACTTCTGTGGGATCACTGGACACATAGCCAAAGATTGTAGGAAGAAGAAGAGGAAGTTGGGAGAATGCTTTCATTGCGGAGAGTCTGGACACTTCAGTAAGGATTGCCCAAAGAAGCAAGGGCAGGGGCAAGGACAGACTCAGCGAGCAGGACCTTCTGGAGGGCAGATGCATGCTCTCAACACTACTCCAGCTCCGGACCGAGGTAGTGTTTCTGTAGGAAGCCTTGTTTACATTTCTGGTTTTCCTGTTCGAACTTTATTTGATTCTGGCGCATCGCATACCTTTATTTCTTCTGACATTGTTGAAAGTTTGCACCTAAGTACTAGTCTAGTTGAGGATCCCGTTAGTGTTTCAAATCCAATTGGGGGTTCCGCCCATCTATCTATGATTTGTATGGATTTGAGGATTTCTATCTTGACCGTAGAATTCACATGTAATGCTTATGTTCTCGGGTTCATGGGATACGGGTTGATTTTGGGCATGGATTGGTTGTCCAGTTATGGTGCCATTCTCGATTGTGAGCATAGGGTAGTGAGGCTTATAACTCGCCTTGGCAATACCCTAGAGATTTCTTGTAACCCTTTGGATCCCGTCTTGTTATGTTATCTTGAATCCCTCGACTCGTCTATTGACAATCTTCAATCTGTGAGGGTGGTCCGAGAATATCCTGATGTTTTTGATGAGGTGAAGGGGTTACCCCCTAAACGCGAGATAGACTTCCGTATTTATCTTGTTGATAATGCCAAGCCAGTTTCATTGCCTGTTAGGCACATGGCCCCGCGAGAAAGAAGAGAGCTTAGCAAGCAAATCAAGGAGTTGCTTGAGAAAAATTTCATTAGGCGAAGCATTTCTGAATGGGGTGCTCCTGTGGTATTCGCTACTAAGGCGGATGGTTCGCTTCGTCTATGTGTTGATTATCGTGAGTTAAACAAGCTGACAAAGAAGAATAGGCATCCGTTACCGAGGATTGATGATCTCTTTGACCAGCTTGTTGGTGCTTCTGTTTTCTCTCAGCTCGATCTAACCATCGGATTCCATCAGCTTAGAGTGGCTGAGGATAGTATTGACAAGACTGCGTTTAGGACTCCAGATGGATTCTTTGAATGGCTAGTCATGCCGTTCGGTTTGACTAATGCACCCGCATACTTCGTTGATTTGATGAGTAGGGTGTTTAGGGAGTTCCTTAACAAGTTTGTGGTTGTCTTCATGGATGATATTCTGATCTTCTCTAAGGATGAGGAAGAGCATGCTACACATCTCAAGGAGGTTATGGATACGCTTAGAGCTCATCAGTTGAAAGCCAAGTTCTCTAAATGCCATTTCTGGAGAAGGGAAGTTCGGTTCCTTGGGCATATAGTTTCTAAGCAGGGCATAGCTGTGGATCCCGCTAAAGTAGTGGCGGTACAAGACTGGAAAGTTCCGAAGAATGCAACTGAAGTAAGAAGCTTTCTCGGTCTGGCAGGATTTTATAGGAAGTTCATTAAGGACTTCGCTAAGATTTCAGCCCCTCTTACTAAGTTAACGAAGAAGAAATTAGTCTTTGCATGGGACTTAGAGTGTGAGATTTCTTTTCAAAGGCTCAAGAAAGCCCTCACCACAGCCCCAGTTCTAGCTTTACCCGATGGAGGGAAATTGTTTACCGTGTACACTGATGCATGTGGCACGGGATTAGGCGTTGTCCTGATGCAGGAGGGGAGAGTGATATGCTTTGGGGGTAGGCAACTCAAAGCTCATGAGAGGAACTACCCCACTCATGATTTGGAGTTGGCGGCGATCGTCTTTGCACTCAAATCTTAGCGCCACTATCTTCTAGGCGAAAGGTTTGAGTTATATACTGATCACAAGTCGCTCAAGTACCTCTTCTCGCAGAAAGATTTGAATCTAAGGCAGCAGAGGTGGATGGAATTCTTGGCATCATATGACTTCGATATAGCTTATACCCCTGGCAAGAGTAATGTTGTGGCGGATGCACTAAGCAGAAGAAGGTTGACTTTGAGTCCCTTGTTTGTTGAGATGAAGAGCCTAGAGTTCTTGGCAACCTTTGATTTTACACCTGCTATTGAGTCGATGACGGGTTCGTTAGCATCCCTTGAGCTTAGACCTACACTTCTTGATCAAGTTGGGACTTCAGAGAGGGAAGACCCGCATATAGTCGAGATCATGGACAAGTTGATTCGTGGTGAGACGTCAAGTCACCTCGCTATATATACTATTGATGACAAGGGATGGCTAAGGCGTGATGGAAGACTATGTGTCCCACGAGTGGGAGACTTAGTAAATAAAGTTCTTGAGGTGGCGCATCACTCGAGGATGACCATACATCCCGGAGGGGATAAGATGTACCAGGACATGAAGCACATTTTCTTTTGGGATGGGATGAAAAAGGAAGTTGCAGAGTTTGTTTCTAGATGCATTGTTTGCCAACAAGTAAAGGCCGAGTCGAAGAAGCCCGGTGGGCTACTGCATCCATTGGAGGTCCCGCTATGGAAGTGGGAAAGTATCTCTATGGATTTTGTGGATGGATTGCCGAGATCAAGGAAGGGGAATACTAGCATATGGGTCATAGTGGATAGACTCACGAAGAGCGCTCATTTCATTCCAGTGAAGAGCAAGAGGACCGCATCAGGGCTAGCATCTGTTTATCTTCGAGAGATAGTGCGATTGCATGGAGTTCCTTCTAGCATAGTGAGCGATCGTGACCCAATCTTCACTAGCCAATTTTGGAATAGTTTGCAAGAAGCGATGGGTACGCGATTGAATCTAAGTACGGCCTATCACCCACAGACGGATGGTCAGACCGAAAGGGTGAATAGGGTACTAGAAGATATGTTGAGGCTATGCATTCTTGACTTTGGTGGCACTTGGGAAGACCACCTTCCTCTCGTAGAGTTTTCTTATAATAACAGCTACCAAGCAAGCATAGGGATGGCACCATTCGAAGCTTTGTAAGGGAGGCCGTGCAAGTCACCAACATGTTGGTGGGAGATGACAGATAAGCTTATACTTGGGCTCGACATGATAAGGGACACATCCGAGAAGGTTGAGTTGATTCGAAGGCGAATGAAAACGGCCCAAGACAGACAGAAATCCTATGCAGACAAACGAAGGACAGACTTAGAGTTTGAAGTTGGAGATATGGTCTTAATGAAGGTTTCTCCTTTGCGAAATGTGGTTCGTTTTGGAGCAGTTAGAAAGCTAGCACTAAGGTTCGTAGGACCCTTCCCTATCATCGAGAAGATTGGGCAAATGGATTATAATGTGGAATTGCCCGAGAAGCTGACTGGAGTGCACAATGTTTTTCATGTCTCGCATCTCCGGAAATGCCTACATGAATCAGCCGAAGTTGTTGAGCCTAGCATTCTTGAAGACGTGGAGGTAGAGAAAGAGGCAACCCTGAGGCGAGCTCCGATTCGTATCTTGGGAACGGAGATCAAGAAGCTGAGGAATCGAGAAGTCAAGTTGGTAAAGGTTCAGTGGAGTGAAGCCGATGAAGATGCAACTTGGGAAACCGAGGAGAAGATGCGTGGGCTTTATCCATTCCTTTTTGAGGGTACATTCTCAATCTCCTTTCCTAGTTAGCATATCTTTCTTTTACTATCCATGTTTATCTTGTTATCTCGTTAATCTTGTCATAAGAACCTTTGGTAGAAACCCTTTGGATGAAACATGTATTTGAAACATGTTATGCTTGATGGTTGCAAATGGTTGCAAGTGTTTACAAGTGGTTACTCGTGGATGCATGATACACGTTAGGCACTAAGATCGGCTTACACACTTTCATATTGCATATGCATGAGTGTTTATGCTTATTCATGGATGAAACTTGTTATGCTATCACGTGGATGTTGCATATGGATGAATGATATGTGCACTCATGTAGAGATTACAAATTATCTTAGGAATTTGCATACATTTGGACTCATTTCACTAACATATTCTGCATTAAGGAGGTTTACTGAATCAGTAACCGCCTGATATTTGCATTAGATAGGTGCATATACACACACTTTTGCATATGTTCATACAGCATTAGAAATCTTTTAAGGACAATGATTGCCTGTGGATGATGTTTGAGTAGATGGATGATAGATGGTAGGATTCGTTCTTCCTAACTTGGAGATTTCGGGGACGAAATCCTTTAAGGTGGGGAGAATGTAACAACCCGAATTTTAATAACATGTAAAACAAGAAAATCAAGGTAGAATTAAATTATAAGTTACACTACAAGAAAAACCGAGATTAGCGACAAATTTTTAGCAGTGGAAAATTCCGTCGCTAATTAGCGGTGGATTTCCGTGGGCTTTGTAAGAGAAAATATTTTGGATTTTATATGTCATCTTATTATAAATTATTACCGTCGAATACTAATTCTATCGCTAAATCAATGGAAATTGCAGCTCTTTACCGTCATATAATATTTGATGCTAAATTCCGTTGCTAATAGAGTCGGATTACCGTCGACATAATTTTGAAGCTATTTTCCTACAGTTTTGCAAGAGATTTGAAACGAACTTTTTTATTTTTTATTTATTAAATGTTTTAAATTTGTGTTATTATTTAGTAATTAATTATTAAATTTAAATTTTAAATAATTAATGTTAATAATACATTAGTAATTAATAATAAATAATAACTATTAGAAGTAAATAAAATTCAATAGTTAATGCTAATTATTTTTATTTTTTTTGAAAATTAATGATGATTAATTATTAATTACTATATAATATAAATAAGAGGTAATAGTAATTAATAAAATACATTGTTGTTTGATGTTTATTAAATTTGTTTGAATAATCAATGATTATTTAATAGTCTTTAATACGATTAAGTAAATTAATATCAAGAAATTATTAATACATATTTGCTTTTAAGAAATTGATTGGTAAGTATTATTTGATAAATAATTAGTAATTAAGAAAAAAAATGGTCAAAGTTTAAAAATAAAAAGTTAAATAAATATTAAAGAATTTCAAAATTCAAAAAATTCAAACATTACTATACAAGTTATTATTTTCATGCATATTAATGTACTATTAAATAATTAATAATTAATATGTGATAGTTAATATAAGTATATAATAGTTATTATAAACTAAAGTCTACTATTAATAATTAGTTGTTGGTAATCTATAATTAATAATAAATATTTAATTAGTGACTAATTACAGCTGAGCATAAGATTTAAGTAGTGCACTTATCTCTAATATATTGTAAGACAACACATTTTTCATCAAATAAAATAAAAGAATTCGTAATATTTGAATTTTGTTGGAGATTTTCTTAAAAGTCAATAATTAAACATTTTAATATCATTTTCTATTGCGTAGTTGTATGCAGGCCTCCCTCCATGTTTTCCTCCAATTTTTCATTTCCCGCTTAAGTCCTTAACCCTTAATTAATTCAGTTCCACCCGTTATCCCTATTCTTCGGCCGCCTCCCTCGTTTCACCCAAAATAGAAATAAATTTCAAAATATTCCTTCGTCCTCGTTTCATACGCACGTTAACTAATTGTCTCCGCCTCTGATTCTTCCCCCAATTTCACTTTCGCGTACTTCTACTTCAAGCTCGAATTTACGCTCCTGAAATTCAACATACGGATCAGAGATTTGGCGTCTTCTTATGTTCCACCGCTGCTTCCAGGTCTCTTTCCTGGACGAGGTACAAGTTTCAGTTGCTGACCTCTTTCGCTCTTTTGCCCATGTTGTTGTGTCATTTAGTGCTTGATTTCATTTTCATCTCTTCTAAGATGAATTGCGCGTACTATTAGTCTGTATTTGTTTTCTTTTCTTGACAAACTATTTTTCTAGCATTCTAAATGATGTATGCAGATTGACGTACAGATCAAAATCCATGGATGCAATATTCTCTCTTGATTGTTTATTGCTTTCAAGAAAGAAGGAAGTTGATTAATAACCACATACAATTCTTCCGCTAAGTGATTTCCTTGATTGTGCGCTTCTTCCATAGGTATCGTAATTTATTTCTCGTCTCTTAAATTGTATTAATTATGCTTTGTTGTTCGATGATTGGCCTCTCTGGAAGCTACAATTTTCTTTTCTTTATTTCGTGTGCATGATATCTCTGGATTGTGTTTTGGATCTGAAAGAATTGAACATTAGGATTTCATTTTGCTAGAAAGTAATTAAAATGAAATCAATTTATCTGGAAGATTTCTGTTTTGTTATATGATACAGCATACGAATTGCATCGTACGTTGATTGTTACCATTAGAGTTGGAGATGTTGATTTGTTGCTGTATTCGGTCTCGACTGTTTGATTGTGTTCGATCCTAGTTTGTTGGAGTTTGGACTTGAAATTTGATATTTTTATATGTTGCAATATTCGTGTCTTGTCTGGAAATAATCTCAATATTTTCCACTTGCAACAAAACTTGTATCTACATTGCTAGCTACTAGCTTTCAGCAGTCTCCGCCCTTTCCAGTATCCTGCTACTTTGATTTGTTACAGTAAGGATTGACATGATTTACACTAATATTTCATTTTCATTTTTAATCTAAAATAATTCGTTTATAGAAATTTAAATTGGTGCATTGTGGGTACGGGCAAGTATGTTAGGTAACTTTCATCCGTTAAAAGAGAGGTTGAAACCATATCTCCCATAATTTGCAAAGTGATGTAAAAATCAAGGGGAGTTGAATTTCAATAACATTCGGTTAATAACCAGATTTCAATGATGCTAATATAGAGGGTTTATAATTCCATATACGAGTAAACAAATTATATCAAATGTAGCATTTGGTTTAATGAAACACGATTGTTGACTACCTTGATATGTTGTCACCCCTGATCCTGCTGCTTATATAGCACAGTATGCTTGAAAATATTAGGCCCTCTCCTTCCTTTTTATATACCGTCATTAGTTGTGTAAAATGGGTAGAAGTTCCATTTGAACTGGGTATTGTGAGTAATTGTGTTGGGGAATTGCAGAAATAACTCAAATTATCGCAAATTTTCAGACTAAATCTGGGCATCGTATTTCGACTGCTCTTTTGATTTTACTTGGGTTTTTGGGTTAGTCCATTCTTTAATCTCTTAACATTAGAATTGAAATTTATTATTGTCCACATCGGTTTTTTCTTTTATGCAGTGATGTTTTCTACTTGATAGATTGTATTTTTGAACCAGTTACAGTAAGAAAACAATATTAAATCTATTATCACATGACTAAGTTTGCACACAAAAGTTTGCAGTCTGACATGCTAAAATATTTTTCCTTGGTTTGGCGTATGCAGTTAGGAACACAATTGTATACACCTTTGGTAAGCTAACATTAAGTTTTCTTTTACATATATTGGATTAACTTCTTTACAGAAGAATTGGTCTTCAATTATTGGGAAAAGTCTGAAGTAACATATCATAGATAAATGGACATTTATTTCTATGGATGAAAACTTATAATCATTTAGTAAATATTTAAGCATCATTAAGTGGTGGGAACATCTGCACTTTTATTGCTAACTGAAAAATGAATCTGCGCCTTCCTGTTTAGGCCGACTGAACTTTTATACTTGTGTTCATTTGAATCTGTGTACATTTGGGGTTTCCGAGCCGCGCCTTCCATTTGCTTGCTTACTGTCAGTATTTAATTTTTTCATGCTACATTTGTTTTGCATCTTTCATCTTTCAAACGGGGAAAGGTTTGACTGTTTAGGGCTTAAACTGTGCATGTGATCACTTGCGCCTGTATAATACTATAGGCTACTTCATAGTCATTCCATGATTCATCTGCATGTTTCCTTTGTGCTCTCCCTCTCTCTCGCTAAACTGTTTGAATTCGACCATATACATGTCGGGTTGTTAATTCGCTAGGATTGGTTACTGTTTTGGCATAAGTTCGATGCTATTGCTATGTGGTTGATATGGCATTTTGCTTTCCTCTAAGATCACTAGATCCGGTTATACGCATCAAATGGAATACGCTTTCATACTGCCTCTTTAATTTGAAATGTTGCGAGCTAAGATTTCGCCCCTGGCAATACGATGGAAGTGAAATGTAATAAAATAGGAAAAATAAAAGAATTATAAGATTCATTACACTGCAGTAAGAAAACCATATATGTTGTCACCTGTAATGCGCAAACAAAATAGAAGAACAGGTTGACATGTCAACCTTTAGTTGTGTAAATCTCCATCTATTTGCACTTGCATTACCATGTCATATGAAAAAGAACTCCTTCCATAACCATCCAAATGTAAAATTAAAAATACTAAGTCTAAAATAATAATCATGCAGCTGATATAGTAAGTAGTAAAATGGAAGGTATGGTAAAATAGTTAACATGATTGCGAGTGCCTGCCATCAGTAGTTGCCAGAGTCTTTAACATGCCACTATACATGCTTGAACATGACATATGTAGATTGCTTTGATTCCTTGTATATTAGGCAGTTCATAAGTAATCCGCTCCAACTATAAACAATTTATTGGTATTAAGCTCATTATATTTATGCGAAGATTCAAAGCTAACTGACTTGAAATAAGGTCAAACCTGACTCGAGTTTTTGTTTTGCTTGGGTCGGGGTCAGACCCGAGCAGTGCATATTTCAGCTCACAATTCGAAGATTTGCAGGGCTGGGGATTTCAGGAGATGCGCACTCTGAAGATTTTTAATGCAGTAAAGACTTCTCTTTTATTTTAAACTGTTCTTCAAAAATTCTGCTGTATAGGAAATTCTTTGTATCAAAGTTTTGAAAATATATATATATATAATTTCGTTGTTCAAGTACTATGTTATTTATTTATTCTGTGTTGATTCTGTTTTGAACTCTGTAAGCTAAATAACGATCTGTCGATTTGAACGTTTTAAGTTGGTTTAATTACCAATTTGAAGCGGTCAAAATGGCGGGACGTTACATACACACACACACACACACACACACACACACATATATATATATATATATATGTGAGGATCAGAAAGGGAATAGCGGCAGATTACCAACAAAAAAAGTGAGGTTAAGTTTACTCCAATCTATTTTCCGTCACTAATCCTTCGGAAATTAGTAAGGGTTTACCGACAGTTTTTGTAAATAACGTTTTATTCAAAATTAATAATCCGTCGGTAAATCATCGGTATATAAATTAAAATTAAAATTAAAGTAAATTAATAAATAATATTTATTTTTATTATAAAATTAGTAAAATGATGGTAAATTGTCGGAAAATTCATGCTGAATTCCATCGCAAAATCTTACACAAATACCGTCATGGTTTTTACCGACTATACCTTTATGTAGGAAATCCGTCGCTAATGCCTGTTTAGCGACGGATTAGCAGCGTATTCTGCTGCTGGTATATGCTGTTTTTCTTGTAGTGTTAAGAATCAATGGGAACGGGTTACGCCATTACGTTCGTCTCGAAATTCTGCTTGAAAATGAGTCCGAAATTTCGTAAATCGGAGTCCGTATGACCAAGTTATGGCCCATAGAAGATCTCAGAAAATTCAAAATTCAGCCCGAAATTCGAATTCAGCCAGAAAGAGATTGGGTGGGAAATTTTCCCGCCCTGCCCCAGGTCGACAGGGGGGTCGACTGGGGACTCGACCTGCCCCCCAAGGTCGACTGGGGTGTCGACCTAGGGGTCGACCTCCCTGGTCGGACCCTGTTGGTCAGGTGCACCAGTTTGCTCCTTAGGTCTGTTTACTTAGCCTGTGACGGGATTTGATGGTTTAGATCTAAACTAGGGTTAATCCTATGGCCTAAACTAGTCTCTACACCTATAAAAACACCCTAATACCTAGCCTAAACCATCACAAATCATCCTAACAACTAAATTCTACCAAAATGCTCCCTAATCATGGCCTCCATCTTCATCTTGAGAGCTTCTAAGGCAAAAAGGAGCAAGCTTTCTTCTTTCTATCAAAGGAGCTACTTATTCTCAAGGCTATTTGTGTTGCTACATCATTCCTAGAGCTTCTACAACGTCTCTATCTTGTTCTATTTGGTTCTAGTTCTCATAGCCACGCTTTGTAAGCCCCACTCTACTCTTAGATTCAAACTATGAAGTTGATATGATCATGTAGCAAGTTGAAATGGGAATTTTGGTATAATATTTGTCTTGGGGCTATATTTGTATGCATAGATCCATTTTTGACTCTTTTGATCTATGATTGTGGCACTATCATGAACCTAGTGCCATTTACCTTGATTTTTGGGTAGAAAGCTATGAGCTTTATTCCGTGGTTATGCATAATGCAACATAGAACTTGGTGGTTATGCATAATGCAACATATAACCCCTCATAACGTTGATGTTAACTTGCATATGATGTTGAACTACATGCTACCTACAAGTTTATCACCCTATGTCAACTATTATCATGTTTCACCTTTGCCTATGATGTTGAACTACATGCTAGTTTATTTGCTAAGTTTGATGTCATGCATGTTTTGAGGCCAATAACCCTATATGCTAGTTGTGATGAACACATTTGCCTCAAATATCATCATGTTTAACTTATGACCAACTTTACCAACCTTATGCCCCTCTTGGTCATATTTTTATGTTCCTTGATTCACTTGTGTTGATGCGAATTTACGTGCGATGGGGGTACGTTATGGGTAGTTAGGCAAACTTGAAATGACATGAAAAACATGACTTGAAATGTGACATGAAACTTTATTATGCTTGAAAACTTGAATATGGTCATGACATGTAGAAAACCATAAAGTGGCCAACTCGAGGTTGGGTTGAGTTTGTAGCGTAAATCTGCCCGGAACCGCCCGGCAAATCCAGTGGCTACAAACAATAGGACCCAATGTGAGAAGTTGGTCATATCGCGCTTGAAACCCGAGGTTAGACTAGGTTTTGGTGTAAAGCTGCCCGGACCCGCCCGGCATATCCAGTAACCACAACAAAGTCTAATTTGAGAGGTTGGGTGCATTAAATTAATTAATGCCACATGTTAGGGTTAAGTCATGAACCACTTGGAAACACTTAACCAACTTGATACATGATTGGATGGGGTTAAGTCATGAACCACTTGGGTGCATTTAACCAACTTGATACATGATTGGAAAGGGTTAACCACACTTAACCCATTAGAAACCCTAGTTACGTGGTCCTTTTCAGCAGTAACCCTCTTGGATGTATCAACGATACCCTAGGGACTAGGCTACGGTGGGGCACGATTACTGGGCTGATTATAAGCGACCAAAATGACGACAGAGTTTGATGCGCCATTGTAGGTTCAGGCGGACTATGGGCGTGCACGCTGTCCGGAGTTGAAAAAGCAGGTGTGGACACCAATAGTTGTACACTGTGCGTGCTTGGAATGGTGTCACTGGTTGGCACCCTAGGGCTTGATACACCCTAGGGTGGACCTAGCACAGAGTAGCTACATTCGTGACTGGGCCGTATGACACCGACACTCGATGAGTTAGGCTTATAGGGAGCCGATCGACTAGACCGTGTAGTTGGACCCCGCCTTGGGTCATCTCATGATATTGGGCCAAGGGATCATTTCGTGTTTATACATGACATGGGCTGGATTACTAGTACTATTGGTGCAAAACTAAACCTTGTATATGCGATGCCACACTTGATCTACCTTGTTATCTATTTATCATGCCAGTTAGTTACCATCTTTATGTTTCATCTCAGTTTCTCATGTTTATTTAACTTTATTAGTTTTTATACTAATAGTAGGTAGGACTTACCAATCTTTATGACTGACCCTTTTTCTTTCGCCTCTTTTCTTCCGTTACCCCCCTAGGTTCTCAGGGAGGGAACACCAGTGCTTAGCTTGGTCACTTGGCTTGCTTTTCTTGATAGCTCATGTACGGTTTGGACTTGAGCTTGCTATGGCTTCATCACATCTATCTTGGGGATAGTTGACTTTATGTTATTTTCAGTTTATGTTTTCTAGACTTGTGGTAGTTGGAAAATAATGACTAAGTACTTTGATGAAAGTTGACTATATGGTTTTGAAATGGTTAAGTATGGTTTTTAAATTTCTACCGCTGCTTTACTTACTTATTCACCTATGTTTTGTCTTGTGATATCTCTGTGCATGTTTACCTAGACAACACCCCTCCAAAGCTAGTGCCAGCACTCGTGAGTGTGGCCCTGGCGGAGGTGGGGTGTTACACATCGGGTCGACACGGTGTAAAGCATCGGGTCGGCATGGTGTAAAGCATCGGGTCAGCACAGTTGAAAGCATCGGATCGGTCTAATCTAGAAGCATCGGGTCGGTCTAGTCTGGAAGCACAAGGTCGGCATAGTCAGCATCGGTTCGGTCTAGTCTGGAAGCGCCGAGTCGGCATAGTCATGAAGCATCGATTCGGTCCATTCAGCGATGAAGTGGGTCGGCAAGGTCAAAAACAAGCAGTGCTCCGCTTCATTTGGGTCGGTCGAGCCATAACTGGGTCGGCCGGGACCATTCCGGGTCGGTATAGTGTGAGAAATCTGGTTATTAGCTGGCAACAACTGGCGACAACTAGCTGTAGCACTTTCGTAAATACCTAATAGGGCGTCCCAAAACCTGAAGGTTATATTTCAACCAATCCTCACTCCTATAAATAGGGGATCAACTCCCCTTTAATTGGGGAGGATTTTGAGGACCCTGAAAGGCTGCCGAAATCCATTCTCAACAAATTCAAGCTATTTCAACACCTAATCTCGATCATTCAAGGAAGATTATCCATTCAATCCGCCATGGAATTCATCAAAGTCTCCTCATTCTCCGAAAGAACATAGATATACCGTCCAATCTCTATTCTCCGAAGACATTTCCTTGACTTCTTCTACTAATCCTTAGAGAATTAGCCGGCCAATTAGAGAAGTTGAAAGATGAATGTAAATGAGGTGATTTTACATGTTGTAATCATTGTGAGAGTAATGAAAATGGATTCCAAAGTCGATGTAGATCAAGTTTGATAGAACCACTATAAAATTTGGCGTTCTTTATTTGCATTTCTATGATTTTGTGGCTCCACTTCTCTTATTTTTAGCACTTTGTGAAGTACATTTAGTACCTTTGGTGTTAATTCCAAATTTGGGATTAACAGACACACTAGAAAAGGCTCCAAGATGTAGGCTCCAAACACAGCAACTAAACCTGACACTAGGCTGCCCGTGTGGAAAATTACGGGCACCCAGAGTTTTATGTGAAAACAAATAAACTCTAGGTCAGTCATGGGACTGATGTGAGAACTCAATATATATTTGTTATATGCAATAAAATTCACAATACTTTTTAGAAAATGAAACTAACATAAGGTCCCACGGCACACACACAAGGTAAACACACACATGGGCGAGGTTTCTCCTTATGATAGTCAAACATGCTTGATACGCGGAAACCATTTTCCATATTATTATTAGTGCATGGTGTGAAAATCAATTTCACAAATAAATTAATCAATCTTAGACAGCATAATGCCCCATCCCTCTATGGTGACATATTCCTGCTGGTAACCAGTAGGCTATACAAATGAAATCGTAAAAGCTCGTAGTGGATAATGAATTTCCAAGAAATGACCAAGGAAAGGAAATTCTTTACCAAACCGATGGGTACGCCTCTAGAGGGACGCCACGAGAACCAAACAGGCTCTCTACCAACACAAGGTTGGGTTACCTCTGTAACTAGGTAACTTAGAGCACGCCTGAGTATATCACTTCCCGGTCATTACCAACCTTTCACCGAGGCCTCGCAACATTAACATCCACATAAGTAGAAGTCACCACATAAGTAATACCTGGGCTCTATACCATGGTACACTTTTTATCTAGATGGAAATGACTACCCTTAACCTTGCTGCATCTTTCATGTTTTGGCCATTTTTGGGGTGTGAGGCTTGCCGAAGTTTCGTTATACACAAAGCTATGCTTCAATAAGCCATGCTTTGATCATCACCAGCTTATAACTTAAGTATGCCACATTGTCAATTCACAACACATAACTGATGTCTATCAATATATAACCTCTAAGCTCGTACGTCTCAGAGAAGGGTGTTAAGCAAGAGAATAAATCCTCTGCCACCAAACAGATATATATTTAACAGAAATCAGTTGCTATGCAGTTAATTACAATGTCAGACACACAATCCATACAAGTCCGTTCTAGGTCTGAAAGAAACCACAATCCGGCATTCCTTCACATACATTCGGGTTTCTTGCCACTTAGCTGATATAAAATCCATCTGCAAAAAGGAGCTACCCATTTGAGACATTCAGCAAGTCATCCCTACAAAATGAAGGGTCCCACTCTTCAATATTGTCTTCAATGCCTTCAATTTCTCCATAACGTCGTATTATCACTTGGAATGGTTTTCAGACATAAATCCAATCCCTGTCTTTCCAAATAATAAACGTAACTTTAAAACCATGTGGATATATAGGACCAAATCAAGTCTCAACTCATACTTCATGTTTGCAGACTCAAATTATAGTTCAAAATACTTTATTAGTTGTAAGAAATCATTTACTAAGGTTTGGAAAAGATTTATAAAGCTAGATCACTTTAAAACTCAATATTTAACAAACAACGTTACAAAAGTGTTTCAAAATACTAAAATTGGCTAGTTTAAGTAAAATGACTTTTGTGTTATCCAAAACTTCATGATTTTACCATAAATCATTTTTAAATAATTAATTATGATTTGACAATTTTTTTCCATATTTTTAGATAATTTATAGCATCCATTTTATAATTATAGTTAACTAACTTCATTTATAGTGACCTTCTCTAAATTGTTTTAAACATAACTTGAAAATTATAAGTCGAAATTAAAATATCTTTTCACTCATTTGAAAGCTCTTGTTATTGAAAATCAAACGTTTTTTGTTTTGTGGAAATTCGATTTAAACTGCAAAAGTTATAAGCACTTAACGTTTATAATTAAAACATGCGAACTGTCGCTATGCGACAAGGTCTATTATAAATTCATATAGTAATTATTCCAAAATGTTTCAAATACGTTAGAAAATCATTATATACTCCTAATACCATTTTAAAACATTTTTTTGGATAGGAAATCCAGACTTTACTTTTAAGATTCAACATAATATTAAATTAAATTCCAATTTATTTTTAATTCAAATAATTTCGAATTAAATTTTGAATTAACCATCTCATCCGTCGGATCAGTT
This sequence comes from Allium sativum, assembly GCA_030737875.1. Lineage (NCBI taxonomy): Eukaryota > Viridiplantae > Streptophyta > Magnoliopsida > Asparagales > Amaryllidaceae > Allium > Allium sativum. The sequence continues at coordinate 792,937,277 of CM060918.1, read as the reverse complement.
AGGGATAGCCAAGGAGAGCAGGAAACTATATTTTCCAAACTCAAGCCTAGACACTATCCTCTCTGTCATCCTAGAACGTTCCGATATTTATTTTTGACAAGCTCTATTTTTACCATAATATAAATTTCTTTAAAACAATTTAGAAAACCATTTTCAACTTTCAAATTGAATAAAATATTCATTTACAATATCGACTTGGTTCGAGACTTATTTGATAGGGTGCCTTTTTTACAGGTCTCTATTAACGTTTTAAATTAGGCTCATGTCCGGTCATAAACTTATTGTAAATTTAATCCCCATTTTTCGAAAGTAAACTAAAAAAATCACGTAAATTCGTAATTAATTAAAACAATTAATCATGAAAAAATTCAGGTGAAAAAAACATCAAAAACAACATCAAAATAAAAAATTACAAAAAAAAAAAAATGCAGTAAAATGCATCAAAAGATGCACATAATTCAATTAGTTGCATACATGTATGCATTTATTTCAATTCTGCGTCAAAACTGTAGTACACGTGCATACATGTATGCACATATTGTAAATACATGCATCTTCCCATGCATTTATTTGAAAACATCACACGTACGTGCAACTTTTTCACTTTTACATATATTTTGACATATATGCACACATGTATGCAGATATACAGAAAAACTACATATATGTATGCAGTTATTCAAGAGGCGTGCAGACATATGTGCATGCGTATTCCAAAGGTTGCACATATGTATGCAACTATAGGCAATAGTTGCATACATATATGCAACTTTTTTTTTTCTTTGCGTGGACTTATGGGATTATTCCCAGATTTTAGATTTTTTTTTTTTAATTGGAGGCGCATTTTTTTTGGCAGAAATACGTAAAAGGCATAGCGTTTGAAGTGGGAAGGCGGAAGTCTCTGGAAAGGAGGAGGCGCAAGTGAAAATAGGGGCCGGGATTGAAAATGAAACATAACAGGGATGTGGCGTGTATTTTATTAAGTTTTAGGGACCTGAGCCTTATTTTCACTATTTGATATCCATATAAATCTACATATGTGTGTATAACAAGTATAATGCATATATTATCACTAATAACAACCACGAAGCATTCATCCATCACACGAGCATATATGGGTATATATATATAACAGTGTACGTACAAGCGTTTTCCGCTAAACGCTTATATTGCAATAATTACTAATTAACCATATCACCAATAACAATTCACATATCATAAAAAGTGAACAAATATAAGTGTTGAGTTTTCATCTTGGGGTTCCACTCCACCAATCTTTATTGTAGGACCACTAGACTGAATATAGCTATCCCGGACTAACAAATTTTCCTTTCGACTCTTTATAAACTAAAATGATTATTAAGCTTCGTTTTCTTTTCTTTTTTAAGAGGTAGAAAGGTCAGAATTTTGGAGGAGGAGGATGAGGCAACTTTGACCGAATTTAGGGAGAAAGAGGGAGGAGAACATGGAGAGGAATAAGGAAGAAAGGCTTAGGAAGCCATGGATTAAAGATAAAGAAGGATGAGAAATGGAAGAGAAGAGTGAATGGTGTTTAAGGGAGGAAAGGAGGTATATTTATACATGGAATGGAAGAATATGGTAATGACACCTTGTAGGACACGTGTAAATCATGCATGGAATGTTGCATGCAAAATTATAAGTGTTTTAACACTTGTAATAAAGAGAAGGGAGGTGCTTTTAGTAGCATTTTCCTTAAAATGTTATGGAAACTAAGAGGAACGCTTAATTCTAGGGTTACTAATTCATGTTATCGTTGACAAATCCGATCGAACGACAAATAGTATTAACAAATCACAAACTTAATAATCATTGCCATATATAAAATCTATCATTTAACTTGTCAAAATTTCTAGACCGTTACAAATACAAAGATAAATGATAACATTATGAAACAGAAATGACAAGAGTAGCTGAACTAGATCAACTGAATAGGTAGACATAAGTGAGAAACCCGATATAAGCTCCAACTCCAAAAATGAATCTCGCAAACTATAATAATCAATCTGACTCGAGTAATAATGCAAAAAAAAAAAAAAAAAAACAACCTTGGGTCAGGACCAATATTCTCATGGAAGTAAATCAACTCAAATGAATTGTTTAATGAAATGCATCAATAACTTAAAGGATGTTTGGGATCACCATCCTCTAAGGTCCGTTAAACTAATATCATATAATACAATACACAATTATAATAGTGTATATGGTTAAATATACTACTGAAAATAGCGTAAGTGGGATTACATTTTTACCCTTACATTGTTTATACATTGTCGTAAACATTGCATATAAAACACCAGTACGTCGGTGGATAGGGATGCGTCGCAATACGACAACGTTAAATCAAAATCGTAGAGGGTTCGATCAGGATAATATGACAAGACACACAAGGAATGTCCAAAGTAGGACTATACTAGTTGCACGCCCGGACTGGTGGTAACGCATAGCCGCGACTACCACCCACCTCGGACAACACTTCCAATTCAAGGATGCGCATTATTCAAATCAAATCAACCAAGAGACTATAGTAATAAAGAAGGAAGTGTTGCCGATGGAGGTAGCTAACCCCACTTGATCCGGTATAGCCCTATTTTAGTCATTTTAATTATGACCCAAAGGTCAAGGCATCCATCATCATTCTCTTTCTTCAAATCCATTAACCACCTCCAAATCATCCTAATTCATTCTGGATCTCCACCGCAAACACAGTCGTTAAAGTGGTTTTTGGTATTGGCAGAGAGTATGACAATAGCCAATCCCGGTCTCATTAACAACCAATCGTTTACATTTTTCACACAGTGGTCATTATTTTATAAATCACTTTATGAAACCTCTTATACAGAATTTCAGGTTCAAATTTGAAATCAAAAATTAAGTATCTAACTTCAATTATATTTAATTTCGAAACGACTCACTTAAATCAGTTTAATCAAACCGATTTAGAAAATCATATCATAAAGATCTCAAATATAGTATAAAATAATACTATAACATTTAACTTCGATTATAATTTCCGAAAGTACTCGTATAACGACTTTCAAATCCCAAATCGACTTATATTCAAATCATACGTTCAAGATCTCAAATATCATTCAAATTAGTACTAAAATATTTAATTTTGAGGATATTTAGTTCGATTTATATTTGTTTAGATTCAGGTTCAAAGCTATTCTAATGATTTACTTTATAAGAAATCGTTCAAGTTGATTCATAAAATCCAACATTTTGGGTTCGAGTTCAATAGAGACGATTAAAATTGAAACTTTATATTTCAAGTTAAGCAAATCATAAAATCTATTTTTTGACTTTCATAAGAATTCGAGCCAATTAAAAATCCTAATCACTTAGGTTCAAATTCAATATATACACTTCAAATCGAAAGCTTATATTTCGGTTTAAACCAAATCATATCATATATCATAACTCAAGTCGTACAATTCAAAATCATTATTTGTAAATTCGAATCAAAACCTCATATTCCAATTCAAACCATTAATGTAATTTAAAACCATTCTTATAAATTCGTTTTAACAATTTTTTTATTTCAAATCAATCGATATTATAAAATTAATTCCATATATAAAATTTATATATATTCAACTTCACATTTAGTCAATTTATATTGAATTCATTTCTTTAAATTTGGAAATTCAAATTAAATTCAATTTCACAATTCAAGTTCACCACTTATAAGTTCAAATGAATTCAAATTCAAATTCATATCTTATATGAGTTCATTCGTTAAATCAAATATCGTTATACAAATTCAAATCTTTAAACCTTGAATTTAAATCGCAAATCTTAACCTATCCATCCTTGAGTTTATTATTAAAGTTTTTAAAATATATTTAAAAATAAGCTTTGGAGATAAATATATATAAGTTATAAATTTATAATTTTAAATAGAAAATTGCTTTATAAACATATATAAGTTTAAAATAATTCAGAAATTGGTTTAAAAAAATCTTAAAAAAATACATATATGATTAAATTATATGGTTTAAAATAATAAAATTATAAGTAAACTCTTAAATAAGTATTTAAATCCATAATTACTCATAAAATCATTTTAAAACATATAATTTAAAATTTTGAAAATATAAGTTTAATTTTTTTAAAATATAAATATAAAAACATAAATTCCTAAGTTATTATTTTAAAATCAAAATTTCCAAATCACTTTACTTCGAAAATATGACCAATGGTGTCCATATATATTTTTCTACCCTATGGTCAAGTGATACGGATATTTATCATTTTAACCCGCAATTTATAATTTTACGGGTATGTATCATTTCAACCTGCAATCCCAAATTCTGTAAAAACCGTTCACATCTATCATTTCAACCCATAACGATTTTTCCCTAATCTAAAGTCGTTTGAGTATGTATCATTTCAACCCTTAGTGATTTTTCTAACCTAGGAAAATCAACAACATAACAAATCATCACATAGCATCAATCACATCATAAATCATATATCATCAGTGCACCTACGTGTCATATAAATATATCATGTCATATATGAAATGTGCATACATATCAAATAAAATAATTTCTACCAGCAATCATTTACATTTCACAATAGTTCATTTATGTTGAATTTAACATCCATGAAACAATGTAGGTTAAGTATGAGATAAACTCACCTTTCGTGGCATAGATTGGAGATGGTAGATGGATTGACACAAAATGAAACAATGACTTCCAAGCATGAGTTAGGGGTGGATATGGAAGATTTCCGTACCAACCGGAGCTTTTTCCGTTTCTTCCGACCGTTGATGGAAAGATGATATTTGTTTCTTGTTCTATTCCATCAACATTGGAATTCCGCTAGTTGAATACCGTGAAAATTCGTAAACATGGAACGGAACATGAAAATTTTCTTTTTCCGTGGACACATTTGGAAAAATAAGATAGAAAACCGATATACAAAACTAAGCATTCCAGAGCATAAAATCTGCAGATATACAAAACTTATACAAAACTGAGCATTCCAGGGTATAAAATCTGCATATATACAAAACCGTATACATTCCAACAACCAAGACAAGGATTTGATTTTACTTTATTTCTTTTTTCAATCTAAGCATGTTCATGAATAAGACATCACATAGTAAACAGGACAAAATAAAAAACAGAATATAATATTTGTAGTTCACTTCTCCTTTGCATCCCAAATCCTATTTGGCCTCCTTTGCAGCATTCACACTTGACTCGCTAGATTCCATGGAAAAAAAATCTGTAGTAAATTAGAAAATAAACGTGAACAAAAATAGAGACTAACATGATAACAAACTAGATTAAATTGATTGAAGATTATTATTGTTCATGGTTAGCAAATGCGGTGCATTAAAATCTGAAAGTCTTTAATTAATATAAGCAAATAATATAATGCATTGTAACCTAAATAGAAACAAACAACGACATTGAACTACTTGGAAAACTTTCAAAACAAAAAATACAATGACATGTACATATAAAATAAAATAAAAAACAAATCATATGCTGGAGAAATAATTTATGGAGATACCACATATCAAATTATCATATTATCTTTCTAAATTCATCTAATTCCTCCTAAATATACTGTAACATCATTTTGACAAAAAAATATTTTTGTCAAAATAGTAGAACTCCTTTCAAAACGGAAACTCTTGAATCTTTGACCAACAAATAAATTCCCCGATTTCAAAATATGTTAATCGATTGGTACTAATCTTATTGTATATCTTCTGTTTATGATAATGAAAGTGGTGATAGCCAATGGTGGTTAATATGTTACTAAGTTTACTTTGAATACTGACAAAATATTCTTAACACGAAAATCACAGACAATTCCGTGAACATAAAAACCAAAGCTGTGAAACCTTTACCTCTATAACTCAATTATAAGTTTAGAACGACCCTTAACTCCAAATACATGGAAAGAAGTTTTAGTAGAAAAAGAGAACATTATATTCTAAGAAAAGTTTTGATGCTACTACCACAAAAACATGCACCTATAACACAATAACCAGTGAAAAGTTACATGTTCTTGTTTCTGACAAGAACAGTCACATGCATTTATATCCAAGCAAGACATTGTTTACCACACGTAGTGTAAAGAATATTTCAAGAACTTTGAACAGTATTCAAGTACCCACAAAAATGCTTCTCTAAGAAAGAAAAAGTTCCTAGATCATAGTCATGGGATCTTTTTACCATGGTATTTATTTTAGTGCAGAGAAATGCTAAGATAATAAACCATTAAACAAGTTCATGACAGAATCTCCAACATGTAGTAGCGATTATTGTCTGTGAATTTGATCATATCTTGTGTTGATCCATTTACATAAATGCTTGGCAGCGATTTATGATATGTTCATAAAACAATACATCTCATAATGTATATTCAACAAATAGTAGGATCAACTGAAATAATTACGATTATAGCATATACAGCAAGATAGATTGTTTGTTCATCAATACTTATGCTATAGCTACTTCCTAACATACGCTGTATATGTAAAAAATTGATGTATAAGTTTGACGAATAAGAAGAGGCATTGTTATGACCTATTAAACCTTTTTAAAAAAATGTTAAGAATTTTTATCCAACATGTGCTTGCCAGAGGACACCGACTCATGTTATGGAAGAGGTAGAGCTCGGCACAGCTTCATCAGATTGGTGGCATCAAAATCAAGAGGAGTAGGGAAAAAATCATAAAGGATGCATAATCACTGCCATACTATCGTATAAACAAATTATAACAAATATTTTTAACATTTACTGAAAACAAATTGGAATATAACGATGTATGAACAAATTATAACAAAGATTTTCAACATTTACTGAAAACAAATTGAAATATAATGATGCATCAATGATAAGGATAACATATTCAGACTGCTGCATGGGAGGTAAATTTCCAGGCTCCCTTGTTCCGAAAATTCAAAACCATCAACATCGGAAAATAGATATCAGCCCTCAACATCAGAAAATAGATACGGTTTGGACGGTTCATGTTTAAATCCATCTTCTATTCAATGAACGAAACTGTAAATCTCAGTGAAACAATAAGCTGGATCTAATATTTATCTAAGAAAATCCTATTTGGTAAATGTGACTAAAAAATAAAATAAAAAATGAATGCCAAATACAACATGACAAACCATTATAATTCCAATGAAGTAGCTCAAATTCAAGACCTTCAGGTAAGACATGTTGTATTTAGATTCTTGTATTTACACAAAAAATCCAAGAACTATATATCATAACTGAACATGCTATCGTGAAGTAACAATAAGTGAACGGATCAAACAATTGTAGAGCTGCATACACATGTGCAAGCAGATTAAATAAAAGCAGATAACAACTTAATAACAGATTTAAGTTATGCAAAACAACGCAGTAAATTATGCCAAGCTTTAAATAACAAAGAATAGATTCACAATCCAAAAATCAAACTATATCAAATGGCGCAAGATAAAAAATGTCTCTGTGCCAGTGCGTAAGAATCATATAAATCAAATTCAACTGAATTCACTCCAAGTATAAAGCACGTTAATTTGTAAGATCCACATGCTAACTAATCATGATAAAAAAATTAAAAGTAAAATGAATGAAAATTGGGGTACCTCATCAAATTGAACCATGAAGTCAACTAGGGTTAGGGTTTTCATTGCATTACAGCTGTCAACACTCATAAAGGGGACGCGAGTAGTTGAAGAGGATGTGAACGTGGATTGAGGAGAAAAGAGGACTAAAATTAGGGTTTTGTAATTATTTGAATGATTCGGTGTTTGAGAGTGAAAGGAATGAGCTGTGCGTATTCAAGCTCAAGGGGAAGTTCTGCGTTCTCTGACCCAAAAGATGGGGTTGATTCGAAATGACGGAAGGAAAACATTTCCAGTGGAAACTGAGGGAAATTTCCAGTTTATTCCATTTACTACCGGAAGGAATTCTTTCTGTAAGTATTTTACTAGGAAAAAAACGGAAGATGGAATTTTTGAAAATAATTGGAAGGAAAACAGCAGAAGATGGGAAACGGTAAAAATACCACCCCTATATGTATATATATACGCAGTAAAATTATAACATTTTTTAAAATTCTACGCACACCGAAACCAGCTATATATATATATATATATTCATATATAAACATTCAACAAAATATATATAAATATATACAGACACACACACTAACACGCATACATAACACAAGTGCAAACCCCCCCCCCCCCCCCCCCCCCCACACACACACACTCTATCTCAACCATTCACACACACCCCCAAAATATATGTTTCTTATATATATAAATATAGGTTTATAAACACGCATAGTACACTACAAAACACTCACTCAAACACATACATAACACACGCACATGCTTCTCTACACACTCATAATACACAATATCTACCAAACAAAGCCAGAAGAAAAAAAAACCACCAGTGCTAGAAGATAAGTCAACATACAAAAAATCATTAAGCACGACTTGGAATTAGATCACACTTAGCGCAACATTCCTTGAGCAAGCATCCTACTGGGTGCAATTTCAACGTGGATTTCAATGGTCAATCATGACACTAAGCGTTCATTGAATTACGAAGGATTATCAATAGAGAAAAAAAACACCATTATATACTGATGATGCAACTTGACTGATGCATTGTAACATCCCCACTCTGTTATATTTATTCAGAAGCGGTGATGCTACATATAAAATGGTGCTAATAGAACAATATCACAACTTAACATAAACTTGTCGGAACATAAAATCATTCATTTTAAACGGAAGAGCTATTATACAATCATCCCATCATAAAATATGGTTACAAAGGTTCACGAGTCTAATAATTAAACATAGGAGTACATAACGAGATAATCTACATAATGTAAGTCTTCACTTCAAAGCATCCAACTAACCATCTAAACATGAAAAGTTTTAAGTGTAGCATCATGAGCAACACAGACCTAGTGAGATAGCTATTTAAGCTTAGTTTTCACATCATTTCTTAGTGGGTTGTATTATAGTTTTATTATGACCCTTTTCTTCAAAGGTTTCATCATCCCAAGTTTAAATCAAAAATCAAGGAAAACTTCGGGATATTGACTCAAACAAATTTATGGTAACTTCATTTCATCAAAACCTCATAATTTATAAAATATATAGTTATGAGTCTAAACCACACCCTCGACTTGGTTTAGATATTAGGATATGTTATCCTATTGCGGTCGGCATCCTGTCACTAAGTAAGGATGTACTCTACTTGGCTCTATACCAACATAGAGTAATAGTGCACTACCCAAGATCTATTATCTTATACCGCACCCCATCGAAGAAATAAAATGTATCTCACAAGTAATCTTAAATTACTTTTCTTTAATATTGAATAAAGTTCTAAATTATTTCTGAATTCAAATAGTTTCATATTAAATTTCAAATTTCAAATTTGATTTAACCATTTCGTTCGTCGGATCAGTTAGGGATAGCTAGGAAGAGCAGGAAACTATATTTTCCAAACTCAAGCCTAGACACTATCCTCTCTGTCACCCTAGAACATTAAAGTCATTCATTTTGAAAGATACTTTATGTGTATTCGCGCAATAATTAGGTAAATCTCCTACCTTTAAAATCATACTGTTAAGGATCTAAGATAAAATCAAACTATCTCAAATTATTCCAATCTATGTTGAGAAGAATCACGAAACTACTTGAAATAAATAAAATGTAACATTAAAAAAGTGCTATAAGAAGTTTCAGCATCCATAAAATGAAAACTGTAGCGTTTTAAAGGTGTTCGACAAGTTTCAGATGGTTTCAGGCTTAAACAACTATCTACAGCGTTTCAGGCACGCTATGAAAAGTTCTGAGCTTATGAGATTTAGTTCACAAGTAATTCAGAAAAGACAGCGCTTCATAAATGCTATAGAAAGTTTTGTTTTGACACACTTCAGCGTTAGAAACATTCAAAAAGCGTTTCAAATATCCAAAGTGTTTCAAATTTCGGAAAATCAACCTTTTTTCTAGTTTTTGGTTGAAATGTTAGGCGCTGTTTCACTATGATAAAAATAGATTTTGACTCCAATTTTTTTACAGAAAGAATCTATCTTTGTCTACCTAGTTATCATAAAAAGAAACCCTTAAAATTATTTACCGATTCAATAAACAAATTTCAAAAATAAAAGGCATTTTTAACATGTCTATTTTGTGTTGATTTTTACCTCACTTTGCATCCAGTTTTCGAGTATGAAAACGGCCGAATTAGTAAAGGTGGCCGAAGACAAAGTTGTAGCCCTTTGAATTAGCTTTCCAAATTGATAGAGAAGTCTAAATTTCATTAAGAATTGCAAAAGTTATACTCAAAATACCGAACGTCATTTTCGGGGGTTCACATCCAAACATTCGTTCATAAATTTTCAACTTTTCTTCAAAATATGAAATGAATACATGAACTTAAATAGTTTTTCTCACCTTAAACTTGTATCTTGATCTTGTACTTATCCTCTTGCCTTCTCCTAAGCTTCTACTCTTTATTTTATTTTATTTTTGTTTTCAAAATGTATGAAATGAAGTGAACTTTTACACCCTTTATATAGTAGTTTTCAAGGTTAATTTGGTAATTTAGTTTTGGACACTTGTCCACTACATCTTCATGCATTCTTTAGGATGTATACACATTCCCTCTTATGTGTCTTAAGAGGTTTCTACACATGGACACCTAATGTGTGTATGTGTCTTAACCTTATTTACTTATGAGACATGTGTTCCTTTCATTTGATGACACATGTCCCTATCACTTTAAGCCATTTTTCTTATTCTAGAATTTGTACACATACCATTTATAAATTATGTATTATGTATATATTTATACATATATATATATATATCATACATATATGTATGTATGTATTTATCATACTTAAATATCTGTATTAGACTGAACTAACATATTCAAAATTTCTAGAAACTTTTACATGCCGGGATTTTTGGGTTAGGCTGTTACATGCATGAAGCCCAAGAACCTAAAAAATACAACATAAATTGTTGTTGCATAAGTGAATGTTTTGTCATCCAACAATTAAGATGAGTATTATCAATTTTACAATTGTAATAAGCCGAAAGAATAGACAGTACGACATGAATGATCCACAAAACGTAAGATGGTTTTTTTTAGTGTCAAAACAATATTCATGAGTAAAAACTAAACTGACCCTAACCATTGAAAAGTTTTGAGCTTTAGCATATTAGCATGATGGTTGAACCCAAAATAACAATAATAAAATAGTAAACGAATATGTCAATGGATCAAAAATTACAATTAATAAGCGCAAAACACCAAACGAACCACAGGTGAACATATATTTCTAGTGGGGATCCCAAATCGAACGTATGGAAACAAATAAAATTGTGCACATTAGTGCATGCAATGATGCAAACTCATAAGTGATCTAACTTTTAAATTATATGTGAACATTAAAAGTCAATTATAGTTAAGATACATAGCTCTAAACAGTATCAGCAACAATAAAAATCAGATACATGGAAATTAGAATACGTTTGCATAATTAAAGAACTAAAAAACCAAAATATAATCAGATGGTGAAATGAAAAAGAAGGAAATACCTTCAACCCATTCTACGATTGGAGCACAGTCTATACCTGTAACAAACTAAATTAAACTAAATATTAAAATAATCAAAAAATTAATAAGGTGATTCATATTTGAAATCAGTAGATCATAAACCGGTCAAAATTTGTTGTCCAAACAAATTGTTTAAAGCTATTCGAAAAGTTGACCAAGAAGAACTTGTAGAATTAAAAATCACCACCAATTTTTTGAAAAGTAACAAAACTACTGCAAACAGAAAGTATAAGCAAAGTAATTCAAAGAAAATATGCGTCGACATGATTAATAACATAAGTACTAAATCCAAAGGAAAAAACATAGAATGATGCATGCCACAGTTTGGAAGCACTCGGTGAAGTAAAGCATTAGTGCAATACATAAATCATAATGGAAATTCTGAGACCAATATAGATGTTAACATTGCAAATATCAAAAGAGTAACTGATTTGTATCGTAAAGTAAGTATTAACATGACACAATCTGTACCATCATTCGGCATTAGCTAGCAACATTTGTACTCAAAATTTGATCAGCACTCATTTATTTTTTATTTTTTTGCATTACCAATACTCATTTATTAATTATTATATTATTAAATAAACTATGTAATTTGTAAATGAAAAGGGGATCAGTATGGTATTATACAATTTAAAAAGCATTTAAACTTATAAATAGAATAGAGATGCGAGTATGAAATATTACATCTAAGACAAAGAAAGCATGCAATATAACTAAACCACATATACATTGAATTAACGTAAACGAATGAATAAAGTTTTCAGTATCTTTCAAATGACTTCTCAAATTTTATATGTATGTGATGTTAACAATAATGGTTTTTGAAAAAAGTCTAAAGATCCAAAATATATGAAATAATTATGTAGATTTCAATTCAAAATTTTGACCTGCGTTGCATTATTTCCCCTATGCATACATATTATCTTGTTGTCCTTACTGTACAGTTACATAGTTACTTCGATATTGACAAATAAAATGAAATAATGATGATAATATAAGCTTTACGCAACATCTTTTCATATTGTTGAAAAATCTAATGTACCCCTTCACAGTAGATATGGACAATATAAGCATGATATAGTTGAATGATAGCATGTTTGCAATACCAACTCCTCAAATAATGGGAAAAGAGTTTCATTTCATTGATAGTCAGAGGATATAAGGTGAAACTTGTACAAAAGAAAACCTATCATAACCCATAAATTCAAAAGAAGTGCTGCAAAACATGAAACAAACCGAACAAAGTCTTAAAGTAGGCAAGAATGTACCTCATTCAAACATGAGCAGTAATTGCAATGTGAAAGAAGAAAATCCATGAAGTGAATAAATCTTCCATATCAAAGAGGACACACACATTGTGTTGTAGTAGTAAATAAATCACATAAATAAGGACCACATTTGGGCAGTAGTATCAATGCAAGCATTAAAACAAAAGGAAAATACACAAATAAAACAAGCATTGAAATAAGTCTGCAAACCGTGGCATAGAAGTTTTCAGGATATCACCTTGTGCAATATCATTGTCAGTTGTAACCCAATAAAAATTATGGAACAATGTGAGAATGGAAAGTAAGAAGGCGTCTGAAGTCACATATTCTAGTTACTATGCATTCGAATGTGGCAAACATAGAAAGCATAGGATAGTGAAAATGGAAACTGTGCAAAAAAAAAAATGGTTGGCACATATATTTATTTATAATTGATATGCATTTATATGTATGTCTTATAGGTTGATAACCTATACTTGATTCCAATGAATATGGTGAAGAATAGTAAATTCAAACTCGAATTTAGATGCCTTCAAAATTAGAGCTATAATTTGAAAACAAAATCAGAAGTTGTTGAGGAATTAATATCCGGGATAGAGTAGAGCATAATATTATTGGTAAGTAAATCATAGTGAATATTGTCAAGGAGATATCTTTTTTAATGATAGGTAAATCAGTTAAATCTGAGATGGAATAGAACAAAATTTAGAACCGAGTAAGGCAATGGCGAAAAGTAAATCACATTGGATTAGTCGGAAAAAACAGAGAGATTAAAGATATTACCTTGATAGGATAGATAGGTTAATTAGACCTGAATTGGTTGGAGATGGAATGGAAATAGGGTAATTTTCTTTTGGAGAAGAGAATGAGTGGAGCGCGATGTTCAAGGTAATGACGTAGTGGCTGTTTAATTTGATCCGTGAGCGGTTTTAGTACAACTGGCCAGGTCCTAACTAGGGCTGTCAATTTCCTACACGACCCGACCGAAAACCCATATGGAAATTAGCAGGTCAACCCGACCCGTTTAGTTAGCGGGTCATTTTCGGGTTAACCCGAATTTGACCCGCTTATAAATGAGTGGGTTTAGGGTTGACCCACTAACCCAAAATTGACCCGCTAAACCCTTTTAACAAATTAAAAAAATGGAAATCTTAAATTATTTTTTGTTTTTGTAGCAACTAGCAACTAACACGTAACCGTCATAACTTAGTTAGGGCCTGTGAACAAACTCAAATATTAGGGCTTGCCCGTCACTTTCTTTTTAGTTTTAGCCGTCGTTAACATGCTCTCCCCTTTCAAATTTTTTAATCTTCTCAATCGAATACTCAATCAGTCCGATCTACATCGACTCAAAATCATCGCCGATCTCTGTCGTCAACTCCAGTCTCCATTGTCGTCGACCCGTCCATCGATTTGAACTCTATACCTGTAAGTCTGTAACAATAATAAAACATTTGTTCGAATCAGAAAGTCATCAAACGTAATTGAGTCTCTTGCTATTATATACATTTTTTGGAGCTCTTCCTTATTAAGACAGAAAGGTTCATACTTTTTATGTCTGAACTGCAGGAAAACGAAGAAGCTTCCATTGTTTCATGTAGCTCAAATTAATTATATATATATTAAAATCGAGTGTCTGTGTTTTTGTAAATGCAAAGCATTTACTACGGATTCTAATTTAACATAGCATGTAATTTAGAAACTGATGGATTATTAACTAATGAATCAAAATGAATCCGATCTAATATGGGTATTTTTTGTCCTTTAATTTTGCAGAAAAGCAATGGAAACTTTTACACCAAGTAGTGGAGAACAAGCTAGAGATGCCAATATGTAAGAAGTGGGAATAGAAAACATAAAAACAATGGGTCTAAAAGTTGTCGGCAAGAACGTAGTAAGCTTAGTTCTGAGGTATGAACTAAGTTTGAAATTATTCCATCGCAAGATGATGAAAAGCAAAGAGTTAAGTGTACGAAATGCAGTATTATCCATTTACGTGATAGTTCTTATGGCACTGGAAACCTAAAACGTCGTATTAAAACTTGTTCCAAAACTGCTAGTCGAGATTTAGGTCAGCTGCTTATAAGTCAGGCTGAGGGCTCTATTATAACCAGGTCTTCTAAATTTGATCCAGAAAAGTTTATGGAATTGTTGGTAATGTCGATATTGATGCATGATTTTCCATTTCAATTTGTCGAGTATGCTGGAATTAGGCAATTATTTTCATATGTTTGTTCCGACATTAAGTTGATTTCTAGAAATACTACTAGAGCCGATGTGATGAAAATGTACGAAAGGGAAAAGTCAAGGCTTAAAGACTTGTTAGTTTCAATTCCGAGGAGAATTTGTTTGACTTCTGATTTATGGACTTCTATAACAACTGATGGATATATTTGTTTGTCCGAGAAGATTTATAATTTGATGACTGATTGGGGAATTAACAAGAAAATATTTTCCATTACTTTAACCAATGCGAGTGCAAATGATGTATTTGTTAATTTGTTAAAGGAGCAACTTTTGTTAAGGGAATTTTTGTTGATGGATGGTGATTTTTTTCACATTAGATGTTGTGCTCATATTCATAATCTTATAGTGCAAGATGGGTTAAAAGAAGTTGATATATGTGTGTCAAAAATTAGGGAGAGCATCAAATATGTAAGAGGTTCACAAGCGCGGAAACGGAAATTTTTAGAATGTGTATCTCATGCTTCTTTGGAGTGTAAAAAAGGTATACGTCAGGATGTTCCTACTAGATGGAATTCCACCTTTCTCATGCTTTAGAGTGCTATTTATTATCTGCGTGCTTTTCGTCATTTACAATTGCGTGATTCTAACTATAAGCACACGATTTCTCAATCTGAACGGGTGACAGTGGAACAAATTTGCAAGTTTTTGAAGGTTTTCTATGATGTGACTTGTCTTTTTTCTGGCACGAAATATCCTTCTACAAATTTGTATTTTCCTCGAGTATTCGTTGTTCAAGACACATTGCAAAGAGCTAGGTCTGATGGTGATAGTTTTATTAGTAAGATTGCATGTGGCATGATGGGGAAATTTGAGAAGTAATGAAAGGCGTATAGTCTTGTTCTCTCGACTACAGTTATTTTTGATCCTAGATATAAGATTCATTTTGTGGAGTTTTCATATAAGAGGCTTTATGGTGCTGGTTTTGTAGAAATTAGTTCGTGAAACTATATTTGCTCTTTTTGATGCTTACATGCAATTATATGGTAACAGAACTGACATCATTTCTAGTACTCAGAGTCAATATTCTCCCGATGACATATTTGTTTCTATAGAATGCTTGAATGTTATGAATGTAAGCTTTATATAACTAACTATGTATTAATGTTTACATTTTTGCCCCTCAATTACATTATTTATTGTTTAATGTATGTAACATATATGTAGGACTTTGATAATTTTGAGAGTGAGGAATTTACCTTTTCAGCTCAAAAAACACAATTGGAATTATATTTAGATGAACGAAAATTAGATAGGAAGACAAATTTGAATATTCTTGACTATTAGGAAGCTAATCAGTTTAGATTTCGGGAATTATCTATTATGGCTCATGATGTTCTATCCATTCCTGTATCTGTGGTTGCCTCCGAAGCAACATTTAATGTAGGTGGTCGAGTTCTTGATCAATACCGAAGCACACTTAAACCCGAAATTGTTCAGGCAATCGTATGCACACGAGATTGGATATTTGGAGATGGAGGTTTACTTTGTTATTATATTTGTCTAGTTCATAAAATTTGCTTTTCTAAAAACTTAATAATTTTACAGGCGTTGCTACTTTAGCACCTAATCTTGAAGAGTTAACGGAGGACATTAGCAACTTGGAAATCAACAATACTCACTCTCAAACCGCCGAGTGTTCTTTTAACAACCCACAAATGGATGCACGAGTATAAGCGGTACATGTTATTTATTTCACAACTCATGCTACATTTGCAATAGCAAAGTGACACATAGCAGCATCTGTGAACAGCTTCCATGTAACAACATCCGTGAGCCTCTGCCATGTAGCAGCAGCCGTGAACCGCTGCCATGTAGCAGCAGACGTGAGCAGGCTCACGGTTGCTACTACGTGGCTGTGGCTCACGGCTGCTTCTATGTGCTAGCGGCTTACGGCTGCTGCTAGGTGGCACATGCAATCTGGTAATTCTCACACCGTTTTATTACAGGAGTATAAGTTCAGCATGTACATGTCATCAGGATCCATGCAATCTGGTAATTCTCACAACGTTCTATTTCTTTAACGAACAAACTGATCATAAATATTTCAGGATGCAGAATACTCGACTCACCAAATTTGCTATTTTTAAGTTAAACACATTTACAAACACTAAATTTGATTCATAACATCGTACAAGCATCTTTCACAGGTCAGTCTTCTAGCACACAAAAATCTTCCAGTCATCATTTGAGCATGTAAGTTGAAGAGTAAATTAGGTTATATATATTTTGAAATGCATGGAATATACACATGTACCATGACATATACAAATTTAAGATGAAATTTTCTGGTTTACAATTGCATTTAAAAATATTATGCAAGGAATTCAAACAACGTCGGTACATTCAACTGCATGCAAACCCAACACTTGTATTATTTAGATTCATCATAGTCATGCTTGTAAGGTTTCTCCCCTATGTAGTTTCCTTGAGGGTAATAGTTTTTATTTTAAATTGTAAAACTTTGGCTAAATAATGTACAAGAATGTTTCACAGGTTATTTTGAAGTCTATACCATCCATGAGAGTTCCAGATGGTTGAAGTTTTTATTATGCATGTTTTTATAGTGAGTGATATCTCGGTTATATAAAGTTATTTGTTTACATTTTTTCCATTCTATGAAATGACATGCATTTGCATGCACATACTGCATATGACATTTCTATCAATATCATGTTATTCAAATATCCATGGATACTTCTATAGAGACAGACTTCCCTGCATATGAATCCAAATTATTAGCCAAATAGCTAATGAACACACATGATCACAAAGCAGCCTTACATAATTCATAGCAGATCAAATAAATCTATATTATATGTATAGTTCATGTGGGTTAAGTCATTCTGTGTGATCAAAGAATATATAGGTTATGGAGTATATATATTGCTATGAATAACATATGTTAATGGTATTATTCTTTCAGGTAGTGGGAGACATTGAGGTAGTCAATCAAGACTCAAGTTAGCAATTAGCAGGGGTCTGTTAGCACTTAGCAGGGGTTTGATTGGTCGATTAGTGATAAAGCGTTGTCCAAGCATAATCTTATTATATTTTAAGAGGTTTGATTCTAGCTTTGAATTCTGAAGCTACCAGGCATTCGCATGTATTGTAGTTGTTGCATTGTATAAAGTTAGAGTAGCTTCTTGAATTTGTATGAATGTATTATGCTGTTATTTTCAAAATGTTTTGAGATACTTATAGTTATTGTTGCTTATAACATATGAAACAATAATATGTTGGAATACATCTACATTCTTATCTATCTATGTGTTGCCTGGTAGTTAATTTGATCTTTTGTTGTTTATAATTTCATATGTTGGTAATTTTATATGTTGTGCTGCTTGGTGATTTTATATGGTAGGTTTACATCAGTCATGTTATAATATATATTGATGATTTTTGGCTTTGTTTCTTTGAATGTATATATTGTTGAATAATAGTAGCCAACATGTCAAATGGGTAAACCCGACCCGACCCGTTTAGTTAAACGGGTTACACGGGTTGGGTCAGGTCAACCCGTTTATAAACGGGTTGGGTTAGGGTTGGGAAAAAATGACCCGTTTAATAAACGGGTTGACCCGACCCATTTATAAATCAACCCGAACCGACTTGACCCAACCCGAACCCGACCCGACATGACCCATTGACAGCCCTAGTCCTAACCACTCTTTATCTTGCCTTACATTTAATCCTGACTCTTCTTTGTATTTTGTTTATGTACCAAGGAATTTTATTATATAGATATACATACATACACACACTAACTCACACAAAGATTTCAAACACACACAAGGGTTCAAACCTGGTCAAGCGTCATGGTGGAGGGCAGTAGGGCCTTGGCAGCTCCTTGGAATGGTAGGCGGGCTCGGTCGGAGGTTGTGGTCATTGTTTGGTACTCTTGTGTTTGCTCGGGCGTCGATACGTTGGCGAAGGCGACACACGGAGGGAGGTTGGAGGTCGTTCGGGTCTCGGATGGGTTTCAGGTCGGAGTTGCGTACGAAGGGGATGACTGACGTAAGGAGATCGGGGTCGGCATGGTTGGGATGGTGGCAGCAGGGAATGACGGAAGGGTTCACGGTCGGGAAGAAAATATGTGGTAGAGCTGAAATGAAGGCATAGGGGAATAATATGCTTGCCTTTAGGAAATGACAGGCTATTGAAGCAAAAGTAAACGCATGGCTATTGAGAGGGTTGGGAACAGAAAAATAAATGACCCTTGGCACTTAATAGCATGGTTTATATGGAAAAAGAAAAGACGAATGGACATACAAACATTAGTAATGAAGTGTTACAAAATAAAAAGGCAGAAGAGCTTTGCAACGAAGAGTGGAGAATTAAGAATGCATGCATGGGTAGGTGAGAAGATGGACGTGGGGAATGAATGGCACAACGGATTGGAATTGGAAACAATCACATGGAATCAACACACATGCATGAAGAAAAGAAAGAGTGTGCATGGTTTGAAAATAAGGAGTAAATGTGCCTACTTACTAAGGTTTCAGAAATAAAAAAAATGATTGGATGGTTTAGTAAAATAAAAGGGATTGTTTTTGCAGACCCAAAATGACTGGAAAAATATGCTGAACCCGAATAGGGACACGTTGAATTTAAATGACTTATTTTAAAAATGAACTGCGCAAGCCTTTTCGCAATTTCACTGCGAACCGGGAGCTGAAACTGACAAATGAATATATTGTAGAAATCGGCGCAATGAGACGGATACAACGGTATATATTTTGCAATGTCATGATGCTCCATTCGAAAATGCGTTACGGAGCCCTTTAAACGTAAAATTCGGATGGGAAGATAATTAAACAGAGGTCAAAACCTCTGATTTTCGCAAAACGAATTTCGCTTTTGGATCTATGACATTGAATGGTATATTTTTCATGTTTTCCAAAATTTTCGAAAAGATTTTATGATCACTTAATTTTGAACTGTTACGCACAGCTTTCTACTGAAAATTGCGCGATTGACAAACATTCAAATTTTCCGACGAAATTTTCACAGTTTCTACGTCTCACTGAACGTATTTCAAATTCCAAATTTTTGTTATGAAAAACCAAAGAATATTTTCAAAATAAAAATTCGATTTAAATTGGAATTTTAATTGTTAAAAATAGCGGGTTGTTATAGTATCGGATTTTGTTTGATACTGATTAGCTCTATGCAACTATTAAAGTTCGACATTAAAAATGTTTCAAAAATATCTGATATCAAAAATGTTTATTTGGCATAGCCGACCGGTTTTTAAGGTGACAACAAATAACTTTTATTATGACTAATAACAAAAATGCAATATTGTACAGGTGATTGTAGTTAGCAGTCGGCTATATTCGGTTTTTTACGTGGGTCGTCCACCACTTACGGAGTTTATATTGTTCCGTGCACTCTACCTATATAGGCTTGGAGCTAGCTTATTTACTAGGCTACAATGTATCAAAAATGTTTTAGTAATATGGATGCATATACGATAGTATTTGCATTTGAAAAATGACATGTTGATGGATTTTAAAATTCACTGAAACATAAACGACATAGTTGTAACACCCCGAATTTTCCTTTAAAAATAAATTAACAAATTAAAGTATAAATAATTTTTAGAAGAAGAATTAAGGGAAACAAGTTACGCCATTGCGTTCGTCTCGGAATTCTGCTTGAGATAGAGTCCGAATTTGCGTAAATCGGACTCCGTATGAAGAAGTTGTGACCTCCGGAAGTTTCAGAATTCAATTTAAAATTCAAACAGCTCAAAATTCAGTTCAAAATTCGAAAACAGACCCAAACTGGGCTGGGTGGGAAAATTCCCGCCCAGGACCCAGGTCGACCAGGGGGTCGACCTGGGGGTCCACCTGGGGGTCGACCTACCCAGTCGACTTGGTCAGGTCTTAGCTGGCCTGGTCGGGTTCTGAGCGATTTTCTGAGTTCTGATGTGTCACTAGGGCTGATTTTCACTTTTTGGTTGGCTCTTCTCGATGTGAATGATCTAGATTCATCTATGATCATCTGACGGCTCTAATTAGTTTGAAAATCTATATAAACAACTTAAGTCTCCAACCTAAATTCACAAAAAAAATTAGGACCAGAGCCGCCATGCTGTCGGGAGAAAACTAGGAGTAGCCTCCACTTGAAGAAAGCTAAGAGATGAACAAATCTAATTCAATTATAATCAAAACAACGTTTATCTACCCAAAGGAAAGCATCTCAATTCCAGAACTCAGAATCCAGAACTCAAGTTCGTCGTTCGTTGTAAGTTTAGTTATGTTTTGCGATGCAAATCAAAATTAATGTCATGCCTTGGAAATAAATTGATAATAGAACAATGTTTATTTTGTTATATGTGGAATTGAATGATATTGATCTATGTCTGTGGTTCTATTTTATTATCATGTTGAATTAGGAATTAATGGATAAGTCTATTCATATGCATATGAGCTTGGAGTTTAACCTGTTATGACAAGTTGTGTAGTTTATCATGTTATGCAAGTTTTAGGTTGTAAAATCCTATCACATATGTGACCAAATGTTAGATCTACATGTTTATGTGTATATGTTAAACCTATGTCATATTTCAAGTTCACACTTATTCATATGTTCGTGATTGATTTGCAAATTCACATATATGTAAGTTGATTTAGTCTATGTTGCAAATTCACATATATGTATGTTGATTTAGTCTATGTTGCAAATTCACATATATGTATGTTGATTTAGTCTACGTTGCAAGTTCACACCTATGATATTCATGATGACTATTTTGCAAGTTCACACCTATGGTGTTCATAGTGACTATGCCAAAAATGCCAAGTTTACACCTATGTCATGTTTATGTTAATGAATTTCTTTTATGCCAATTTTGTGTACGCTAAATTAGGCTAAGTTTTTAGCCTAATATTATATGTCAAAAATCATGCAGACGAAAGATTAGGCTAAGATTATTAGCCTAATATTTAGACGGGGTAACGTTGGGAAAAATTGGTAATTATAGGAAACTTGGCATAAATTGGTGAAAAATCACATAGGTAAATTATGGCATGAAACGGTATAAATTATATACCTAAAATTAATGAACTTGATTAGAAACAAATTTGGGCAATGACATGAATTCTGGATAATACACATAAATAAAAATGTAAATTCAGAAAATACGAATATGCTTAACCCGAGGTTAGATTGAGTTGTCATGTAAACCTGCCCGGACCCGCCCGGCTGTCCAGTAATCACAACAATACCTATCTAATATGGGAGGTTAAGGCATTGAGCCCAATAAGGAAACGAGGTTAGACTGAGTTACGGTGTAAACCTGCCCGGAACCGACCGGCACATCCAGTAACCGTAACAATACCTGTCTAATGTGAGTGGTTGGTGCTTTAACTAATTAAAGCTAAGGACAGACAAGTCAGGATGGTAGGGTTAAGTTAACTAAAACACTTAACCAATTCAGCATGTTAATTAAACTGATGGGTGGGGTTAGGTTAATACAGACACTTAACCACTTAACATGTTTGACTAGAAAACCCTAGTAACGGGGACCCATTTCAGCAGTAACCCAATTAGGTATCATGGTACCCTGAAACTAGGCAAGGTGGGGCACGATTACTGGGCTGATTGTAAGCGGTCAAAAGCAACGGCGGTTGGTGCAGCAGTGTACGCTCTAACGAAGTGCGGGCATGCACACACTTCGGAGCAGACAAACAGGGCACTGGGCATCAGTAGTATAACCTATGCATTCTAGAATTGTGTTGGGCCGCCACCATGGGACTTGATACGCCCCATGCTGGGACCAACATAGGTATCTACAATCAAGTGGGGTCGTATGACACATATGATTATGCAAGTAGGAGCCGATTTTTAGAAAGGTGACCACTTCACCCTGATCATGGGGTGCCAGTTGAGGCAGTACAAGTAGGTGCAGAAAAGTAATAGTGAGTGCGTTTAGTATATTTAGTATTTCCTGCCATATCTTGTCTTATATTCTGGTATTGTCCTATTCTCAGTTTATGAAAGTCATGATCTTTTTATTGTTCTCATGCTAGAAATATAACTAGACTTACCAGACTTATGTCTGACCCATTTTCCTTCCGCTTTCTTTTCTTTCGTTCCCCCTCCCCTCAGGTCCACAGGGAGGAAACACCTCAGCTTGGTCAGATTTTTCATCCAGCTTGAAGAGAGAGAATGTATTGCTTGGATCTCTTTCGTTTGGGCTATGGCTTTGGACATTCTATGGGGATTTATGCAGTTTTAATTATGTTTCATGCTTCTTTAAGTTTTAAATCAAGACAATATTATGGTTGTAATAATTGGAAGTTTGTTTTGAGGCAATTATGGAAATGTTTTGTATGAACACGTATTTATGATATGAAAGTCTGTTTGTTTTTCCGCTGTTTATATATATGTGTTTATATCTGTGTTGTGTTTTATCTGTGACTTTTACTTATAAACCTCCACCGAAGTTAAGGTATTCCCTTTGTGAGTGACCTTAACGGAGGTGGGGTGTTTCAATAGTGTGTGTGCAACATGAGTAAAATTCATGCCATAACTTTAAAGTGATTTTGCGAACAATTTTATTATTTTATCATTATTTATAATAGGAACATAAATTACATATTGAAACATAAATATTCCGCTATAGGTCAAATCCATGTGCATTTGAATCTATTTTTTGTTATACGCATGAAAATATTTTACAGGTCATATAAAACATATTTGAATACAGCATCCATATTGTAAGACTTTTTGGTTTTTTAATCTACTTCTTTCCATGTATGTTTCCTCTTTTCGCAATTGCATTTTTGAACTCTATTAGTTTCGATGTGTTTTATTTTCATACTCTATATTTCATTACCATACTAAAACTTTTATTCAATTTTTTGCCAATCATGTGTATCTTTTATCCAATGTATGAAGATGAGGAGCAATTGTTTATTTATTAGAAACAATATTGTTACGTTATTGTTTTGTTTGCGGTTATGTTTCAAACTAATGAATTAATAGTAAATCCACCACTAACTAATGTAAACCTTTTGTACAAGGCCTTATATGCACTATGCATAACATGTATAAAATGCTCAGACTTATAAATTTAGAGCTATTATGTGATTTATGAGAAAATTTTCGTATGAATTAGGATCTTACAAAGATGCGATTTAAATTAACAAAATTAGATACTTCCTTTCTTTACCTTATCTAGATTAATAGGAAATTCTAATAGCTACAGATTATGTTATGTCCTTACTCCTTTAAAATGATGACTAGCAACATCATTTTGTTGTTGTCTATGAACAAGCAAGGAAAAAAACCTCGATGATTGGTGTTGTAGCATATATGACACAATTTTTTTAGTGTCTTGTCATTGAAATACGTTAACTCCAAATCAAAGCAAACCATGCACAAACAAAGAAATAACAAAATATATAAATACCTATATCCATCAAAGTATAATAAATTTCATATATATTACTATTTGTATCTGCATTTTTACTTGATCTTTGCTTTAATTTACAAAGTGTTAGGCACATGCACTAACATACACTATGAGTTTAACCGGCCTGCGGTATTAAGTGAAGCTAGAAAACCTCCTGAAGGCTTTGACGTATTCCCAACACTACCACCTTATTTGTTGGTCAAAACTAGTCATTTTGGCTATTGTATTTATACATAACATTGTTTCATAATACAATATTTTAACCTTTTCTGTCATCTATTTAGACATGCTTTTTTCTATGTTTCTATTTACTGACCCATTCATACTTGAAACTGTCAGTGAATTACATTTCATAATGATTCTGTTTAGTTTATTATAGTTATGTTATATGTTTGTCAAGCACGCAACTTACACCTGGCTATAGTTTTGCTATATAATGTAGACTATTAATGAGTTTCATTTTATAAATGTTGGCAATTAGACCATTCGGCGGTTGCTATATTTTATATTCAAGTCCTTGAGAAATTTTTACCTGCTACTAATTCTAGAGATATTTCATTGACCGACAATCTCTTGCTAAATCTTTTGTTCTCATGGAAAAAACAATTTTAAGGAGTATTTTTCTTTAATTTTGATTAAGAAAATCACCTGTCATGTAAAAGCGTATAAAGAAGGTAAATTCAGTTTCAACATGCTAATTTTAATTTTTCGCACACATTAATGATGTCAAAATTTTGATTTTGTAACTTGATTTTACTTAGCTACATGTTTACATGGTTGTCTTTTTTGAGTGTTCATATGTTATAATATTATGGTCTCTGGCATGCCATAAACATTATAACAACCATTTGTTGTCCACTGCTAACCTTTATAGGTATCCTCGCTTTGAATGTCATGATATCTCATTCTTTTAGTTTTTTAATAATAAATTTGTCTCTCTTTATTGTTTGTTATGTGTTATCCCATAAAATCAAATATGTCAACGCATGTTTGATTGTTTCAGATCAAGGGCGGACCTAGGAATCAAGGCTAGGGTGGGCTGATTTCAATGACAGTTCCTTCATGATAATGAAATTTCAATTGCTACTACAAAACAATAATAAAAAAAATCATAACAATAATAAATAAGCTCATGTTTCACAATCGATACATAACATTTAAGCTTTATTGTGCTCGATGGGTATCTACATAGTTAAATTCCTTAAGTACTGCATCCGAGTCAATCTTCTAAGAAAAATCATGCTCTAAATAAAGAGACATGCAGCAAGAATTAATTAGCCAATGTAACATATCAAACATTATATATGTAATTAACAAAACTAAAATGTTATAAAATTCAACAATATAACAAATCAAATTTATCAAGTAATATAATATTTTTTATACGTAAATGAATCTCAATAATAATTTAGAAGTTTTAAAGAAAAATATCAATCATTTTCAATATAATTTTCCAAAACTGTTTAACTGAAATCAATTGATTTAACAATCAATTAAAGAAAACAATCAAATACAGTTTTGTAAACTATTGACCTACGACAACCAAATTTGTTGCAACCCTGTCGATGAATAATGGGATAAACTAGCAAATAACAATAATGGGATAGAAATCAGTTGCAACCAAATTTGAGATTTGATGTTAAGATTATTAGATAAATCATATTTCAATCAAGAATAAGTGCAAGAATTATATGGAGGCTTACTTTACTGGGCATGCTACATAATCTTTTCCAAACATTCAGCAAGCATCTTATGTCTGCGTTTCAAGCAGCTTTGTCCTTTGTTTCTTTAATGAATCAAGATGGGATTAGACCATTTTCAGAGTTAATGAGTTTCTTTAATGATACTGATAAAAATAGGAGGAGACCTATAATTCGGAGCGTGAAAAAACCCCAAAAATTAGGGTTTTTTCATTCAAATTACTAATATAATGTCATTAATTTGCAAACAAATGAAAAATCACCTGAATTGCTTAACGAATCAGTCTTAAACATTGAGCAAAAGCCACAACTGATGAGTCGATGACAGCCTTGGAACCTGAAAGTGATGTTCTTCCACCTTCCAATCGTTGTATTTCGAAGCCAGAAGAAGAACGAAAGAAACGTGAATGATAGTGAGTTGCGGTTTCCTTCAATTTTGGGTTTAGGCTTTTTTTTTTTTGGCCTGGGCTGCAGCCCAGCTGAGCCCAGGGCTGTGTCCGCCGTTGTTTCAGATAGTTACCATTTATGCAATGCTATCTCTAAATTGTAGCTGTAAATACCAATGAAACCACAAAATTTTTTGCCATACCTGTGTGCAAATTACGAATGTGAACTTGTATAATGCACTGGTGCAGATCCCTGCTAAAGTATTCAATAGTAATGACTATTATGAAATAAACATAACCCCAAGCATGCTTTATTTTTCTTGTATTCAGGTTGTGCCTAATGGGCCAAGCTCATTCCCTATTTTACTTTTGCATTAAAGCTTGTAACGTGCTTTGTATAAACAACACCTCTGTTGTACATACAATAATAAAAATACAAAGTATTTTCACTTTCTCTCTGCATTTACAAATCTCTTTGCAAACATTCACTAAAATCGTACAAGGTATCAGAGCATTATGCTTAATAGTAGAATTAAGTTTTGATATTAGAAAACTTTCCTTTGCAAAGTGATGTATCAATTAGTAGATTATCCATATCAAAGTCTTCTCATCATCTTCTTGATTCGTCTCATTAGTGATTTCTTTATATCTCGTCCCTTGAGAGTTGTGGCTTGATACGCTAAGCAATGCCTAGCCAATTCAGTTAAACTGGCTGCAACAATTTCACAACATCAAGCTAGTAATAAAAGAATTCCGATCATTATAAAACTGATCAAGTAATTCAAGAAAAATATCACAGTCGAACTAGTGTGCCATTCAAGAAGGCTTATCAGAATGGAAATTCAAGAATCTCAACAGAAATCATCATATAAGCATTCAAGATTGCTTCAGAAATTCAACTGTGCATCTTTTTAGAAAAAAACTCAATTCAAAGCATCTAAAATAAGAATTTCATACCTTTCTTTTTGTTGAAGAATTATCAGTATTGAAACCTCATGGCCGAAGATGACAACTGAACCACTACAACAAGTTTAGTCGGACCTCAAACCTAAGCCACAACCAACATTCAAGCCATAACCAACGCTGAATCCCCGGTGAAGATTGACATCAACCCACATATTCAATTGATTATTGTCCATTCAAATAAAACAATTATCTATTTTGGAAATTACAAGTTGAAACAACCATCCAAGTATATGGGAAAGGTTACATTCTTGGAACACTATCTGTACCTCCAAAATTAATCACTAACACAGTAAACAGGGTGATCAATAATGAAGAGTTTGTAAAATTTCATAGACCGGACAAACTGATTTGTACTTGGCTTCTGTCTTCCATCAGTGAAAATTTGCTATCATAAATCATAGAATGTAAGACTGCTAATGAAATTCGGTCTGTAATTGAGAAACCTTTCAAACACACAATCTGCAGCTAAGATAATGTACTAAACAAGGCAGTTACAAAGTTCATGAAAGGACAATTTATCATAAGAGAATATCTTGCCAAGGTAAAGACACTTGTGATCACTTAGAAGAAGCAGGGCAAAAAATTACTGATTTTGAACAAGCGTTAATCATTTTAAATGGACTCAATGATGAGTATAAAGCAGTTGTGGTAGTGATATTATCACAAAAGGTTGTGTTCTCTATGGAAGATGTTCATTCTTCTCTGCTCATATGGCAAGAATTGAAACCAAGAAAAGAAAATTGTCGGAATTATCAATCAATTGAGCTAAAAACAGAAATAAGAACCAAAACAATAAAAATCAAACTGTTCAGAGAGGTGGTTACTTCTAACAAACGCAGAGGAAGCGGGAGGTAGAACGGTAACAATGGCAGGCCAAGTGCCAGATTTGCGAAAAAGTTGGACAAACTGTTGTGAAGTGCTACTTTATATTTAATTCAAACTATGTTGTCAGTCGTGTTGGAGAATGGAGTTTTGATGACAACAACCTTATTTCAATATTAATTGATTATAAAATATATATAATAACACTTTTGTCTAGAATATATATATACACATATGCAGGATTTATATACAGGAATTATTACTGAAGACTGTACAGTTTAAAGATGTTAGAGATTCAGAATTCAGAGATGTTTAAAGACTCATGAGTATTCAAGATTTCAATAGTTCAAAAAAATATAGTTATAGAGTCTAGATTATGTAAGACTCTAAATAACACTCCAGGTTCAAATTCAAAATAATTTCAAATTCTATTTTTAAAATTCTGTTTTCAAATTCTATCTTCAATCTCTTTCTTCTCTATTTTACTTTCTATTTTTATTTGATTTTAAACTTAAGTTTTATAAGTTTATACTTTATAAGTTCGATATATTTATATTTTATATACTTTATACTTATATAGTTTTAAACTCTATAATTTTATAAATATGTTTATATAGTTTATATTTATATTTTCATATGATTTTCTACTTTATAATATTTATCTATAACACTATATTTTAATTCAAGAATTTTCAGAATTATATATATCAAAACACTTGAAAATTGTTCAAATTTCAAATTTTTTACATGTATATATATGTCGATATACGTACATACATACATACATACATATATATATATGCACACACATGTTGACATATAACTGTCATTTTTCAAAATTGAAAGGAAGTGTCTTTTTATTATTTGTGACGGTTCTGAGACGTTGCAACCTTTCACACACTATAAAAAGGGCTGATTTCGAATTTTTTATAACTTCTTCTTCTCCATCGTCATTCTCTTTCATTATACCATTATTCTTTATATTTTTTATGATTTCAACACCTATACTCTGCCGAATTCAGTTCTGTTTTCACTAATCTTCTTCTTTCTACACTCTCTACTCGTTACTCTCTGAATCAAGTGCTATTGAAGAGTTACAGGGTTGTTTGTAATTGTTTGGGTTGTGTAAGTAATCAGTGGTATCCCTTGTAGCTGTGAAATCAAGGACGGGTAATCGGTGGTATCCCTTGTAGCCGTGAAATCAAGGACGGGTAATCGGTGGTATCCCTTGTAGCCGTGAAATCAAGGACGGGTAATCGGTGGTATCCCTTGTAGCCATGAAATCAAGTAGGTTGTACTTGACTATTGATATAGTAATAAAACTCTATGCAATCCAGTGTTGTGCGGGACTGGATGGAGGAGCAATCCGAACCAGTATAAAATCCGGTGTGTTCTTTCCTTTTCTGCACTTTACTTTTGTCTATATTTTGTTTGTGTTTGATTTTGTGTTTATAATTGTCTCTATGGTGTTTGATTCATAAAGTAGTTCACATAAACTTTAGATTTAGTTTAAATTCTCAAAAACATTATTCACCCCCTCCCTTTAGTGTTTGTTTTTCCTTAACGATCTATTCCACAATCCCTGAAAATTGGTATCAGAGCAAGGTCTTCCAAAATGTTCATAATTCGATTTTTGAAAATAGTGATAATGGAAACCAACACTGGTAGCAATAATAGTTCTTTTGTAGAGGGTCATTCCATTGTTACACCACTGCTATTTAATGGTAGTAATTATTCATATTAGGCCTGTAAAATGAAGATATATTTACAATCAATAGGATTAGATACATGGAATAGTACACAAAATGAATTTGTTGAACCCACAACTGCTTTTGCACAATGGACAAATGAACAAAAGACTGCTGCACAAAGCAATTCTAAAGCCATGAATATGTTATTTTGTTCATTAGATAGGAATGAGTTTAATAGAGTGTTAGTATGTTAAACTGCTTATGAAATTTGGAGAACTTTACAAGTTACTCATGAAGGAACTAGTAAAGTTAAAAAAACTAAAATAGCAATGTTAGTTAATCAGTTTGAGTTATTCAAAATGAACGAGAATGAGTCTATTTCAGATATGTATTGCAGATTTCAAGAGTTAGTGCATTCATTAATAGCATTTGGAAAAAACTATTCTGAAGCAGATCAAGTCAGAAAAATATTAAGTTCACTAACTCCATAATGGGATCAGAAAACTTTGGCAATTAAAGAAGCCAATGATTTCAATGAAATGAAGATTAAGGAGTTAATCGAAAATCTGATGTCTTATGAAGTCCAATTACAAAAGAGAAAAGAAAACAGGTCAACTGAGAAGAAATCTATTGCATTAAAAGCAACATCAAATGATTCTGAGTTGAGTAGTGAAGATGATGAAGAAACAACTCTTGTGACAAATCAGTTTAGAAAATTTCTGAGATATAGAAGGAGAAATTATAACCAAGGAAGTTCAGAAAGTAATGATGGTCGATGTTATAACTGCAACAAACCAGGCCATATAAAGAAATGTGTCCATGTCCAGATAAATCTATTAAACAAACAGACAACAACAATTCGTCAAGAAAGAGAAAAAAAACATACACAGCAACGTTAGATGATTCAGATTCATCATCGAGTGATGAAGAGCCAGAAACCGAAAATTCGAATATATGCTTTACGGCAGTTCAGAGTTTAGAAAATTTCGAAGAAAAGGATCTAAAAACTGGGTACGCCTTGATTAATTTTTAATTTTATTTGGTTGAATGGTTGCTTTGTTTGTTTGCTTTGATTTAAATTTAAAAAAAAATTGAAATTCAAAATAATAAAAAATAACAAATAAAATAATAAAATAAATTGTTTTTGGGTTTGATAGGATTAGAATTATTTCAGAAATCGTTAAACCTGAAATATAAATCACATTTCATAAGAATTCAATTTCCTTTGAAAATAGGAACATATGTCGACATACATATGTCCATATGTCGACATATATTAACCAGAAATTTGAAATTTAAATTTTGAATTTCAAAGGTTTAAACTTTCAAACTTCCCTCCAACTTCTCACTAACTCCCAAGGCCTGAAAAGGTGTCATTTAAGTCTAAAAGGATGTGTCTATTCAATTCATATCCATTCAATTTCTATATATACATCTATCCTTTCTACCTTTCATTCACAACTCAAATCAATATTCTTCATATCTATTCTCTTCGAAACTATCAATTCAATGGATTCCTCAAGTTCAACTCAGAAACTAAAGTTAACCAAAACCATCAAAGATTATCTTCATAATGACAAAGAAGCTATCAAGACTTATGTTAACTATATAGCAAATACTAAAGTTAACACGGGTGCTTTCACCATATTTAGCGAATTTCCCTCCTATGATCTTACTTCTCTCTTCGAACACAACAAAGTCCTAAGTCTAATTGATTCTTGTGAAAACGACGAAGTGTGTTATCCTAGACTTGTCAAGATGTTCTATGCAAAACTTAGTCATGGATTTTACGAAGGCAATGAAGATCAAATTTGGAGTAGCGTCAAAGGCACACAAATTGTTCTTGATGCCGAACTCTTAGGCACTATTCTAAATTGTAGAAGCATGGGCTCGGATTTTTCGGGTTTTAAAATTGATGAAACCAATTGAGAGTCCTACCATGACATATTTGAAGACGATGGTCCAATGGAGTTCAAAAATCGCTTCTTTCGTCCAAAAACAAGAATCGTAAACCTTCTCCTCCAACATATCATCACTCCCTGTTCCAGAAATTTCAACAATCCAACTCTCAAAGTCCAAAGGCTCTCTTTGCTATTATGGGTGGTATACTATCAACTGGGCTTACATGATTCTAAATGAAATTAAGTCCATAGAATTGTCCTCAAGAGAAAACACTCTCTACTATGGTGTTTATCTCACCCGTATTTCCAAATACTTTGGAATTGATCTTCATGGAGAAGAGTTTGTGCCTAGAAAAGTGTTTGACTCATCAAACATACATCTCATGCAAATTCCTCTCACTTTCAAGCCATATGAGACATTCGAAGCCAAACAAGCTCGAATGCAACAAGAGCAAGTGCCCATGGAAGTCGAAGAAGAAGAAGAAACTTCTTTAGAAAGTGTTGAGTGTCCAACCAACACCAAACGCATTTCAAAGAGACGATTGCTCAAAATCAAGTCAAAATTGTCAACAATCAAAAGAAGCTTAAGAAAAACTTCTCCAAAATGACCAAGTTCATAGTCAAGATGAGAAGAAAGCTTGGAATCTCACCTCCCTCATCATCATCAGAAAACTAGACTATCTATTTTAATCTATCTCTATGTATTTGCTTATGTTTTTCTTTTGAATATCGTATTTAGTGTGTCTTAATTAGTTGGATGTATTTGCTTTATATTAAGTAACGAATGGAGTTTTATTTATGTTAAAATTATCTTTAAGTCTCTGTAAAAATTTTAGAATTAATTATAGCTTAATATAAGTTCAAAAGATTCAAAATTTAAAAAATTTCTAAATTATCAATAAGATATGTCGACATACATTTATGTATATGTCGACATATAACTACTAGATTTTCAAATTGTTTCAAAATTTAAAAATTAAATAACTACTCATGTCCATTCAAAATCCAACAAATTGCAGACCCTATTTAAGTCTATTTCTTCCAGAAAATTTCATTATGCTATTTCTCCTCCTCCCTTATTCATTTCTTATCAAATCCATGGCACATCCAATTCATAATCTTAGTGAAAATTTAAAAGAAACCTTGAATTCTTTCAAAAATGTCCTCTCTATCATTCTACGAAACCAGCGTCATCTCGAACTAGGCCAAATAAATATGTTTGAGCAGTAAGAGAAACATTTTGATGCAATTAGGTGGCTAATCTCTTCTCTTTTCAGAGATGAAGATAATAATCTCGCAAAGGATCCCCCAACCAAAGAAGATGAGGATTGGGAAGTTATCAAGAAGGATCCAATTTTTGGAGAAGACGGTTGGGTTGAAGTCCTAAGAAATGTTTAATTGATTGGTAATTTGATTGATTTGTCTGAAATTTAAATTCTATGACTTCAAACTTGTATATATTAAGACATATGGTGTGGTATGCTTTGATTTGGTTTGTATATACGACATTAAACAAATGTAAATATAATACTTGGATTGGTTTGTATTTGATAATCATAATGTTAGGAATTACTATTATAGGATTATATAGATTAAGGGGGGTATTCTACTTTGAATTAGTAGTTACTTGGTTTCTTATAGGTTTTATTTAGATAGTTATACAATTTAAGGGGGTAGTTTTAGAATTTCCTTTTGATAATGCCAAAGGGGGGAAATTATAAAGTATAGTCATAATTTATAGGATTCATATAGACAGGGGGAGTATTTGAAGGATCATCATCAATAGGTATATACAGTTATGATATTTTATAAACTAAGGTTGTCATCATCAAAATGGGGGAGAGTTTTGGAGAATGGAGGTTTGATGACAACAACCTTATTTCAATATTAATTAATTATATAATATATATACTGACACTTTTGTCTAGAATATATATATATACACACACACATATGAAGGATTTATATACAGGAATTATTACTGAAGACTGTACAGTTTAAAGATGTTAAAGATTCAGAATTCAGAGATGTTTCAAGACTCATGAGTATTCAAGATTACAAGAGTTCAAGAAAAAAAAAATAGTTATAGAGTCTAGATTATGTAAGACTCTGAATAGCATTCCAGGTTCAAATTCAAAATAATTTCAAATTCTGTTTTCAAATTCTATCTTCAGTCACTTTCTTCTCTAATTTACTTTCTATTTTTATTTGATTTTAAACTTAAGTTTTATAAGTTTTATATATTTATATTTTATATACTTTATATTTATATAGTTTTAAACTCTATAATTTTATAAATATGTTTATATAGTTTATATTTAT
Organism: Allium sativum; assembly: GCA_030737875.1. Taxonomy (NCBI): domain Eukaryota; kingdom Viridiplantae; phylum Streptophyta; class Magnoliopsida; order Asparagales; family Amaryllidaceae; genus Allium; species Allium sativum. The sequence goes on along the minus strand of CM060918.1, from coordinate 792,902,898 downwards.
GTTTTCATTTGATTTTACACTTTATAATATTTATTTATAACACTATATTTTAATTTAAGAATTTCCAGAATTATATATATATATATATATCAAAACACTTGAAAAATGTTCAAATTTCAAATTTTTTACATGTATATGTCGACATACATATATATACATGTCGACATATAACTATCATTTTTTCAAAATTGAAAGGAAGTGTCTTTTCATTATTTGTGAAGTTTCCGAGACGTTGCAACCTTTCACACACTATAAAAAGAGGGTTGACTTCGATTTTTTTTTATAACTTCTTCTCCATCATCATTCTATTTTATTACACCATTATTTTTTATAATTTTCATGATTTCAACACCTATACTCTGACGAATTCAATTCTGTTTTCACTAATCTTCTTCTCTCTACACTCTCTACTTGTTACTCTCTGAATCAAGTGCTATTGAAGAGTTATAGGGCTGTTTGTAATTGTTTGGGTTGTGTAAGTAATCGGTGGTATCCCTTGTAACTGTAAAATCAAGGACGAGTAATCGGTGGTATCCGTTGTAGCTGTGAAATCAAGGAGGTATTACTTGACTATTGATATAGTAATAAACCTCTGCGCAATCCAGCGTTGTGCTGGACTGGACGTAGGAGCAATCCGAACCAGTATAAAATTCGGTGTGTTTTTTCATTTTCGGCACTTAACTTTTGTTTGTATTTGTGTTTGATTATGTGTTTGTGATTGTCTCTATGGTGTTTGATTCATATAGTAGTTCACATAAGTTCTAGATTTTGTTTAAATTCTCAAAAACACTATTCACCCCCTTTTAGTGTTTGTTTTGTCTTAACGATCCATTCCACAATCCCTAACATATCAGAGTCAAAGCAATTAGAGAAAATCAAACCCAAGTGTTAAAATTTCTCAAATGGATGCAAACAGTCAAAATGAGAACTCAATAACCAACCAGTAAACAAAACCGATGACATAGGTGATGACAACTGGTATCTAAACTCTGGAGCAATTAGTCACATCACTAACAATCTTAACAGCCTAATTCTTGATCAAAAGGAGTATAGAGGTAAGAAATATATACACATGGGTAGGGGTGAGAGCGTAAATATTACACATATTGTCTTTGATAGTATCAAAGGTAAAAAGCATTTGTATTTCAACAACTTACTCTTTGTACCATTAATAAAAAAGAGTTCACTCAGTGTATCTCAGTTTCCTAAAGACAATAGTGTGTACTTTGAATTTCATCCTAATCATTGTTTTGTTAAATACTTTTTCACTAATGAAATTATTTTGCAGGGTAAAGGAGACAAAGGGTTGTACAAGTTCAATATTGTTAACTCTGCAAGTAGTGAAAAAGGGGCAAAAGTTGTTATTTGTTTGAAATTAATGACAGAACAAGTGTATTTGATTTGTGGCATGTAAAACTTGGACAACCCAATGTTATAAATATTGTCAAGAAAGTTCTCATAAATAATAAAATTTCATTTGAAAATATAACTACGCCATATGTTTGTACTTAATGCTAAATGGGCAAAAGCCATAAATTACCTTTCTCAAACTTTCAAACTGTTTACAAAAAATCACTTGAAATTGGTTGATGCTAACCTATGGGTTCATACACCAATAAATTCTGATTATGGTTTTAATTACTATACATCCTTTGTTGACTCTTGTACTAGGTATACATGGGTATATTTTATGAAAACCAAGTCTGAAACTTGTTAATACTGTGAACTGATGAGGGCACTGAATTTAAAGCTTTAAATGATTACTTTGTTCATAAGTTAGTTTGTCCATATACTTCTAAGCAAAATGGGTTAGTAGAAGGAAAACATAGACATATTATAGAGTGTGGTCTTACATTATTAGCACAGTGTCACCTTCCAATGAAGTTTTTCATAGATGCCTTCAGTACTTTAGTTTATCTAATAAATAGATTACAAACTAAATTGATGAAGAATAAAAACTGAATAGAATTGATATATAATATAAGACCAGATTACAAGAAGTTAAGAGTATTTGGATGTCTACGTTACCCGTACTTAAGACCCTATATTTCTCACAAGCTAAGTTTCAGATCTACACCATGTACATTTATTGGGTATGCTAGTGATAAAAAAGGACATAAGTGTTTGGATTAAAATGGTAAAGTATCCGTGAGTAGGCACGTTATGTTTAATGAAAAGATGTTTCCATTTTCTAGTGTAGAAATTCCAACAACACAGAAGGTTTGCAATGTAGGAAAGTCTATTCCAGACATTCCCTTATACTCCAATGATTTGATTAAGGAATGGGATGATGGTTTCTTGGATTCTGAACATATTATGTCTCATGAGTCAATTCATGGAGAATCCGAGCCTTCCTATCAATCCACTCAGTCATCCACTGAAAGTCAGACACAAACTAATAGTCAAATACAAGACTCACATCAAGGAAACAACAGTGATCAATCAAATACAAAGAAAAACAACTCAAGTAGTCATAACTAAGAAAGGAAATAGCCGCAACAACCACAAACTGGTCATCTTATGATCACAAGATCAAAAAGAGGTAATTCAAGCCTAAAGTTTACACAACTACTTGCTCATCAGAAGAACCAGTAAACTACAATCAAGCAATCAACAACAAAAATTGAAAAAATGCCATGTATGAAGAATATCAAGCATTAATAAACAACAAAACATGGACAATAGTTCAAGCACCAAAAGACAAAAATATTATTGGCAGAAATTGGACTTTCAGACTGAAAAGAAAATACAAATGGGTTAATACATATATATAAGGCTGGACTTGTGGATAAAGGATACACTCAACAAAATGGGTTTGATTTTGAAGAAACCTTCTCACCAGATGTTAAGCCAGCTACAATAAGAATTGTTCTCACTATAACCCTACATAACAACTGGAGAATACAATAGTTGGATGTAAATAATGCTATCGTAAATGGTGATCTAAAGGAAGAAGTATATATGAGTCGGCCACAAGGATATCAAAAAGAAAAAGAGCTTGTGTGCAAGTTGAACAAAGCAATTGATGAGCTTAAACAAGCTCCTAGAGTCTGGTTTGATAAACCGAAACTTACTTTAATCAAGTTAAAGTTTCAGTCCACCAAATCAGATCACTCTCTATTTGTTAGATTTTAATGATTTGACGATTATATATGTCCTAATATATATTGATAATCTTAATGTAACAGTAAACATGATAGTAAAATAAAGAAACTCATTCAACTACTAGACAACAATTCTTTATTAAGTACCTTGGAGAAATCAATTATTTTTTGGATATGGAAGTCTAAAAAACATTTGAATCATAATTTTTTTTATGTCAAAGGAAATACATCAATCAAATTTTGGTTAAAGCAAACATGGATGCTGCCATGTTGCCAACTCCTTATCTACGCCCATGATCACTAGTCATCAACTATCTAAACACAAGGGGGAAAATATAAATAATGTTAAACAATATAGAAGCCTAGTTGGTATATTACAATATACCGCTCTGACTAGGCCTAAAATAGCTTATAGCCTTAAAATATCGCCTAATTTATGCAGGAACCAATACATGAACTCTAGAAAGTATTGAAGAGGATACTGAGATATTCAAAAGGAACAAACGATCATGGGATAAGCTTCAAGGCATGTAAACAACTAAACATAACATGATACAATTATGTTGACTTGGCAACAGACCCAAATGATACAAGATCAACTTCAGGTGATTGCATCCATCAAGGAAACAATCCTATTTCTTTGTGTTAAAAAAAGCAACCTATTGTATCAAGGTTTAGCACAGAAAAAAAATTCAGAAGCATTTCACATGCTATTGCAGAAATTATGTGGGTGTAGTCACTACTCAATGAACTGAAGATCATATCAAATAGATTGCCAATACAACGGTGTGATAATTTGAGTGCAGTGGCTCTTACAGCTAATCCAGTGCTATATTCAAGACCAAAACACATGGATATAGACTTGTACTTTGTGCGTGAACAAGTTATCGAAGGAAAATACTTATAAATCATGTGCCAGCAACTCATCAAATTGCAAATATACTCACCAAACCACTAGCAAGTAAGAATTTTACCAGGCTCGGATCTAAACTTAAAGTGATGAAGAAGTCTGACTCCCCTCAAGCCTCAAGTAAACAAGTTACAAATCAAGAGATGGATGAAGCAAGCTCTAACAAACCCATAAACTTTCACACTCAAATAGACGGGAAGTCAAAAGTTGCTCCATCATCAAGATTAGATAGGCCGGATCCAAGCTCTCACTATGAATTATCTTCGTTTTCACAGTGAAAACAAAGACAAATCATCCAATAAATATGGATTTGACGTCTTCATGATCTCTCCATGACTAATTATCTCAAATCTTCGCCATTGTCTGAGGAAAATCTTAAGATAGGACAGGTTTGAACAATTTTGCAGAGTGTCGATCAATATTTTAGTGGATTTCGCCATGGCGGCTGTATATAGGAAACCTTATGTTTTGTTTATGGGGGAGTACTATAAAATAAACAAAACCCTAGGCTTGCTTTATTTTTTTTTGTATTCGGGTTGTGGCTAATGGACTGAGCCCATTCTCTATTTTATTTTTTCCTTAAAGCTAGTAACGTGCTGTATATAAACAACTCCTCTGTTATACAATGCAATGATAAAAATACAAAGCATTTTCACTTTAAAATACAAAGCATTTTCACGTTTCTCTTTGCATTTACAAATCTCTGTACAAACATTCACCAAAATCTTACAATGACATAATAATGCTTAGATGTTTAGCATCTTGTTGCTTTCCGGTTTAGCAAATTTAAAACTATACTACATTGTTGTTTTATTATCTTCTACCATTCAAAGGAATAAACAATGGAAAAAAATTTGAATACTTTAATTACAACTTAATGAAAATAAAAAATTAAAATTCGCAAGTAGAAAGAAATAGTAAAATATTTGAAACCTAGTACACTTCTGAATTTTTTTCAGTTATAATATTTTTGTCTATATTCGTTGAAAAAGTAGCAGTATCAAATTTCTGTATTACCATTATATAAAACCATAATTACAAAATAATATTAAATACAGCCCATTCAACTTTGGCCCAACAAACTTAGCCTATCTAGATACACGTCGTCGTCTATATTCATATGCACTGAACTTTAAAACTAATATAAAGATGTATAACATGGACAATCCGAGCCCAGGTGGCTAAAAAATCAACTCAAAGCCATTATAGTATTTTTGTTCAATTCTGCTATAAGACCCCAAATAAAGTAAGTGCAGAAGGCAAGAATTTGGATCCAAGGGTTGATTTTTTTTAGAGGGGAGGGTATTAGGGGTGTCGTTTATCCAACTGCAAATAGGGATTTGAGTGCATTGGCAAAATTTTTGGTCCCTCTAAAATTGTTGATTTTTATTTAACTTGAAGCTTTTCAAATCAATTATATTAGTTTGTCACATAACCAATATTTTCATTTCTAAGTTACAATATCCAATATTTTGTTAGTTCTAATTTTAATTTCTTTAATTACTTAAAAATAATGAATTTGTAAGTAATTTTATTTCTTCAATCATACTTCTAACTGATATTAAAATGTGATAGTATTTTTAGATAAACATTTTGAATTAGTAAAGAAAGTTTATTTCTTATATTTTATTTTTAAGTATATTTAGATTTAGTAATATTAAAGTGTTTTTTGAATTCGTCAAGTAGATTAATTTTTTCTATCTACTTTCACCAAGTATATTTGATTTGGTAATATATTTACAGAGCATTTTGTTATTTTACACTAACATCAAAAACTGTGATACTAAAGGTATTCCAACTTTTATTAAAGATGTGTTAAACTATATAGATGATTTTTTTATTACCTGATGTATAATAGTAATATTTGACATACTATTCTTTCAATAAAAATGCAAGTCTTGAAATGTATTCGTTGAAATATTCTTTTTCAACTTAGTTTAAATAGCTCTAGTCAACCTAAAAATTAGAATAATACCTTCATTTAGATAGGATTTTAATAATTATTTCTAGATAGTTGTACGTAAAGTAATAGATTACAGTTGAATTATATATATATATATATATAAAACGGAAAGGCATTTTGGGAGTTTAAGATTGGCCGAAAGGTTACTCTTTCGAACCAACTATTAGCTAAGATATCAAGCGGTATGGGATATTGGTAAGGAATTAAATTGAATTTAATTAAATAATATTTATTTGAGATTAAATTGGGTTTAAAGCCCATGAAAGTGGCTGTAAATTTCATCCATAAAGAACTAAAGTGGAGGCTGAAATGGGCTAAGGTATTTTAAATAGATGGCCTCAGAGTTAGGAAGAAATGGCAATATATATGATTCATCTTTCCCTCTGTTCATTTCACTATAAAAGGACTTATAAGCTTAATAAATTGATAGTTTTTTTGCCTTCTCGATCATATTATTGTCGAAATTTATCCCTTTATAAACCCAAGAAAAACCCAAGTCAAATCAATTCAAATCAGACGATATTTGATTGCTAAGGTTCTGCGATTCAAGGATTAGCAATGTGAAAAACTGATGATGTTTGCAAAGGATGAGGATGGATCGTTACAAGGTGGATTTAAGGGCATCGATTATCGATGAACATTTAATCTCGTAGATATATGACAACTGTATAACTGCTTATGGTTCATAAACATCCATGTGTGTTTATACATAAACATTAAATTTCATATATGATGTATGACTATTGTATAACTACTCATTGCTTATATATATATATATATCCATGTATGTGTGTATATATTATTACTTAGTTAATTAGCTGAGATTCCTATAGATAACGATGTTGTCAAAATAATGATTGGTTACGTGCATAAATTTAATGTATTCATGCATATATTTTATTAATTACCTGGCTTTCGATGCCATATTATTGTATTTTATTATAATATTACATTAGTGTATGTGTGTGTGTGTGACACCCCGTATTTTCAAAATAATTAATTAATGTAATTCATAGATCAAAATGAGAAAATAAGCATATTTTGAATTATCAGAATTTAGCCATGAAACGTATACCATCGTGTGATCATGGTAATTTTCTAATCAATTTACGTATCGGAGAATCGTACGATATTTATAGTATTCACATATAAGGTCGTATGAATGTATATCTTTGGGAAACGACTAATATGACGATTCCATATTTTCATTATTTTTATCGAATTTTAACATGACCATTTTACCCTTAACAAATCTTATTTTGCCCATCGCTTTTGATTGGTAAATAATTTGGACCTAAAACCACTTCCTTCAGATTCGTATGATGGTTTTCCATTCCGTAGAATGGTCACATTAAGAAAACGGACTTACCGTTTGGGAGAAATGACTAAAACAAGGTTTGAAGAGGATTAGACAGCTTAATTGGGTTGGTTAGGTCATTAATAGATGGTTCCCACACCCATTTCGGGTTTGGTGATTTGTGGGGGATGTGTAACACCCCGTAATTCTATAACACATTAAAATGAAAAATTAAAGAATGATGAATTAAATACTGGGAATTAAGGGAAACGGACTATGCCATTGCGTTCATCTCGGAATTTTGCTTAAGATAAACCCCAAGTTTGCGTAAAACGGACATCGTATGAAGAAGATATCGAGGTTAGAAGTTTGTAAACGTACAAGAGAATTATATATACAAAATAATTCAAAATCTAAGACGCGGGACAAGGTGGGAGTTCGGACCGTTAGGGGTCGACCCCACCCTAAGGGTGTCGACCCCCATGTCAACATCCCCCAGATCCAAGGCAGATTCAGTTATGCGTAAATAGACTTGTTTTCTGATCAGATTCGTTGACCATAGGCTACAAATAAGGCCTTAGTCTCGTTGTTTTATTCACCTAAATCAATGGCGACAATGAAGTGCTTCCCCAACATAGTTTGGTCTAGCCTACTTCTTCTTTAGCAAACAAATTATTCATATTCAGAGATCTGTGCTACAACATCTGTGATTAATTCTCTATTCTTTAAGATCCAATCGAAGTGAGTCTATGTTATTTTTTGATATAAACACCTAAAATGTAATCTTGACATGTTTATAAGTTTGGATCTAAGCCTATGCCTATTAGTAATATGAAACCATAACAGATCTTCCATTATTTGTATATCTAATCCACTGTTTAGATCTCATCATGCATGTTTATGATATCCTTATTATATTAGTTTGCCTAATCATGTCACTATGCCTACTTTGTAGAATGACCAATTCTATCACCTTATGCCATTTTGTTTACTATGCATGTTCTTGTTCTCTGCTCTCCCTTCTTCCCTTTTTGTTTTATAGACAGGCTACCTTCGATCCTAGGCCTATCGCTGAAATACGTGAACGCACGAAATTGGGAACGATTGGGACTGATTAATTTGGGGCATAATTCATATTGTAAACATGATTGGGAATTTTGTACCTTGAGCCAAAACTTGGGATTTAGGGCATAATTGCTATCTTAATCTGCATCTTAATCTGGGGGATAACTTGTACCGTAGATCGGACGGGGATTTGGGGGCATGATAAAACATGATAATTGGTTAATAATGAAAATGCCTAGATTTACAGCAATTAGAAACTGTAACCGCGCTTAGACACGAGGTTAGATTACACTTGTGGTAGAAGCCTGCCCGGACCCAACAGGCATATCCAACGTCCACAAATGGTAAATCTAATGTGAGGGGTCTAAATGCATAAACACGTAACGTGCTAAGACACGAGGTTAAGTCCGACTTTTGGAAGAAGTCTGCTCGGACCTAACCGGCATATCCAACGTCCACAAGTTGTAGGCTTAATGTGAGAGGTCTAATAGATTAATAACCATAAATGAATGAATGGTGATAAACTTGTGATGCTTAACCTATTTGAATCCATAAGGATTACATGAACCAGTTAACTTGAGTAGGGGTTAAGTAAACTTGCTTGAATCAGTGGGAGGGTAAAGTAAATCTTGGGGAGGTGGGCAATATTTATATATATGTCCACAAACTTAACATGTTGGGGTTATGCAATCTTGTTAAACTAGTAGGCATAATCTGTTGAAATCCTAGTAGTGGGGATGCAAGCCTAGGTGGAAGCTTGTATCATCTGGTGTGTGGGACCCGTATCAGTCATTAACCTATATCAGTATCAAAAGGAGAACCCCGAACTAGGTCAGGGTCAGGGAACGCTAACTGAGCTGGTTATAAGAAGTCAGTTGGGAGAAAGGTGTCGACGGCGCGTTCCATCGGGGTCATGTGCATGCATGGGTCTACATGCCCGATAAATAAGACGCTGTGACATCAGTAGATATAGCTGTGCATCTTGGAAGTAACGGGATTGCCACTTTAGGAAGTGATACATCCTACTGTGGGTCCAACACGGGTATCTAAGGGTTAGGGAACCGATTAGGGTAGTAATTAGGGTACATTTAGTCTCGCATATTTAGGAGCCCGTTATTATTGTTGGGGGTAATACCCGTCAGTTTTGTTGGACTACATGTTATCGTATTGGGTAAAACCTCTCACTAGAGTACACCTAAGTCTACCATCTTGTACTTGTTGGGATCATCTTGTTCTGATTATACTAGTATTGGTGCAGAGGGAGAAAAGTATTAAGAAGCACAAAGCATGTTCTGTTTATCATGTTTACCTTGTTATACTTGCCTTATGACATTGTTATCTCTTTCTCCAACTTATATGCCAGCCATGATGCTTTTACTTATTTATATGATAAAAGTAACTGGACTGGCCGGACTTATGTCTGACCCATTTTGTTTCCTCTTCCTTCTCTTCCGTCCCACCCCCTCCCCCGGTTCTCTGTGTGGGAATACTCAAGCTTGATCAGAATTCTTATTTCATTCCACTTGGAGCTGCTTAGATGTACTACTTGATTTCGTATCTTCTATACTATGGCTATGTTTTGGGGATTATGCTCTTTTTATGTTTATTGTACTTTGATGATTTTTGGTACAAGACGGATGTTTTTAAGTTGATGTACCAGGTTTTATGTATTTCAGACTTATAATGTAACTGTGTTTTGAACCATGATGTTTTCTGCTTAATAAAGTTTTAAATTCCGTTGCTATTTTATTGTCTTGTAATGTTTCTGTTCTTGTTTACCTATAACACTTCACAAAACTTAATGCATTCTGATAAAGAGTGACATTAACAAACGTAAGGTGTCGCAGGATGAAAGGACAAGGGAATCATCTCCTATTAATTTCCTAACTCCCAAAGTAGATCTGAACCCTATTAATGTCCTTCACCCCCCTAAAATATCGCTAATCCATACTTTATTTAGCCAACAACCATTTTGAGAGAAGATCAAGTCAAATCAACACCAAGACGGGACAAAGGCTGCTATAATACATTGGAATCTGAGCCAAATATTCTCCATCTCGGATCTAATATTTTTGATGGTGATTAAGGTGAGTAAATATTATTATTATTCAATAATTAGAGTAAATTAGCATATAAACATCTTATAAAAATATGGTAAAATGCTTATAATTCGTTATTAATCATATGATGAAAAATACATAAGTTTGTGTTGATTTTGACATGGTTTGTAAAACCCAAAATTTAAGGAGGTTATGGAAATATATGCTTCTTTTGGTGTTTAATCCTACTTGGTTGATCTGTATATTGTTTGAGGGTGTTAATAATGTAAAGGCATTGCCTAGGAATGCTAGAATGGATGCAAATGTTGTCGAACAACAGTGAAATAGAATGCTTGAAATCATTTAAAAGATGTAATCAGATTCTAGTTTGGCCAAGTCCGGTTCGATCGTTGATATGACGACCCGAAAATTCCCGCCTTTCAAATCGACCATAAGCCACACAAATCCGATTCAAAACAGCAGAAATCTTCGAACCATTATGGATACAACACATCATAACAAAAGCACAAAAGAACATTTCATTGCTATTAAAAAAATTACATCAGAGTATAAGAATATATTAAAGTACATCACAAATATCTGAAAATAATAAATTACAATACACAACATAAAACAAACACATTCAGCGGAAGAATACGAAGTAATCCAGAGTATAGCTCCAGCCATAATCCAGGTGCTTCTTTAAAATATCCTCAAAACCAAAACAACTAGCTGCCCATATGGAAAATTTTGCAGAGTTTAAGTAGGAAACACTAAACTCCAGGTTAGTCATGAGACTGGTATGAGAACCAAAACAGTTATTTATTTTATTTTAAAGTTGGGTAAATCACGAGACCACGCCATATAACACGGAACGGGTTTTCTCCACATGAATACCAGTCATAAGAACTCGCAATGCTTTCTGAAAAATGAAGCTATTATGGGACTCAAGTCCCATCACATAATGCAAGCACAAACTGGAGGATAGAGTTTTACCTTATAATAGCCAAACATGCTTGATACACGAAATTTCTCTTTTATTATTACTAGTTCATAGTGTAGAAATCCATTTCGAAAATAAATGTATCAATCTTAGATGGAATAATACCCTATCCTATTATGTCGCCATATAGGTTTATAACTGAAAGCGCAAGGTTCGTATTGGAAGTTGGATTTCCATCAGTGACCAAGGCAAATGATCTTCCTTATCCGATTCAGAACACTTCTCAAGCAAGATGTTCAGAACTCATATGCTTGTGCACCTAGAGCGGCAGAGTCAGCCCACCAATTCCAAATGGATTAGGTTTACTCCTGACATAACGTGCCCCGGTCGTAATTGACCGTCGTCCTTGTCTTATTTGACTATCATGTGAGGCGCCTCAATTCCAACATCCACCTAAGTAAATTTCCTATGCTCCATACCATGGCATCAATTTTTTCTAAATGGAAACGTATGTCCTTTCTCTGTCGTCTTTCATCTTGTTTTTGGTCATTCACATAAGTACATATTATCCTTAGGCTGTAAGGCTTGTCCTTGGGCTGTGAGGCTTGTCGAAGTCACGTTTCAACACAAAGCTACGCTATCTCATCCATGTTTTAATCGCCAACCACAAAGCTATGCTTTTCAACAAAAGATTTGATCAATCAGCAACTTAACATGACACATTGCCAATTCACACATATGATTAGTTCCAATTAATAATATAACCTTTGAGTTCATACGTCTCAAAGAGGGTGTTAAGTTAAGAGAATAAATTCTCCGCCACCACAAATGTATCATCAATAACAACTAATCGGTTATGTTATGAAATACAACGTCAAATAAATATACATTCACAATTTAATTTTGGGTCCGAACAATACCGAAGGCACCTTATTCCTCATCCCCTTGGTCACAACAAAAGGTCTATCACAATTCTCAGGTTCCAAACCCAAGCAGCATACAAACTCAATACAGATGAATGAATGCGATGCTCCAGTATCAAACAACACACGAACCGAAACACCCGTAACAGAAAGAGTACCTTGAACAACGACGCTCTTCCCTTTCTCCTCTGCGGTAGGAGCCCTCGAAGAAGATGGTATAGCTTCCAAAGCATAAGCCTTCATTATCTGCTTCCCTTTCGCTAGCTCTGGACAATCCTTCATATCATGCGCACGTTTTCCACACTTGAAACACTTCTTTTCAGCTTTTGGATTCTTACATTCATTAGCGAAATGGCCCTTCTGTTGATAGTTTTATCAAAGCACCTCACTTTTAGGCTTCTTCTTGCCATCCTTTCCTTTCTGCTGCTGCTGCTTTCTCTTCTTGTTATTATTACCACCCTGTTGTGGTTTCAGAGCTTCTTTGGTTGCAGTAAAAAGACCACTTCTTCCTTAGAAAACAAGCTTTCATGTCGAACAGCTTTCTCCATTATCTTCTCATATGGATCGTCCAGATGATATACTAATGGTCTCCCAGTATGGGTATCCAAACCCATAACAAACTTCTCATTCTTCTGATAAGAAGAGTCAATGTATGAAAGAGCATACATGGATAAAGCCTCAAAATCAGAAACATAATCCAGCACTGGATGACCATTCTTCTTCAATTGCACAAACTTATAGAACATAAAAGACTTCTGAGCGGTCGAAATGAACCTTATATCAAACTTGACTCGGATCTAATCCCACGTGATCTCATCTTCTAGAGTCTCCAGAGTAAAAGAATTCCACCAATCCATGGCTTTATCGTGTAGCTACCTCGATGTAAGCTTTCTCTTGGTTGCATCGTCAATGCCAAAGTCTCCAAAAAATCCTAACACAAGCATCCAACCATCCCTAGACCTCTTCCGTCGGCTAAGTTCGTTTAAACGACTTTCCTCCGAGAGAAGTGAAGTACTTGCATAGCTTCGGGAAGTCCACAGCCCCCGGTACCTGAACCCCTACATCTATCGCGAGTGCTCTTGGAGCGAGTACCCTTCTTATGAATGCTTCCATCATAGCCTCAAACATGGCTGGGTAATCAGGTATACCTCTAATTCCCCCTCCAGGAACAGTCTCCTCCCTAGCAACGTGTCTCGATGGTCGATGACTCATTATAAATCTGCAATATAGAATGATTATCCCACATACGAGAAAACTGCAATGGAGTTCAAACGCTATTATACTACACACTAATATATAGTATACATCCATCATAAATCTACAAATACGTCTCTCATATGTTAACACATCTTTGAACTTTGGCTAAAATCGATCAACCATAGCTCTGATACCAAATGCGACGACCGCCCATAACTCATGCACTAAACAAGAGGAATAATGCACCAAAAGGTATGCTAGGCAACCACGGACGATCATCAAGGTAAGATAACACAAGCGGAACCTGTCGTATATCTCACAGCGCAAGGATAAATGTAATAGAACATATACAACAGTCAATAATAGTGAAGCAGAATTGAGTAGAATCTTAAACTTTTTTATAACACCATGAAATATCCATTACAACCTTGGATAACACTGTAAAAATTTGTACAACAAGCCTCACTACAAACACTCAAAAAAAATCAAACAACAGAAACAACAAATACTAGATAATAGAAAATAATACGTCAGCTTCATGCTCGTCTTCGTACAGCAGCATCGTCCTCATCAAGATCTATGACCACTCACCTGCTACTCAGTCTGCCCATCCACAACACAATGGATGAAAAACACAAGGTAATAAAAGGAAACATAAAACCTTAAGTTAGACAACAGTCTTAATGAGTGACAAAACAACTATCTAACATCATTAATAAAGTATATAGGAATAGGTAGATCAACCAATAAATCTACCAACTTAACCACAAAGAAGAAACCCAACCTCGTCTTCCCCATATCTGATAGTGATAGCCTTTACAACAGCCAGAAGAAACCATAACAAACATATCGTAGCAATTAGCTATCCAGCATAGATCATCCTAATCGAGATCAACATCCCCCAAGCATAAGTCCCAAAGGCCTAAACCAACATCAGACAAGCACCCAAGAGATGTCTCCTTCGATGTCGATCAATCCACACGATACGGCACAAGAAAAGCAACCAAACATTCATGAATCTGGATATCACTGCCTAACCTGCCTTAAAACCATCATTAATCGTATGACTGGTCAACCCTACCACTCATCAAGCGTTAATGGTAATCCCGGTTCTAGTAAAAACTCCATACACCTTTCAACGATACGTAACTAGGCCTTTCAGCGATACCTAGGGTACTCGACCATAAAACCGATCTTTTAGTCGTCTTTATTGTACCTCTACTTTGAGTCTGCTAGAACCTACGATAATGATAATCTCTCAGCCTTCAATATCTCTAGTCGTCCTTCCTGACGGCTATTTGTAGGATCTAAATTAACCTTAGAGGGGGGGTGAATAGGGTTTATCGCAGATTTTCACAGAGTAATTAAATAATCACAGCACAGATAATAATCAGAATAAATGCGGAAAATAAATAACAAACAGATATACACAGCTTCGGCAAAACCCTGCCTACTGCTGCATTCCCCAAGGTTTCTACTAGGAGTTAAAACAATCTCTACGCTTACAATCCCCTGTAAACTCGCGACACTCGCTCCCAACTGTTCTTAACCCTACGCTCAAAACCCTGCACTGGTTTTTATCCTCAAAACCAGATTTCCCCAAATTACAAACGCTGTAATTCGTCTCCCTAGTTTTAGAGTCAAACTAGAAAACTCTAGACTTGATAACAAATTGAAATTAAAGACGAACTAAAACAAAACAATAAAAAACCCTTAAAAAAACTTTGAAAACCCTAGGATTTAGAATAGGGGTTATCCCCTTTAGTTGAAACTTGGCCGGCCTCCTTTTTAATTACTTCACCACTTCTTTCTTGAGTCCGATCTCTTTGTAATTGTAAAAATGGCGGCTCTAGGGTTTCCTAGAAATGGCGACTGTGATTAGGGTTTTGGTTCTTTGATTCTGAAATCTGACGCTATGATGTTCTCGAGTTCCTATTGCAAGCTCTTCTTCGGTTGAGTTGATGAAGCTTTGATTTGGATCCAAGTTTTCTTCTTTTCCTAGTATGATTTTTAATTCAATTGTTTGCTTTTAATTTCTTCGATCTTCGATGATAATAGTCGATGATGATGTGGGTGTTCTTATAGGGTTTTGAAACCGTAATTTTGTGCTCTGATTTCGTATTACACTTTGGTTATGGTATATACGGAAATATTGGAACTTTAAATCATCGTATGTTCTGGAATTTCGGAAAATTTCTTGCGGCTGATCTGGAACTTTTGATTGAGTCTTCCTTGACTTTGAATTCCTTGATTTGAACTTGTGATTAATATATATCTTGCGTGATGAATTCTTCCTTGCCTCGTATGCTTCCGGAACTTTGAATTGGTCTTGAAATAAATTTAAATCCTGCTTTCTGGAATTTAAAAAATTCTTTGAATCATTCTAAAACAAAACCATTTTTTCTGTCTTTAAATCTGATATGAAAAGTTGCTTCTTTTGAAAAAAAACTGGACAGATGCTTCGCTTGACTTCTTTTGACTTTGAATTTGTGTTTTTCTTTGATAAGAGCATTGATCTTGTTAAGAACTGATATTATGCTTGATCACTATGGTAACTCTTTATTGATTAGAAATGGGTACTGCTTTTGATCTTCCTTTGAACAGAATCAACACTTGAACTTGCCAAACTTTTTAATTGATGTCGCACTTGTTATTTGTTTTTTGATAAAACTTTGATTTGGTCTTTAGAAAAAATTCCTGTGAATTTTTGCTCGTCAACCCTTGACTGTGGTATTTAAAAATCCTTCTATATCTTTGAATTATTCAATCAATCCTCTTGAACACATCATTGACTTGAATCTCCTCACTATGAATATGTCTAACTTGATGGAGTAACTTGCGTGTTTAATTCTGGATTTGAACTAGTATTTAAATTCTAGAATTTCTATGATGATATTTAACTGCTTCATAAACTTCTAATGTGTACTGGTACTATACTTGAGACCTTGAACTGGACAGTGCCTTGTATACTTTACTTTGAACTTTCTGTTGCATTCTCGACTTTGAACTTTGAACTGATAAGAACAGATACTATGCTTTATTTGTCATATTGTTTAAACACTTGAAGTTCATGCTCTGTTATACCTTGATTTAGTCGTGCACCTGTTGTCCTTCTTTGTACATTTTCTTTATTGATGTAGGTCCTTGGCAATGTTTACACTGTTCTGCTATATTAAAAAAAACTGCTACTATTATCCACTTGCTTTTGCCATACAGACTGTCTTGATCTTATTGAGATGATTTTCTCTGAATTATGGACTTGTCACTGATTGCAATTCGCTAAAAAACTGTTGACACATAGATTTCCTGATTTCACCTTGTTCTCATTGTTCACTTGCTGGTTCAGTTTGACATGCTGCTTAGTTGTTGAACACTCTTATCATTAATAGATCTGTTCTTTGCGGTTATACAGTTTTAACTTTGTATAACTTGTTTGATCACTTTGCTGTTGTACTTGGAAATGCTGTCTGCCTAGTCCTATGTCGAGCAGTTTTGATACATATATGTTCACTTATACTTGAATCCACCATGTATTATTTGCACATTTAAAAGTTGGTGAAACTGCTGTGCTCATCTTGTCCATGCATATGAATCTGTTGCTTCACAGTTGCTGTGTGAATTCCTGTAATCATTGTCCTGGTTCGACCATGCTTCTTGTACTCCTGCTCCACTTCCTATTTATGTTGTCTTGTTGTTTTGCTCGACCATTTTGTTTCTTGTTTGTTGCTGTATTTTTTTTTTTTTTTTTTTTTTGTGTACTAGTAATGTGCTTGACCATTTTGATTCTTGTTTGTTGCTGCATTTTTTTTTCTTCTGTGTACTAGTAATGTGCTTGACCATTTTTAAAAAAAAATCATCCAAATATGTTGCCTCTACCTTGTGCTGAACTATCTCGACCACTTTGAGTTTTTATTGACTTTACATTGAATTATCATTTGCTGAGCAATCTTGGGCTTGGCTCGACCATTTTGATGTGTGTTGACATGTGCACTGAGTCGAGATGGTCCAAGTGGCTACTCCTCAGTCGCTACACTGGATTGGCGTGGCAGTGCACACGTGTATACATGTGTGTATATGCAGCCATCCAGACGAGTTTTCCTGTCCCTGCATATCAGACAAAGTCTAGAAAAATGATGAGAAACACACCGCAAATCTGAGGCAAATAAAAATTAAAAAATAAATTTTTATTTGTTTTTATTTATTTTTTATTTTTGTGGTAGTCTACTGTGTGTGTTCTTCTGTATGTGACAGGTATGAAGATAACTGGATTGTCTGTGGAATGCTGTGAAGTCAAGAAGACTGAAGATGAAGACAAGAACAGCGTTAGTGTGTTTGTATTTGTGAGTGAACTGTATAGAAATGTAATGTATATGAAAGTGTAAGTGTTGTTGAGAGGAGCAGAGTATGAAAATTGAATATAATGAAATGTATATCAGTGATGTATGTACAAATAGTGGAGTTGTAAATCTGTACTATTTAAATATCGAAATAAAATATTTTTATTCCTGTCTGATGTGTAGTATACCAGTACAGTTACAAACACATTCAATAATAAAATATATTTGGTTGTTATCTTCAAACAAAAATCATATAATTGTGTATACAACACTGTTATATACAACAATCTCCCCCTTTTGATGATGACAAACAAATAAAAGATTTTGAATGTGTTTGAACATGAAATATATTACTCCCCCTATTTGTATGCTCCCCCTAACTCCCCCTATTTGTATGCTCCCCCTACAACTGAACTCCCCCTATATATGTGGAAAAATATGAATGATGAAATCCAATTGACCATTCTCCCTCTAGATATTTAATTTCCAATCTTAAAATATTTTTGAATTAAATACTCATCAATCAAAATCTTGACCATTCTCCTCCTTTTGTTATCATCAAAAGGAAAATAGAGATCGGAACAGTGATGAATATAGGCTAAAAAATATAAATTCATATTCAGAGAGAGAATATATATCGTAAAACCCATTTAATCAAACAAAAATCATAATAATCTTTAAATCAGAAGCAAATTTCACTTTCAGAATGAATGGATTTACGATGGATTTTATCGAATGAGGAGAGTTCAATAAAAAATTGAGTATTTGAATATGAATTTTAAAGATTTTAAATATGCTAAAAAAAATGTTAAGCACTTTCTAACCACGCATAGCCCAAAGGTCTTTTAAATGGGGTTAGTAGTAAATTAACTTTATCCTCTCTAATGACTTCCATCCATGCACAGCCCGAAGGTCTTTTAAGTGAGAATGGAAGCACATAAAAATTAAGGTAATTCACCCACGCATAACCGCGAGGATTTTTAAATGGGAGTGAATACCAAGGATAAATTATTTATTTATTTTTATTTTTTTATTTTTAATTTTTTTAATTTTAAGAATAATTAGAACTCCCCAAATTAAATAAAACCATGATGAATGACAGAAATATGGTAGATATAGAAGATGGTCGTGAAATAAGCTCTAATTCAAAAGTATTATAAAATCTGTCTAATCATCATGAGATTTAAAATAATATCTCTTCTAGTTATGAATTATACCATAGTCGCAACTCATCACAGTTTCATAAATCTATCAATAATTTTGATGAGTCCCAAAAACGGTTCAAATTAATCAATAATTTCAATTTTTGAATAAATAATCAAAAATAATTTTAAAATTGAAAATATTAATTTCAAGAGGAGTTTTTTGAAAAAATGCAAGTTGAAAATCAGCTTAAAAAAAATCAATCAGTTAAAAAATGAAATTTTCTAATATTTTTAACACTGATTGCTCCTAGACAATTTTTAAAACAACTTATATATTTAATTCAAATTGTCTATGAATTTTAACTAAATCCAGTTACTGATTTTCTAACTTATCATTTAATCACCAACACACTTAAAATGAATCAAATCAATTTCCTTATCAGAGCAGCACAAGATGATTTTCAAAAACAAGAATCACAAGTGACATCCTCAGAGAATTTTTGGACAAACTCAAGAAACAGTCAACTTATCAAATCGGAAGATAATTGTTTGAAATAAAAAAAAATCAATTTTTTTTATAATCCAAGAATTTCAATAATCTATAATGAATGATTTCAAAAACAGCCAAGTAAAAATAAACTAAAAGGAATAAAAGTACGAGTTTAGAGATCATACCTGACTTACCATAATCAACGTGATGTAATGAATCTCCAACTCTGAATCTATGGCTAAGGAACTCCAAATAATTTGATATATGAATCATCTCGAATTTTATCTAACTTAAGCACAGTTGTTCCTCAGCCTCCCACAGTACCTAAATGTTTATATGATCTAGTGGTCTAACAAAAGTTGTTTTACCACTCTTATCTTTTTTTACACGTTTTGGTACCCAAACCCGTTTATATAACAATCCTTTATTATTCACTAGCGTACCCTTTGGAACCCAAATTTGTTTAGATTTGCTTAAATTTATTTTGTTAATTTTTGGAATCCAAACAGATTTAAATGAATTGTTTTTAAACGAGTTATCAATTTGTTTATGATTTAAAAACCCTTTGGAATTATTAAATTTCAAAAATTCAATTTGATCGTTTTCAAAGCCAATTAAAGGATTTTTAAAATCATTAAAATTTTGTTTTTCAACTTGATCAGATTCAAATCCAAGTCCCTTTTTATTCTGAACAAAAAATTGATTTTTTAACAACATATTCAACGATTTCTCTCCTTTAGAAAATTTAGTCAAAGCTGACTCCAGTCGTTGAATTTTAAATTTAAGATCGCTATTTTCTTTCATTAAATTTGAACAACGATTAATAGCGATTTTCCTCTTTTCAGCATCAGTTTGTTTTAAAATCAAATTTTCGTTTTCAAGTGCTTTGATTCTATCATTGGACTTGGAAATTTCAATTTCAAATTGTTTTCTTTTTTCAAAATCAAGTTTTTCAGATTCTCTAAACTTTTCAATCACCTTTTCAAAATCATGATTTTCATTTTTCAAATTCATGTTTTCACTTTTAAGTAGTTCAAGATCAGTTTTTAATTTCAAAAAATCGTTACTCAAAGATTGACATTTTTCGCATTCTGAAAATGGTGAATTCTTAACTTTTTCAAGTTTTGTTTCTAAACTGTTATTTTCTTGAACTAGTTTTGACCTATCAGATTTTAATTTCTTAACTTTTAGTTCAAGAGAATCAACGGTTTTTGTGAGATCGTGACACATTAAAATTAATTCTTTATAAGTAAAATTCGATACCTCACTTGAATCCTCTTCACTACTTTCTGAATCAGATTGAGCCATAAGACACAAATTAGCTTCCTCTTCTTCACTTTCAGAAACTTCTTCTCCTTCTTCATCATCCCATGTAGCGGCAAAAGCTTTCTTCTTTCTTCTGAACTTCTTCCTCTTTTCATTTTTAAGCTGTGGGCAATTTGGTTTGATATGACCGGGTTTCTTGCAATTGTAGCAATATACTTCATTGTCTGAATTATCTGAACTTTCGGACTTGTTGGTTTTTGAATTCTTCTTTCGTGGTTTGTATTTTCCTTTGGCCCACTTTTTTAAAACCATGGCTAGCTCTTCAGCGGGGTCATCATCATTACTTTCAACAGAATTATTTAGAGCGATCGTCTTCTTCTTTGATTCAGAATCCTTTCGTTCTTCTCTTGCTTTCAACTCCATCTCATAAGTAATCAGATTTCCGATCAACTCTTCCATGCTTACTTTATTCAGATCTTTTGATTCTTGAATCGCCGTCACCTTTGCTTCAAAATTCATCGGTAGCACTCTCAGTATTTTTCTGATCAATTCCACTTCGGTATAGGTTTTGCCAAGAGCTTTTGCATTGTAGACCAGTGATGAGAACCGTCCAAACATCTCTTTTATATCTTCGTCTTTTTGCATAGAGAAATTTTCATATTCGTTGCTGAGTAGAGCGAGACGAGATTCCTTTACTTGAGATGTCCCTTCGTGTGTGACCTCCAACGTATGCCATATTTCCTGTGCTGTCTCACAATGAGAAATTCGATTAAATTCAGTTTTATCAAGAGCACAAATTAAAGCATTCATTGCTTTGGCATTAGTTGAAAATAATTTTTTATCATTAGCATCCCACCTATCTTTTGATTTAGGAATTTCAACACCACTAACAATAACAGTGGGAGATCTATAACCCGTTTCAATAATGTCCCATACATCATAGTCGACTGAACTCAAATAAATTTTCATCCTAGCTTTCCAATATGCATAATCAGTTCCATTAAACATTGGTGGCCTAGCTATGGACTGACCCTCAGAAAAAGCGTTGTTTGACAAATTCATGTCTCTAGAGTTAAAATAAAACAAAAAAAAATACCTGCTCTGATACCACTTGTAGGATCTAAATTAACCCTAGAGGGGGGGGGGGGTGAATAGGGTTTATCGCAGATTTTCACAGAGTAATTAAATAATCACAGCACAGATAATAATCAGAATAAATGCGGAAAATAAATAACACACAGATATACACAGCTTCGGCAAAACACTGCCTACTGCTGCATTCCCCAAGGTTTCTACTAGGAGTTAAAACAATCTCTACGCTTACAATCCCCTGTAAACTCGCGACACTCGCTCCCAACTGTTCTTAACCCTACGCTCAAAACCCTGCACTGGTTTTTATCCCCAAAACCAGATTTCCCCAAATTACAAACGCTGTAATTCGTCTCCCTAGTTTTAGAGTCAAACTAGAAAACTCTAGACTTGATAACAAATTGAAATTAAAGACGAACTAAAACAAAACAATAAAAAACCCTTAAAAAAACTTTGAAAACCCTAGGATTTAGAATAGGGGTTATCCCCTTTAGTTGAAACTTGGCCGGCCTCCTTTTTAATTACTTCACCACTTCTTTCTTGAGTCTGATCTCTTTGTAATTGTAAAAATGGCGGCTCTAGGGTTTCCTAGAAATGGCGACTGTGATTAGGGTTTTGGTTCTTTGATTCTGAAATCCGACGCTATGATGTTCTCGAGTTCCTATTGCAAGCTCTTCTTCGGTTGAGTTGATGAAGCTTTGATTTGGATCCAAGTTTTCTTCTTTTCCTGGTATGATTTTTAATTCAATTGTTTGCTTTTAATTTCTTCGATCTTGGATGATAATAGTCGATGATGATGTGGGTGTTCTTATAGGGTTTTGAAACCCTAATTTTGTGCTCTGATTTCGTATTACACTTTGGTTATGGTATATACGGAAATATTGGAACTTTAAATCATCGTATGTTCTGGAATTTCTGAAAATTTCTTGCGGCTGATCTGGAACTTTTGATTGAGTCTTCCTTGACTTTGAATTCCTTGATTTGAACTTGTGATTAATATATATCTTGCGTGATGAATTCTTCCTTGCCTCGTATGCTTCTGGAACTTTGAATTGGTCTTGAAATAAATTTAAATCCTGCTTTCTGGAATTTAAAAAATTCTTTGAATCATTCTAAAACAAAACCATTTTTTCTGTCTTTAAATCTGATATGAAAAGTTGCTTCTTTTGAAAAAAAAAACTGGACAGATGCTTCGCTTGACTTCTTTTGACTTTGAATTTGTGTTTTTCTTTGATAAGAGCATTGATCTTGTTAAGAACTGATATTATGCTTGATCACTATGGTAACTCTTTATTGATCAGAAATGGGTACTGCTTTTGATCTTCCTTTGAACAGAATCAACACTTGAACTTGCCAAACTTTTTAATTGATGTCGCACTTGTTATTTGTTTTTTGATAAAACTTTGATTTGGTCTTTAGAAAAAATTCCTGTGAATTTTTGCTCGTCAACCCTTGACTGTGGTATTTAAAAATCCTTCTATATCTTTGAATTATTCAATCAATCCTCTTGAACACATCATTGACTTGAATCTCCTCACTATGAATATGTCTAACTTGATGGAGTAACTTGCGTGTTTAATTCTGGATTTGAACTAGTATTTAAATTCTAGAATTTCTATGATGATATTTAACTGCTTCATAAACTTCTAATGTGTACTGGTACTATACTTGAGACCTTGAACTGGACAGTGCCTTGTATACTTTACTTTGAACTTTCTGTTGCATTCTCGACTTCGAACTTTGAACTGATAAGAACAGATACTATGCTTTATTTGTCATATTGTTTAAACACTTGAAGTTCATGCTCTGTTATACCTTGATTTAGTCGTGCACCTGTTGTCCTTCTTTGTACATTTTCTTTATTGATGTAGGTCCTTGGCAATGTTTACACTATTCTGCTATATTAAAAAAAACTGCTACTATTATCCACTTGCTTTTGCCATAAAGACTGTCTTGATCTTATTGAGATGATTTTCTTTGAATTATGGACTTGTCACTGATTGCAATTCGCTAAAAAACTGTTGACACATAGATTTCCTGATTTCACCTTGTTCTCATTGTTCACTTGCTGGTTCAGTTTGACATGCTGCTTAGTTGTTGAACACTCTTATCATTAATAGATCTGTTCTTTGCGGTTATACAGTTTTAACTTTGTATAACTTATTTGATCACTTTGCTGTTGTACTTGGAAATGCTGTCTGCCTAGTCCTATGTCGAGCAGTTTTGATACATATATGTTCACTTATACTTGAATCCACCATGTATTATTTGCACATTTAAAAGTTGGTGAAACTGTTGTGCTCATCTTGTCCATGCATATGAATCTGTTGCTTCACAGTTGCTGTGTGAATTCCTGTAATCATTGTCCTGGTTCGACCATGCTTCTTGTACTCCTGCTCCACTTCCTATTTATGTTGTCTTGTTGTTTTGCTCGACCATTTTGTTTCTTGTTTGTTGCTGTAATTTTTTTTTTTGTGTACTAGTAATGTGCTTGACCATTTTGATTCTTGTTTGTTGCTGCATTTTTTTTTCTTCTGTGTACTAGTAATGTGCTTGACCATTTTTAAAAAAAAATCATCCAAATATGTTGCCTCTGCCTTGTGCTGAACTATCTCGACCACTTTGAGTTTTTATTGACTTTACATTGAATTATCATTTGCTGAGCAATCTTGGGCTTGGCTCGACCATTATGATGTGTGTTGACATGTGCACTGAATCGAGATGGTCCAAGTGGCTACTCCTCAGTCGCTACACTGGATTGGCGTGGCAGTGCACACGTGTATACATGTGTGTATATGCAGCCATCCAGACGAGTTTTCCTGTCCCTGCATATCAGACAAAGTCTAGAAAAATGATGAGAAACACACCGCAAATCTGAGGCAAATAAAAATTAAAAAATAAATTTTTATTTGTTTTTATTTAATTTTTATTTTTGTGGTAGTCTACTGTGTGTGTTCTTCTGTATGTGACAGGTATGAAGATAACTGGATTGTCTGTGGAATGCTGTGAAGTCAAGAAGACTGAAGATGAAGACAAGAACAGCGTTAGTGTGTTTGTATTTGTGAGTGAACTATATAGAAATGTAATGTATATGAAAGTGTAAGTGTTATTGAGAGGAGAAGAGTATGAAAATTGAATATAATGAAATGTATATCAGTGATGTATGTACAAATAGTGGAGTTGTAAATCTGTACTATTTAAATATCGAAATAAAATATTTTTATTCCTGTCTGATGTGTAGTATACTAGTACAGTTACAAACACATTCAATAATAAAATATATTTGGTTGTTATCATCAAACAAAAATCATATAATTGTGTATACAACACTGTTATATACAACACTATTCATAGCTCAAGCAACCTTCTTGAGCAACCATTATCCATCGACTCACTACCTTGAGTCTTCTTCACATTCATTGCATTTCGACAATCAACGAACACATCACAACACTTCGAACCATCCTCCTTGAGTTTACTTCGAAGTCACAATCGTCGTCGATCCAAAACATACACCGTTTGGTCGATATTTCATTTCATAGCATTTCCAATCTTCCCGCTATAAAAAACAAACCGTAGCGTTTCTACACTTTCCATAGTGTTTCACAACGTTGTCATTCCCTCAGGTCGTTAACGACCTGATTTTATATGTCGACCCGATGACCTGACATCCCCGAACAACCCATCTCTCAAAGCTTATCCGATCTGACGATGCACAAACCAACTCAGACCTTCGAACGACCCAACCCTCTTCAAGCTTGAACGACATGAATGCCTTAGTTCATTACACGACCTAACACACACCCTCCTTCTTTACCTGGTGTTGATTCTTCCTCTGCCACATCACCACCGTTCTAGTGCCACTAACGACCTAAACTCAAATGACCCAACTGGGTCGACCTGTCTCATATGCTTCTACGCAGTCCGATCCAAGGAGGCCAATGACCTGAGCTATATACGAACGACTTACGACCTGAAGCTTCTCCAATGACCTGACCCTCATTTCTTGGAGAACAAGCCATGAACCGTGCAAGAAAAACGACCTGACTCCAGATCTGACCACTCTAGCTCCAAGCCCGACCAAATCGTCGCCAAATGACAACATCGATTCAAACAACTCATCCAAATCATCCGATTCAACCAACAACACTTTATTAAATCATTAATCAAAACAAAATTGACAATTATCATCAAAAATCATATAGAATTCACCAAATCATGATAAATTAATGAATAAACTAAACAATGGATCTAAACTTGCATATTCATATGAACTTTGACCAAGTAATATATCACCTATTTCCACATGACATGATATACACAAAACATACACCGAAGAAACATAGCCCAAGTGAGTGAACTATTTCAAGCTTTTAATTTTCATATGAGTGCCCATTTTCAACTGAAACAAAATTCCTACCTTGCAATTTTACTGCGAAACATATAAACACCACTATAGTTTTTTTAAATATGATTCATTTGGCGAGGCCTAAACTTAATAATAATACATATAAATAAGTTGGAAAAAACATCATATGATATCTCTAACTATTTCTTTAGATTGACGGCTTTCACCCTATAGGAGATAGCATAGCACTATACGGATTTTAGTATATCCCAAATCTTATTCGGAAAGGATGAAGATAGTTTCATTCCTTGAATTACTCAATCTTTCAATATGAAGTTAAAACATGCAAAAAATTGATTTATCACAAAAAACAATTCCTTTTCCATTATTATAGCCTTTAAATCATCCAAATTCTTCAATAATAGATGAAGAACCCGACTTTTCAGAAACTAAATTTTCTTCTCAAAGATTAGAATTGGATTCTTCAATAATAGTTCTTTGATTCAATCCAACAACTAACAGGGTTGATGATTCTTTTTTTTGGGGGGGGGGGGGGTGGGGGTTACATCTAGCTTTTAACCAAAATCGAGGAGAAATGAATCATGAATCGCTGATAACAAATTGTGAGAGGCAAAGGTATGTATAAGGGAATGGAGATTTGGAACGATGCTATCTGTTTACCGGCATGTCGTCGGACAGAAGGGCGGTGGTTTAGAGGGACAATCACGGCTAAATAAGGCTGGGCAGCAGGGGATTTATATTGGAGGCGGCGAACATTTCGTTTGAGGAAGAAATAGGGTAAAAAACCGTTGTGATAACCTAATCGATCAGAACGGATAAGAGGGAAACGCGTTAGTAAGAAGGGGGACAGATGTCACGATCACAATGATTTGGTTTCTAGCTCTCATCCGATTCTTTTGCAAGATTTCCAAAACAACTCGCAAGTGCGTCTTATGCTCTTCCTCATTCCGGGATTAAACCAGGATATCATCCATGAACACAAGCACGAACTTGTTCAACTGATCTCTGAAAACCCAATTCATAAGATCCACGAAATACGTTGGCATGTTAGTTAACCCAAATGGCATCACCAACCATTCAAAGAAACCAGATGATGTCCTAAAAGCAGTCTTTGGCACACTATCCTTTGCCACCTTCAATTGATGGAATCCCGTTGCCAAATCCATCTGAGAAAACACCTTGGCCTCATGAAGCTGATCGAACAAGTCATCAACCCTCGGCAACAGATACTTGTTCTTCTTACTCGCCTTGTTCAGTTCACGATAATCCACACAATCTCAAAGATCCATCAGCCTGGTTGCAAACACAACTAATGCACCCTATTCAAAAACACTTCTCCGAATGAATCCTTTTCCAAAAGGTCACGAACTTGAACCTCTAACTCTCGTTGTTACTTAGGCGCCATATGCCTATGAGGCATAACGATAGGTCTAGCACCCTCGACCAATCGACCCTAAACTTGATCTCACGATGCGGCGGTAAACCTGTGACCTCGTTAAAGACATCATCAAACTCTTTAGCGATCGACACTGATGACAAGTCTTCTCATGGAATCACAAGCGAGTCCAGAAAGCTTATGAAGACCTCATCCTCGGGCTTACATCATATCACAACCACTCACCCTTCCACATTCCTGACTATCACCTCAGGCTTCTTGCAATCCACTTTCGTCGCATACCTCTTAAGCCAATCCATACCCAAGATGATCCCAAATCCAGCGAAGTTCAAACCAAAGCAATCACACACAAAGGAGCAATCATGACTCTATAACACTAGACCACGAAAAAGCATACACAAACTAGATGAACCTCTAACCAGATTAGTCACAACAAAAGGTCTATCACCATTCTTGGGTTCAAAACCCAAGCGATACACAAGCTCATTACAGATGAATGAATGTGATGCTCTACTATCAAACAACACACAAACCGAAACATCCCTAACAGAAAGAGTACCTTGAATAACGACGCTCTTCCCTTTCTCCTCTGCAGTAGGAGCCCTCGAAGAAGATGGTACAACTTACAAAGCATAGGCCTTCACTATCTGCTTTCCTTTTGCTAACTATGAACAATCATTCTTATCATGCCCATGTTTTCCATACTTGAAACACTTCTTTTCAGCTTTTGGATTCTTACATTCATTAGCGAAATGGCCCTTCTGTTGACAGTTGTAGCAAACCACCTCACTTTTAGGCTTCTTCTTGCATCCTTTTCTTTCTGTTGTTGTCGCTTCCTCTTCTTGTTATTATTACCACCCAGTTGTGGTTTCGGAGCATCTTTGATTGCAGTAACAACAACCTCTTCTTCCTTAGGAAAGAAGTTTCATGTCGAACAACTTTCTCCACTATCTCCTCATATGGATCGTCCAGATGATCCACTAATGGTATCCCAATGTGGCTATACAAACCCATAACAAACTTCTCGTTCCTCTGGTAACGAGAGTTGATGTACGAACGAGCATACTTGGATAAAGCCTCAAAATCAGAAACATAATCCAGCACTAGATGACCATTCTGCTTCAATTCCACAAACTTCAAGAATAGAACAGACTTCTGAGCGGTCGAATTGAACTTTGTCTCAAACATGACTCAGAACTGATCCCATGTGATCTCATCTTCTAAAGTCTCCAGAATAACAGAATTCCACTAATCCATGGCTCTGCCGTGCAGCTGCCTCGATGCAAGCTTCCTCTTGGTTGCATCGTCAAGGCCCAAGTATCCAAAAATCCTAACACAAGCATCCAACCATCCCTGGACCTCTTCCATCAGCTTTGTCCCTTTAAAGGGGTTTCCTCCGAAAGAAGTGAAGTCCTTGCATAGCTTCGTGAAGTCCACAACCCTTGGTACCTACTCCTGAACCTCTACATCTACCGCAGCTGCTCTTGAAGCGGGTACCCTTCTCATGAATGCTTCCATCATAGCCTCAAACATGATTGGGTAATCAGGTATACCTCCCTTTCCCCCTCCAGGAACAGTCTCCTTCCTTACAGCATGTCTCGATGGTCGACGACTCATTCTAAATCCGCAATATAGAATGATTAGCCCGCATACGAGAAAACTGCAATGGAGTTCAAATGCTATTATACTACACACTAATACATAGTATACATCCATCATAAATCTACAAATACGTCTCTCACACGTTAACACGTCTTCGAACTTGGCTAAAATCGATTAACCATAGCTCTGGTACCAAATATGATGACCACCCATAACTCCTGCACTAAACAAGAGGAATAATGCACCGAAAGGTGTGCTAGGCAACCATGGACGATCATCAAGGCAGATAACTCAAGCGGAACCTGTCGCATAATTCACAGCGTAAGGATAAAATGCAATAGAACATATACAACAGTCAGTAATAGTGAAGCAGAATTGAGTAGAATATTAAACTTTTTCATAACACCATGCAATATCCATTACAACCTTGGATAACACTATAAAAGTCTGTACAACAAGCCTCGCTAAAAACACTCATAGAAAAATCAAACAGCGGAAACAACAAATACTAGATAGTAGAAAATAATATGCCATATTCCTGCTCATCTTCATACAGCGGCATCGTCCTCATCAGGATCTATCACCTATCACCTACTACTCAGTCTTCCCATCCACAATAAAATGGATGAACAAACTAAGGTAATAAGAGGAAACATAAAACTTTTAGTCAGACAACAGTCTTAATGAGCGATAAAACAACTATCTGACATCATCAATGAGAACAGGTAAATCAACCAAAAAATCTACCAACTCAACAATAGAGTAGAAATCCAACCTCGTCTTCCCCACATCTGACAGCGATAGCCAACACCAAGAAGAAAATATAAAAGACGTAGCATAGCAATTAGTTATCCAGTATAGATCGTCTTAATCGAGATCAACATCCCCCAAGCATAAGCCTCGAAGGCCTAAACCAACATCAAACAAGCACCCAAAAGATGTCTCCTTCGATATCGAACAATCCACACGAGACGATACAAGCAAAGCAACCAAACATTCATGACTATGGCTATCACTACCTAACATGCCTCAAAACCATCATTAATCGTATGACTGGCCAACCCTGCCATACGTCAAGGGCTAATGGTGACCCCTGTTCTAGCAAAAAACCCATACGCCTTTCAACCGTACGTAACTAGGCCTTTCAACGATACCCAGGGTACTCGACCATACAACCGGTCTTATAGACGTCTCTATTATACCCCTTCTTTGAGTCTGCTAGAACCTTCGATAATGGTAATCTCTCAGCCTTCAATATCTTTATTCGTCCTTCCTAACATCTATTCATAGCTCAAGCAACCTTCTCGAGCAACCATTATCCATCAACTCACTAACTTGGGTCTTCTTCACATTCGTTGCATTTCAACGATCAACGAACACATTATAACACTTCGAACGTTCCTCCTTGAGTTTACTTCAAAGTCACAATCGTCATCGATCCAAAACATACACCGTTTGGTCGATATTCCATTTCATAGCATTTCCAGTCTTCCCGCTATGAAAACAAACCATAGTGTGACACCCCACATCCGTTAATGTCACTCTTTAACAGAATGCATTAAGTTCAGTGGAGCGTTATAGGTAAACAGAAACTGAATCTCACAAGATAGATATATAAAATAGCAGCAGAAATTTCAAAACTTTATTTTTCAACATAAAACATCGTGGTCTCAAAATCCAATTACAACATCAAACTGAAATATTGGAATAAAATACATCAAATAAATACATTTGTCTTGCGCTAAAAACCAAAAGAGTACAAAAGTAAAAAGCTGTAGTCCCCATAAGCAGCCATAAACAAGTAGACAAAAAAGTCAAAGTGGTACATCGAATCAAATCCAAATCCAAGCAGAAACAGAAGAGGGAGTCCTAATCAAGCCTGGGCGTTCCCACCCTGAGAAACTAGGGGAAAAAGAAAAAGAGAGAAAAGGAAACAAAACGGGTCAAACATAAAGTCTGGCGAGTCCAGTTACTTTTAGCATATAAATAAGTAAAAGCATCATAACAGTAAATAAACTGGATGAGATTTAACCGTATCATATAACCGGTATGAACAAGATGGACAAGATAAATAGAATAAATTATGCTTCTCAAATACTTTTCTCTACACCAATACTAGTATACCAAATTATGTGCTTTCCAATAACTTAACAGAAACAAAATGATCCCAACAGAACATAAATGGTAGACTTAGGTGTACTTCTAGCAATAGGTTTACCCCAGAAAGAAATAGCAGGCACCTAAATAGAAATA
Source organism: Allium sativum (assembly GCA_030737875.1). NCBI lineage: Eukaryota > Viridiplantae > Streptophyta > Magnoliopsida > Asparagales > Amaryllidaceae > Allium > Allium sativum. Next base: position 792,871,510 of record CM060918.1, on the reverse strand, counting down.
ATGGGTGTTACCCCCAAAATAGAAATAACATGTACCTAAAAAGAACTAGATGTACCCTATACTACCCCCAATGATCGGCTCCCTACTACGTAAATACCCTGTGCCGACCCCACAGTAGGGTGTATTACTTCCTAAAGTGGCAAACACCAGAAGGACAGAGAACTATTTACAGGTGTTATGGCGTCTTATTTTCCCGGACAGACCAGACCCGTGCACACACATGACCCCATTGGAACGCACCATCAAAACACTCCATCCCAAATGAACCACTTATAATTAGCTCAGTAAGTTTGCCATGACCCCTACCTAGTGCGGGGTTCCCTTTTAATATCAGAATGGGTTACTGACTAAAATGGTCCCACACAATAGATGACACAACTCAAACCCCTAAAACTTTATGTCCTCAACCAACTAGGATTTCCACAGGTTAATTTTTACATGGGTTAATAATGTCCCTATAACCCCAACAGATTAAAAAATTTACTTAACCTCCAAAAGATCAAACATGTTACATAAGTGGCATACGGTTCCATTAACATGTTCCATTTAAACTTTAAATTAAGCCTATATGTTTACATGTTCATACACCCCATACTTCGGTTATATTCCATAATATAAGTTATTCTCCAAAAAAAATTCGTATTCACAGTATAGGCTATGCCCCAAATTACCATTCCCAATTAATCCCATTTTCGTTCATACGCATATTTTAGTGTTATTGGCCTAGGCTCGAAGGTAGCCTAGCTATAAAAATAAAAGGCCAAAGAGAGAGAAGAACAGAATAGGCATAAAACAAAATAAGCATATAATAACAGAGATGGACATATGATAGCAGAAAAAGGCATATCAGAAATATGCATATAAGAACTGAACAGCAGATCAGGTGTACATGTAAAAGCAGGACTGATTAGGTATGAATCAGATTTTTAGCAGGTATAGGTTTAGATCCAGGTTTATAAACATGTCAGGATCACTTGTTAAATGTTTATATCTAAAAATAACATGAACTCACAGAGACTGGATCTAAAGAACAGAGAATAATTAGGTTGAAACTGTAGAAGAAATTCTTGTATGAGCATATCGTTGTCTCCATTGTTTTAGGAGAATAAAACAATTGAAATATCAACCCTTATATACACTTTTTCCAATGAATCTCATTCAAAAACAAGTCCAGGTTTAGGAAATAGACCTGGATGGATCTGGGATTGGTCGACCCCGGTGTCGACCCTAAGGTCGACACTCCCTTGAGTGGGTCGACCCGTGGGTCGACACCCTTGGGGTGTAGGTTGACCCCCAACGGGTCCAAATCCCGCGTCTTCTTCCCACTTTGATTTTGAACTATTTTTAATTTCTGGACTGATTTGTTTATATATAATTCTCTTATACGTATACAAACTTCTAACCTTAATATCTTCTCCATGCGATGTTCGTTTTACGCAAACTCGGAGTCTATCTGAATCAGAATTCCGAGACGAACACAATGGTACAGTTCGTTTTACTTCATTCCCAAAATTAAATTAAGTATTCTTTAGTTTATTAATGTTCTTTAAAATTACGGGATGTAACATTCTCCCATACTTAAAGGATTTCGTCCCCGAAATCTCTAAGTTAAGAAGAATGTTTGTCCTAACATCCATCAACCATCTACTCATCCATCAATCACAGGCATCCATTGTCCTTAAGGGATTTCTAATGCTTATATAAACATATGCAACAGTGTGTGTATTTGTAATGACCCGGGATTTCGACCAACTAATTTTAAATATTTAGAATGGATTTAAATATTTAGTGATAATATAAATGAATTTTTATATTTATGTTATCGATTTAAATATCGATTTCGGTTTAATATCGTATATATTAAATTATCAAAATAAGGAATCAGCGAATAACTGAATTCGAAGTGAAAACTGATTTGAAATCAGTTCAGATAATCAATACATAATTCTGTTTGAATTAGAATAATAATATTCAATAATTATTGAAATTTAAATTAAATCAATTTAAATTAATATCTTCTACAGACGAGCAAATTAGACTTTGTGACCTATCCCAGTGGGTTCATAACAGTGGTTTTACCCTAGAATTGTCACTTGTTGGGTTCAGAAAGGAGTTCAGAGTCATGATGTATTTTAATTAAAGGACAACGGATCAATACGAACTAAAATAAAATAAAGTAAATTCTTCCTTTTTGTTTATGGACATAAACCAAACACTACGGCAAGAAATAAGCGGCCACTAAGCAAAACACATCTCCTCTTCCACTCCACAAAGCCTTGACCTCGTTGTTCAATTCAAAACCTTTCCTTTCCTTTATAAAATCGCGAGAATCCCTCTTTCTGTCCATTTCATTTCCTCAGCAAGTTATTATCCCATCTCCTCCTTTTAATTCAAAATCAAACAAAGGTTTCGAAATCCCTTCCCAACGCAATTAAAAATCCAAATCTTGGATTCGAAGGCTCCAATCGAAGGCAAATTAGATAATGTGAAAACTGTCTGGGGAGCAGCTCGATTTCATTACAGTGACGTTCGCAATTCAATATGGAGTTTATGGGTTGCGATTGGGTATCTTGGTCACGATTTTCACTGTCGAACTGACAGGAGTGGGTCGCAATGGATTTCGAGATGAAATTGGAAACGCGATGGCAAAGGGAGGCTCGACTTTGTAGGGTTCGAAGGGCACTCGAGTTCGGTGACTGCGGGTTCAAAGGAGGTCAGAGCAGCCTTCAATGGAGATGCCGGAGCTCTGAACAACGGTGGCGATAGCAGTCAGTTGTTGGGATGATCGCAGGTGATGGAGAAAAGCAGGCTCTGGGCGGGTGATTTGGTCATCAATAGTGGAGAGGCAGCAGGTGCTTGATGAAATGCCAAAGTCAGTATTTGGAGCTGATTAAAATTCCTGGGCTGATTGCAATGGTCGAGGACAGCGATTCGTTGAGTCCATTATTTGTCGAGACATTGAGGTTCAAGATTTGACGTTTCAAATAGATTCGAGGCCGAGATGATCTGGAACTTTGATTGGAGATTTTCGGAAATCAATTAGAATGGATCGAACGAGAAAATATAACTGTGAGTAAATCTCACTCACCATTTAATCAGAATTATTTTTAGTGTTAAAAATAATTGTTGTTGCTTGTTTGAATGCTGTCTGATTATTTTTAAAATATATATATAGTTATTTAGGATTGGTTGACTATTATATATATATATATATATATATATATATATTAGGTTGATGATTGGTTGGATTCCCGCAGTCTCATTAGCGGATGCCCGCAATTTCATAGCGGATGATTACCCTATACGCCCCACGCTATGATTAGTGGATGACCTTCTATACCGCGATATCCTGCCTCGAAGCAGGATGGGTATTATTTATGTGCTAACGTGTGTGGTTGCAGGGAAACAGGTTGGAGGAATCCAACTGGATTCCTCAAAAATATATATTATCTGTTTGTTTGTTTGATATCATATATATTCATATATGATGTGATAAAAATCAAATAATTGAAAATTGGTTGATTGATTGTTTAAAATATCCCTGGGCTTGAATATTGATTTATAAAAATATCGAAAAGAGTATTTGAGATTTAAAAAGTGAATTCTATTTTTATAGATAGAAATTGAATTTTAAACAAGATTATAGAAAATATTTAACTTGTTCGAAGGTATATAAAACAAGTAATTAAATTTATAAACTTTTTTTATAAATGAAAGGATGGAATTTGAATCGAATTTATAAACGTTGTTTATAAATGGAAAGGTGGGATTTGAATTGAAGTTATAAACGTTGTTTATAAATAATGCAGAGAATTCAAATGGACTTTGAATATAAGGAATTGAAATAGAATTTGAATATAGAATTCAAATGGACTTTAAACTATAGAATTTGAATATAGAATTCAAATGGACTTTAAACTATAGAATTTGAATATAGAATTCAAATGGACTTTTAACTATAGAATTTGAATATAGAATTCAAATAGAGTTTAACTATAGAATTTGAATATAGAATTCAAATGGACTTTAAACTATAGAATTTGAATATAGAATTCAAATGGACTTTAAACTATAGAATTTGAATGTAGAATTCAAATGGACTTTAAACTATTGGATTTGAATGTAGAATTCAAATGGACTTTAAACTATTGGATTTTAATAAATAATTCAAATGGACTTTAAACTATAGAATTTGAAAATAGAATTCAAATGAAGTTTAAATAAAGAGAATTCAAATAGAATTGAATTGGAATTTGAATAGAGAAGTCGATAAGGGAACGAGAGTATTAGTATAATTAGAATGTGTAATATGCAAGTTAAAAATATATTTGAACATGTCATGTTCAAATATGACGGTGAGATAGATTGAGAAGTTAATTAACAGATTTAATTAACAAATTGAGTTAAAACGATTGGTATAGTTAAAATAGATTGGACAGGTATAGACATACAGGAGACAGGTATGGAATAAAGTATAGAAGTGAAATAAATAGAATGCCCGACAAAAAGGTACGTATTTAATTTCCATATGAGATTTTATGCGCCGTATCGGCAAGCCGCTTGGCTTTTTCTTTTTCTTTTTGAGATGAGAAGGACCGGGAAAGCTATTTGAAATTTCCCGATGCTCCCGGTACAAAGGAGGTTATGGCGAATTTTTTCCGGGAATTTAAGGAGTTAGAATATTTTTAAGATAATTTGATAGTTAGAAATCAACGTATCGATATATATAGAAGTCGATAAGAAAACGAACTTAGAAATAAAATAGTATAATTAAAAAGGGAAGTATAAGAATAAAATCTCGTAGGAATAGAAAGAGAAAGTATATATGTGTTTAAAAGTGAAAAAGTAGTGGTATGGTATTGGTTATTCGAGTAAGTAGTCTTGTCTGTTTTGACGTTAAATGTTATTCAGTCAAGGTCTGAGAGGTAATTATACCCCAACTTGGTTGATTTCATGATATACCGATAAGTAGCAAGATTCAGGCCCAAAGATCAATGTGGAATAAGAATTAGTTAAATACTGTATTTGGGTTGTCATAACGATGTTTTACACAACTTCTGTTTTAACCCAAATATGTGCAAAGCTTGGAAATAGAATAATGAACGTTTCCTAAGTATTGAAATAAACGAGATTGGAAAAGAGATAAGTAATTGGAATATTTTCCAATTATAAATAACATATATTTTCTAAAGTTTAGAAAATAAAAGAAGGCGATATATGGAAATGTTTTCCAAATAACATATAAGGCCAATATGGTTATTGAAAATATTTGGTTAACAAATATTGATAAGAAATAGAGAAGAGATTTAATTAATGGAATATTAATTAAAGGTTCAGTGATTGTTGGATGTTTGGATGAACACTTGTTTTATTCGATAGTTAAATCATCGACTATCGAAACACTTGTTTTATTCGATAGTTAAATCATCGACTATCGAAACACTTGTTTTTATTTGATAGTTAAATCACAGACTATCGAAGTTTTGACCATCGTTGTCAATATGGAGAGATCGGTTGGATTATTATCCGAAGAACCACTCCATATCGGCAGTAGCGTGCGAATCAGATTATATAAAGATAATCGAAGACGGAGTAGAGTGCAAGGACTTTTTCTATTAATAGAAATAGTGCCTTCGGTTCATCCTGTTCCTGGATGACTTGTATGGATGAATGTCTGACAGAGTATTTCCAAGAAAGGTCACGTACATTGATTTCTTCAACCGTACCAAGAGTGGAAGCAGAGAAGGGCACTTCTTTAGCTAACATGTAATGTACTGTTGTAGACGTCAATTAGTGATTTTCGATGGATCTGACAATGTGGCATTCGAAGTGAATCTGATGTGATGATACAGCGTAACCTCTGGCCTCAACAACCAGGAAATGACAAAAATCGGGCAGGCAACATGGCTAAGTCGGTCGCTCCGAAGTAGGGTGTATAATCACCTATCTAGAGAATATTCATTTGCTTCTTTAATCTATCAATGCTGTCCCATATATATATACGGGAACGGTTGCTGATCCCAACCGTTGGTGATATACATTCGATACACTCAAGCGAAATGAGTGGTCGGTCATGTGTGGCTGAGTTGCAAGATGTTCTTGTTGAACTCCAGTGTATCGTTTCTAGAGTACACTGATCGGAAGGTGGTTCCATACCTTGTCATAGTTGGACATCCATTACCCAATACGTGCTTGCGGTTTTGATTGTATATTATATATGTGGAACGTGAGATGCAAGCGTTCCACTAGATTGTTATCTACTTGATTTAGACATTATTATAATATCAAAAGAGTTTTGATATAAAGATAAGTCAAGTGTTTGGATTTTCATAAGGGAAAAACCCGTTCCGTGTTATACGGCGTGGTCTTATGAGATATCATTTAGTTTTCTGAAACTGTTTTAAACTGTTTACTCATACCAGTCCCATGACTGACCCGGAGTTTACTTTGTTGTTTTCCCTAAACTCTTGGGTGCCTAAATTTGTACGGGCAGTCAAGTAGTCGGGAATTTACAGATACTGGAAGAGCTTGGAGCAGGAGGCTTCAGGATCATATAGCTATAGTTATTTCTGCTATGTTGTAAGTGATGTACTTTGATATTGATGTATATTCAAGTACAGATGTATATTTCAAGTTATGTTATATATATTATAAGTTATTCGTTCCGCTGTGAGATTCGTGTTACTCTGATGTTGTGTTCTTCTTCTTCTTCTATTCTAAGTTTCTATCTTATCTATCCTCACCCTCTAACTTCTTTCTATTAATGGTTCGAATTTCCGTGATATTTGGGGTTGGACTTGTGTTTTTGGTCAGCTCAAATTCTACCGGATTTTCGGGTCACTACAGTTGGTATCAGAGCTTAGGTTGAGCGAATACCTAGGCTTGTGTGTCATGTGCTCATTAGAGATAGGATCAGTAGTATCCTAGAATGAGTTGAGTGTATATATATATATACGAGAGAGCATACTTGTTATTTGATATAAAAACTGTTTTATATTGTGTTGACTAGTTTGTTGAGTGGATTATAAATTTTGGTCGAATCGTGGGACGCCACGATGTCGATAGGAGTTTATAAACACTTGAACAGAAGATTGGACACGATATTGTTTTTAAATAGTTAAGTTGATTGTTAAGATTATAATCAAATTAGATTATAAAAATGAAATAGTTATATATAACCAAGTGGAATTTGTATATGAAATCAAATATACAAATGTGATAAATTGAAATTGAATTCCAACCAGAATTCAGAATTTAAAATCCTGGGAGTTTGGAAAATATTTTTCTAAATGGAGTTTGAAAGAAATAAAGCACTGAACTCATTCAGTAGCTGGGAAATAATTCTGATGATGGTCGCAACATCATCAGTGTTCATTTTCGAGTTTCTAAGTGATGAATTGCTGCCTTAGAAAATTTTTGATGGAAATTTGTTTGAAAGAAACAAGTTGGTTGAAATTTCAAATGTTTTGAATTTGAGATAGATATAAATATATGTATATATTTATATAACTTCAAAAGGAATTTTGAAATGGGAATTGGAATATAGATTTCAAATAGAAGTAAAATAAAGGAATTTGAATATATATATATATATATATATAATTCAAATAGAAGTGAAATAGAATTTGAATTCAAAGGAATTCAAATGAGTTTGAATAAAGAAAATTCACATAGAAATTGTATAAGGAAAATTGAAATGGGATTTGAATTCAAAGGAATTCAAATGGATTTGAATAAAGAAAAGTCAAATAGAGATTTGAATATTAGAATCCAAATGGAATTTGGTTAAATAGAATTTCAAAGAGAATAATTAGTTAAACGAAATTTGAATCGAAATTGAATTTTTGGATAAGTGAAAGAGATTGAGAATTTATATTCGAAATCGAAATATAACTCGAGTTGAAAATATAATTAGATTAGTTTATAATAAAATTGACTTATATTTGAACAAGTGATATTCGAATAAAAAGGGTGAAATAGACAAAACGGTTAATTAGCAACTAGTTAATGGGAATTTGAATGATTGAAATTAAATTTAACTTAAGTAAGTTAAATGGATTGAAATGAATAAATTGAGTAAAATCAATGTGAATGAAATATGAATTGGGTTCGAATAAAGGAAAAACCAAAAGAGTTAAAAAGGAAATATATTTGTAACACAAATACAAAGGAAGTTATTTGCAAACAAATAGAAGGAGAAATATTTGTAAAAACATTTACAAATAGAATTTAGAAGGAAATATTTGTAAAAACATTTAAAAATAGAGTAAATGGAAATATTTATTTATAGGAAATAAATAGAATGTTATAAATGAGATATTTATTAAATAAATAGAATTTAATCAAAGGAATATTCAGAAGATGAATAGAAAATGGAAATCTGTTTTTAACAGATAATTAGAAAGGATTAATTTATAAATAACAGTTTATAAATTAAATTAAATATTTATCATTGGATAGATGAAATATATAAGTCTGAACTTATATAGAGAAGAGATATTGCTTTTTAACACCGATAGTTTTAAATAGAAGGGGTACACAACACTTGTATAAGTGAAGTAACGTTATTAAAGAGAACATTTATAAAGGGAAGAACCATTACAAAAAGTAAATCTTTATAAATGAATAAAACGTTATCCAACAGGAGTTATTCGAATAGGAGAAGTTGATTAGAGTAGAAATAATCGATTAGAGTTAGGATAAATCGATTTGAGTAAGAATTAACCAGTTAGAGTAATCAGTTAGGGTTAATCCGTAGAGTTAATTGAATATTAGTTATTCAATTAGAATTTATCGAATATTTGTTATTAAGACTTAACCAGATAGAGTTAATTGAACATAGTTAATCGAATTAGGATTTAATTGAATGTTAGTTATTCAATTAAAAGTTAATCGAATATAGTTTATTCGAATAGAGTTAAATGAGTTATCGATTATTAGTTAATCGAAATGAGTTATCAATTATAGTTTATTCGAAAGGAGTTATCGATTAGTTTAATCGAAGTGAGTTATAGAATATTGGTTATTCAAAGGAGTTATCGAATTTAGTTATTCAATGGAGTTAATCAAAAATAGTTAAATCCAATAGAGTAAATTGATAAGAGAAAATAATAGAGTAAATCGAATATAGTTTATTCGAAGAAAGGTTTTCGAATCTAGTTATTCGGAAGAGAGATTATCGAATATAGTTATTCGAAGGGAGGAGTTATCGAATAACGATTATTCGAAAGAGAGTTACGTAAGGAAATTTGAAATGTTGAGTATCAACATAAATGGAGTTTGAAAAGTAATAGGTTGGTAGCACTTTTCCTACCTTAGCAATTTCGAGGACGAAATTATTTTAAGTGGGGAAGATTGTAATGACCCGGGATTTCGACCAACTAATTTTAAATATTTAGAATGGATTTAAATATTTAGTGATAATATAAATGAATTTTTATATTTATGTTATCGATTTAAATATCGATTTCGATTTAATATCGTATATATTAAATTATCAAAATAAGGAATCAACGAATAACTGAATTAGAAGTGAAAACTGATTTGAAATCAGTTCAGATAATCAATACATAATTCTGTTTGAATTAGAATAATAATATTCAATAATTATCGAAGAATTTAAAAGGTTTGAAATTTAAATTAAATCAATTTAAATTAATATCTTCTACAGACGAGCAAATTAGACTTTGTGACCTATCCCAGTGGGTTCAGAATAGTGGTTTTACCCTAGAATTGTCACTTGTTGGGTTCAGAAAGGAGTTCGGAGTCATGATGTATTTTAATTAAAGGACAACGGATCAATACGAATTAAAATAAAATAAAGTAAATTCTTCCTTTTTGTTTATGGACATAAACTAAACACTACGGCAAGAAATAAGCGGCCACTAAGCAAAACACATCTCTTCTTCCACTCCACAAAGCCTTGACCTCGTTGTTTAATTCAAAACCTTTCCTTTCCTTTATAAAATCGCGAGAATCCCTCTTTCTGTCCATTTCATTTCCTCATCAAGTTATTATCCCATCTCCTCCTTTTAATTCAAAATCAAACAAAGGTTTCGAAATCCCTTCCCAACGCAATTAAAAATCCAAATCTTGGATTCGAAGGCTCCAATCGAAGGCAAATTAGTGTTGAGTCGAAGCGTCGATGGTTATTTTGATTTATGACAAGAAGAAGCTTCTACATCGACAAAAAGAAGACAAGATGACTTCATAGGTTAGAAGTCGATTATTTAGAGTTATAAAATGTTAAAATCTATCCTCAAATAATCATACTTCTAATTGTTTGAAAATACTACTCATGAAGACATTTTTTTATGCATATGACCGAAAACATGTCGACCTACAAATTTTTTATAGGTCAACAGGTTTTTAAATTGTAACGGTCAAAAATAGGTCGACCTATAAAATTTTATAGGTCAACAGGTTTTCGAATTCCAACGGCTAAAAACATGTCGACCTATAAAATTCTATAGGTCAACAGGTTTTTGAATTTTGACCATTATATTGAAAAGTCATCTTCTTTCTTCAAGAGTTGCATCCATTTTTCTTCATGAATAATCACTCCTTTTAGATGCATCTTTTCACCAACATTTGCAACCTCTCGATCTCTATAAATACATGATTTTACAATCATCCAAAACACCGAAATTTCTCTCTATTTTCTGATCTATCTTGCAATATTCTTCTCGTTCAAAAAGCACTCATAAAGCATTCATTTTATCGGTTGAATCTCCAAGCATATTTCATACACTTGTGATTCAATTCGATATTATACTTCCTAATCTTTCTAAACATCAAATTTCATTTGAGGATAAGATTATAGGAAGGGTGTACTCAATCGTTGGCAAATCAGTGTTGAAAGAAGAACACAATCAGAAGTCAAACTCTTGTAATTGTCCTGTGTGGGTAAGCTTGTAGCCCGTGAAATCAAGTGGGTAAGCTTGTGGCCCGTGAAATCAAGTGGGTAAGCTTGTGGCCCGTGAAATCAAGTGGGTAAACTTGTAGCCCGTAAATCAAGTAGTTGTGAACCTGTTCCTCCGGGTGAAGCGAGGGTGTTGTTTAGTGAAAAGCCGAAGAGAAGCTTCGGGACTGGACGTAGGACTGGAGGTCCGAACCAGTATAAAAATCCTGGTGTCGTTACTCTACTTTACTTTACTTTACTGCATTTAAAGTTTGTTATCATATTCCGCATAGCCATATTATAGATCCTGCATAAGTTGTGCACAACCGACATTTTCAATTGGTATCAGAGCAAGGTCATCATATAACCGTAATACAGTTATTTGATATATTCTAGTAATATGGCAAATAACGCAAGCACTAGCACTAACACTTACACTGAAGGTCAATCTACACAAAGACCTCCTTTCTTTAATGGCCTAAACTATAGATATTGGGCAACACGTATGGCTTTCTATATGCAATCAACAAGTTATGATGCTTGGAATGCTACTCAGAAAGAAATAGTTAATCCAACTACTGAGTATGCAGAATGGACTCCTGCTGAGAAAACAGCAGCAGCAATAAATGCAAAAGCAATAAATATGTTGTTTTGTGCATTAGACCAAAATGAGTATAACCGTGTTAGTATCTGTACCACTGCTTATCAAATTTGGCAAACGCTAAAAACAACTCATGAAGGTACTAACAAGGTTAAACAAGCAAAAATAGCTTTGTTGAAAAGTCAATTCCAAAATTTCAAAATGAAGCCAAATGAAACAATCAATGAGATGTATTCAAGGTTTCAAACTATTCATCATGCTCTTATTGGGTTAGGACAAAAATATTCTGACTTTGATGTAGTTTCAACAATCATACACTCACTGACTAATGAATGGGAAGGAAAAGTATTAGCTATAAAAGAAGCTAATGATCTTTCTACCATGAAGCCAGATGAGTTGATAGGAAATCTAGTGTCCTATGAAGCAAATTTACAGGCTAGAAAAGAACAAAAAGAAGAAAAGAAAAATGTTGCTTTTCATGCCGAAAAAGATGAAGACATTTCAGATTCTGAAGATGAAGACTTAGCGCTTATTGCAAAAGGCTTTAAGAAGTTTTTGAAGCAAAGAAAAGCTAGTCGATACGACAAAAGGAAGTTTGGATCAAATAAACCATCATCTTCAAATATGGAATGTTTCAATTGTCACAAAAAGGGACATGTGCATAAAGATTGTCCGGATAAAAAGAAGAATTCCGAAAAATTCAAGAAGGACAAATCAAAGAAGAGAGCTTTCACAGTAACCTGGGATGATTCAGACTCATCTTCATCTGATAACGAAAGTGACTCAGACACTGAACAAGCAAATGTATGTTTTATGGCAACAGAGGATGAGGTACGAATTCCTACTCTTGAGGATATGCTTGATATTTATGATAAAGTAATGATTAAACTTAAAGATACAAAATATCAGTTAAAAGAAGTCAAGACAATGTTGAATAGATCCGAATTAGAACGAGATATGTTAAAAGATGAGAAGAAAATATTAGAAGAAGAACTTGAAAAGGCTCAAGAATCGTCTTCTAATTCTAGTTCTCAACTATCTCTTTTGACTCAAGAAATTGAAATTCAAAAAGAAAAGAATGATATTCTCATTACTGAAAATCATGAGCTTAAAGCAAAAGTCAAGATTCTAGACCTTGAAAAAGCTAGTCTACAATCAAAATTAGATGACATTACAAAAAATGTTTCTAACTTTAACAAAGGTCGAGAAAATTTGACAAAACTTATTGAGAATTCAAAATCAACTACAAATAAACAAGGATTGGGATATAAGAAACAAGTTATCAAGAAAAATCATGGTAAAAGAAAAAAGAAAAATAAGGTAGTACAAGAAACTGAAGCTAAGAAAAATCTTAGTTTATTATATTCCAAACCTAAACCGATTGTGAAACTTAAAAAGAAGAATTTCGAATCTATAAAAGTATGGGTTCCTAAAACAAATAATAGTTTGATTAGGAACAAGTACATTCAAAATTTTTTAAGTACTGTACATCATAATTCAAATTATTTGTATAAAGGGGATACCGGACCCGTATGGGTTTGGACTCCTAAGACCTAACTCTTAGGACCCTATAAAAAGTGGGTACCATGAACTTAATATTATTTTTGCAGGTCCCACTAAAGAAAAGAGGAAAATGGATTTTGGACAGTGGTTGCTCAAAGCATATGACTGGAGACAAGAGCATATTGACGAATATTACATATTTTGATGGAGGCTCAGTCACATTTGGAGATAATTCAAAAGGCTTTATCATCGGAAAAGGTGATGCGAGCAATTACGGTACATCTAATTTACCTCTTATTACAAATATCATGCTAGTTAAAAATCTAAAACATAACTTACTTAGTATAAGCCAATTATGTGACAAAGGGTTTACGATTTCTTTCTCAAACAATAAATGTAGTATACTGGACAAAGATCAAAAGTTAGTTTTTGAAGGATATAGAGACAGAAACATATATATTCTGAATATGAATATTAATCATAATTCAGATATGTGTCTTATCGCTAATGATAATGATCCATGGATATGGCACAAACGTTTCTGTCATATAAACTTTAAAACTATTGACAAGCTAGCTAAAAATAATCTAGTCAAAGGTCTACCGAAACTTAGTTTCAAAGTTGACAATCTTTGTGACGCATGCCAAATCGGAAAATTAACCAAGTCATCATTTAAATCTAAGAAGGTTATCTCAACATTACAACCACTTGAACTATTACATTTGGATTTATTTGGACCCACTCAAATACAATCCATAAATCATAGTAGATATGTGTTTGTTATTGTTGATGACTACTCTCGATTCACTTGGACTATCTTCTTGAAAAATAAAAGTGAGACTTTTGAAAAATTCAAATCTTTCGTCAAACGTGTTCAGAAATCGAAGGGACTTAAAGTCAAGAATATAAGAAGTGATCATGGCGGAGAATTCGAAAATAATGATTTTGAACATTTTTGTACAACAAAAGGTATCAATCATAATTTTTCGTTTCCTAGAACTCCACAACAAAATGGAGTTGTAGAACGGAAAAATCGAACATTACAAGAATGTGCAAGAACATTATTAAATGGAAGCACTTTACCAAAACATTTCTGGGCAGAAGCTGTTGCAACTGCATGTTATGTTTTGAATCGTGTGTCTATTCGACCTCTGACTAAAAATACATCATATGAGCTATTTAATCAAAGAAAACCGAATATCTCATATTTCAAAGTTTTTGGTTCAAAATGCTTTATTCTAAACACGAAAGATCACCTTGGTAAATTCGATTCAAAAGCTGATGAAGGAATATTTGTTGGTTATTCGGATCGAAGCAAGGCATATCGTGTATATAATAAAAGAACTAAAAATATTGAAGAATCACTTCATATATCATTCGATGAATATTATAAACATCAAAATACTTTTGATGATGAGGACGAAAATATTATCTCAGAAAATAATAGTGTCACAAATATAGATTCTGACTCAGAAATAATTGATAACAATATTCAACAAGAAGAGCCAAGATCCTCACCCAGAATACGTTCTCCAACAAGAATTTTAAGAGATCATCCAGTTCAAAATATAATTGGAGAAATATCGTCTCAAATAAGAACTAGAAGTCAACTTAACCAAATGGGACATGTTGCATTTATTTCAAATATCGAACCTAAGAATCCTAAAGAAGCTGCTACTGATGAATATTGGATCATTGCTATGCAAGAAGAACTAAATCAGTTCGAACGCAATGATGTATGGGAACTTGTTCCAAGGCCAACCGATCAATCAGTTATCGGAACTAAATGGGTTTACAAAAACAAGGCTGATGAACAAGGAAACATAACTCGTAACAAAGCACGGTTAGTAGCACAAGGATATAATCAAGAAGAGGGTATCGATTATGAAGAAACTTTTGCACCTGTCGCTAGACTAGAAGCAATTCGAATACTTTTATCTTTTGCTTGTCACCATAATTTTAAATTATATCAAATGGATGTCAAGAGTGCATTCCTAAATGGGTTTATAAAAGAAAAAGTATATGTTGAACAACCACCATTATTTAAACATGAAAAATATCCAGATCATGTTTTCAAGCTCAAAAAGGCTTTGTACGGTTTAAAACAAGCACCACGTGCCTGGTATGAACGACTACGAAGTCATCTTATCAAATCTGGATTTCAAATAGGAAAGGTTGATCAAACATTATTTATTAAACAATCGCACAAAGATATACTTATTGTTCAGATATATGTGGATGACATAATCTTTGGTTCAACAAACGAGAGACTCTGTAGAGAATTTGCAGATGTCATGACCAAAGAATTTGAAATGTCACACATGGGAGAGTTATCATACTTTCTTGGTCTTCAAATTAAACAACTTCCGAATGGTATTTTTATAAATCAAGAAAAATATTGTGAAAATATTATTAGAAGATTTGGACTTGAAAATACTTCTGGAAAACCGACTCCAATGAGTACCACTAGTCATCTTGAAAAGGATGAAAGTGGAAAGAGTGTAGACCAAATGACGTATCGTAGTATGATAGGTTCTCTCCTATATTTAACAGCTAGTCGTCTTGACATTATGATGAGTGTTTGTTTGTGTGCACGTTTTCAAGCTGATCCCAAGGAATCGCATTTGCGAGCAGTGAAACGAATTATTCGATATCTTAATAACACCAAAGATTTCGGTCTTTTCTATCCTAAGGAATGTGCATTCGAATTAGTGTCATATAGTGATGCTGATTTCGGAGGATCACGAACGGATAGAAAGAGTACAAGTGGTACGTGCCATTTCATTGGAAAATCACTTGTCTCTTGGTTTAGTAAGAAACAAAATTGTGTTTCACTATCGACATGCGAAGCAGAGTATATTTCAGCAGCTTTGGCATGCACACAGGTTATATATATGCAACAAACACTTAAAGACTTCGGTATAAATTTATCGAATTCTCTAATATATTGCGATAACACTAGTGCGATAAATTTGTCCAAAACCCCAGTTAATCACTCTCGGACTAAGCACATTGACATTCGTCATCATTTTCTACGAGATAACATTGAAAAGGGAAATATAACTCTTGAATATGTCAACACGGAAAATCAACTAGCAGATATTTTTACAAAGCCTCTACTGGAATCGATTTTTGTCAAGTTACGTAGAGAGCTAGGCTTGGTTTCACGAAAAGAACTCGAAGAATAATATTTTGTTTAAAAACAATAAGAGTTCGTATTTTTCTATCAGAAACCAATGTCTTTTCTTTTACTATATATAGAAGAGGACTTTTCTACGGTAAAACATATACAAACCATCCTTTTTATTTTCTCAAAATAGAAAACTCTTTCTATATATGTTTATCTTTTGAGTGCTTTCATACAATCATTCTCTCAAACTCTTATAACTTTTAAACACTCATGGTGCATATCTGTGAGAAATGTGCTGAAAACTCCCACATTTCAATCACGAGTTCCGAACCGACTGAATATAACTCCCCAAAAACACCAGAGCATCCACCTGGTTTTCATCCACCTTCTCGAACGCCAGGAACCACACCTACTCCTAAGAGAAGCAAGAAAGTTTTGTTTTGCTCTCCCCGAACTAAGGAAAAGATAGACGAAATGCACTATTATCAACAACAAATGTTTTACGAGCAAAAACTGACGACTTCTCGTTTGACGTACCTCGAACGATTAGCTACTCTCTTCTGCGGCTCTGACATGCATAATGTACATGAGCCAATGCCAATACCATCGTCTTCACGAACTCCGAACTCATGGGATAGAAATTATCAAAACAATGAAGGAGCTAGTGGAAGGTTCAACCCTTGGGAACCAAAGAATTCATGGGAGCCAAAGAGATAATTTATATCGTTTAAAACTTCTCATTAAAAATAAATTTGTATTTTCAAGTATTTGTTCTTTTGAATTTTTGTTGAATAAAGTTTGTTTTATATATAATATATTTATTATCTTCCCAGAAAAAGAATCCATCAACTGTCGACCGGTCTATAAAGTTCTGTCGACCGCCATAGTTCAAATTAAAATTCATTTTCAACCAGAACTATTACCGGTCGACCGCTACAAAAACACCTGTCGACCGATCAAGTCAAAATCTTATACATTTTTCATCCAGATCTTTTTCCTGTCGACCGCCTACTTTCTACCCTGTCGACCGGTCATTTATAATATATATAGCCAACCTTTCCAGAACTTTTTCCTGTCGACTGCCCTAATATGCCCTGTCGACCAGTCCATTTAAAATCGTATACTCCAATATTTCCAGAACTTTTAACGGTCGACCGCCCCTATATCACCTGTCGACCGTCCTTAACAAAATTTTGTATAATTTTTGTTCCAGAACTTCAAACTGTCGACCGGTCCATTATTAGCTGTCGACCAGTTTCACTGATTTTTGATTTTTTTACAAATCAACACGTCCTTTCCTTTTTAAATCTTATATCCCTTCACCAAAGGTCATTTTTTTCTCATTATCTTCCTTGTTAAAAACCCTTCTTTAAAAAATTCTTTAAAAAATCTTCCAAAAGGAATCAATGGCCCCAAAGCAAAAGAAGTCCGAAACATCATCTTCTCAAACTCCTGTTCAACCTATTGATACTCAAATCAAACAATGGCTAATGGATCCTCTTGCGGTGAAGAGATGGAACAAAATGAAAGACTATACAATTCACCACGGATCTTTTCTCAAATTCTCTGATTTCGTCCTCTACGAAGTTAGAAATCTACCAAACAGAGCGGGTATAGAGTCTCTTCTAAATTTTGAAGATAATCATGTTGAGATAAGCCATATTTTGATAAAATTATTCTATGCTAATCTCAATTTAGACAAATTTAAGCCTCAAAATTCTGATGATTGCTTATGGTCAGTGGTGTGTGGCCAACACATCTTTCTCTCCAAAGATCGAATGGCAGAAATTCTTCGAACACACAATGATGGAATTCAATTTACTAGTGAGTTCTGCCCTATTCATATTCGTGATAAATATAGTCACCTTTTTATTGAAGACCATAAGTCAAGTACTAAAGGTATTAATCTAAGACCATCCGCTAGAGTTCTACACCTTTGTACCACCCATTCTCTTCTTCCTAGAACCGGAAATTTTGATGCGGTATACAAAGAAAACTTTAAGGCACTATATGCCATTTATGCAAATATCAGAGTGAATTGGGTTGCGATGATATTTGACGAGATTTTGATGGTTAATAAACGCTCAAGGCCTCACTTGTTTTATAACGAGTATATTATGCGTTGTCTCATGGAATGTGGCGTAAGATCTCCTCCATCAAGAATATCAATACCAAAATGTATTGATAAAGCTTCTAAAAAGAGGATGAAGCTTCCAATTCCATATTTGAATATTATTCCTTTTGAACAATATGTCGAACAAGGACCACCTCCACCTCCACAAACTTCCACTTCTCAAGTTCCTACTCATAGGCCTGAAGATGTTGTGATTCCGCCTCCCACTTCTTCTACTAAGGATACACTTGAGCAAATCGCCCGAAATCAGTTCTTACTTGAAGCTAGGCTTAAAAGAACCGATAATAAAATCGACCGCTTCGATTCTAAACTTGATAAGCGGTTCAATAAATTGAAATCTTTCTTTGGGACGATTTGGGAAGCCATCTCTTGTGCTTCGACCTCCGCACCACTTGCTCAAGACCCAGGTAAACGTCCGATGCCGCCTACATTTACATGGTCTTCTTCTGAAGAAGGTACGAGTTCAGGAGCAAGTACTCAACACATGCTAGGTCGTGGAATGTCACACATTGAGGAGGGAACTCATGACAATGATAGTAATAGTGATGATGAGGAACGAGAGGAGGAAGGTGACAAGGACGAAGGAGAAGATAGTGATTCTGATTGGCCTCCACAATCACCACAATAGTCTCTACGCATCATTTCTTACGCTTTGATCTATGAACTTCTATGTCATTTGTTTTGTATTAACTATACTATCTCCTTGTGCACGTTTTGTTTGACTTGTAACTCGTACAATATTCTATGGATTTTTAGTAGTATGATACCTCTGTGAATTATTGTTCTCTTATGCATTATTATGAAAACCCTTTTTGTCGATGACAAAGGGGGAGAAAATGTTACTAACAAGTGCTATGCAGATTGTATAATTCAAGGGGAGCAATATACAAGGAACAATACCTTTATTATGCCAGGTTGTCATCAATCAAAAAGGGGGAGAATGTTGAGTCGAAGCGTCGATGGTTATTTTGATTTATGACAAGAAGAAGCTTCTACATCGACAAAAAGAAGACAAGATGACTTCATAGGTTAGAAGTCGATTATTTAGAGTTATAAAATGTTAAAATCTATCCTCAAATAATCATACTTCTAATTGTTTGAAAATACTACTCATGAAGACATTTTTTTATGCATATGACCGAAAACATGTCGACCTACAAATTTTTTATAGGTCAACAGGTTTTTAAATTGTAACGGTCAAAAATAGGTCGACCTATAAAATTTTATAGGTCAACAGGTTTTCGAATTCCAACGGCTAAAAACATGTCGACCTATAAAATTCTATAGGTCAACAGGTTTTTGAATTTTGACCGTTATATTGAAAAGTCATCTTCTTTCTTCAAGAGTTGCATCCATTTTTCTTCATGAATAATCACTCCTTTTAGATGCATCTTTTCACCAACATTTGCAACCTCTCGATCTCTATAAATACATGATTTTACAATCATCCAAAACACCGAAATTTCTCTCTATTTTCTGATCTATCTTGCAATATTCTTCTCGTTCAAAAAGCACTCATAAAGCATTCATTTTATCGGTTGAATCTCCAAGCATATTTCATACACTTGTGATTCAATTCGATATTATACTTCCTAATCTTTCTAAACATCAAATTTCATTTGAGGATAAGATTATAGGAAGGGTGTACTCAATCGTTGGCAAATCAGTGTTGAAAGAAGAACACAATCAGAAGTCAAACTCTTGTAATTGTTCTGTGTGGGTAAGCTTGTAGCCCGTGAAATCAAGTGGGTAAGCTTGTGGCCCGTGAAATCAAGTGGGTAAACTTGTAGCCCGTAAATCAAGTAGTTGTGAACCTGTTCCTCCGGGTGAAGCGAGGGTGTTGTTTAGTGAAAAGCCGAAGAGAAGCTTCGGGACTGGACGTAGGACTGGAGGTCCGAACCAGTATAAAAATCCTGGTGTCGTTAATCTACTTTACTTTACTTTACTGCATTTAAAGTTTGTTATCATATTCCGCATAGCCATATTATAGATCCTGCATAAGTTGTGCACAACCGACATTTTCAATTAGATAATGTGAAAACTGTCTGGGGAGCAGCTCGATTTCATTACAGTGATGTTCGCAATTCAATATGGAGTTTTATGGGTTGCGATTGGGTATCTTGGTCACGATTTTCACTGTCGAACTGACAGGAGTGGGTCGCAATGGATTTCGAGATGAAATTGGAAACGTGATGGCAAAGGGAGGCTCGACTTTGTAGGGTTCGAAGGGCACTCGAGTTCGGTGACTGCGACTTCAAAGGAGGTCAGAGCAGCCTTCAATGGAGATGCCGGAGCTCTGAACAACGGTGGCGATAACAGTCAGTTGTTGGGATGATCGCAGGTGATGGAGAAAAGCAGGCTCTGGGTGGGTGATTTGGTCATCAATAGTGGAGAGGCAGCAGGTGCTTGATGAAATGCCAAAGTCAGTATTTGGAGCTGATTAAAATTATTGGGCTGATTGCAATGGTCGAGGACAGCGATTCGTTGAGTCCATTATTTGTCGAGACATTGAGGTTCAAGATTTGACGTTTCAAATAGATTCGAGGCCGAGATGATCTGGAACTTTGATTGGAGATTTTCGGAAATCAATTAGAATGGATCGAACGAGAAAATATAACTGTGAGTAAATCTCACTCACCATTTAATTAGAATTATTTTTAGTGTTAAAAATAATTGTTGTTGCTTGTTTGAATGCTGTCTGATTATCTTTAAAATACATATATAGTTATTTAGGATTGGTTGACTATTATATATATATATTGGGTTGATGATTGGTTGGATTCCCGCAGTCTCATTAGCGGATGCCCGCAGTTTCATAGCGGATGATTACCCTATACGCCCCACGCTATGATTAGTGGATGACCTTCTATACCGCGATATCCTGCCTCGAAGCAGGATGGGTATTATTTATGTGCTAACGTCTGTGGATGCAGGGAAACAGGTTGGAGGAATCCAACTGGATACCTCAAAAATATATATTATCTGTTTGTTTGTTTGATATCATATATATTCATATATGATGTGATAAAAATCAAATAATTGAAAATTGGTTAATTGATTGTTTAAAATATCCCTGGGCTTGAATATTGATTTATAAAAATATCGAAAAGAGTATTTGAGATTTAAAAAGTGATTTCTATTTTTATAGATAGAAATTGAATTTTAAATAACACTATAGAAAATATTTAACTTGTTCGAAGGTATATAAAACAAGTAATTGAATTTATAAACTTTGTTTATAAATGAAAGGATGGAATTTGAATCGAATTTATAAATGTTGTTTATAAATGGAAAGGTGGGATTTGAATTGAAGTTATAAACGTTGTTTATAAATAATGCAGAGAATTCAAATGGACTTTGAATATAAGGAATTGAAATAGAATTTGAATATAGAATTCAAATGGACTTTAAACTATAGAATTTGAATATAGAATTCAAATGAACTTTAAACTATAGAATTTGAATATAGAATTCAAATGGACTTTAAACTATAGAATTTGAATATAGAATTCAAATGGACTTTTAACTATAGAGTTTGAATATAGAATTCAAATGGAGTTTAACTATAGAATTTGAATACAGAATTCAAATGGACTTTAAACTATAGAATTTGAATATAGAATTCAAATGGACTTTAAACTATAGAATTTGAATATAGAATTCAAATGGACTTTAAACTATTGGATTTGAATATAGAATTCAAATGGACTTTAAACTATTGGATTTGAATATAGAATTCAAATGGACTTTAAACTATAGAATTTGAAAATAGAATTCAAATGAAGTTTAAATAAAGAGAATTCAAATAGAATTAAATTGGAATTTGAATAGAGAAGTCGATAAGGGAACGAGAGTATTAGTATAATTAGAATGTGTAATATGCAAGTTAAAAATATATTTGAACATGTCATGTTCAAATATAACGGTGAAATAGACTGAGAAGTTAATTAACAGATTTAATTAACAAATTGAGTTAAAACGATTGGTATAGTTAAAATAGATTGGACAGGTATAGACATACAGGAGACAGGTATGGAATAAAGTATAGAAGTGAAATAAATAGAATGCCCGACAAAAAGGAACGTATTTAATTTCCATATGAGATTTTATGTGCCGTATCGGCAAGCCGCTTGGCTTTTTCTTTTTCTTTTTGAGATGAGAAGGACCGGGAAAGCTATTTGAAATTTCCCGATGCTCCCGGTACAAAGGAGGTTATGGCGAATTTTTTCCAGAAATTTAAGGAGTTAGAATATTTTTAAGATAATTTGATAGTTAGAAATCAACGTATCGATATATATATAGAAGTCGATAAGAAAACGAACTTAGAAATAGAATAGTATAATTAAAAAGGGAAGTATAAGAATAAATCTCGTAGGAATAGAAAGAGAAAGTATATATGTGTTTAAAAGTGAAAAAGTGGTGGTATGGTATTGGTTATTCGAGTAAGTAGTCTTGTCTGTTTTGACGTTAAATGTTATTCAGTCAAGGTCTGAGAGGTAATTATACCCCAACTTGGTTGATTTCATGATATACCGATAAGTAGCAAGATTCAGGCTCGAAGATCAATGTGGAATAAAAATTAGTTAAATACTGTATTTGGGTTGTCGTAACGATGTTTTACACAACATCTGTTTTAACCCAAATATGTGCAAAGCTTGGAAATAGAATAATGAACATTTCCTAAGTATAGAAATAAACGAGATTGGAAAAGAGATAAGTAATTGGAATATTTTCCAATTATGAATAACATATATTTTCTAAAGTTTAGAAAATAAAAGAAGGCGATATATGGAAATGTTTTCCAAATAACATATAAGGCCAATATGGTTATTGAAAATATTTGGTTAACAAATATTGATAAGAAATAGAAAAGAGATTTAATTAATGGAATATTAATTAAAGGTTCAGTGATTGTTGGATGTTTGGATGAACACTTGTTTTATTCGATAGTTAAATCATCGACTATCGAAACACTTGTTTTATTCGATAGTTAAATCATCGACTATCGAATCACTTGTTTTTATTCGATAGTTAAATCACAGACTATCGAAGTTTTGACCATCGTTGTCGATATGGAGAGACCGGTTGGATTATTATCCGAAGAACCACTCCATATCGGCAGTAGCGTGCGAATCAGATTATATAAAGATAATCGAAGACGGAGTAGAGTGCAAGGACTTTTCTATTAATAGAAATAGTGCCTTCGGTTCATCTTGTTCCTGGATGACTTGTATGGATGAATGTCTGACAAAGTATTTCCAAGAAAGGTCACGTACATTGATTTCTTCAACCGTACCAAGAGTGGAAGCGGAGAAGGGCACTTCTTTAGCTAACACGTAATGTACTGTTGTAGACGTCAATTAGTGATTTTCGATGGATCTGACAATGTGGCATTAGAAGTGAATCTGATGTGATGATACAGCGTAACCTCTGGCCTCAACAACCAGGAAATGACAAAAATCGGGCAGGCAGCATGGCTAAGTCGGTCGCTCCGAAGTAGGGTGTATAATCACCTATCCAGAGAATATTCATTTTCTTCTTTAATCTATCAATGCTGTCCCATATATATATACGGGAACGGTTGTTGATCCCAACCGTTGGTGATATACATTCGATACACTCAAGCGAAATGAGTGGTCGGTCATGTGTGGCTGAGTTGCAAGATGTTCTTGTTGAACTCCAGTGTATCGTTCCTAGAGTACACTGATCGGAAGGTGGTTCCATACCTTGTCATAGTTGGACATCCATTACCCAATACGTGCTTGCGGTTTTGATTGTATATTATATATGTGGAACGTGAGATGCAAGCGTTCCACTAGATTGTTATCTACTTGATTTAGACATTATTATAATATCAAAAGAGTTTTGATATAAAGATAAGTCAAGTGTTTGGATTTTCATAAGGGAAAAACCCGTTCCGTGTTATACGGCGTGGTCTTATGAGATATCATTTAGTTTTCTGAAACTGTTTTAAACTGTTTACTCATACCAGTCCCATGACTGACCCGGAGTTTACTTTGTTGTTTTCCCTAAACTCTTGGGTGCCTAAATTTGTATGGGCAGTCAAGTAGTCGGGAATTTACAGATACTGGAAGAGCTTGGAGCAGGAGGCTTCAGGATAATATAGCTATAGTTATTTCTGCTGTGTTGTAAGTGATGTACTTTGATATTGATGTATATTCAAGTACAGATGTATATTTCAAGTTATGTTATATATATTATATGTTATTCGTTCCGCTGTGAGATTCGTGTTACTCTGATGTTGTGTTCTTCTTCTTCTTCTATTCTAAGTTTCTATCTTATCTATCCTCACCCTCTAACTTCTTTCTATTAATGGTTCGAATTTCCGTGATATTAGGGGTTGGACTTGTGTTTTTGGTCAGCTCAAATTCTACCGGATTTTCGGGTCACTACAGTGTTTGTCCTTACACTAATGCGAAAAATCAGGCGGTACACTGATTCAGTTGACCTCCTTAATGCAATGTATGTTAGTGCCATGAACCAAATATGTATGCATAACACCCCGTAATTCTAATATTAATATTCACAAATTAAAGAATAATTAATCTCAGATGTGAGAATTTAGGGAAACGGGTTGCGCCATTGTGTTCGTCTCGGAATTCTGGTTGAGATAGAGTTCGAGTTTGCGTGAATTGGACTTCGTATGAAGAAGTTATGGCCATCGGAAGTTTCATTAAAGTTCAAAACAGATTTCAAAAATTCAAATTTCAAACTCAGATAGGCTAGGCGGGAAAATTCCCGCCAGGGGCCAGGTCCACCAGGGGGTCGATCTACCCATACAGGTCGACCAGGGGGTCGACCTACCCCCCCCCCCCCCCCCACCGGGCAGATTTGTTTGATGACGATTTTCTGAGTCCTAGTTGAGTCATTAGGGCTAACTTGTCACCCTATCTTGACTGAATGGTTGTGGTTGAATCTAGGGTGATCGGATGGCCTAAATTGATCCTAAATTCTATAAAAACGTGTGTAAACTCAAACCCTAAAATCAAATAAAAAATTTGAACAATGGCCGTCATGTTGTCACCTTGCAACCTATAGTAGCCGCCACCAACTAAAGTGGAAAACGAAGCTAATCAATTCAATTCTATTCAACTCTAATCTAAGCAATAACGAATCTACTACAAAGGCGAGCTAAACCAATTTCAGAACTCAGATTCCAGAACTCAAGACCTTCTTTGAGTTGTGAGTTCGATTTCTTTAATAAGATGATTAACAATTTGATTTGGTTGAGTTATGATTTGGGATTATATGGTTATGTTGTGAATCATTGACCGTTATGTTATTTTCCTATGTTGTAAATTTGTTATGCTATTATCTATGTTGTAAATCTGTAATGTCATTATCTATGTTGTAAAGCTATGATGTTATTTTGTAAATCTATGTTGATCATTGACTTATGTATAATCAATACATGATGATGTTTCATATGTTAGTTTGGTTATGTTTGTGGGACTAATTCATATGTTAAATCATACGTATGTATGTATGCAAGTTAGGATGTTAATTTAGATATGAATCATATGCAAGTTAATGAGAATTACATAACACCTTACATGTTTCATGACATCTATTTTTATGTGTAAGTTGGATCTAAAGTTAGGCTATGACATGTGTGAGTTATATGCTAGTATACAAAATTCTATATGCTAGTTTACATGTTGATCTTAATTCACATGCTTAGACGCAAGTATACATCATAGTTTATGTTGCATAAATCACACATGCAAGTATATATATATATATATATATATATATATATATATATATGGAGTATGAACCTTTATGACTATTGCCTATGCAAGTTTACACCTTACGATTAGATCTATGACATACATGGTTTATGCAAGTTGTTGCCTATACAAGTTTATACCTTATGATTAGATCTATGATATACATGGTTTATGCAAGTTTCTGACTATTGCCTATACAAGTTTACACCTTTAGATTTAGATCTATGACATATATAGTTTTATGCAAGTTTGTGACTTTGACCTATGCAAGTTTTAGATGAAAAACCTTATTCACACATGCAAGTTCACCCCTTATGTTTAGATCTAGTTTTTATTCTATGCATGTTGTGATGTTTTCTCTTTATTCCATAAGTTAGACTATTCGAGTCTAACGTATATTTCACGTTAAACGAACGAACGTACAACGTGGGGCGAAGGGATAATATTAAAAGATTTAATATTGAGAATTGGCATAAACGCCTTAGATGGCATAAAAGAGGTTAATTGGTATAATTTTACATACCATAAATAGATGGACATAATTGAGTCAATTATGGACATAGTTAAATTTGGAATTGATTGATAATCTGAATAGGGAAATTAATTCAAATTGGGGGATAATTAATTATGTGTAATTAATCGCCTAAGACACGAGGTTAGGCTCTTTTGTGGTGTAAGACTGCCCGGACCCGCCCGAAAAATCCAGCAGCCACAAATGCCAGTCTAATGTGAGAGGTCAAGGGCATGAATTAAATGCGTAACAGTTGTAGAGACACGAGGTTAGGCTCGTTTGTGGTGTAAGACTGCCCGGACCCGCCCGGCAAATCCAGCTGCCACAAATGCCAGTCTAATGTTGGAGGTCTTTACAAGGTTACGGTGTTAATAAATTAAGAAACACTTAACCAGATAAACATGTGGTGGGACATGGGGGTTAAGTGGGTGCCTTGGGTGGCCTATGAAATACGATTAGAAACACTTAACCAGAATTAAAACATGTAAGTGGACATGAATAAGAAAAGGGTTAAGTGGGATGTACTAGAGGGGACCAAGCTTAGGTGGATAGCTTGTGTCAAGTAATGGGGGCCCATTTCAACTAGTAACCAATAAGTATCTTTGTGGGCTCGACCCAAGTCGAGGACGGGACACGCATACCGGGCTTGACTGTAAGAGGCCAAAACGGGTTAGCGGTGGCAACGCGAGTCCAACGGGTTCATGTGCGTGTGTGGACCCGGGCTGGTAGGTAATACGTTGTGGCATCGTGTAGGTATAAGCCGTGCAACTTGGCGGTATCGGGTTGCCACTTTGGGGAGTGATACACCCCACTGTGGGACCAGCACCGGTATCTACGAGTTAGGGAGCCGGTCGCATGGGGGTAGTGGGTACACCTAGTGGAGATAGGGGCAGGCGGCACCTATGAATGCAACTAGGGGTACACGAAACTACCATTATCACTAATAAGTTCTGTAGGCGGGATCAACTTTTAGGGTGTTTGGTGTGGTGCAATGTAGTAATTATCTTATAGTGACTAGGTGCGCCTTTAACGTTATCTTTGTTCATCTTATTTCCTTTAGTTTGCTCTGCCATACCTAATTGTTCACAGTCATTTCCTTATTTTCCAGCTTATGTCTTAGCCTAGTTATTTTGAAAATTATATTGTTAAAGTTATCGCACTCGCCAGACTTTATGTCTGACCCCCTTTGTTTCCACCTCTTTTCTTCCTTCCCCCCCCCCCCCCAGGTGCTCAGGTTGGAACTAGCACTAATGGAGCTTGATTTGGACAACTGTATCTCTTGCTTTAGAAGTTTCTTGGATCGCTGAAGTAAAAGTTCAGCCTATCTTATTTATGGCTATTTTGTGTTGGGGTTATGTCTTTTAATTTATGTACTCTGATTTAGTCAAGATGAATATTATGTACTTTGACTCTGGTTTTTGATGATGTAATCAAACTTATGTGTTTATCGCTGCAATGAATAAAGTTTTAAATTTTTAGGTATTGTTTATATCTGTCTTGTTGTTAATTTTCTATTCTATACACACTTAAAACGCTCCATAGAAGTTAACGCATTCCCTTTGTGAGTGACATTAATGGAAGTGGAGTGTTATAGTATGCAAATAGTCCTAGTATATCATGTAAACGCTATATGTGCGCACAATCATTCATCCAAATGCAACACCCATATGATGATACAATCATTTCCATCCATAAAATTTAAAAAAAATGGACGCACATCCGTATGCAATATGTAAGTGATTAAGCCGATATAGTGCCTAGTGTCTGTGTATATGCATTCACGAGCCACCACTAATAAGCACTTACATCCACTTGCATCCAGCAAACATAATATACTTCAAACACATATTTATATCCATTGTTTTCCCTACCTAAAGGTCGACGATTCGATCGATAGGATATACCCAAATGATATAATCAAGTGTGAATAAAAGCTTGGAAAAAGAACTTAAGAACATACCCTTGAAAATAAAAGGGTACGAAGCGCGAATCTTGTCTTCAGTCTCCCAAGTTGCATCTTCACGGTCTTATCCCCATTGAAATTTCATCAGTTTGACTTCTCGGTTGCGAAGCTTCTTGACCTCTGATCCAAGTATATGGGTAGGAACTCGTCTAACTGTAGTTTCCCGTTCTACCTCTACTTCCTCAAGCATGCTCGGCTCAACTACCTCAGCTGTATCATGCAGACACTTCCGTAAATGAGAAACGTGGAAAACATCATGAACACCCGCCAATTTCTCTGATAGCTTTACTCTATAGGCCATCTAACATATCCTTTCTACTATGGGAAATAGCCCTAAGAACCCTGATGGCAACTTCCCTACAGATCCAAAGTGAACCACATTCCTTAAAGGTGATACTTTGGTGAAAACCATGTCTCCCACCTCAAACTCAATATCTGTCCTTATCTTATCTGTATAGGACTTCTGCCTGTCCTGAGCTGTCTTCATGCATCTGCAGATAAGATCAATCTTTTCTGAAGTTTCTCTTATCATCTCAGGTCCAAGTAGAAGCCTATCCATAGACTCCAACCAAAAAGTCAGTGATATATAAGGTCGTCCGTACAGTGCCTCAAAGGGTGCCATGCCAATACTAGCCTGATAACTATTGTTGTAGGCGAGGTCAACCAATAGAAGATATTCCTCCCAAGTCCCTCCGAAGTCTATCATACACAGCCTCAAAAGATCCTCAAGAACTCTATTCACCCTCTCAGTCTATCCATCGGTTTGAGGGTCATATGCGATGCTCAAACACAACTGTGTACCTAATGCATCTTGCAGGCTCTTCCAGAACTTACTAGTGAAGATGGGATCACGATCACTCACAATCATAAAAGGTACTCCATGTAGACGGACTAACTCACAAAGATAAATTGATGCCAACCATGTGTTGTTCTCTTGCTCTTAACAGGAATGAAATGAGCACTCTTAGTAAGCCTGTCTACTATAACCCAAATACCGGTGTTGCCTTTCCTCGATCTAGGCAAACCATCAATGAAATCCATAGAGATGCTCTCCCACTTCCACTGTGGGACCTCCAAAGGATGAAGCAAACCGCTAGGCTTTCTCTGCTCGACTTTAACGTGTTGGCAAACCGAACATCGAGAGACAAACTCCGCTACACCTTTCTTCATCCCAGCCCAAAAGAAAACCCTCTTTATATCTTTATACATCTTATCACCACCCGGATGGATAGTCATTCTAGAATGATGGGCTTCCTCAAGGACTGTCTTCAACAGACTCCCAACTCGGGGAACACAAAGCCTCACATCCCGCCGTAACCATACTCTATCATCTATAGAATATCTGCTGAGGTGACTAGAAGTCTCCCCTTTACTGAGCCTATCCAAAATGTATGCTATCTGTGGATCCTCTCGCTGCGAAGATCCTATCTGATCCATAAGAGTAGGTCGCACCTCTAATGATGCCAACAATCCAGGTGTAAAATCCGTAGAAGGCCTAAAATCGCAGGTTGATATGTACTCCAAGCTCCGCCTCTCAACGAATAGAGGACTCAAGGTCATCCTTTGCCTACTCAACGCATCCGCCACCACATTACCCTTGTCTAGGGTATAAGCAATCTCAAAGTCATAGGACGCTAGGAACTCCATCCATCTATGCTGTCTCAAATTGAGATTCTTCTACGAAAATAGATACATGAGAGATTTATGGTCGGTGTATAACTCGAACCTCTCTCCAAGTAGATAATGTCGCCAAGACTTAAGTGCAAACACTATAGCAGCCAATTTCAAATCGTGAGTGGGGTACTTCTTCTCATGAACCTTCAACTGCCTACTTCCATAGCATACTACCCTTCCCTCTTGCATCAAAACGGCACCGAGTCCTGTACCGCATGCATCAGTATTCACTGTCAACACCTTGCTCCCATCAAGTAATGTCAAAACTGAGGCTGTTGTCAGAGCCCTCTTTAATCACTGAAAAGCATCTTCACAGTTAATACACCAAGCAAAGGTTAGCTTCTTCTTCATCAATCTAGTGAGTGGGGCTGATATCCTTGCAAAGTCCTTAATAAACTTCCTGTAGTAGCCCGCTAAACCATGAAAACTTCTCACCTCTGTTGCATTATTTGGAACTTTCCAATCTTGAACTGCAACTACTTTTGCGGGTTCCACTACTGTCCCTACCTTGGAGACCACATGCCCTAAGAATCTCACCTCCTTTCTTCAAAAGTGGCACTTGGAGAATTTCGCCTTAAGCTGGTGCGCTTGGAGAGTCCTCAAAACCTCCCCTAAATGTTGGGCATGCTCTTCTTCATTTTTTGAGAAGATCAAAATGTCATCCACAAAGACCACAACGAACTTATTCAGAAACTCCCGGAATACCCTACTCATCAGATCCACAAAATACGCGGGTGCATTCGTCAAACCAAAAGGCATGACTAACCACTCAAAGAAACCATCTAGAGTTATGAAAGCGGTCTTGTCTATACTTCCCTCGGCTACCCTCAAATGATGAAACCCCATGGTCAAATCCAATTGAGAGAAAACAGATGCACCAACAAGCTAGTCAAACATATCATCTATCCTCGGAAGTGGGTGCCTATTTTTCTTAGTGAGCTTATTCAACTCCCTGTAATCAACACATAAGCGAAGCGAGCCATCTGCCTTAGTTGCAAAGACGACTGGGAAACCCCATTCTGATATGATTTGCCAAATAAACCCCTTCTCAAGTAGCTCCCCTACTTGCTTGTTGAGCTCCCTCCTTTCCTTAGGAGCCATGTGACATACAGGAAATGCGACTGGCTTCGCATTATCCAACAAATATATCCGGAAATCAATCTCGCGCCTCGTAGGTAAGCCCCTAACCTCCTCAAAAACATCTTGATACATATAGACTACTGGTACAGATCGCAAATCATTGACAGACGCATCAAGTGGCTCTTAGAAACTAAGCATGACAGACCCCTTAGGTCACAGAAAATCTCGGGAGTCCTCCCATGGAAAGTCAAAAGTCTAACGACCCTCCTTTCACAGTGTTGAATGACACCATACATGGCTAGCCAATCCATCCCTAGAATCAAACCGTAGCCCATGAAACTAAGCACATATGCGTCGCACTTAATCTCAATGTCTAACACAGATATCCTCAAACCCTGACAAATCATAGACAGATGAGCCTCGCCCCCAATGGGGTTTGAGACAATAACGGGATCAAAAACGATACTAGTACTAAGGTGCAGAGACTCAACCATAGAATCGGGTATAAAAGAATGAGAAGCGCCAGAATCAATAAGAGTCCTAACAAAGATGATTAGAAAGAGAGATCAAACCTTCAACAGAAACTTTCCTACCTCTGTCCGGTTTGCTAGCCTCGAGAGCATGCACTTGCCCTCTAGAAGGTCCTGCCCTTTTCCTATGTCCTTGCTTCTTCGGGCATTCCCTACTATAGTGTCCAGTTTCACCACAGTTGAAACAAGAATTCTTCATTTTTGTGCAATCCTTGATCACATGACCTAAGCCTCCACAACCATGATATTTCTTCTTATTCTGAGCTTTGTCGTTCTTTCCATCTTTCTTTTACTGTTCTTTCTTGGGTCACACTTTCTTGCTTTGCATCTACTCAGTCTTAGCCTCCTTTTTCTTTACCATCTTCGTGCATCAGTATCATATCAACCAGTGTCTCAAAAGTTTCTCCCATAGGTATGTTAGAAAATGCCTATGCTTGCAGAGGTTGATTCAATTTTCTTGCAAACCTTAAAGCTTTCTTATGCGGAGAATTCACCAGCTCCAAACCAAACCTTGCCAATTGATTGAACTTATTGACATACTCCTTGACAGACATATTTCCTTGCTTAATTTCCAGAAACCACTCCATTTGCATACTCTCTTCTACCTGAGAAAGAAATTTCATCTCAAATATCTATCGGAAATCATCCCAAGTCTCTACTGGATGCCCTACTTGCGTCACTTCCCACCGGAATGAAGCCTCGTCCTTTAGCTGCCATGCGGCCAACTGCATCTTCCTACGGTCGTCAACCTCAAAAATCCCAAACAAATCCTCCGTCTCTTTAAGATAATTTCGTGCTTCCACAAAGCTTTCTGTTCCACGGAATGGTTTTCCTTCCATAGCCCAGAATTCCTTGCATATCTTAGAGAAATTATCCACTCGCGTAGGAGGAATAGCGGTTGCAACTGGGGGAAGGGAGTTTGCTTGGCCTCTGGCAGTTGCCGTAACCTCAAGATATCTACGGAACCAAGCCGGTATCTGAACGCCCTCGGGAATATTCGGTTCCCCAGACATGTTGAAAAGAAAAGGAAAAGGGATTCAAACAGAGAATCAAGAGATATTCTATATGGCTTTGGGGAATATGTTTTTCAAAAACAGACTTTCCTTCGAAAATACTTTCTTTTTGAAATCTTTTGAAAACAATTTTCAAAACCTTTTATCCGATCTTGTAACCTTCAGCTCTGATACCAAATGCGACACCCCACGTCCATTGATGTCACTCTTTAACAGAATGCATTAAGTTCAGTGGAGCATTAAAGGTAAAAAAAACAGAATCTCACAAGACAGATATATAAAATAGCAGCGGAAATTTTAAAACTTTATTTTTCTGTAGAAAACATCATGGTCTCAAAATCCATTTACAACATCAAACTGAAATAAAATACATCAAATAAAAACATCTGTCTTGCGCTAAAAACCATCAGAGTACAGAAGTAAAAATCCATAGTCCCCATAAGTAGCCATAAATAAGTTGACAAAAAGTCAAAGTGGTACATCAAATCAAATCCAAATCCAAGCAGAAACAGAAGAGAGAGTCCTAATCAAGCCTGAGCGTTCCTACCCTGAGAACCTGGGGGGAAAGGAAGAGAGAAAAGGAAACAAAAGGGTCAGACATAAAGTCTGGCGAGTGCAGTAACCTTTAGCATATAAATAAGTAAAAGCATCATGACAGTAAATAAACTGGATGAGAGATAACTGTGTCATATAACAGGTACGAACAAGATGGACAGGATAAATAGAATAAACAAAATAAACCATGCTTCTCAAATACTTTTCTCTACACAAATATTAGTATACCGAATTATGTGTTTTCCAGCTACTTAACAGAAACAGAATGATCCCAACAGAACATAAATGGTACACTTAGGTGTTCTTTTAGCAATGAGTTTTACCCCCAAACAGAAATAACAGGTACCTAAACAGAAATAATGGATGTTACCCCAAACAGAAACAACATGGACCTAAACAGAACTATATGTACCCTAATTACTTCCTCTAACGATCAGCTCCCTACCACGTAAATACCTTGTGCCCGCCCTACAGTAGGGCGTATTACTTCCTAAAGTGGCAACCACCAAAAGGGCACATACCTATTTACATGTATTATGGCGTCTTATTTTCCCGGACAGGCCGGACCCATGCGCGCACATGACCCCGTTGGAACGCGCCATCGGAACACCCAATCCCAAATGAACCACTTATAATTAGCTCAGTAAGCGTTCCCTGACCCCTATCTAGTGTGGGGTCCCCTTTTAATACCAGAATGGGTTACCAACTAATATGGGTCCTACATAACAGATGACACAAGTCAAACCCCTATACTTGTGTCCCCAACCAACAAGGATTTCCATAGGTTAAGTTTTACACGGGTTAATAATGTCCCTACAACCCCAATAGATTAACAAGTTTAGTTAACCCCCAGCAAATCAAACAGGTTACATAAGTGACATTGAGTTCCATTAACATGTTCCATTAAAACTTTAAATTAATCCTACATGTTCATACACCCCGTGTTTCAGTTATATTCCACAATATAAGTTATGCCTTAATCCCAATTTCGTTCGTACTCATATTTCAGCGGCATTGGCCTAAGCTCGAAGGTAGCCTAGGTTATAAAAATAAAAGGGGAAAGAGAGAGAAGAACATAATAGACATAAAAAAATATGCATATAATAATAGAGATAGGCATATAATTGCAGAAATAGGCATATCAGAAATAGGCATATAAGAACTGAACAACTGATCAAGTGTACATGTAATAGCTGGACTTATTAGGTACGAATCAGAGTCTTAGTAGGTATAGGTTTAGATCCATATTTATAAACATGTCAGGATTACTTGTTAAATGTTTATATTTAAAAATAACATAAACTCATAGAGACTGGATCTAAAGAACAGAGAATAACTAGGTTGAAGCTGTAGATAAAATTCTTGTATACGTATACGCCGTTATTGAAGAAAAATAGGCTAATTCAATCCAAATTGGGGCAGCATGTCGTTGTCTCCATTGTTTTAGGTGAATAAAACAATAGAAATACCAGCCCTTATATAGAATTTTTTCCAACGAATCTCATTTAGAAACATGTCCAGTTTAGGAAATGAACCTAGATGGATCTGGGGTGGGTTGACCACGTGTCGACCCTAGAGTCGACACCTCCTTGAGTAGGTCGACCCATGGGCCGACACCCCTAGGGTGTGGGTCGACCCCCAATGGGTCCAAATCCCACGTCTTCTTCCCACTTCGATTTTTAACTATTTTGAATTTCTAGACTGATTTGTTTATATATATTTCTCTTATATGTATACAAACTTCAAAACTTAATATCTTCTTCATACTATGTCCGTTTTACGCAAACTCGGAGTCTATCTAAACTAGAACTCGAGACGAATGCGCGGTCCATTTTTCTTAATTCAAAAAAATTAAATTAATTATTCTTTTGTTTATTATTGTTCTTTAAAATTACGGGTGTTACACATAGTGTTTCTGCACTTCCACAACGTTTCATAACGTTGTCATTCCCTCAAGTCGTTAACGACCTGACTTCATATGTCGACCCAACGACCTGACATCCCCGAATGACTCATCTCTCCAAAGCTTGACCGATCTAACGATGCACGACCCAACTCATATCTTCGAACGACCCAACCCTCTTCAAGATTAAACGACCTAAATGCCTTAGGTCGTTACACGACCTAACACACACCCTCCTTCTTTACCTGGTGCCAATCCTTCCTCTGCCACATCACCACCATTCTAGTTCTACCAACGACCTAAACTCGAACGACTCATCTGAGCTGACCTGCCTCATATGCTCCTGTGCAGTCGGGTCCAAGAAGCTAACAACCTGAGCTGTATATCAATGACCTGCGACCCGAAGCTTCTCCAACGATCTGACCCCCATTTCTTGGAGAATAAGCCACATGACCTATGACAACCGCCCTGTACCAATCGACACCCAATGAGTTACGATGTGACTGTGCCCGACTAATATAGGACGATCGCCAAGGATTGAAGTAAGGAAACCCATATAACCTGTTGTATATCTCACAGCGCATGGAATAAAATATAATAATAACATAAGCCATGATATAAAATAGGTGATAAAGTGTATAAGCTGAAAACTGAATCATAAATATCAAAGTAGTAGATTCAAATTTTACAGCAAAATATCTAATAAGTCATAAGTACATATCCAATATACTTTCTCCCAACCAGATACACTACTAATGCCCAAAGTAGTGATCCACGAAAGCAATAGGGATAAGAGTACATATATAGTACGTAGAAGCCTCATGCTCATCTCCGACCAGCTACTCGAGCACACTAACCTGTCTCTAGTCTAAATTTCCCCAAAAAGGTTAGATCCGAAAATGAAAAGTGTTTGGCTCAAATTTCAAAACGTCACAGCAGCTTTTGCCTTGATTTTCACTTATTTAGGTAGTTTGATACTTAAATGGTGGATCAGTGGTAGGTATAAGCCATTAGTAGTTGTGTAGAAGCTTTTTTGTAGATGGAAGAAAATGGATAGGAAGATTTGCAAATGAACTCGATATATAAAGGGAAACGAAGCTTCTTTAAGAAGCTAATAAGGATAGCTTCTAAGAGAAGCTACTAAGGATAACTTCTAAGAGAAGCTACTAATGCTTTGGCTTCCAGGAGAAGCTACTAAGGATTGGCTTCTTTGAGAAGCCACTTTCGGCTTCTAGGAGAAGACACTAAGGATTGGCTTCTTTGAGAACCACTAAAGATTGGCTTCCTTGAGAAGCCACCTTTGGCTTCAAGAGAAGCCACTAAGGATTGTTTTCCTTGAGAAGCCACTTTTGGCTTCCAAGAGAAGCTACTTAGAATTGGCTTCCTCAAGAAGACACTAAGGATTGGCTTCCTTGAGAAGCCATCTTTGGCTTCCAAGAGAAGCCGCTAAGGGTTGGCTTCCTTGAGAAGCCACCTTTAGCTTCTAAGAGAAGCTACTAAGAATTGGCTTTCTCAAGAAGCCACTAAGGATTGGCTTCCTTGAGAAGCCATCTTTGGCTTCCATGAGAAGCCACCGAGGACTGGCTAGCTTCCTTGAGAAGCCACCGAGGACTGGCTTTCTTGAGAAGCCACTTTTAGCTTCCAAGTGAAGCTACTAAAGGATTGGATTCCTCAAGAAGCCACTAAGGATTAGCTTCCTTAAGAAGCCACCTTTGGCTTCCAAGAGAAGCCACTAACCAAAAGGAGATGAACCTATCAGTCATTTCCTAAAGTTATACAGTCATACAACCTCATATGAAAATAACATAAATATCCTACGGTCTTTCGGTGCATAGAATATGGGTCGTTACATTCTCCTACCCTTAAGATATTTGCCCCTGAAATTCCTTAAGCAACAAATAAGATTGTCCCGCATGTCTATCAATCATACACAAGGGATTAACCATACATAGCAAACAACTTAGACCTATCCTAGCATGCAGGATACTAAGCGGAAAAACTGATGATACCACAAATTGAATTATTAAGAGTGATATTAAAACATACCAAGCGAAGAGCTCTGGATAAGATATCCTCATGCTCTCCTCCATCTCCCAAGTACAATCACTCTCACTTTCGGCCCACTGAACCTTCACAAGCTTCACTGTTTTCCTCCTAAGCTTTTTCTTATCATGTCCAATGATACGAATTAATCTGTGGGCCACAGTTGTTTCTTGTTCCACTTCGATATCATCCAACTGATCTGGTGAGATAGTGGTATTGGAATCATGCACAAACTTTCTCAAATGGGAAACATGAAATGCATTATGTAACCTTGCCGTTTTTTGAGGTAACTCAACTTTATATGCCAAATTTCCAACCCGCTCAAGGACAGGAAATGGACCAACAAATCTTGATGCCATTTTCCCTTTGTTGCCAACTCGAATCACACTCAAAGGAGAAATCTTGACAAACACCAAGTCACCAGTGGAGAATTCCAAGTCCCGCCATCTCTTATTGACATAGTTGTTCTACCTATCTTGGGCGGCTTATATTCATTGCCGAATGATTTCAATCTTTTTTGAAGTTTCTCTAACCATATATGGCCCAGGTATGAGTTTCTCACATGCTTCCAACCAACATGATGGAGCGTTGCACGGTCTCCCATATAATGCTTCATATGGAGCCATGCCAATGCTTGACTGATAATTATTTTTATATGCAAATTCAACTAAATGTAAATGGCCATCCCACGAACCTCCAAAATCTAGGATGCACGCTCTCAAGAGGTCTTCTAATATACGGCTCACCCTTTCTGTATGACCATCGGTTTGAGGATGGTATGCAGTATTGAGATGTAACTCTAACCCCAAAGCTTCTTGCAAGCTCTTCCAGAATCCACTAGTAAACAATGGATCCCGATCACTTACAATGCCTTCTGGTACTCCATGGAATCGCACAACCCACTTCACATATAATTCTGCTAACTTGGTTGTCGCTCTGTTTGACTTGACAGGTATAAACCTGGCGCTCTTGGTCAATCTGTCCACAATGACCCAAATACTATCATGACCCGCACGAGTCCTAGGAAAATCATCAATGAAATCCGTCGAAACCTGTTCCCATTTCCACTTGGGAAATTCTAATGGTTGCAATAGGCCACTGGGCATCTTCTGCTCAGCTTTAACTAATTGGCAATTCATGCACTTAGAGATAAATTTCCCAATGTCCTTCTTCATGCCCTCCCAATAGTATGTCTGCCTCATGTCTTTATACATTTTATTACCACCAGGATGTATGGTTAACTTTGAGTGATGGCACTCTTTAAGTACCTCATCCCTTAATCCATCGACGTCAGGTACAACCAATCCCTCACCTTTCCAAAGCCAACCATTACGGTCGAGTTTGTACATGCCCTTAACCTCATCATCTATATCAGCTTCCACTTTGGTGATGGTATCCAACAATCGAGGATCGCATCTCTGACTAGAGCCGATCCGTTCTACCAAAGTTGGTTTACTTGTTAGGCTTGCCAATAAATTTGGCTCCAATTCACATCTTGGTCTGAAGTTATAACCAGCAATAAACTTCAGTTGCTTCCATTCCCGAAACATAGTTCCCAAACTGGCATGTCTCCTACTTAATGCATCTGCGACCGCGTTACCCATTCTCGGTGTGTATGCAATATTAAAATAATAGGAAGCTAAAAATTCCAATAATCTTTGTTGATGGAGATTTAAGTATTTCTGAGAGAAAAGATACATCAATGACTTATGGTCGGTAAACAACTCAAATCTTTCTCCCAAAAGATAATGCCTCCACATCTTTAATGCAAACACATTTGCCGCCAATTCCAAATCATGCATGGCGTACCACTTTTCGTGTGGTTTTAGTTGCCAACTAGCATAGCGACAACTTTACCCCCTTGCATCAATAGTGCACCCAGTCCGGTACCACAAGCATCGGTGTATACCGTCATCTCCTTATTTCCTGTTGGGATAACTAACACTAGGGCACATGTTAACTTTTCCTTTAAGCTCTTAAAAGCGTACTCGCAGCTTGCATCCTAGATAAAGGCCTGATTCTTTTTAGTCAAATGAGTTAACGGTGCTGCTATTTTGGAGAAGTCCTGGATAAACTTACGGTAATATCCAGCTAGTCCTAAGAAACTTCTCACATCAGTTGCATTTTTAGGCATAGCCCAATCATGTACTGTCGCCACCTTCGCAGGGTCCACGGTAAAACCATTTTCAGAAACAACATGTCTTAAGAACTTCACTTCCCTCATCCAGAAATGACATTTAGAAAATTTAGCCTTTAGCTGGTGTTTCCTTAACACCTCCATTACAATTCTTAAATGCACCTTGTGTTCTTCTTCTGTCCATGAGTATACCAGTATATCATCAACGAACACAAGCACAAACTTATTGAATTGATATCTAAAAACACGATTCATGAGATCCTGGAAATATTCCGGTGCGTTGTGTTCGACGACGAATATTCTATGAATTAGAAAATCATCGCGAAGTGCAATAATCCGCAAGCGCACTCGTAGTACGTTAGCGAGTATGAGTCGATCCATAGGGAAAGAAATAATTTTAATTAAATTCAATCAAATTAAACCAAACTTTGAAATGTGTTAACTAAAATTTAACAAAACTAATGACTAAGTTGAGGATGAAACTATTGGTTAAGAGCAATTTAGAGTTCTTTTCACTCTCTAGATCACACAAATCAAAATGATGAAGTTATGATCTCTTTTTGTTTGGTTATAAGTGAGATTAGTTATTATGTTTATCATGAGTATGACATATTTGTGCTATTAATTGGCATAACATAAGTCATCAAACTATAGTGCAAATCTAATTCACTATTCAATTCTCATGAAAAAGACAACAAGTTAAAAGCAACATCAATTTTAAGAATACTCTATTTACTGTTAGTTAGTAATATAGAATATCAAATGCTGATTAACACTTCCTCTTTTTGCTAAAATCATATATAGATGAAGAGGTAAATTTTGTTGTGTCATTGACCAAGCATGATATATCCTCTATTAATTAGAGGCATATATCATCAAAACCAAGCATGATTAACAAAATACACTAAACATCATTATTTAATAAGAACAAGTAGAGAGCATGAAAAATAAACTATGTTGAATCTATATGATTAGAGAGCTTCATCACCCTTAAATTGTACGGGTTTAGCTCCTCATTTGTGTGATTATTTCAACAAAAATAGATATCAACATTGAAGAACAACAAAAACAGAGAGTAAATAATGAAGAAAAGATATTAACTACTAACTAATTGCATAAAATAAAATTACACTACTTACAGAAAAGAAAATCTAAACTACTAACATAAAGTAGAGCATAGAAATTAAACGAGACATAAGAGGGACATAAAAGAAATAGGCTTGGAAGCCATTTTTATATATTTGATCACTTTCACTTTCATATGCTAAAACGGAGATCTCAAATACATGAAACAAAGGGGTATATATACATGATCAAAAACCCTAAATCCCTAATCACTTTCCTTGGGAAATCACCAAAACGTCCATTCATGTAGCTTCAAATTACCATTATCCACTAATAAGTCATGTAGAATGCATGAGGCCTTTTGTCTCAGTCAATTAGTCTTTAATGTGAAGCTTAAGAGCAAGTGGGCTAGTTGAAAGGTGTGGGCCTCCACTATCCATAAAATGAAATAATTCTTTTCCTTTTGTGTGAATGCTTGCTTTCCCTCATCTATTCATGTGTATATATCCTTTTAGCTCCAATATTCCTACAAGAGATAATCATAAGGAACAAGTAAAAGAATTCACAAATTAAAACATGCACAAGTGACCACTTGTTCCCAAAATA
This sequence comes from Allium sativum, assembly GCA_030737875.1. Lineage (NCBI taxonomy): Eukaryota > Viridiplantae > Streptophyta > Magnoliopsida > Asparagales > Amaryllidaceae > Allium > Allium sativum. The sequence continues at coordinate 792,830,411 of CM060918.1, read as the reverse complement.
AGTGATGATTTTGAAAATATTTAAAACATGGTTTGATCATATGAAATACCCAAAAATGTTCATTTATTCAACTAAATAAGAATAAATATGTGAATATAAATGTGCATTTTTACATGCACAACAAATACTCCTATACTTATGTTTTTATTCGTCCTCGAATAAAGTAAAAACTAAGCTAAATCCGATTTCGTACGAAGCACGATTGCATTGAGCGTATGCAACAAGCCGTTAAATCTCTGGGTGTCCCCAGTAGGACGAGTGTTGTCTTGTGAGGGTTTTCAGCGGATACTACCCACAAAATCCAAAAGTTAAATGCAAAAAAAAAAAAATATTTACAAAATGCAAGATTCGAAAATATTTACAAGATGAATGTAAATTTTTAAAAGAATATTTACAAATGGATAATCTACTTTAAAATTTTACACAAATGAGTTAACACAAATTTGGGTCATCACTATGAAATTTGAGTCTGTTACTAATCAAAACTTCAAACAAAAGTCATGTTATCGTCACAAACTCCTCTAGCTTGGCCAGTTGTTTTGGTAGAAACATAGTGCAAATATGAAATGAATTCTATAATCGATATCAAAAGTCGTAAAACGACATCTCAACTTCCTTTTTGTTAACAAGTTAGATCAAATAAGTGAAGAGTGTGCTTGGATTTTAAGTGCTAACTCTCTCTTTATTACAAAATATTCACATTATTATTATTTACAAATACCTAGGTATATCACCCCTACACTGCATTATGACTTACGTGAGGGTCGGTAATCCTAAGGCATCCAACTCATAAAATGAGATCAAGGTAAACCGATGCTGACTTTGTCAACAACATGTCGGAAAGAGCTTGGCGGGTTTGCACACCAGTGCTAGATGTACTAGAAATGTTGAATACCCTTGGATTATTATATATATATATATATGTACACTTCTCTTTTTTCTTTTCTTTTCTTTTCTTTTTTTTCTTCTTCTTTTTTTTTTACATAAGAGAGAGAGTTAAGCGAGAATATCTTAGCACACTTCACTAAAAAGATCTAAAATGTTATCGCAAGTCTTCTAAATCAACCATTCATTTATTCGGATTATAATTCAGAAAACATTTCAAACTCATCACCTATGAATCTCCCTGTATACCAGTTACACCGAATTTGCTCATAATTCAAACTTTCCTTTCGTTATCCGCTAAGAGAAGCAAATTTCCAAACATTTTAATCGAGTGACCAAAATTATATGCTAACTCCATCATGTCTTATTTAAAAGTAAATAGAAGTACAAAACTCTTATTTTTTAGAAAAAAGAAAAAATATGCAAACTTAAACTACGCAAAATAGAATGAAAATGAGACCCCCCTCCCGCCCACACTTGAGTTCGAATGTGTCCCGACTGTAACACCCCGTATTTTCTGTGAGCATAAAAATAACAAATTAAAGAATAATTAATTTGAAAAAAAAGAATTAGGTAAAACGGGTTGCGCTATTGCGTTCGTCTCGGAATTCTTCTTGAGATAGAGTCCAAGTTTGCGAAAATCGAACTCCTTATGAAGAAGATATCTTTAAATTAAATATTGCAACAAAACATGAGAAAAGAATAATATTTAGCATTGTTCTAAGGACTGTAAGCAAAAGACTTTGTAGCTCATTTGGTTGGAGCATGTGACTTGCATATAAGGGGTACAGAGTTCGATCCCCGTCAGCACTGTATTTTTGTTTCAGGGGAATGACTAAAAAAATGACTTAGTGTGAACGCAGTTCAAAAAGCGGTTTACTGTGAAAATGGTTAATTGGGAAGATAGATAAATATATCTATTTATATATAGAATATATATATATATATGTATATATATAAATATATATGACGTGTACGCATCATGTGGCGTACGTGGCGCATTTTTGGTTGTCAAGGATTGTTTTTTTTTTTCGTGGCCTTCTCTGATAAGATTTGTGACAAATTAAAGTTAAGAAAGATTTATGCATGTATAAATAGATATTTATGTATATATATATGGCTAATTAATGTATACAGTAAAGGGAGAATATGTAAACCTAATTTGTAGATGTGTGTTAATATGGCATTGATTTGGAAAATATGTGATTGACCTTGGTTTGTATATGTGCTAATTTTCATTCATGTTAATTGATATTAATTAAAAAAGAAAAAATATATAGATTAATTAGGCATTTATGTTCGATTGATTGTCATTTATGTTTATTTGATGATAATGTAATTAATCCTAATTTGTATGAATACTTATTTGTCACTTATGTCAATTAACATTAAAGAGAATATGATAATTTGTCACTTATGTTAATTGACAATAAAGAATAAAAGATGAACATTTGGTACATTAACGTTAAAGTATAAGGTTATTAATACATTTGCTGAGTCATTCCTGACCTGTTGCTGAGTCACTGGGATAACTCTATCTAGTCTAGACGGTTCTGATTGCTCCTGTGTGATCCAATGGCCTATATTAATCTAAATCTCTATAAAAGCAACCTAATACATCAACCCTAAATCATATTAAAAATCAAACCAAGAGCCGTAATGCTGCCATTGGACAACCTCGAGTAGCCGCCGTTCAACTTGAAGCAAATTAAAAGAGAAAAATCAAATCAAATCAAAATTAATCTAAAACAACGATTGTCTACATCAAAGGCGATCATTTCAACTTCAGAATACAGATTCCAGAAATCAAGATCGTCTTTTGATTGTAAGTTTAGTTATCTTTTAGATGTGAACAAATTTAAGATGTGATTTGAAATAAAATGAAATATAGAATTGTACCATGTTGTATAGTAATGACGATGCTATTTCTTGTAATGATTTTGTCATGAATGTCTTGGAACGATTGTGGTTTATCCAATTTATCATATTATTTTGAAATTGGCGTTGGATCTATTATGATTTGGGAATGAAACTATCATACCATATGCAAGTTTATCCTTTCATGATATGTTACATGCTAGTTTTTAGGCTAATTAATATTTATATATGCCTAAATATTTAGATCTATATGACTACGTGTTTAGATGTAAAAAAACTTTATGTGCTTAGATCCATGCTAATTAGATCTAAGTCAAGATCTATATAAATATATATATGTTCATATTATTAAAGCAAGTTATATGTTTTATGTTAGGTCCAAATCAAGATTTATATACATATGTTCATATGCAAGTTACTTGTTAGATCCAAAACTAGATCTATATTTATATGCATGTTTATAAATTGGATTCATGCAAGTTCACATGTTCATTATTGTTAGATCTAGTTCACACCTACATGTTAAAATAAATTTTTTTTACATGCTTTGGTAATGGACATGTCATGATTATGTCATATGCTAGTTTATAAATAAAGTTATGTTCACACATGCCTAGATCTGCATATTAACATGTTTAGGCTCATGATTATTTATGCAAGTTCATGTGACATGTTAATTGAAATGATTAATGTTCTATGCCAAATCTACATGACTTGTGTTTGTATTATGCATGTTCCTTTCTTTTACCTCTTGATTATAAATTAGGCCAATTTGCGGGCCTAATAACTTATTGTAATTGATGCGAACGTAAACGGGGGTAACGTTGGGATAAACATTAAATTATAACATCTCAATGATGTATGTCGGCCCATAACCATGTAAATGGTTAAGGCCATGAATTGGTATAATTTATATACCATTAGGCTTGGACATAATTAAAATATGTGACTTAAAAACTTGAAGAAAATTTACATATATACTTGACATAACTGACAAATATGTAAATTTAGTAAAAGACGAATATGCCTAACCTGAGGTTAGACTGAGTTGTTGTGTAAAACTGCCTGGAACCGACCGGCACATCCATTGACCACAACAGTACCTGTCTAATGTGGGTGGTTAGTGCATCAAGCCCAGAAAGACCCGAGGTTAGACTGAGTTGTGGTGTAAACCTGCCCGGAACCGACCGGCACATCCAGTAACCACAACAATATCTGTCTAATGTGAGTGGTTGGTGCGTTAATTAATTAATTAATTAAAGCTCATGAACAATCAAGCTAGAATAGTAAGGTTGAGTAGTTAAGGAAACACTTAACCAACTTAACATGTTAACAATACAAGATTTGTGGGGGTTAAGTAACTAAGGAAACACTTGACCATCATAACATGTTAACTAGACAAGTGGGTAAGGTTAAGTAAATGTTTAACTGTTATAACATGTTAACTAGACTAAAAGGTGGGGTTAAGTAAATTTAGAACACTTAACCGATCTAACATGTTAACCAAACCAGAAGATGGGGTTAAGTACACTTAGAATACTTAACCGTTATAGCATGAATAGGGTTAAGTTAATGAGAAACACTTAACCAATATAACCTGATAAACGAGTAAGGTTAAGGAACACTTAACCAATTTAACTTGATATATGGGTGGGTTAAGTCAACGTGAACCGCTAGTTAACATTTAACTGATTTGACTTGATATATGGGTGGGTTAAGTCAACGTAAAATGCTGGATAACACTTAACCAATTCAACATGACAAGTGAATGGATTAAGTTAACTTGAATTAACTGATGACACTTAACCAATCCAACATGACGAGAAAGAGAACTAAGTAATAAACCATAGTTAAGAGGACTAAGTTGTAAACCTTAGTTAAGAAAACGAACGATTCAGGAAACTAAGTAGTAAACCTTAGTTAAGAGAACTAAGTAGTAAACCTTAGTCAAGAAAGCCACGTAGAACACGAGAAGGAGCGAACGTCCGTCTGATCGGGAAAAAGGCTCCAATGGTCTGGGTCATGAAGCACGTGGCTTCGAGGGGACGTAAGGGTACTCTTGGTATCCCTTTGTGAGGTTGCAGTTGATCCTCCTGGGCTCACAGAGGTTAAGGTCTACGTTAGAAGAACCAAGAGTATGCTTTGGTTGCAATATAAGGCAACCTAAAGAGTAGGATAGACCAACGTGAGACGGCGATATCTATATTAGCCCTGTGATAGAACGTCGTCGTCTACCTACCATCTCGAGTCAATCGAGCTTGTGAAGCGAAAAGGCGGATAACTCCAACAGACCATATACTTGCTATCTAGTTATGGGTGAGGTTGACCTATAGGTTTGTGGGTGCATAGAGGGGCCTGCGTATAGTTCTCATTCTTGATTTTCTTGGGTGCCTTTCATTAGTTGAGAGAGGGGTCAAGTGGGACCATAGCCACACACAGATAAAAGCAGACTTTAGCATCTGCCTCGACAGATAACTTAAAGCTCCCGACCGAGTTCCGTGTTTCTTGATTAGCCCTGCCACGGGACTCAGGACGCACATATAGAGGACATGTGCAACTAGACAGCGAGAATGATTCACGACACATACGTGGGGAAATTCTAGGAACATATACCGCTCTGGGTAGTGTGTCCTAGACTAGAGGGCATTGTTCGATAGGTAGCGTAAAACCTAGTGGCCTTGGGTAGCATAAACCTTGGTCGAATCGAGAAAGTGTCTGATGATTAAACCCTAGTCGGATCTAGGTAACGCTCGATAACAGAACCTAGTAAGACCTAGATTGGCTGTCCAAAACAATAGGAATCAAAGAAAGGACCGAAGCACAAGTACCTAAAAATCACGTGGGGCCACATGACACTGGAAACACATGAATGCGGGTAGGAGCTGATCAATACAAGAAGGGGATCACTTTATCATGAACACACAATGCCAGTTAAACGGTTCTTAGTGGGTGTAGAGAAATATAAGTGGGTGCGATAGTCTATTCCGTTAAATCCTGCTTTATCTCGTCTTAGGATTACCTTATCATTGTGGTATTATTCTAAGTTCGGTTTATTCATGTCATAGTCTTTTTCTTGTTTACATCCTATTAAATAACTGAGCATATCAGACTTATGTCTGACCTAGTTTGTTTCCCCCCTTCCAGGTAGTCAGGGAGGGAATAACTCAGCTTAGTTTGGACCGCTTCTCTTTCCAAGCCCGAAGATTAGTTGGAGTGTTTCCTTGGACTCTCTTTTCCACTGTTATGGCTGGCTCATGCTTATTTGGTGAAATATCATAGTCATTTTATGCTTCTTTATTTTGTTAAACAAGACAGATATTTTGTTGTACCGAGTATTGATGATTTGATGTTGGAAACAAATCTACGTACAAGTTGTTTTATCAATAAAGTATTTATTCTCCGCTGCTTTATTTGTCTGTCTTATGACTTATTTGCATCTTGTACCTAAAAATGCTCCACCAAAGTTAAGGCATTCCCTTTGTGAGTGACCTTAACGGAGGTGGGGTGTTACACCGACAGTCGATGTAGGACACAATGAGTGAATAGAAGAGAAATATTTACATATTTACAAAGGAGGAGTAATCTTAACTTTTTTACTTCACATAGCATGGCTCATGAAGAATCATGAGCTCCTTCTCTCGGTCAGTGGGCAATTCCAAGAATGGTTTTAGACGTTGACCATTGACTTTGAATAAGGATCCATCCATCAGGTTTTCTATTTCAATAGCACCATGTGGGAAAACAGTTCGAACAACATATGGTCCGGTCCATCTCGATTTTAACTTCCTGGGGAATAAATGAAATCGTGAGTCATATAGTAGAACTTTTTGGTCCGACAAAAATGTTTTCCTTAGGATTGACTTGTCATGAAATACTTCGGTTTTTTCCTTGAAAATTTTCGTGTTTTCGTATGCATCATTCCTACTTTCTTCTAGTTCATTAAGTTACAATTTTCGGTTTTCGCCAGCTTGTTCAAGATCAAAGTTTAAGTTCTTTATTGCTCAAAGCGCTTTATGTTCAAGTTCAACGGGTAAATGACAGGCTTTACCGTAAACCAATCGGAAAGGGGACATTCTAATATTAGTTTTAAAAGCAGTACGGTAAGCCTAATGTGCGTCGCTCAAGTTTTGTGACCAATCTTTTTGGTTTTAATTTACAATTTTCTCCAAATATGTTTTATTTGACGCTTCGATACTTCGACTTGACCACAAGTTTGCGGATGATAAGGAGTGGATAACTTTTGGGTTATCGAGTTTTTCTTCATTCAGGATTCAAAAGATCGATTAGAGAAATGTGTTCCATTGTTGCTTATTATTGTGCAAGGTATGCCAAACCTCGAAAAGATGTTTTCTTTTAGGAATTTCACAATAATTTTATGATCATTTGTTTTACATAGAACAACTTCGACCCATTTCGAAACGTAGTCGACGGCAAGAAGAATATACAAGTTTCCGAAGGAGTTTGGGAAAGGTCCCATAAAGTCAATACCCTATACATCAAAGATTTCGATAGTAAGGATGGGGTTCAAAGGCATCATATTTCGTCGAGAAATCTTTCTGAGAATTTGGCAATGATTGCAAGTTTTACAGAATTCGAACGAGTCTTTAAAGAGAATAGGCCAATAAAAACCACATTGAAGCACCTTTTCAACGGTTTTCCTAGGACCAAAATGTCCACCACAAGCATGATCATGGAAGACTGAGAGAACACTCCTAATTTCGCTATCAAGAATGCATCGACGAATGATTTGGTCCGGACAATACTTAAATAAGTGTGGGTCGTCCCAATAGAAGTATTTCATTTGGGAAAGAAATTTGTATTTATCTTGTTTGGACCAAAATGAGGAGGTTTCCTTAGGGTGTGTTCGGCGCAAGTGGAAGCGGAGAATTTGAGCGGAGAATGTGTTTGGCGCGTTAAGCGGAGAATTTGAGCGGAGCATTTAAGCGGAGTATTTTATATTTATTTTGTAATTTAATTATTTAATGATTAAAACTTAACAACATGATGAATGCAGAATAACACATTTAACCAAACATATCATTTTAGTACATAATAATATTTCATACCAGTTCACTGCATAATTATATTTCATACTAGTTCACTACATAATAATAAAACGAAAACATACAACAAACTGCTAACGTCTGCGGAATCTAGAAAGATGATAACTCATGTACCCCATCAACTCCATATTAGGCAAGGTCTCAACCACCTCCAAAATAGATTGGTCGAGACAAAAAATCTCAATAATCTCCCACTTGTTGACATCAGTGATGGGCGAGGGAATGGCATAGCATCGGTCCACCACCATGGAGAAACGCTCTATCTGAATGAAGGCCGGTATGGGAGAAGCGGGTTCGGGAGGAGCTTCCCTACTAGATGGGGTGCGCGTTGACTGCCTCCGTGTAGACTGAACTGGCAGTGGACTATCTACGGCGGCCGGGGGAACAGGGGGCATCTGATAACTACAAGTGTCTGTGCCAATGCATCTCCCAACAAGCTGGTCCTGCTCACGAAACTTCTGAGGTGGCTATGTGTGCAGCCTTATGCCACCAGTCGTCTGATCCATCCAAGCGGTCCTGCGAAGCATCCCAAAAACCGCCAAGTATCTGTAACAGTGCATTCCATAAAGTCCAGACCCTCTTCAGATTATCCCATTTGTTTTTGATTTGGGTCTGAGTCACCTCGTCCTCAAACATCTCATTGAATTTAGTCTGCACATCAGTGAGGAATCTGTTGGTTCCTCGAAGATGAATATTATTGAGGCATATGTCTATGAAAGCCTCAGTGTGGTCCACTGGCCATAAAGCATTCAGGGCGTTGGAAGAGCCAGAAGCAGAAGCAGAAGAATGTGTCATTTAACTGAAAAAAGGAAAAATAGAAACAAAAAAATAAACGTAAACAAAAAATAATTAAAAAAATTACCTTAAGGAGGCAGAACGAAGTAGAAGGAAGCATAAGCAGGAAGGAGGAAGAAGTGAGGAGAAGGGAAAGAGGGGGGGATTTATAGGGGGAGAGGGAAGGAGCCAACGGCTCAAAATTGAGTCGTTGGCTCAACGGTCCTAAAAGGACCATTGGGTAATGGACGTGTCTGATGTGTCGGTTACCCAAATGGTCCGTTTAGGACCAAAGAACAGGGCCTTGGTGACTAGATAGTTCACTATGTCGGCGAACCAAGGATCGACTGAAACAGAAAGGAGTTGTTCATCGAGAAAGTTTTCGTTGATTGGCAAAGAAGACGGCACGTTCGGAACATGCAATAAGTGATCGACTATGACGTTATTGGATCCTTTTTTGTCTTTGATTGTAAGATTAAATTCTTGAAGTAAAAGGATCCATCGAATTAGACGAGACTTAGCATCTTTTTTAGCAAAAAGATGTCGAAGAGCAGAATGGTCAGTGTAAACCGTGATGTAGGAACCAATCAAGTAAGATCAAAACTTCTCGAGCGCAAACACAATAGCTAAAAGTTATTTTTCGGTGGTCGTATAATTGAGTTGAGCGTCGTTCAAGGTCATGCTCGCGTGGTAAATGACGTTAAGGACATTTTTGATGCGTTGTCCTAAGACAACACCAACCGCGAAGTTAAAAGCATCACATATGATTTCAAAAGGATGTTACCAATTGGGCGTGCATATTATCGGGGTTGAAATGAGTTCGTTTTTAAGACATTCAAAAGAAGCTACACATTCAGAGTTAAATTCGAATGGGATGTCCTTTCCTAGAAGAGTAGTCAAAGGACGAGCGATTTTGCTAAAATCTTTCACAAAGCGTCGGTAAAAGCCAGCATGCCCAATAAATGAACGAATGTCCTTAATGCATTTTGGAATGGGTAGTTTTGAAATAACGTCAACTTTCGCTTTATCTACCTCAATGCCATTATTTGAAATTACGTGTCCAAGGACAATGCCTTGTTTGACCATAAATTGACATTTTTCCCAATTCATCGTTAACTGTTTTTCTTTACATCGATTTTGAAACAAGTTCAAGATGACGTAAGCAAGAGGAAAAAGAATTGCCAAAGATCGAAAAATCATCCATAAAGACTTCAAGAAAGCGTTCGATCATATCAGAAAAAATTCCAACCATACATCGTTGGAAAGTTGCAGCAGCGTTGCAAAGACCGAAAGGCATAGGTCGGTAAGCAATGGTACCGAATGGACATGTGAAAATCATTTTCTCTTGATCTTCGGGAGCGATTGGAATTTGGTTATAACCAGAGTAACCATCAAGAAAGCAGTAGAATTCATGATCGGCTAAACGTTCGAGCATTTGATCGATGAAGGGAAGAAGAAAGTGTTCTTTACGCGTTGCAGCATTCAATTTTCGATAATCAATGCAAATATGCCAACCCGATTGAGTACGAGTTGGAAGAAGTTCGTTTTGGTCATTTGCGACAACGGTAGGTCCTAACGTTTAGGAATAAATGGGGTTGACCCATAAGCTATCAGAAATGGGGTAAATGATATCGTTGTCAAGAAGTTTAAGAATTTCTTCGCGAACTACCTCTTTCATCTTAGATTTAAGCCTACGTTACGCTTCACGAGTGGGTTTGGCTTCATTGGTTAAGTGAACACGATGTTGAACGATTGCGGGGCAATTCCCTTGATGTCAAAAATGGACCAACCGATTGCATTTTCATTTTTAGAAAGAGTCGAGAGAAGAGAAATTTCTTGATCACGAGTTAAATTTGAAGAAATTATGACAGGAAAAGTTTCGTTATCACTTAAGTATACATACTTAAGGTGATCCGGAAGAGGTTTAAGATCAAAATTTGGTGGTTTCTCAATCAAAGAACTTGGTTGAGATTTTGACTCAACTGAAAGAGATTCAAATGGAAGCGTGTATTCGACTTCGTTAGGAGCGTCTTGTAACAATTTTTCATACTCAGCCTCACGCTCATCATTAAGGTTAATCGATTCATTTCCGGAGTTCTCGTGAATGGCATTAACTTCCAAGGTTTGGGCACATGATTCATTCGAACGACTTTCAAGATTGAAAATATTAAGATCTAAATTCATGTTTCCAAAAGAGATTTTCATTGAAACCTTGCGATAATTTATTAAAGCATTTGAAGTAGCCAAAAAGGGTCGACTTAAAATCAATGGAATTTGACTCATTGGATTATTGACAGGTTGAGTTTCCAAAACAATGAAATCGACAGGGAAGATGAATTGACCAACTTTAATGAGTACGTCCTCGATTTCTCCAACGGGTTTCTTAATTGATCGATTAGCAAATTGAAGAGTTATTTTCGTTGGTTTAAGTTCACCCAAACCAAGTTGTTGGTAAACGGAATATGGAAACAAATTAACACTCGCACCTAAATCAACTAGGCATTTGTTAATTGTTTTATCTCCTATAGAGCACGAGATTGTAGGCATCCAGGAACTTTGTATTTGATCAGGATCGATTTGGTCAAGACTTCGCTAAGTCCGACGGCTAAGAAGACTTTCTTGGGTACACTAGTGTATCATTTTTAGATACACAAGTCTTTGAGAAATTTAGCGTAGGTATGGACTTGTTGAATGATGTCAAGAAGAGGGATGTTAACTTTCACTTGTTTGAAAATTTTCAGCATCATTTCCGTTTAGTCATAATGTTTCTTTGGTTGAAGACGATGAGGAAATGGAATGCGAAACTCAGTAGGTCGGTCTACTTCAGTTGAAGCAGAACTAGACTCAGAATTTGGATCAAGATCATTCGTGGTTTTAGAAGAGTCGAGAGGGACACTCGGTAAATTATTTGGATTTTCAACTTGATTATCGTTTTTCTTACCGGATCGTAAAGTTGTGATATCATTCAACTGAGTTTGATTGCTATCCTGGATGACATAAGCTTGATTTGGATTAGGATTTTGACTCCTAGTGTTTGGAATGGGTTGACTCGGGAAAGTGCCTCTTTCCCGTTCACTTATGGAAGTGGCTAACTTACTCATTTGCATTTCAAGTTTAGAGATTGACTGACTCGTGTTTTGCATGTGTGAAGTCAATAAGTTTTGTAGATTGTTATTTGATTGGAGATTTTGAGTTGTTGCATTAGTCAATGCTTCGAGACTTTTCTCAAGTGATGTCAATCGTTTATCGTCCTGGGGAACAAAAGATTGTTGCGCTTGATTTTGAGAAGGTGGCGCAAGTTTTTGGAATTGAGTTTGTTGAAAGGGAGGATTCGAAGGATTATTCGAAAATGGTTGGAAAGGGGGTTGAACCAAATTCGAATTTGCATTGTTTTGGGCCTAAGAGAAGTTAGGATGATTTCTCCAACCCGAATTGTATGTTGGGGAGAATGGGTCGTTTCTAGCTTTGTTGAATGCGTTGATTTGTTCTAATGAATGTGGGCATTGATCGGCAATGTGGTTAGGATCATTACATTTGTAACATGAGGGCTGAGACACTTGAGCTTGATTTATTTGAGTTGATGAAAGGACGTTATCGAATTTGGTTAACATAGCGTCTATTTTTGCTTCTAAGGCCTTGGAGATCCGACCGAATGAGCGGTTGATCGGGAATAAATCTCTTTCCCATTGAGCTGATTTTTCAGCTAAATTTTCGAGAAATTGCCAAGCAGTATTGTGATTTTGGGCTAGAAAGTTTCCTTGGCACATCGATCCGAGCTTGGTTCGAGATTTATTTTCAAGTCCATCGTATAAAATTTGACAAAGGGTTCATTTTTCGAAATTTTGGTGTGAACATTTGACTAGAAGTTCTTTAAATCTTTCAAAATATTTTGCAAAGAACCCTCAAATTGATGAAAATTAACGATTTCGTTTTGAATTTTGGATGTTTTTTCCAAGGGGTAAAATTTCTTTAGAAAAACATTCACAAATTCATTCCAAGTTCCAAATGTATTTGAAGGCAAGGTATACAACCATTTTTCGGCGTAATCGGTAAGTGAAAATGGAATTAACTTAAGTTTGATTCCATTGTCACTTAGTTGTTGAAATTTCATGGTTGCACAAACTTGTTCAAATTTGGTTAAGAAAATGTAAGGATTATCATGTTCAAGATTGCTGAATTTTGGAAGAGTGTTTAAGTGATTTGAATGAATTTTAAAGGGATTACCCATTGGGGCGGGCAATATGATGCAAGAAGGAATAGAAACTCGATCGGGGAAGTACCTATCCATAAGAGTTCGAGGGGGATTTTCTTTGGCCATGGTTGAAGGAATGTTTGTTTGAACTAAACGATTAGTTGAAGGATCACGAGTCCAACTGCGCATGCACTAGCGTAAAGAATAAGAGAAGAGGAGGAAGAGAATAGAAGGGAATTTTTTTTCTTTTGTTAAAAAAATATTTTTTTTTGTTTTTTTTTTCAAAACAAAGAAGGAAAAGAGATGTTAAATTTATTTTACAAAAGGAATTTTTTTTTATACATGCATGAACCTAATGCAACTAAATGAATGCAAAGATTAACTACAGATTTTCTCTCCTTAGTGGCTCCTAACCCAAAATTCTAAAGTGACACGTTTGATTACTCAAAGCAAAAGATTTCGTAGCCAGTTAACGGACAGGAGTTATCGGTGCACCAGGAATTACCCTAGCAATGCAGCTGAAGTTTTAAGTACCTTCAGAGTAACAACCGATATAATAATTACGAATCACCATAATATTTATAAGCGGTTGCTCCTCTGCCATAGTCAAGACACCAAGAAATAATTCGTTCCAAATATATCAACTATCACAATATAATTAAGCCTAAATGAGCCAGTGACTCCCTTAAGTCTAACATTTAACCTTTGTTATTATTCAAATTCTATGATGAAATGTAATTTATGGGCTAAGGAAAAGGTGATGAAATCCCTCACCTTATGTATATTGGGGTATTGCCCTTAAGAAAAGAACATAAGATTAGATGAATGCAAAACAGAAATTAAACGTGATATTAACAATGCAACTATGAATGATTTTTTTTATGAATGGATTTTTTATGCAAATGTAAGCAGAAAACTATGCAAAACAAATAAAAACAGAGTCAGAGCACGATACCTGAGTGTGCAGAATTAGCAATTTATTTTTAGCAGCAAATAATTTTTTAGCAAGCAAGCGCGAATTATAAGCAAAGCAAAGCAATTCCACGCAATTTTGAGCAATTCTTGTCTCCAACAACCTGAAAATATTTGTACACAAAGCAAAAAATTTTTTGGAACAAGAAATAAAGTGAGAACAAAATGAAATTTTAAAAAATGAGTGAAAAACAAAATGAAAACAAAGCAAAAAAACATTTTTTTAACCTAAAGTAAACAAAAGAAAGAAGAAAAAAATGATAAATCTAAACTAAATGAAAGAAAAAAATAAATAAAAGAAAAACAAAGGCCCATGTCGTTAGTCTGTGGAGGCTTGGACTTGTTGCGATGGTGGTTCTGTGAACTGGTTTGTATGTATGAAGTGTGAATATGTATGGTGGTCAATGCAGGTTGTGTATAGGATGGATTTGTGGATTGTAGTTGTTTGTGTAGGGATAATGATGAAGAAGGCAGTTTTGTAGAGAATGATAGTAGTTTGAATTGATGACTGATACTTGTTGGTTTTGAGGAGTTGTCAGTTGTAGAAGGTGATGGAGGAAAATTGTTGTTGATGAAGAGGATGATGTGAGCGTTTGAAAGAGTGATGAGGTTTTTGGGTTCGAACTGGATGTATTGTGGGAGAGTGGTGAAGAGAAGATGGATGTTGATTTCTTGGCTTTTAAAGATGAGAGAAGATGTAGTTGTGGAAAAGATGGTACGAGACAGAAATTTGGATTAGAAATAAGGCAAAGAAGTTATGGGAGGGTTTTTGTTGCTTATGTAGAGAGAAAGAAATTGAACAGATTGAATGAAAAAGAAATTGCAAGGAAAGAAAAACGAAACAAATAAAGATTTGCAGAAGGATTGGAAAGAAAAATAGAAATAAATAGAAAATGTATATGGAAAAGAAATTGGTAGAAAAGTGGCAAGTTTTTTTATGTTTGGATAAATAAGGCAGAGAAGGGAAAGAGAATTACAGAAGGAAGAAAAAAAGGGCAACAATTTTTTATTTGTAAGAATTGGAGAAAGGAAAGAACTTTGGAGAAAATTTGAAAAGAAATAAATGAAAGAAAAGGGAGCAAATTGTAGTAAAAATAGGAAAGAAAATGAAAACAAAAGGCAAGTTTTTTTTTCTTTCTAATAAGCCTAATGGAAGACAAAGATACAAACAAATAGACGCCCAAATACACAAGCTAACAGAATTGAACAATAATAAAAATGCACAACAAACACATTTCTTTTAAGAACAACTACACAAAATAAAAAATAACACTAAAAAAAGAAACACAAAAGGACAACCACAAGTGAACAAATGTCGAATCTAACAACAAACACACATAATTTTTTTTCAAGAAGACTAAACAAGAAAATTAACTCGAAGAATAAAATCAAATTCTTTTCCCGGCAACGGCGCCAAAAACTTGTTCGGCGATGAATATTTTATGAATTAGAAAATCGCCGCGAAGTGTAATAAACCGCAAGCGCACGACGTACACTTGTAGTACGCTAGCGAGTACAAGTCGATCCACAAGGAAAGAAATAATTTAATTAAATTCAATCAAATTAAACCAAAATTTAAAATGTGTTTGTTGTGCATGACGTAGTTGTATACACAATTATATGATTTTTGTTTGATGATAACAACCAAATAAATATTATTTTAATGTGTTTGTTACTGTACTGTTTTATATTTACATCACAGATAGGAATATAATATTTATATTTAAATAAAATACGACTGTACAGAAATTAAAATATTCACAGTATTTTATTTAAATATTATATTATATTTCAACATTCAAACGGTACAAATTATATGACTCCACTATTTGTACACATTCACAGATATTACACATGATAATGTACTTGTATATAAACTGAATACGTTAGACAAGTTTGTTTGAACACAATAAAATGATATTTTATTTCAAACAAATTTAATACAAACATCAGTACAATTTTGTTGTTACACAGCTCCTCACTATAACACTCTGTCTATACATCTCATATATATATACAATCACTGTTTTTACATTTTCATATCCATATACATTCACTGATACATTTACATTCACTGACACTGTGTCTTAGTCTTTTATCTTCAGTCTTCAGTCTTCTCTGCATCTTCACTGTCAGTCTAGTCATCATCTTAATACCTGTCATATACAGAAACACACACATAGTATATGGAACAGAAATAATTTTCAAAATACATGTGAATATAAAATTTATTTTTAAAATTTTTATTTGCCTCAGTTTTCTTGTGATTCTCATCATTTTTCATGACTTTATCTGATTTATCTGTGTCTAGGCAGACCGTTTGTATATGTAAAAGGACAGGAAATTTTCTGAATGGCTGCATATACACACGTGTGTATATATATATATATATATATATATACATACACGTGTGCACTGCCACGCCAATTCAGTGTGCAACTGAGGAGTAGCCACGTGGACCTTCTCAACTCAGTGCACATGAAAACAAAGTCAACACATCTCAAAGTATAAAGCAAAAGACAACTCAAGTATCATTCAAAATGAAATGCTCAGATTTGGCAACAACGCAAACATGGACGGGCAATATCCTAAATGCATGTGTATGTGAGAAAGCAAGAAATGAAATCATGGTGTAGCAATGTGCATGAAGTTGTGAGAACAGATTCAAACTGCTATGACAGTGTCAAAATGGCAAAAACAAGTCAGCATGTACACAAGTAAATGATTGAAGACATGTCAATCATGGTCGAGCAAAAGGGGGAACTTATGTCAAGACACAAGAATAGCAGCATGGTAGTTATTTCAACTCCAACAGTTCAGGTTTCAAAATTCCAAGAAGGATGCAACATTTTTCCAGCAAAGAGGTATTGGACAAAGCACAGGGAGGCATGTATACATATATGTGCACATCAAAGTTCGTGGTTTCAACATACAAATGTACAACATGAGTGATGAACTAGAGTGACAAATATGGTGCAGCAGACTAGAGCACATGTTCAGGCATGGTATACACAAAGTGATAACTACATGTATGTCATGGGTTCAACAAGACAAATCAGATCAGCTCCAGATCATGTGATAACATGGCAGATCACATTTATGGCAGCAGTGAAGTATGAATATGGTTCAGCACAAATGTGTAGTTTTCAAATTCATGGGGTCGAGTTCAATAGTGCAGCAGCAATGACTATACACAAATCAGTAAAGAAGCATGTACAAGCAGGATGCAAGCAGAGAAGCAAACATTCAATGTTGATGAAGTTCAAATATGCAAAAGGGTCATATAATATGCGCAGCCATACATGGACATGCACAGTAGCATTTAAGGTGGTCATAGACGTAAAGGTCGAGCCAGTGCACAATACAATCACAAGCAATGCAAAATATGTTTCAACACAGCTCAACAACGTGGCAAGCCTTCATGGTAAACAAATACATGGTGATTGAAACCAAATGGCCAAGAAATGAAGCAATGTGATGATCAATACACATGTAGTGAGTAAAGCAAGCATATGTATATGCTTTAGTCATGTTACTTGCAAACTACAACATGATATAAGCATGGCAACAGCATTAGGAAAGGAGGCATGAACATGTCATGAGCTCAAGTGAAAACATATACATGCACAAATTCATGTTTCAGGTTATATCAAGCAATAAAGGCAGTTTCTCATTTCAATATTCATGGCCACAAATCAATTCCTATTCAAGTATTACCATTTAATCAGATTGATTGTGTTTCTAGAAATAATAAAGAAATTTTTTTTGGGGCAATGAAGACAGATTTATCATCTTTCCAGAATTGCACAAATTACATTGAGAAAATCTATTTTATTCAAGGCAACAGATTCACAAATATTGATCAAGATATTTCTGGAAAGAGTTTAATCGGTTTCAAGAGTTCAGGAAAATTCTTTTCAATTTCAAATTTGTTTCCTGAAATCAGTTTTTTATTCAAGGTGTGTTTCAATCATGAATTTCAAATATAGGAACATACAAAGCAAGCACTTAATCAAGCCATACAAATCAAGGCCGAATTTATCAACAAAAGCAAAAGGGAAAATTCATGACTGGGTTTAATCAATTTAAACCAGAGGAACCAAAAGAGGAAATCTTGTATTCAGTCAAATCCGAAAATTTTCAAAAGGGGAAACATCACAATTTCAAGCCAAGTCATATATATTGAAATCAGAGAGTTAAGGATTTTTTTAAAATCCTATTTTAACACTATCTACATCATTGGAAAAAGAATCATCGAAAACAAAATCAAAAATTCAAAGAGCAGAAATCAATTCAGAATTTACTCACACGTTTTCGATCAATCGAGAGAGAGCCAGAGAACAATCCCAAATAGATCGAGCAAAGCCACAAAGAATCAAGCATCAGAGAAGCTATTCCATCAATTCCAGAAAGCCATCGAAGTCGAAATCGATTTGGGGTTTATAAAAACCCAAGTTTTCTTTGAAGCCAGCGCCATATTTTTTCCAAAGGACAAAAGAGACAAGGGCTGAATCAATTAGAAAGTGGTCGGCCTAACTTTTGAAATGATAAAAGGGGATGACCCCTTGAATTTTAAATCCTAGGGTTTTCTTAGTTGTTTTAGTTTTAAATTGTTTTTAAATTTCTATATCGTTTTCAATTCTTTTGTAAAATCGTCTAATCAGTTTCTAGTGTCTATAAAATACTAGGAGATTCAATCAGTGTGAGACTGACAGTTGATAGAGTCGCTGAAACGACCCGAACTCCCCGGTCTCCGAAGAGAAGAGAAAGGACGAATTGTTTTGAGAACATGACAAAATAGAACGCAGACGGGAGAACACTTCATTGTATATTACAACAATTCCATCAGAATACAAGAATATACAGAGTATAAATGAATATTACACAGAAATATCAGAGATTTAAATTACATTTAAATACATCGTAGCGGAAAATAATACAATACACAACTAGAAGGAGATATACGGATACAAAGCTTTCCGGATATCATTACAGCTGTAAACCAGGATCCTGTGAATATAAATCTGCAAAACCAAAATTACTAGCTGCCCGTGTCAAAATAAGGGCACCCAGAGTTTAGGTTAAAACAATAAACTCCAGGTCAGTCATGGGACTGGTGTGAGAACTAAAACAGTTATTAATCTTTATTTTTAAAATTAGGCAAATCAAGGGACCACGCCGTATAACACGGAACGGGTTTCCTCCCAAGAATACCAGTGCATAAAACAAACAGCGCAATGCTAAATAAAGAAAAATGAAGCTATTATAAGACCCAGGTCCCATCACACAATGCAACGCAAGCCGGAGGATAGGGTTTTTACCTTATAATAACCAAGAATGCTGGATACGTTTAAAACAAATCATTTGATACTATTATAAGTGCATAGTGTATAAAACAACTTCAAATCATAAGTATCAATCATAGACGGCATAAGCGCCCCATCCCACTATGTCGCCATACTAGGTTCTACAAATAAAACCGCAAATGTCACGTATTTGGAAATTGGATTTCTGTCTGTGAACTGAGGCTAGGGATCGTCCTCACCATCTTCGAGACTCTCTAGCCCGAGCCTCAGGGTCAGAGCGCATCGACCCTTGGAGCGACAGGGCCCGTCCACCGATGTGGATTAAAATGCCTGAACACTGCGTTTCCCCGCCCTATGGGGCGTAAATGAGCCAACGAATGGCTCCATCGGTTCGAGAATGACCGATATAACCGAGGCGCGTCGCAACAGCAACAACCACATAAGTCAAACTCGTCAGGGCGTGTAAAACCACTGACGTCACTTCTAACTAGAAAGAAACGCATGTCCTCCCTGAGGTCCTCTCCCGTTTTTGGTCCACACCGGGTGTGAAACTCGCGAAGGTAAAGGTTACACAAAGCTACGCCACAAAGGCCGTGCTTTGATCATCAACCACAAGACTTTGCTTTTCAACAGAAGCCTTGATCATTTGCATGTTAGCATGCCACACAGGCAAACCACTTCATGCAACCGATATCGATCACATAGAATGAAATCCAATGTCAGACACACAGTCCATTTACAAGTCCGTTCTGGGTCTGAACGAAACCGGAGGCACATACTACCCCGCATATCCATCGATCTCCAAGTACGTCTGGACGATCACCAACTGTTTCCATCTTCTTGGGTGTACATCCCAATCAAGATCATCAGTAGTCACCCAAAAGATGTGAAGACCTCCGGTCTTCCATCACCGTCTTCATCTTCGACTCATCGTCGTATCAGTTATTCAGAATGGGATAAACCCGGTCTTTCCGAATAACTCGCGTATATTTTAAATAAGTGTTACACAAACTCAACATACGCCTCATTCCAATTCATCAGTCACTAACCGTAAATTAATCAAGAGAATAATTCCCCAAATATTAACCCCAAAGGCCGAAACCAACATCAGATCAATATCCAGAAAACCATTCTGCTTGGCTAACCGACAGTTAGTTTCTAAATTTCACATTCATAGGGACAGGTTCCCATTAATTTTATCAAAGATAAATTCTTTAAATTTATTCTTTAATCTTCTTTTGAATTTCGATTCAACTAGTCGGGATTAACGAACCTCACCGAAGTAATCATTTGTTTTAATTTCCCAATACCAACTATTCATCCCATGAAGTAAAACTGGTAATACTTCATATCTAACACCACGGTGTTATCGGTAAATTCACTTACCATTTCACGTTCAAATCTTAATTAAGGATTTAACTATCGCCTGGAGCAAAACTGGTGATACTCCATTCTCGATCATTTCAATCTAATTAAAGATTCATCAAAACTCCACTTAGTTTTAATCGTTAACTGGGTTAAAGAATCTGTGTCATTTAAAACATGGTTCACGATAAACCCAAAATCACATTTCATTAACTATCGGGTTAAAGAACAAGTGTTATTTAAAACACTGTTCACGATAAACCCAAAAAACAATATCAATTCAATTCCAATTAAATATTATTTAATTGGTACACTTCATTAAATCTAAATAAAAAGATTTAATCTTTTCTCAACTGGGTTCAAGAACAGTGTTAGTCAAGACACCATTCACAACAAACCCAAATCACATTTGATATTAAATACAAGGCTCTGAATAGAAAATATATCGGCTTATATTCAATATCAAATTCTACGACCAACAGATATCGTATTTGAGATAACGATATATAAATCTATATCTTTCAAATTCCCATAACAACATCTGTATAATCACGAAATCCAACATCGAAATATCCCGAAGACAATTTCGATTCAAATCCATTCCAATGCAATCATTGGAAATTCTGGTTATTTTCAAAACCATTTCAGATTCAATTTATTTATTTAAAAATAAATAGAATTATAATTCTAGTTCAAAACTAGTTCATTTCGATAAAAATCTATTTTTATCTTTTCAAATATGGAGTTTTTCATCCCAATTCTTCACAAATCATTTTTTATGATTTTACACAAATTATTGATATTTTTAATGATTTTATCAAGGCCCGTACAGTCGATTTCCATCAACGGCCATCGAACAGCATTACAACGACCTTTTCCAAATTTGATTTGGACATAATTGCAAATCCAACCGTTAGATTTCAAATTTCTAATATTCGTTAGAAAGCTCTTTTCGATACGAACCTAACCGTTCCAGTTTCAGGAGAATTCGACGGTCGGATCTCCCGTAATATCCGTTCGAAGTCAATGGTCGAAATTCGCGAACTGGCGCGGTGCGATGCGTTCTATTCAGTCCATTATATTATATATATAATATATACTTCATTGATTTCCTTTTCAAAATGATTCTTTTATTTCAATTTCAATTCGTTCTCCATTCAATTTGAATTATCAAATTAATTCAATTTCAATTCAAATTCATTTCTATTCAATTTCAATTCGAATTCCAAATCCTTTCAGTTTATTTCGAATTTCAAATCAATTCAATTTAATTCGAATTCATTTCAAAACGATTTCAATTCTATTTCAATTTAATTTGAATCCATTTCAAAACGATTTCAATTCTATTTCAATTTAATTCGAATCCATTTCAAAACGATTTCAATTCTATTACAATTTAAATTTAATTCGAATTTCAATTCACTTTAATATTCACTTCAATCTGAATATAATCGATATAAATATCGTTCATGTCAAAATGGCGTCAATCCATCAACATGGCTTCATATATCCATTTTCAAATATTCTATTTCGAATATTTCTATTTCAAAACTGGAATGAGGCTCAATCAATTACCATATAATGTTAATTATATGGATTTTCTACACACATGTATACAATAACAACGATGAATAATCAACCATCATCCAAAGTGCATTCTACACCGTATAAGCATCAAATATAAATATTCAACGCTTATAACAGCCTGTCAATCAATCGGTCGACATATTACTAAACAATCGGGATTAATGTACGTCAAATATCATCCCAATACCCGTGTGGGGTTTCAAACAACCAAACACAGATTTTATTTGTGCAGTTGGGCGATGTGTAAAATTTATCGTCCCAATCAATATCAGTCAGATGTGTGTATATAAACAAATCCTCCGATTTGTTTATTTTTATTTCATTTCATATACACGTTAAAATTTCTATTTTTAATTATAAAATATTTTCAACTATATAAATATTTTATTTCATTTCACATCACATCACACAATCAACTACACATCAAAATTAAACAACCAAGCATACAAGCCGTCCATGGTCTGTGGACGACGGGTGTCGGGTGCTACTAAACACCGTCTGCATCCTAGTACATATATATAACTAGAAATAAATTAAAGAGTGAGAAGTTCTCACAGAATTAGCTAATCCAACGCCACGACTCTTCTTAGGTAGAAATCTTCGTCGTTCTTGCCTCTTGTCACTTTTCTCTGCCCGTATTCTCTACACATGTAAAAATCGAATTTTTACTTTGTTATTCAATATATAAAAATCAAATTTTTACTTCGCTATTCAATATATAAAAATCGAATTTTTACTATGCTATTCAATATATAAAAATCGAATTTTTACTATGCTATTCAATATATAAAAATCGAATTTTTACTATGCTATTCAATATATAAAAATCGAATTTTTACTATGCTATTCAATATATAAAAATCGAATTTTTACTATGCTATTCAATATATAAAAATCGAATTTTTGCTATGCTATTCAATATATAAAAATCGAATTTTTACTTCGTTATTCAATATATAAAAATCATATCTTTACATTGCTACTACCATAAAGAACACATCTTTAACATTTCCACTATATAAAAATTATTTTTCTGTTCCTTCTATATTGTAAAAAATCATATTTTTAATCTTTACAACATGTAAAAATTATATTTTTAACCTTCTACTACTATAATAAAAATTATATTTTTAATCTCCTACTATAATAAAAATTATATTTTTATGAAAACAAAGATCATACCTTTCTTATTAAATTAAAACTGAATTTAAACCATATTTTATATAAATTGAAATCATATTTTAAACTGATTAAATTAAGCTAAATCGTTAAAATAAATTAAAGCAAAACAAAAGAAATGAAAATAAAAAAATAAAAAGGACTTACAACGGATGGGGGGGGTCTTCGATCGCGGCGGCAGGAGGATTGGGGGGGGGGGGTCTTCGATCGCGCGGAGGAGGATAGGGGGGTCTTCGATCGCGCAGAGGAGGAGGGTGTCGCAGGCGGTCTTTGAGCAAGGGGGGGGGTGTCGCGGTCTGGCGTACGGGGAGGGGGGGTCGTGCGGGGGCGCACCGCCTGGGGGGGGGGGTCGGCGGTAGCTTAGGTTTTTTTTCTATTTCCAATTCGATTTTCTGATTGAAGAAAAAGGTAACGGGGGGGGGGGGGGGGGTAGGTCTTAGTGGAAAGTAGATGGAAGGGGGGGGGGGAATTTATTTTAATTAATTTAATATTTTAAATTTCTGAAATGTTGACTTTTTATTTCCACTTCGAAACGAGACCCACCGCTTGTCGTTCCTAGTGTTTCACCCCCATTCCGAACACAATGGGATATGTGTCGTAAGCTGATTCGATCGTTTCGATCAGTTTCCGTCAAAATCAACATATAACTCTATATATTGAATTTGAACGCGCATTTCAAATTACTGGGGCCACACACTAACTCAGAAAATCCCAAAAAAATAATTTCTAGCTTTGTATTGATGATACGGTCCTAACAAAACTAATTTCATCGAATTCTGAGACCGTTTGAAAATTGGCCATTTTCCAGTCGATTAAAATCAACTAAAACTGGTCAAACGCGTTTTCCTTTGCCACGCTCACATATTAATTCGAAAAATTATGAAATTTGGAATCTAGCAATAACTTGACATCACGGATCCAACAAAAGTGGTTTCGTCGAAATCCGAGGTCGTTTGCAAAATTTCCATTTTTAAGGGCCGAAATTCCATAGCGACTATTCTGAAAATTCAACTGGACATATCTTTTGATTCCCGCTATGAAATTTCAATTTTTCGGGTTTGTTGGAAATATATTCCCAATTAGATTCTATTATTTTTAGTTTCACTAAAATCCGGTTTATTTTGCACCCGATACATTCAATTGAAGTTTGCAATCGAATTATCGAGCTACCGCGCCATTTTCAATTCCTTTTATAATTTAAAATAATTATTTATATTCTAACGACGATCTATATAATATATACGTTTGAATTCTATTCAAAATAAATTTCTCATCGTTATTATTTAAGATAATTCATTTTAAATATTCAAAATTCGCTAAAATTGCCAAAATAAAATTTTTAAATTGGCCCAGATTTCCGGGTTATTACAATCTCCCCCACTTAAAACTTTTCTTCCCCGAAAAGGAACAAAGTAGAAAGTGGTTTGATTAATCAACTCTACGTTCGATCCGGCTTCCATTCTCCAACTTTTCAGTTTCTGAGAATTTTCAGATTCTTCAAAAATTTGGCTAACACCCGGAATTTTTGAAAAATTTCGCCATAACCTCTTCTACACCGGGAGCCACGGGAAAATCCCGAAATTGCCATATAGGCCTTCTGATCTCAAAAAGAAAAAGAAAAAGCCAAGCGGCTAGCCAATCGGCTCATAAAATCATCATCACCCAAACAAAACAGTAAATTATAGTAAACATGTACCTATTTGTCAGGCAAACAAATTTTATTCTCTACTCTAGCCTATGACCTGTTAAATGTAAGTACAAGTATATGCAAGGAAATGCGACCAATTTTCAATACAGTTCACTATTTTATACAATTAGGCGTAATGGTTCAAAATTATCAAACAAATAAACAAACAACACAAACATCAATCAATTAGTTGATTAGCTTTTCAAATGCATAACTTTGATATATAATCAAAAATCAGATTTTGGATGCCAAATCACAACAATAAGCCCTATCTAGTTTCGGTTCTCACACAAGTCAATTGGAAATATATAGAAATCTCACTTTCGTCGCTCGAAAATAAATACTAGCGATGGTGCCTCGTCACCAGAATTATCCCCGGGCACTAGAGTGTGATTCTATAACTATCCAATACATTAAAACTTCGAATACACGTTTGCAAGACTTATATGCAAAATCTTTATATATCGGATTGTCCAAGTCAATATAGAATAAATAATCAAATACGAATAGTTGATTTAGATTTTCAAAACAAAAATTGTTTTCATTTTAAAAATATATTCTTCACACTCGTTCTAGGATACTACTGATCCCATCTCTAACGAGTCATTCCCATTGGATATTGCTAATCCAATATCTGATGAATTCTTTCGTATGGTTCTAATGTGCCTTGTTCTCTGAGCTTTGTAAACCAAAGCTCTGATACCACGCTGAGACGACCCGAACTCCCCCGGTCTCCGAAGAGAAGGGAAAGCGTGGATTGTTTTGAGAACAAGCCACAACAGAACGCAGACGGGAGAACACTTCATTGTATATTACAACAATTCCATCAGAATACAAGAATATACAGAGTATAAATGAATATTACACAGAAATATCTGAGATTTAAATTACATTTAAATACATCACAGCGAAAAATAATACAATACACAACTAGAAGGAGATATACGGATACAAAGCTTTCCGGATATCATTCCAGCTGTAAACCAGGATCCTGTGAATATAAATCTGCAAAACCAAAACTACTAGCTGCCCGTGTCAAAATAAGGGCACCCAGAGTTTAGGTTAAAACAATAAACTCCAGGTCAGTCATGGGACTGGTGTGAGAACTAAAACAGTTATTAATCTTTATTTTTAAAATTAGGCAAAGCAAGGGACCACGCCGTATAACACGGAACGGGTTTCCTCCCAAGAATACCAGTGCATAAAACAAACAGCGCAATGCTAAATAAAGGAAAATGAAGCTATTATAAGACCCAGGTCCCATCACACAATGCAACGCAAGCCGGAGGATAGGGTTTTTACCTTATAATAGCCAAGAATGCTTGATACGTTTAAAACAAATCATTTGATACTATTATAAGTGCATAGTGTATAAAACAACTTCAAATCATAAGTATCAATCATAGACGGCATAAGCGCCCCATCCCACTATGTCGCCATACTAGGTTCTACAGATAAAACTGCAAATGTCACGTATTTGGAAATTTGATTTCTGTCTGTGAACTGAGGCTAGGGATCGTCCTCACCGTCATTGAGACTCTCTAGCCCGAGCCTCAGGGTCAGAGCGCATCGACCCTTGGAGCGATAGGGCCGGTCCATCGATGTGGATTAAAATGCCTGAACACTGCGTTTCCCCGCCCTATGGGGCGTAAATGAGCCAATGAATGGCTCCATCGGTTCGAGAACGACCGATATAATCGAGGCGCCTCGCAACAGCAACAACCACATAAGTCAAACTCGTCAGGGCGTGTAAAACCACTGATGCCACTTCTAACTAGAAAGAAACGCATGTCCTCCCTGAGGTCCTCTCCCGTTTTTGGTCCACCACCGGGTGTGAAACTCGCGAAGGTAAAGGTTACACAAAGCTACGCCACAAAGGCCGTGCTTTGATCATCAACCACAAGACTTTGCTTTTCAACAGAAGCCTTGATCATTTGCATCTTAGCATGCCACACGGGCAAACCACTCCATGCAACCGATATCGATCACATAGAATGAAATCCAATGTCAGACACACAGTCCATTTACAAGTCCATTCTGGGTCTGAACGAAACCGGAGGCACCTAGTACCCCACATATCCATCGATCTCCAAGTACGTCTGGACGATCACCAACTGTTTCCATCTTCTTGGGTGTACATCCCAATCAAGATCATTAGTAGTCACCCAAACGGTGTGAAGACCTCCGGTCTTCCATCACCGTCTTCATCTTCGACTTATCGTCGTATCAGTTATTCAGAATGGGATAAACCCGGTCTTTCCGAATAACTCGCGTATATTTTAAATAAGTGTTACAAAAACTCAACATACGCCTCATTCCAATTCATCAGTCACTATCCGTAAATTAATCAAGAGAATAATTCCCCAAATATTAACCCCGAAGGCCGAAACCAACATCAGGTCAATATCCAGAAAACCATTCTGCTTAGCTAACCGACAGTTAGTTTCTAAATTTCACATTCATAGGGACAGGTTCCCAATAATTTTATCAAAGATAAATTCTTTAAATTTATTCTTTAATCTTCTTTTGAATTTCGATTCAACTAGTCGGGATTAACGAACCTCACCGAAGTAATCATTTGTTTTAATTTCCCAATCCCAACCTATTCATCCCATGAAGTAAAACTGGTAATACTTCATATCTAACACCACGGTGTTATCGATAAATTCAATTACCATTTCACGTTCAAATCTTAATTAAGGATTTAACTATCGCCCGGAGCAAAACTGGTGATACTCCATTCTCGATTATTTCAATCTAATTAAAGATTCATCAAAACTCCACTTAGTTTTAATCGTTAACTGGGTTAAAGAATCAGTGCCATTTAAGACACGGTTCACGATAAACCCAAAATCACATTCCATTAACTATCGGGTTAAAGAACAAGTGTTATTTAAAACACTGTTCACGATAAACCCAAAAATCAATATCAATTCAATTCCAATTAAATATTATTTAATTGGTACACTTCATTAAATCTAAATAAAAAGATTTAATCTTTTCTCAACTGGGTTCAAGAACAGTGTTAGTCAAGACACCATTCACGACAAACCCAAATCACATTTGATATTAAATACAAGGCTCTGAATAGAAAATATATCGGCTTATATTCAATATCAAATTCTATGACCAACAGATATCGTATTGAAGATAACGATATATAAATCTATATCTTTCAAATTCCCATAACAACATCTGTATAATCACGAAATCCAACATCGAAATATCCCGAAGACAATTTCGATTCAAATCCATTCCAATGCAATCATTGGAAATTCTGGTTATTTTCAAAACCATTTCAGATTCAATTTATTTATTTAAAAATAAATAGAATTATAATTCTAGTTCAAAACTAGTTCATTTCGATAAAAATCTATTTTTATCTTTTCAAATATGGAGTTTTTCATCCCAATTCTTCACAAATCATTTCTTATGATTTTACACAAATTATTGATATTTTTAATGATTTTATCAAGGCCCGTACAGTCGATATCCATCAACGGCCATCGAACTGCACTTACAACGACCTTTTCCAAATTTGATTTGGACATAATTCCAAATCGAACCGTTAGATTTCAAATTTCTAATATTTGTTAGAAAGCTCTTTTCGATACGAACCCAACGGTTCCGGTTTCAGGAGAATCCGACGGTCGGATCTCCCGTAATATCCGTTCGAAGTCAATGGTCGAAATTCGCGAACTGCCGTGGCGCGGCGCGTTCTATTTAGGCCATTATATTATATATATAACATATATAATATATACTTCATCGATTTCCTTTTCAACATGATTATTTTATTTCAATTTCAATTCGTTTTCCATTCAATTTGAATTTTCAAATTAATTCAATTTCAATTCAAATTCATTTCTATTCATTTTCAATTCGAATTCCAAATCCTTTCAGTTTATTTCGAATTTCAAATCAATTCAATTTAATTCGAATTCATTTCAAAACGATTTCAATTCTATTTCAATCTAATTTGAATCCATTTCAAAACGATTTCAATTCTATTTCAATTTAATTCGAATCCATTTCAAAACGATTTCAATTCTATTTCAATTTAAATTTAATTCGAATTTCAATCCACTTTAATATTCACTTCAATCTGAATATAATCGATATAAATATCGTTCACGTCAAAATGGCGTCAATCCATCAACACGGCTTCATATATCCATTTTCAAATATTCTATTTCGAATATTTCTATTTCAAAACTGGAATGAGGCTCAATCAATTACCATATAATGTTAATTATATGGATTTTCTACACACATGTATACAATAACAACGATGAATAATCAACCATCATCCAAAGTATATTCTACACCGTATAAGCATCAAATATAAATATTCAACGCTTATAACAGCCTGTCAATCAATCGATCGACATACAACTAAACAATCGGGATTAGTGTACGTCAAATATCATCCCAATACCCGTGTGGAGTTTCAAACAACCAAACACAGATTTTATTTGTGCAGTTGGGCGATGTGTAAAATTTATCGTCCCAATCAATATCAGTCAAATGTGTGTATATAAACAAATCCTCCGATTTGTTTATTTTTATTTCATTTCATATACACGTTAAAATTTCTATTTTTAACTATAAAATATTTTCAACTATATAAATATTTTATTTCATTTCACATCACATCACACAATCAACTACACATCAAAATTAAACAACCAAGCATACAACCCGTCCGTGGTCTGTGGACGACGGGTGTCGGGTGCTACTAAACAACGTCTGCATCTTAGTATATATATATAACTAGAAATAAATTAAAGAGTGAGAAGTTCTCACAGAATTAGCTAATCCAACGCCACGAATCTTCTTAGGTAGAAATCTTCGTCGTTCATGCCTCTTGTCATTTTTCTCTGCCCGTATTCTCTACATATGTAAAAATCAAATTTTTACTTTGTTATTCAATATATAAAAATCGAATTGTTACTTCGCTATTCAATATATAAAAATCGAATTTTTACTATGCTATTCAATATATAAAATATGCTATTCAATATATAAAAATCGAATTTTTACTGTGCTATTCAATATATAAAAATTGAATTTTTACTATGCTGTTCAATATATAAAAATCGAATTTTTACTATGCTATTCAATATATAAAAATCGAATTTTTACTACGCTATTCAATATATAAAAATCGAATTTTTACTATGCTATTCAATATATAAAAATCGAATTTTTACTTCGTTATTCAATATATAAAAATCATATCTTTACATTGCTACTACCATAAAGAACACATCTTTAACATTTCCACTATATAAAAATTATTTTTTTGTTCTTTCTATATTGTAAAAAATCATATTTTTAATCTTCACAACATGTAAAAATTATATTTTTAACCTTCTACTACTATAATAAAAATTATATTTTTAATCTCCTACTATAATAAAAATTATATTTTTATGAAAACAAAGATCATACCTTTCTTATTAAATTAAAACTGAATTTAAACCATGTTTTATATAAATTGAAATCAGATTTTAAACTGATTAAATTAAGCTAAATCGTTAAAATAAATTAAAGCAAAACAAAAGAAATGAAAATAAAAAAATAAAAAGGACTTATAGGGGATGGGGGGTCTTCGATCGCGGTGGCAGGAGGATGGGGGTGGGGGGGAGTCTTCGATCGCGCGGAGGAGGATAGGGGGGTCTTCGATCGCGCGGAGGAGGAGGGTGTCGCAGGTGGTCTTCGAGCAAGTGGGGGGGGGGGGGGGTGTCGCGGTCTGGCGCAGGGGGAGGGGGGACGTGCGGTGGCGCGCCTCCTGGGGGGGTCGGCGGTAGCTTAGGTTTTTTTTTCTAATTCGATTTTCTGATTGAAGAAAAAGGTAACGGGGGGGGGGGGGGGGGTCTTAGTGTAAAGTAGATGGAAGGGGGGAGAATTTATTTTAATTAATTTAATATTTTAAATTTCTGAAATGTTGACTTTTTATTTCCACTTCGAAACGAGACCCACCGCCTGTCGTCCCTAGCGTTTCACCCCCATTCCGAACACAATGGGATATGTGTCGTAAGCTGATTTGATCGTTTCGATCAGTTTCCATCAAAATCAACATATAACTCTATATATTGAATTTGAACGCGCATTTCAAATTACTGGGGCCACACACTAACTCAGAAAATCCCAGAAAAATATTTTCTAGTTTCGTATTGACGATACGGTCCTAACAAAGCTAATTTCATTGAATTCTGAGACCGTTTGAAAATTGGCCATTTTCCTGCCGATTAAAATCAACTGAAACTAGTCAAACGCGTTTTCCATTGCCACGCTCACATAATGATTCGAAAAATTATGAAATTTGGAATCTAGTAAGAACTTGACATCACGGATCCAACAAAAGTGGTTTCGTCGAAATCCGAGGTCGTTTGCAATATTTCCATTTTTAAGGGCCGAAATTCCATAGCGACTATTCTGAAAATTCAACTGGACATATCTTTTGATTCCCGCTATGAAATTTCAATTTTTCGGGTTTGTTGGAAAGATATTCCCAATTAGATTCTATTATTTTTAGTTTCACTAAAATCCGGTTTATTTTGCACCCGGTACATTCAATGGAAGTTTGCAATCGAATTATCGAACTACCGCGCCATTTTCAATTCCTTTTATAATTTAAAATAATTATTTATATTCTAACGACGATCTATATAATATATACATTTGAATTCTATTCAAAATAAATTTCTCATCGTTATTATTTAAAATAATTCATTTTAAATATTCAAAATTCGCTAAAATTGCCAAAATAAAATTTTTAAATTGGCCCAGATTTCCGGGTTATTACACTGTAAAATCTAGGTTACTGATTACGGGATCGTAATCAAGGGAAATCTGATCGAGGGGATATCGGTCAGTCCAGGGTTCTGAGCGTAGGGCTAGTACAGGAGCAGGGAGTGCAAGTTTACAGGGTCTGTAAGCGGGATTTGTTATTAACACCTAGTAGAAACCTTAGTGAATGCAGCAGTAGGCAGAGTCTGCCGAAGCTGGGTGTATCTGTGTGTTATTTACTGCATTTATTTCCCTGTTGATTATCTGTGCAGCGTTTTATTTTAATAACACTACAAAACTGTAGTAAACCCTATTCACCCCCTCCCCTCTAGGGTTAATCTAGATCTAATAAGTGGTATCAGAGCAGGTATTCTGTTAACTCTAGAGTAATGGTGATTCCTAGTTGTCAGTCGATAGAGAGTCAGTCCTGTTCATCTCCAACTATTTTCGATGGAACAATTTTTTTAAACTGGAAATCCAAAATGGAATTTTAGTTAAAATCTATTAATATTAAATATCGGGATGTTGTTATCAATGGATTTGATAGTGTAGATATTACTTTCAATACTCATGCTATGAAAATTATATTTGATTATCTTAGTACTGAACAGTTTAATCTTATCTGCCATTGTTTATCTGCATAGGAAATCTGGGATACTCTAATATACGAAGTATGGAATATCTGACAACGGTAGCTCAAAACCCGAGAAAGTCAATTTAGATTCAGAGTTCTGCTTAACAGGATTTACAAATGAAAATTCAGATGGATCAATCGATGGAGATTCAACAGACGATGAGACAGGAAATCTCTCATATGAAGATTTAGTTTATATGTGTGCTGATCTAACTAAGTCTATTAATAAACTCCAATCTAAAAACAAATTTCTAAAATCTAAAAATCTTGAGTTGACCAGCAAAATTGATGATTTGGAATCACAACTTGAACATTTTAAAAAACTCTTCAAATTCAGATTGCAAAAATTGTTTGAAATTGAAAACGAATATCTCAATAAAAATATTCAAAAGTTTGAAAAGGAAATTCTGATCTTAAAAGAAAACAAGATTGAGTTATCAAGTTTGAATAATTTTTTACAAAAAGAATTTGAAATTTTTAAGACCGATATATATAATCCAAATTTGAAATTGCTGAAAATGAAAATTTGGTGAAAAGTGGTTTGATTTTGAAAGAACTTAAAAATGAGATTGAAAAATCCAAGAATTTTGAGCCTGAAAAACAAAAACGATTTGAACTTGAAATTTCCGAATCCCAAGCCAAAATTAAATTGCTTGAAAATGAGAATTTTGTTTTGAAACAGTCTAATGCTGAACAGAAGATCGCCATAAATAATTGCTCAAATTTATTAAAAGAAAATAGCAATCCAAAATCCAAAATTCAATGATTAGAATCAACTTTGGATAAATTTTCTAATGGGGAAAAATCGTTGAATATGCTGTTACAAAACCAAGTTTCCATTGGAAATAAATCTGGTCTTGGCTTTGGGAAAAATGGTATTTTTGGAAAACAAAATTCAAATGATTTGAAAAATCCCTCAAACTGCTTTGGAAAGAACTGCTTTGAAAATTTAAACTCTGAAAATTTCAAAGGTTTTTTGAATCAAAATTGTGATGAGAAATCGTTTTATAATAAACCATTTAAACATTCTTGGATGCCAAAAAATACGGGCTTCGTCAAGTTCAAACAGATTTGGGTTCCTAAGGGTACGAAAGTTAATTCGAATGAATTGTTATACAAAGAGATTTGGGTAACAAAAGATGTGAACAAAGCTGTGAGTGGTTTTGCTAATTTTGTTAGACCACTCAATACCCTAAACTGTTAGGTACCAGAGGAGGCTGAGGAACTGCTGTGCAAAAAGAAATGCCAAGCAAAGCTGTCTACACTTTATATCATTCACAGTTCCTTTAGCCAAGACTGATGAGTTAGAGATTCTGGTTTACATTGATTTCAGGTATGATCTCTAAACTCATCTTTGTAAATATTTTTTCTTTGTTTATTCCTCCTTCTTCCCTTCTGTTTATTTTTCTTTGATTTTTCCTTTTTTTCTGATTTATCACTGCCATATTTTCTTCTTCTGGACTTCCTTAACTTCAAATTGCAGTACTCATGATATTTTAGAGATTTGCTTTATTTAAATAGAACTCTGATGTTATAATCTTCTTAGATCTTGAATTTTAACTTTGTAAATATCTGCAATTGTTGTGAAGTTTATTTTCTGATTTTTGAAGTCGTAACAGTGTTGATGTAGTCTTGTCATATCTTGAACACTGTTGTTTTGAATACTAAATGTTTGAAGATCTGAATAATTATTGAAATTTCACATAAATCTGCTGTTTTGAGTTCTTTCTAATTTATTTTAGAAAAGCTTGAAATAATACACCTATTACAACACTCTGCTATTCATCAGATGTGATAATTTCATTATTTTTCAGATTGGCTTGAATATTTTTTGAAATGCCTTGAAATCAGTGATACATCTTGAATCTCATCTTTATTCATGATCATTTTTTGTTGAAAATTATTTGTTTGAAATCATTTGAAATCCTTGATATTTTGAATATCACACACTTCTTAAATTTGAAATTATCAATCTTGTGTGATTAATTCATTATATCTCAAAACTTAACATTGATTCAAGTGATTTCAAATAAATTTTCTTGATCATGAATATCCTTCAAATTAGATGTAAATGATCTGAATATTCTTTATACTTGTCAAAAATATTTGTGAAAATTCTTTTGAAAATATGGTCATAAATATCACTGTTATTTCATGATTATTTGATTTGAATATAGGTTTGTTTAAAATCATTTGAAATTATTGATTTATTGAATCTCACACATAATTTTGAATCTGAAATATAACCTAGTGTGATTGATTCGTTAAATCCTAATACTTTCACATTTCTTCAAACGATTTAAAATAAAGTATATTTTTTAATCTGGGATCATGAAATATTTTTTTTGTGACCATCATCTTGTCTTGTCTGCTTGGAAACTGTCTTTGTACTGCTCTGATACTGTTCTTAGATAACTGCTTACTTTTGATCTGTCTACTGCTCTGTGCTAAATTTGTCTGCTTGGGCTTTAAATTTCTATTGTCTGCGATATCATGGTTTGTCTCCAGTATCTTGTTACATTTTTCATTAATAGAGACACCAAGTGGTATCAGAAGTGCCTTATATTTGTCTCACTCATCTGTACTTAGATTCTAATCTTCACCTTGTATAGATCCACACACTCTTTTTGCCTTGTACAAATTTTTCCCTCTTGTTCTATATAAATCTCCATATCCCTCTTGTAATTGATTTTCAATTTTAAGATTATTTATCGATTATTCATTCAGAAATTGAAATCTATATCCAAATTGAACTGTACTCATAATTCATCAAAATTATTAATTGATTTTGAAATTGTGATGAATTGTGACTGCAGTATATTTCACAACAAGAGGAGATTTTATTTATATTTTCATGATGGTTGAACATTTATTATAATATCTTTGAATTGGCAATTATTTCATGACCATCTCCTTTATTTATCATCATTCTGCCATCCATTATGTCTTTTATATTAATGTGGAGAGTTTATTTTTTTTAATCATCTGAAATAAACAGTGAAAATAGTTGTGATGGAAACACTGTGTTATTATTCAGAATTAGTGAAATTGAGAATTTTCAATAATCTCGGTACAGTTGATCATATTTCATAATATAATTAATTTAGAAATTTATTTCACAGTCCATTTCTGTACCTACCACATTTCTATCATTCATATTGGTTGTATATACCGAGGAGTTTTTCTATTTAAAGCTAAAAATGATAAAATATATAATTAATACATAAGTGCTAACCTTATTTAAAAACCCAAGCTCTGGTTATGCATGGTTATGAGACAACTTTTAAGCTGCGACTGACCTCATTTAAAAATCCAAGCTCTGGTTATGCATGGTCAGTGCGCTCTTAAATAAAAGAAAAAGGAAAAGGAAATAATGCGCTATAAATTAAAATTAATATGAAATTCTCCTTGGTGTATAAAAACCAGCCTATCAATCCATCTTCTAATCTGTGAAGTGTGTTAATATTTTATGACGTATTATGATTTGTTGATTGATAGCCATTGGGATTTGAGATTATTCGGCTTTGTCACTTAAATTGAATTATTAACTATAGTCCAAATCCATCACTGTATTTGTGCTTTATTTT
Source organism: Allium sativum (assembly GCA_030737875.1). Taxonomy (NCBI): domain Eukaryota; kingdom Viridiplantae; phylum Streptophyta; class Magnoliopsida; order Asparagales; family Amaryllidaceae; genus Allium; species Allium sativum. The sequence continues at coordinate 792,794,507 of CM060918.1, read as the reverse complement.
TTGTAAATCTTATTGGAAAATAATTGGAATTAATTATTTTAAAACTCTCCCCATTTTATATAAATTTCATCGTAAATCCGTCATTCTCTGCAATGTGAAATATGCCACTAGTTCTCAGTTTGTTATGATTTTTGTTTGACTGATTGAGATTTATGATCACCGTTCTTCCTCTTAAGCTGAAATTATATTCTTAGTCATTTTTCATCTGTATTTTAAACTCTGTATCCTTTTGATGATAACAAAAGGGGGAGAATGGATTGAGATTTTGATTTATGAGTGAATATTTTATAAATATTTTTAATTTTGAAAATTTATTATCATTCACACATTTCACTCATGCACAGGTATAAGGGGAGTTGTCTGTTGTAGGGGGAGCTATTAAATAGGGGGAGTTCAATATTCACTGTCAAACACATTTATTGTGCTCAAATTTTTTTTTGTTTGTCATCATCAAAAGGGGGAGATTGTTGTATATGACGTAGTTGTATACACAATTATATGATTTTTGTTTGATGATAACAACCAAATAAATATTATTTTAATGTGCTTGTTATTGTACTGTTTTATATTTACATCACAGACAGGAATAAAATATTCATATTTAAATAAAATACGCCTGTAGAGAAATTAAAATATTCACAGTATTTTATTTAAATATAATATTATATTTCAACATTCAGACAGTACAAATTATTTGACTCCACTATTCGTACACATTCACAGATACTACACATGATATTGTACTTGTATATAAACTGAATACGTTAGACAAGTTTGTTTGAACACAATAAAATGATATTTTATTTCAAACAAATTTGTTTACAAACATCAGTACAATTTTGTTGTTACACAGCTCCTCACTATAACACTATGTCTTACATCTCATATATATATATACAATCACTGTTTTAACATTTTCATATCCATATACATTCACTGATACATTTACATTCACTGACACTGTGTCTTAGTCTTTTATCTTCAGTCTTCTGTCTTCTCTGCATCTTTACTGTCAGTCCAGTCATCATCTTCATATCTGTCATATACAGAAACACACACACAGTATATGGAACATAAATAATTTTCAAAATACGTGTGAATATAAATTTTATTTTTAAAATTTATATTTGCCTCAGTTTTCTGGTGTGTTTCTCATCATTTTTCATGACTTGATCTGATTTATCTATGTCTAGGTAGACGGTTTGTATATGTACAGGGACAGGAAATTTTCTGAATGGCTGCATATACACATGTGTATATATATACACGTGTGCACTGCCACGCCAATTCAGTGTGCAACCGAGGAGTAGCCACGTGGACCTTCTCAACTCAGTGCTCATGAAAACAAAGTCAACACATCTTAAAGTATAAAGCAAAAGACAACTCAAGTATCATTCAAATTGAAATGTTAAGATTTGGCAACAACACAAACATGGACTGGCAATATCCTAAATGCATGTATATGTGACAAAGCAAGAAATGAAATCATGGTGCAGCAATGTGCATGAAGCAGTGAGCACGGATTCAAACTGCTATGGCAGTGTCAAAATGGAAAAAACAAGTCAGCATGTACACAAGTAAATGATTGAAGACATGTCAGTCATGGTCGAGCACAAGGGGGAACTTATGTCAAGACACAAGCATAGCAGCATGGTAGTTATTTCAAGTCCAACAGTTCAGGTTTCAAAATGCCAAAAAGGATGCAATATTTTTCCAGCAAAGAGGTATTGGACAAAGCACAAGGAGGCATGTATACATATATGTGCACAACAAAGTTCATGGTTTCAACATACAAGTGTCCAACATGAGTGATGAACTAGAGTGGCAAATATGGTGCAGCAGACTAGAGCACATGTTCAGGCATGGTATACACAAAGTGATAACTACATGTATGTCATGGGTTCAACAAGACAAATCAGACCAGCTCCAGATCATGTGATAACATGGCAGATCATATTTATGGCAGCAGTGAAGTATGAATATGGTTCAGCACAAATGTGTAGTTTTCAAATTCATGGGGTCGAGTTCAATAGTGCAGCAGCAATGACTATACACAAATCAGTAAAGAAGCATGTACAAGCAGGATGTAAGCAGACAAGCAAACGATCAATGTTGATGAAGTTCAAATATGCAAAAGGGTCATGTAATATGTGTAGCCATACATGGACATGCACAGTTGCATTCAAGGTGGTCATAGACGTAAAGGTCGAGTCAGTGCACAATACAGTCACAAGCAATGCAAAATATGTTTCAACACAGCTCAGCAATGTGGCAAGCCTTCACGGTAAACAAATACATGGTGATTCAGGCTAAATGTCCAAGAAATGAAGCAATGTGATGATCAATACACATGTAGTGAGTAAAGCAAGCATATGTATATGCTTTAATTATGTTACTTGCAAACTACAACATGATATAAGCATGGCAACAACATTAGGCAAGGAGGCATGAACATGTCATGAGCTCAAGTGAAAACATATACATGCACAAATTCATGTTTCAGGTCATATCAAGCAATAAAGGCAGTTTCTCATTTCAGTATTCATGGCCACAAATCAATTCCTATTCAAGTATTACCAGTTAATCAGATTGATTGTGTTTCCAGAAATAATAAAGCAATTTTTTCTGAGGCAATCAAGACAGATTTATCTTCTTTCCAGAATTACACAAATTACATTGAGCAAATCTTTTTTATTCAAGGCAACAGATTCACAAATATTGCTCAAGATATTTCTGGAAAGAGTTTAATCGGTTTCAAGAGTTCAGGAAATTTCTTTTCAATTTCAAATTTGTTTCCTCAAATCAGTCTTTTATTCAAGGTGTGTTTCAATCTTGAATTTCAAATATAGGAACATACAAAGCAAGCACTTAATCAAGCCTTACAAATCAAGGCTGAATTTATCAGCAAAAGCAAAAGGGAAATTTATGACTGGGTTTAATCAATTTAAACCAGAGGAACCAAAAGAGGAAATCTTGTATTCAATCAAATCCGAAAATTTTCAAAAGGGGAAACATCACAATTTCAGGCCAAGTCATATATGTTGAAATCAGAGAGTTAAGGATTTTTTTAAAAATCCTATTTTAACACCATCTACATCATTGGCAAAAGAATCATCGAAAACAAAAACAAAAATTCGAAGAGCAGAAATCAACACGTTTTCAATCGATCGAGAGGGAGCCAGAGAACAATCCCAAATAGATCGAGCAAAGCCACAAAGAATCGAGCATTAGAGAAGTTATTCTATCAATTCCAGAAAGCCATCGAAGTCAAAATCGATTTTGGGATTATAAAAACCCTAGTTTTCTTTGAAGCCGCCGCCATATTTTTTCCAGAGGACAAAAGAGACAAGGGCTGAATCAATTAGAATGTGGCCGACCTAACTTTTGAAATGATAAAAGGGGATGACCCCTTGAATTTTAAATCCTAAAATTTTCTTAGTTGTTTTAGTTTTAAATTGTTTTTTAATTTCTGTATCGTTTTCATTTCTTTTGTAAAACCGTCAAATCAGTTTCTAGTGTCTGTAAAATACTAGGAGATTCAATCAAGGTGAGACCGAGAGTTGATAGAGTCTGTAAAATCTAGGTTACTGATTACGTGATCGTAATCAGGGGAAATCTGATCGAGGGGAAATCAGTCAGTCTAGGGTTTTGAGCGTAGGGTTAGTACAGGAGCAGGGAGTGCGAGTTTACAGGGTCTGTAAGCGGGATCTGTTATTAACACCTAGTACAAACCTTAGTGAATGCAGTAGTAGGCAGAGTCTGCTGAAGCTGGGCATATCTGTGTGTTATTTACTGCATTTATTTCCCTGTTGATTATCTGTGTTGCGTTTTATTTTAATAACACTACAAAACTGTAATTAACCCTATTCACCCCCCTCTAGGGTTAATCTAGATCCAACAGTGTTAACTAAAAATAACATAACTAATGACTAAGTTGAGAATGAAACTATTGGTTAAGAGCAATCTAGAGGTGTTTTCGCTCTGTAGATCAAACAAATCAACATGATGAAGTTATGATCTCTTTTTATTTGGTCATAAGTGAGATTAGTTATTGTGTTTATCATAAGTATGACATATTTATGCTATTAATTAGTATAACATAAGTCATCAAACTATAGCACAAATCTAATTCACTATTCAATTCTCATGAAAAAGACAACAAGTTGAAAGCAACATCAATTTTAAGAATACTCTATTTACTATTAGTTAGTAATATAGAATATCAAATGTTGATTAACACTTCCTCTTTTTGCCAAAATCATATATAGATGAAGAGGCGAATTTTGTTGTGTCATTTGATCAAGCATGAAATATCCTCTATTAATTAGAGACATAGACCATCAAAACCAAGCATGATTAACAAAATACACTAAACATACATTGTTTAATAAGCACAAGTACAGAGCATGAAAAACAAACTATGTTGAATCTATGTGATTAGAGAGCTACATCACCCCTAAATTGTAGGGGTTTAGATCCTCATTTGTGTGATTATTTTAACACAAATAGATTTCAACATTGAAGAACAACAAAAACAGAGAGTAAATAATGAAGAAAAGATATTAACTACTAACTAATTGCATAAAATAAAATTACACTACTTGGAGAAAAGAAAATCTAAACTACTAACATAAAGTAGAGCATAGAAATTAAAAGAGACATAAGAGAGACATAAAAGAAATAGGCTTGGAAGCCATTTTTATTTATGTGATCACTTTCACTTTCATATGCTAAAAAGGATATCTCAAATACATGAAACAAAGGGGTATATATACATGATCAAAAACCCTAAAAGCCTAATCACTTTCCTTGGGAAATCCCCAAAATGCCCATTATCGAAGCTTCATACTGCCATTAGCCAATAATAAGTCATGTAGAATGCATGAGGCCTTTTGTCTCAATCAATTAGTCTTTAATGTGAAGCTTAAGAGCAAGTGGGCTAGTTGAAAGGTGTGGGCCTTCACTATCCATAAAATGAATTAATTCTTTGCCTCCTTTTGGGTAAATGCATGCTTTCCCTTATCTCTTCTTGTGTATATATCCTTTTAGCTCCAATATTCCTACAAAAGTCAATCACAAGTAACAAGTAAAAGATTTCACAAATTAAAACATGCACAAGTGACCACTTTTTCCCAAAATAAGTGATGATTTTGAAAATATTAAAAAACATGGTTTGATCATATAAAATACCCAAAAATGTTTATTTATTCAACTAAACAAGAATAAATTTGTGAATATAAATGTGCATTTTACATACACGTCAAATACTCCCGCACTTATCTTTTTATTCGTCCTTGACTAAAGTAAAAGCTAAGCGAAATCCGTTTTCGTAAGAAACACGATTGCATTGAGCGTATACAATAAGCCGTAAACTTCTAGGTGTCCCCAGTAGGACGAGTGTTGTCTTGTAACACCCCACGCCCGCTACGGTCACTCACTAAGGGAATGCCATAACATTGGTGGAGTATTTTAAGTGAATACAGAACAGAAAAATTACAACAAGACAGATATAAATAATACTTGAGAATTTAAAACATCATTTCATTTCAGCGGAAAGCAAAACATGTTTGGTTACATCACAAAACCATAATAAGAGTCAAGTACAAAATATCCATCCTGATAAATAAAAAGACATAATCCCAGTACATGAACTGATAGCCATAAAAGAAAAAGGGTAAGCTGAGCTCTACATCTAGGGTCCAAGCTCCAAGAGAGTAATAGAAGTAGCCTGATCAAAGCCCACTCGTGCTGGGCCCACTCTGAGAACCTGAGGGTTGGAAAAAGATTAAAAACAACGGGGTCAGACATAAGTCTGAGCGAGTCCTATAACTTTAACAATGCAATCATTAAAGTAATTAGGGTATGATATAACTTGGTACGGTGTGACTGGGGATAAATGACTACACTCAGTAGCCAATCAGACTTAGAATGAACAAAGATAATGATAAAGACGCATTTACCCACCCAAGGATAATTACTACACTGCACCACACCAGTCATTCCTACTTAAAGGTTGATCCCTCCCAAGGACTTAGAAAATTTACCCAGTAGTTTCGTGTACCCCTAGCTGACTACCTAGGTGTCGTCTGCCCCTATCTTCACTAGGTGTACCCACTACTCCTAAGCGATCGGCTCCCTACCGTAGATATCCGTGCTGGCCCCACAATGGGGTGTATCACTCCCCAAAGTGGCAACCCGATACAACAAATGGTGCACGGGTTATATCTACACGATGCAACAACGTCTTACCTACCATCCCGGGTCCACACACGCGGATGAAACCCGTTGGACTCGCGTTGCCACCGCTACCCCGTTTTGGCCTCTTATAGTCAAGCCCAATATGCGTGTCCCGTCACTCGACTAGAGTCGAGCCTACTAAGATACGTTTGGGATATTGGTTGAAATGGGCCCCCACAAGCTACCCACCTAAGCTTGTCATTTCTAGTGTATACCACTTAACCCTTTAATCATGTTTTAATTACATGTTCCACTTTGGTTAAGTATTCTAATCGTATTTTCTATTGCCACCCAAGGCAACCACTAGATTTCCACATGCCACCCAAGGCACCCACTTAACCCCTCATGTCCCTCTACATGCTAATATGGTTAAGTGTTTCTTAATTAATTAATTAAGATCATGACCTCATAAAGACCTCTCATATTAGACCATCTTTTATGACTGCTGGATATGCCGGTTGGGTCCGGGCAGACTTCCATCATAAAAAGGGTCTAACCTCGTGTCTTTACTTTAATCACGTATTTAATTTATGACTAAGACCTCTCACATTGGGCCAATCATTTGTAGCTGCTGGATGGCCGGTCGGTTCCGGGCAGACTTCCGCTACAAAAGGGTCCAACCTCGTGTCTTAGTTGATTAATTACACCTAATTAATCACCCCCATAATTTGTATTAATTATCCCTAATTAATTACATTTTTAAGAATATGGGTAGACCTAACTCAATAGGTAAATTCCCAATTCCATAGTATGGGTAGACCTAACTTAATAGGTAAATTCCCAACTCCATAATATGGGTAGACCTAACTTAATAGGTAAATTCCCAATTATGCCCATTCATTTTATGTTATGCTTAATCATAACAACATTACACATTTCTATTAACATGCATATTAACCCCATCGTTTCCCACGTAATTCGTTTACATAACATGTCATACATAGAGGCAACTTTGCATATGTTATGCACATCATAAAAAGAGACTAACTTGCATATGATCTTGCATATAAACTTGCATAAAACTTGCATATGAACTTGCATATAAACTTGCATAAAACTTGCATATGAACTTGCATATAAACTTGCATAAAACTTGCATATGAACTTGCATATAAACTTGCATAAAACTTGCATATGAACTTGCATACCATGTCATATCACAAAGGCAAGCTTGCATATGTTATGCATATCATAAAAAGAGACTAACTTGCACATGAACTTGCATATATCATGTCATATCACAAAGGCAAACTTGCATATGTTATGCATATCATAAAAAGAGACTAACTTGCACATGAACTTGCATATATCATGTCATATCACAAAGGCAAACTTGCATATGTTATGCATATCATAAAAAGAGACTAACTTGCATATGATTTTGCATAAGAACTTGCATAAAACTTGCATATGATCTTACATAACACATCATATCATAAAAAGAGGCAAGTTTACATATGAACTTATAACATATGACAACCACAACTTGCATAATCCACATTTACATCCATAGCCTCCTAATATCCTATCCTAATTAGTTTAGCAATTACTTGCTAAAGGCATAGGAACTCACCAAAACCAAGATTAGCAAACTTATGAAGTAGAACTAGTTGCAATATTTGAAGGAGATGATGATTAGAGGTTGATTAGCTTGCAACTTTCTTCATAAATTAGTGGAGGCTCCTCTTAGGTTTGATTTTGGCGGCATGATGGCATCATTTCTATTTTTAGTATGGATTAGGCTTGCATTAGGGTGTATTTATAGGATTAGAGTGTGTTTTAGACCATAGGATTAACCCTAGGTTAGATTAGGTCCGTCAGATTTAGGAAGTCTCTAGAACACAGCCCAGCCCTAGCCAGAAAACCAGACCTGGTGCACCCAGGCCAAATGGCTCGACACCCTGTGTCGACAGGCAAGTCGACAGGGCAGTCGACTTCCCAGTCGACAGGCCTGTCGACAGCCCTGTCGACATGGCTAGGGCGGGAACTTTCCCGCCCGGCCCCTCTGGTTCAAATTAAAAATCTGAATTTGAATTTTTAAATCTGTTTTTAACTTTGAATTTTCTGCAAACTTCATTGGGCCATAACTGGGCCATACGGACTCCGATTTACAAAATTTCGGACTCTATTTCGCGTATTTTTCCAAGACGAACGCAATGACGCCGCCTGTTTCCCCCAATTCTCACATTTGAGATTATTTATTCAGCAATTAGTGAATTTTAGCATTAACTGAAATACGGGGTGTTACATTCTCCCCTCCTTAAAGGATTTCGCCCCCGAAATCTCTAAGCTAAGGAGAATGCATATCCTACCATCCAAACAACCATCTACTCAATCCATCAAACACGGGCATCCATTGTCCTTAAAACAATTTCTAATGATGTATGAGCATATGCAAAGAGTGTGTGTATATGTTCCCTATCTAATGTATGAACATATGCAAACCATGATAGTGCCATGCATCCATTATGTATGCGAGAGAACCCTATCGACACATACAATATCTACATGAGTGCACAATCATTCACCAAAATGCATCATCCATGTGATAACACAATCATTATACATCCATAAATATAGCTTCCTACACACAATTTTATGCAATATGCAATATGAAGTGATTGAGCCGATCTAGTGCCTAGAGTGTGTATATATGCATCCACGGGCAACCACTAGCAACCACTTGCATCCACATGCATCCATCAAACATAACATGTCTCAAACACATGTTTCAACCATAGGTTTACCCTATCTAAAGGTCAAAGGTACTAATGAGAGGACATGCTAAAGATAAAATAAGTACTAGACAAACGATAAAGGAGAAGTTAAAAGACATACCCTCAAAAAGGAATGGGTACAATGAACGCATCTTTGCTTCCGTTTCCCAAGTAGCGTTGCCCTCGTCTTCTCCCCATTGTACTTTGACTAGTTGAACCTCTCGATTCCTCAATTTCCTAGTCTCTGACCCAAGGATGCGAGTAGGAGCTCGTCGAATAGTCGCCTCACGCTCTACTTCCACTTCTCTAAGCAAGCTCGGCTCTACAACCTCTGCGGTCTCATGTAAGCACTTCCTCAAATGTGACATCCGTCCAATCCTCTCCTTAATAGGAAACGGCCCTACGAACCTTGGTGCTAACTTCCCAACAGATCCAAAGCAAACCACATTTCGTAATGGCGACACTTTGACAAAGACCATGTCCCCAACTTCAAACTCAAGGTCCGTCCTCCTCTTGTCCGCATAAGATTTTTGCCTATCCTGAGCTGCTTTCATCCTTCTTCGAATCAAGTCAATCTTCTCAGAAGTCTCCCTAACCATATCAGGCCCAAGCAAGATCTTGTCCGAAGATTCCCACCAACATGTAGGTGATCGACAAGGCCTTCCATAGAGAACTTCGAAAGGAGCCATACCAATACTGGACTGAAAGCTGTTATTATATGCGAACTCCACCAATGGAAGATGCTCTTCCCATGTACCTCCAAAATCTAAGATACAAAGCCTCAAAAGGTCTTCTAGGACACGATTCACCCTCTCAGTCTGGCCGTCCGTCTGAGGATGATATGCGGTGCTAAGACATAATTAAGTCCCCACTGCTTCTTGCAAACTTTTCCAGAACTCGCTAGTGAAGATAGGATCTCGATCACTCACTATGATAGAGGGTACCCCATGCAATCGAACTATCTCTCGAAGATATACTGAAGCTAGCCATGGAGCCGTCCTCTTGCTCTTCACAGGTATGAAATGGGCGCTTTTAGTAAGTCTGTCTACTACAACCCAAATACCCGTATTACCCTTTCTTGATCTGGGTAACCCGTCAATAAAATCCATCGAGACGCTATCCCACTTCTATTGCGGAACTTCCAATGGGTGAAGCAACCCACCAGATTTCCTTTGCTCCGCTTTCACCTGTTGGCACACCAAGCATCGAGCGACATACTCGGCCACATCTTTCTTTATACCGGCCCAAAAGAAAACCCGCCTCATGTCTTGGTACATCTTATCCCCACCGGGATGAATGATCATCCTAGAACGGTGTGCATCATCAAGAATAGCCTTCCTCAAACCCTCGTCTTGCAGTACACAAAGTCTACCGTCTCTACGCAAGCACCCCTTATCGTCTAGGGTGTACCTACTCAAATGGCTGGACGACTCCCCCCTTATGAGCTTCTCTACCAACTCAACCAACTGTGGGTCGTCCCTCTGTGCTTCTCCAATCCACCCCAAAAGAGTAGGTCCGACCTCCAAGGATGCTAGCAAACCGGGTACATAATCAATGGAAGGTCTGAAATCAAACATCGAGATAAATTCCAAGCTTCGTTGTTCCACGAACAATGGACTCAAGGACAACCTTTTTCTGCTCAAGGCATCCGCCACCACGTTACCCTTGCCAGGGGTATACGCTATCTCGAAATCATAGGATGCTAAGAACTCCATCCACCTTTGCTGTCTCAACTTCAAATCCTTCTGAGAAAACAAGTACTTCAATGATTTGTGGTCAGTGAAAAATTCGAATCTCTCACCAAGAAGATAATGGCGCCAAATCTTAAGCGCAAAAACAATAGCGGCCAACTCTAAATCATGGGTAGGGTAATTTTTCTCGTGCACTCTCAACTGCCTTCCACCATAGGCTATTACCCTTCCCTCTTGCATTAAGACTGCGCCCAGTCCTATCCCACAAGCATCGGTATAGACAACAAATGGCTTGCTCCCATCTGGCAACACTAAAACTGGAGCAGTGGTTAAAGCTCTCTTTAACCATCGGAACGCATCATCACAATCTACGTCCCATGTGAAAACAAGATTCTTCTTCGTTAAGCGGGTCAATGGGGCTGATATCTTTGCGAAGTCTTTGATAAACTTCCTATAGTAACCCGCCAACCCTAAGAAACTTCTTACTTCGGTAGCATTCTTCGGAACCTTCCAATCTTGAATCGATACTACCTTCGCGGGATCCACAGCTATCCCTTCCTTGGAGACCACGTGCCCCAAGAACCGCACTTCCTTCCTCCAGAAGTGGCATTTAGAGAATTTCGCCTTAAGGCTATGTGCTCGAAGAGTCTTCAACACCTCCCCAAGATGTAGGGCATGCTCTTCTTCACTCTTAGAAAATACTAAGATATCATCCACAAAGACCACCACGAACTTATTAAGGAACTCCCTGAACACCCTACTCATCAAATCAACAAAGTATGCAGGGGCATTCGTCAACCCAAATGGCATTACCAGCCACTCATAGAAACCATCCGGAGTCCTAAAGGCAGTCTTGTCTATGCTATCCTCAGCCACCCTCAACTGATGAAACCCTGTGGCTAAGTCCAACTGAGAAAATACTGAAGCACCAACCAACTGATCGAAAAGATCATCAATCCTCGGCAATGGGTGTCTATTCTTCTTTGAGAGCTTGTTGAGTTCTCTATAGTCTACACAAAGTCTGAGGGACCCATCCGCCTTCGTAGCAAATACTACTGGAGCACCCCACTCCGATATACTTCGTCTTATGATCCCCTTCTCAAGCAACTCCCCTACTTGCTTGTGGAGTTCCCTCCTCTCACGAGGACCCATGTGGCACACTGGTAAAGATACAGGTTTAGCATTATCCACCAGATATATTCGGAAGTCAATCTCCTGCTTCGGAGGTAAGCCCTTCACCTCCTCAAACACATCCGAGTATTCCCGGACCACTCTAACAGATTGCGAACTCTCGACCGAAGCGTCAAGCGATTCAAGATAACTTAGCATAACAGAATCCATGGGATTACAAGAGATCTCGAGAGTGTTACCCAAGCGGGTCATGAGCCTAACAACTCTCCTTTCGCAATCAAGAACAACACCATTACTGGATAACCAGTCCATGCCCAAAATCAACCCATAGCCCGTGAAGCCCAAAACAAAAGCATCACATCTAAACTCAATGCTAAGTATAGAAATCTTCAAACCCAAACATATCATGGACAAATAAGTGGAGCCCCCAATTGGGTTTGAAACAACCAAGGGATCATCTACAAGGCTGGTGTCTAAGTGCAGTGACTCAACTAATGATGATGAGATAAACGAATGCGATGCGCCTGAATCAAACAATGTACGGACAGGATGATCAAATAGAAAAACCAGACTTTCAACAGAAATAGTTCTACCTCTTTCCTGAATCGGTGGAACTGCGAGAGCCTGTACTTGCCCCCTAGCCTGACCTGGTGCCATAAGAGCTTGCACCTGTCCTCCTGAGGTAGATCCCGCCCTTTGCCCCTTCTTAGGGCAATCCTTCACTAGATGCCCTGCTTCGCCACAGTGGAAGCAGCCAGTCTTCTTCTTCTTGCGACAATCCTTGCTTAGGTGGCCAGGTCTCCCACAATTGAAACACTTCTTCTTGCCCTTGCCACCGTTGCCTTTCCCACTCTTGTTTTGCTGTTGTTGCTGAGGTCTCTTCTGATCTCCCTTCTTCTCGGGTGCCTTACTAGCATTGGGACCCTTCTCTTCTTCATGCATGAGTGCCATGTCAACTAGCTTCTCAAAGGTGGCCCCCATAGGGATATGAGTCATAGCCAACCCGTGCATCGGTTCATTCAAGCCTTTCACAAACCTCAAAGCCTTCTTCTCCGGTGTATTCACCATGTCTAGGCCGAACCTTGCCAATTGATTAAACTTGTTGACATATTCCTTCATTGAGAGATTTCCTTGCTTTAGAGTCAAGAATCTTTCCATATACAATTTTTCCTCCGCCCTTGAGAGAAACTTTGCCACAAATCTTTGCCTAAAATCCGCCCAAGAGTCAATGGGGCGTTCTCCATTAGTGACCTCCCACCAGAATGAGGCCTCTCCCTTCATTAACCAAGCAGCTAACTTGACTTTCTTTCCTTCTTCCATCTCAAAGATATCTATCAACTCTTCCACCTCCTTAAGCCAATCTCTAGCCTCCACAAAAGTTTCTGATCCTTGAAAAGGTTTCCCTCCCATAGCTTTAAATTCCTTGCAAGTCTTAGCAAAAGTATCTGTGCGAGGAGGAGGGGGAGGAGGAAGATCGGGTGCTACGGTTGGTGGAGGAACATTTGCTGGACCCGCAGTGGTGGCCCTGGCCTCCATCAATCTCCTATACCATACTGGTATCGTCACACCTTCCGGAAAGTTAAGATCCTCAGCCATGCTGAAACGAAAAAGGAAAGATTCAAAACGGAGAATTCGAAGGATAAAGATATGGCTATTGGGGATTATGCTTTTCTTTCAAAAACTTTTCTCTTTAAAGACATGTTTTTTGAAAATATCTTTTCCAAAAATGTTTTTAGAAAAATAGTTTTCTAAAAATTTTATCTGTTCCGGTAACCTTTGCTCTGATACCACGTGTAACACCCCACGCCCGCTACGGTTACTCACTAAGGGAATGCCATAACATCGGTGGAGTATTTTAAGTGAATACAGAACAGAAAAATTACAACAAGACATATATAAATAATACTTGAGAATTTAAAACATCATTTCATTTCAGCGGAAAGCAAAACATGTTTGGTTACATCACAAAACCATAATAAGAGTCAAGTACAAAATATCCATCCTGATAAATAAAAAGACATAATCCCAGTACATGAACTGATAGCCATAAAAGAAAAAGGGTAAGCTGAGCTCTACATCTAGGGTCCAAGCTCCAAGAGAGTAATAGAAGTAGCCTGATCAAAGCCCACTCGTGCTGGGCCCACTCTGAGAACCTGAGGGTTGGAAAAAGATAAAAACAACGGGGTCAGACATAAGTCTGAGCGAGTCCTATAACTTTAACAATGCAATCATTAAAGTAATTAGGGTATGATATAACTTGGTACGGTGTGACTGGGGATAAATGACTACACTCAGTAGCCAATCAGACTTAGAATGAACTAAGATAACGATAAAGACGCATTTACCCACCCAAGGATAATTACTACACTGCACCACACCAGTCATTCCTACTTAAAGGTTGATCCCTCCCAAGGACTTAGAAAATTTACCCAATAGTTTCGTGTACCCCTAGCTGACTACCTAGGTGCCGTCTGCCCCTATCTTCACTAGGTGTACCCACTACTCCCAAGCGATCAGCTCCCTACCGTAGATATCCGTGCTGGCCCCACAATGGGGTGTATCACTCCCCAAAGTGGCAACCCGATACAACAAATGGTGCACGGGTTATATCTACACGATGCAACAACGTCTTACCTACCATCCCGGGTCCACACACGCGGATGAAACCCGTTGGACTCGCGTTGCCATCGCTACCCCGTTTTGGCCTCTTATAGTCAAGCCCAATATGCGTGTCCCGTCACTCGACTAGAGTCGAGCCTACTAAGATACGTTTGGGATATTGGTTGAAATGGGCCCCCACAAGCTACCCACCTAAGCTTGTCATTTCTAGTGTATACCACTTAACCCTTTAATCATGTTTTAATTACATGTTCCAATTTGGTTAAGTATTCTAATCGTATTTTCTATTGCCACCCAAGGCAACCACTAGATTTCCACATGCCACCCAAGGCCCCCACTTAACCCCTCACGTCCCTCTACATGCTAATATGGTTAAGTGTTTCTTAATTAATTAATTAAGATCATGACCTCATAAAGACCTCTCACATTAGACCATCTTTTATGACTGCTGGATATGCCGGTTGGGTCCGGGCAGACTTCCATCATAAAAAGGGTCTAACCTCGTGTCTTTACTTTAATCACGTATTTAATTTATGACTAAGACCTCTCACATTGGGCCAATCATTTGTAGCTGCTGGATGGCCGGTCGGTTCCGGGCAGACTTCCGCTACAAAAGGGTCCAACCTCATGTCTTAGTTGATTAATTACACCTAATTAATCACCCCCATAATTTGTATTAATTATCCCTAATTAATTACATTTTTAAGAATATGGGTAGACCTAACTCAATAGGTAAATTCCCAATTCCATAGTATGGGTAGACCTAACTTAATAGGTAAATTCCCAACTCCATAATATGGGTAGACCTAACTTAATAGGTAAATTCCCAATTATGTCCATTCATTTTATGTTATGCTTAATCATAACAACTTTACACATTTCTATTAACATGCATATTAACCCCATCGTTTCCCACGTAATTCGTTTACATAACATGTCATACATAGAGGCAACTTTGCATATGTTATGCACATCATAAAAAGAGACTAACTTGCATATGATCTTGCATATAAACTTGCATAAAACTTGCATATGAACTTGCATATAAACTAGCATAAAACTTGCATATGAACTTGCATATAAACTTGCATAAAACTTGCATATGAACTTGCATACCATGTCATATCACAAAGGCAAGCTTGCATATGTTATGCATATCATAAAAAGAGACTAACTTGCACATGAACTTGCATATATCATGTCATATCACAAAGGCAAACTTGCATATGTTATGCATATCATAAAAAGTGACTAACTTGCAAATGAACTTGCATATATCATGTCATATCACAAAGGCAAACTTGCATATGTTATGCATATCATAAAAAGAGACTAACTTGCATATGATTTTGCATAAGAACTTGCATAAAACTTGCATATGATCTTACATAACACATCATATCATAAAAAGAGGCAAGTTTACATATGAACTTATAACATATGACAACCACAACTTGCATAATCCACATTTACATCCATAGCCTCCTAATATCCTATCCTAATTAGTTTAGCAATTACTTGCTAAAGGCATAGGAACTCACCAAAACCAAGATTAGCAAACTTATGAAGTAGAACTAGTTGCAATATTTGAAGGAGATGATGATTAGAGGTTGATTAGCTTGCAACTTTCTTCATAAATTAGTGGAGGCTCCTCTTAGGTTTGGTTTTGGCGGCATGATGGCATCATTTCTATTTTTAGTATGGATTAGGCTTGCATTAGGGTGTATTTATAGGATTAGAGTGTGTTTTAGACCATAGGATTAACCCTAGGTTAGATTAGGTCCGTCAGATTTAGGAAGTCTCTAGAACACAGCCCAGCCCTAGCCAGAAAACCAGACCTGGTGCACCCAGGCCAAATGGCTCGACACCCTGTGTCGACAGGCAAGTCGACAGGGCAGTCGACTTCCCAGTCGACAGGCCTGTCGACAGCCCTGTCGACATGGCTAGGGCGGGAACTTTCCCGCCTGGCCCCTCTGGTTTGAATTAAAAATCTGAATTTGAATTTTTAAATCTGTTTTTAACTTTGAATTTTCTGCAAACTTCATTGGGCCATAACTGGGCCATACGGACTCCGATTTACAAAATTTCGGACTCTTTTTCGCATATTTTTTGAGACGAACGCAATGACGCAGCCCGTTTCCCCCAATTCTCACATTTAAGATTATTTATTCTGCAATTAGTGAATTTTAGCATTAACTGAAATACGGGGTGTTACATGTCTTTTGAGCATTTTCAGCGGATACTACCCACAAAATCAAAAAGTTAAATGCACAAAAAAAATTATACAAAATGCAAGATTCGAAAATATTTACAAGATGAATGCAAATTTTTAAGAATATTTACAAATGGATAATCTACTTTTAAATTTTACACGAATGAGTTAACACAAATTTGGGTCGTCACTATGAAATTTGAGTCCGTTACTAATCAAAACTTCAAACAAAAGTCATGTTATCGTCGCAAACTCCTCCAGCTTGGCCAGTTGTTTTGGTAGAATCATAGTGCAAATATGAAATGAATTATATAATCGATATCAACAGTCACTAAACGGCATCTCAACTTCCTTTTTGTTAACAAGTTAGGTCAAATAAGTGAAGAATGTGCTTGGATTTTAAGTGCTAACTCTCTCTTTGTTACAAAATATTCACATTATTATTATTTACAAATACTTAGGTATACCACTCCTACACTGCATTATGACTTACGTGGGGGTCGGTAATCCTAAGGTGTCCAACTTATAAAATGAGACCAAGGTATACCGACGCTGAATTTGTCAACAACATGTCGGAAAGAACTTGGCAGGTTTGCACACCAACGCTAGATGTACTAGCAATGTTGGATGCCCTTGGATTATATATATACACACACACTTCTCTTTTTTCTTTTTTTTTTCTTTTTTTTTTCTTTTCTTTATATAAGAGAGAGAGAGAGAGTTAAGCGAGAATATCTTAGCATAACCTCACTTAAAAGATCTAAAATGTTATCGCAAATAGTCTAAATCAACCATTCATTTAATTGGATTACAATTCAGAAAACATTTCGTACTCATCACCTACGAATTTCCTTATATACCAGTTACACCGAATTTTCTCATAATTTAAACTTTCCTTTCATTATCCGCTAAAAGAAGCAAATTTCCAAACATTTTAATCGAACGACCAAAATTATGTGCTAACTCCATCATGTCTTATTTAAAAGTAAATAGAAGTACAAAACTCTTTTTTTTAGAAAAAGGAAAAAAAATGCAAACTTAAACTATGCAAAACAGAATGAAAATAAGACTCCCCCCACACTTGAGTTCGACTGTGTCCCCATAGTCGATGTAGGGTACAATGAGTGAATGAAAGAGAAATATTTACGTATTTACAAAGGAGGAGTAAACTTAACTTTTTTACTTCACGTAGCATGGCTCATGAAGAATCATGAGCTCCTCCTCTCGATCAGTGGGCAATTCTAAGAATGGTTTTAGACGTTGACCATTGACTTTGAATAAGGATCCATCCCTCGGGTTTTCTATTTCAATAGCACCATGTGGAAAAACAGTTCGAACAACATATGGTTCGGTCCGTCTCAATTTTAACTTTTGGGGGAATAAATGAAGTTGTGAGTTAAACAGTAGAACTTCTTGGTCTGGCAAATTTTTTTTTCTTAGGATTGACTTGTCATGAAAAACTTTGTTTTTTTCCTTGTAAATTTTCGCGTTTTTGTATGCGTCATTCCTAATTTCTTCTTGTTCATTGAGTTGCAATTTTCGATTTTCGCCAGCTTGTTCAAGATCAAAGTTTAAGTTCTTTATTGCCCAAAGCGCTTTATGTTCAAGTTCAACGGGTAAATGACAGGCTTTACCGTAAACCAAACGGAAAGGGGACATTCCAATATTAGTTTTAAAATCAGTAGGGTAAGCCCAAAGTGCGTCGCTCAATTTTTTTGACCAATCTTTTTGGATTTTGTTTACAGTTTTCTCCAAAATCTGTTTTATTTGACGATTCGACACTTCGACTTGACCACAAGTTTGCGGATGATAATGAGTGGATAACTTGTGGGTTATCGAGTATTTCTTCATTCAGGATTCAAAAGATCGATTATAGTTATGTGTTCCATTATATTGTCGCTTGTCATGGTGCGAGGTATGCCGAACCTCGATAAAATGTTTTCTTTTAGGAATTTCACGACAATTTTATGATCATTTGTTTTACATGGAATAGCTTCGACCCATTTCGAAACGTAGTCAATGGCAAGAAGAATATATAAGTTTCTGAAGGAGTTTGGGAAAGGTCCCATAAAGTCAATACCCCATACATCAAAGACTCTAGCTCACCTAAGTCTGACTCCTGGGGCATGGGATAGAGTGTCTCGAATCAGATAAGGAAGATCCCTTGCATTGGTTCATGATGGAAATCCAATTTCCAATACGACATTGTGCGGTTCTGATTGTAAATCTAGTATGGCGACATAATATATGGTACATATGCCGTCTATGATTGATACATTTATATTTGAAGTGGATTTTGATACTATGCACTTATAGTAATATCAAAATGATTTGTTTTATACGTACCAAGCATGTTTGGCTATTATAACGCAAAACTCTATTCTCCGGCTTGCGTTGCATTGTGTGACGGGACCTGAGTCTTATAATAGCTTCATTTTCCAAAAAGCATTGCGTTGTTTCATTTTAAACTAAGATTCATGTGGATTAAACCCGTTCTGTGACATACGGCGTGGACCCGTGAATTACCCAATTTTAAAGTAAATTTTTAATAATTGTTTTAAGTTCTCACACCAGTCCCATGACTGACTTGGAGTTTATTGTTTCTACCTAAACTCTGGGTGCCCATATTTTCCACACGGGCAGCCAGTAGTTTTGGTTTGCAGATTTCTTTTCACAGGATCCTGGATTACAGCTGGATCTATATTCGGAAAGCTTTGTATCCATCTATTTCTTTCAGTTGTGTTAGTTGATGTATTTTCCGCTATACATTGTATTTATACATTTGAGTTTTTGTTGCTTTTTATTTTAATCTTTGATATTATTTTATTTCCGATGTGTACTATTTATTCGTACATTGGTATATTCTTGTACTCTGATGTAAATTGTTGTAATAGCAATGAAATATTCTGGAGTTTGTGTTCTGATGCGTCGTGTTCTCAATTCAATCCGGGCTCTTCTGTCTCTTCGGGGATCATAGGAGTTCGGGTCGTCAAAGTTGGTATCAAAGCTTTGGTTTACAAAGCTCGACAACAAGACACATTAGAACCAAACAAAAGAATTCATCGAAGATTGGATTAGTAACATCCTACGAGAATGACTCTTTAGAGATAGGGTTAGTAATACCCTAGAATGAGTTTGAATAGTATTATTTATAAAAAATTGATGAATGAAAACGAATTTAATTTTGAAAATTATATCTTATTATACGTATTGGAGTATTTTATTTTATATTGAATTTGGACTATCGGGTATATGAAGATTTTGAATATACACATAATTAATTTGTATTCAAAGTCTCAAATATACTGGATAGATATAGAATCACACTCTGGTCGCCCGAAGATGATCCTGGTGATTAATCGATTATCATCAGCATTTATGTTCGAGTTTCGAAAGTGGGATAACTATATGATTCCAATTGACTAGTGTGAGAACCAAAAACATAGATAGGGTTTTAAGTTTGTGATTTTGCATTGAAATATGATTTTTGGGTATGTATATAAAAGTTATATATTTGAAAGGTTAATTAAATAATTGATTGTTGATTGTGTGGTGTGATTATTAATATAACTAATAAAATTATTGGAATGGTAAAACCTATAAGAAAATGAAAGCTGAATTAAGCCAAATCGAATCAAATATTGAACTAAATTGAAAATTGACTGAAATTGGATATATGTACATGTATATATAATGAACAGGTCATAACATGGAATCTAAGAAGAGGAATAAAATTGTATGCCCGACAAATAGGTACTTTTTTGCTATATTCATTGGGTTTGATGATTTTGTATGCCGATTGGCTTTTTCTTTTTCCTTTTTGATTGATTAGGGCCCTATGAGGAAGGTTGTGGTTTTACCGATCAGCCCGCACAAAGGAAGTTATGGCGAAATTTTTCGAAAATTCAGGGTGTTAGCCAATTTTTTGAGAAATTAGAAAATTCTTTGAAACTGAAAAGTTGAGGAATGAAAGCCAAAATGAAAATTGAGTTGGTTAGTTAAACAACTTTCAGCTCCATTCCTTTTCGAGGATGAAAAGATTTTAAGTGGGGGAGATTGTAATAACCCGGAATTTCTAAACCAATTTAAAAATTTTATTTTAACTATTTTAATGGATTTAGAATATTTAAAATGATTTATTTTAAATAATACCGACTGAAAATTTATTTAAATTGAAGTTGGAACATATAAATTTATTTTAATTTTAAAAAGAACTCGAAATGCCGTGATAGTTTGAAAATATGATTTTAAATTTCAGTTGAATATACTTAATTCAATAAAAATCGGATTTCAGTAAAATAAGAAACGTTAGAATCTGTTTAACTATATCTTTATAACGAATGTAAGAAATTGAGATTTCACTTTATAAATTGTAAGTTATGCCCAGTTTAAAATTCAAAATATTCGCTATGGAATATATATGTATATTAATATTAATATAATATATAGCCCTTAAAAATGGCAATTTTGCAAACGACCTCCGTTTTCGATGAAACCACTTTTGTTGGATCCGGAATGTCAAATTATAGCTAGGTTTCAAAATTCATAATTTTTAGAGTTAGTATTTGGCCGGGCGTGATTTTTAAAGTGAAAAACAATCAATATTTTAACTTTAAAAATTCGTTGTCTATGCATACAAACTCGGAATTTGATGAAACCAGTTTCCTTGGGTCCGTAATGTCGGAGACTAGCCGCACGTCAATTTTCATTGAAAATGGAATCCGTAGGTGATCACACGGATTTTTAAACAATGAAAATAATTAGAAATTGAATAAAATAAAATATATGAGCAATAAAAAAATTAATTTTTCCTACTCTATATAACGTCCTTAACATTTCTAACCCTAACCTTTTTATCTCCTAGCCAAAACATATCTGCAGCCTTCAGGAAAAATAAAATGTGACAAATTTAGGCTTTGAAAAATCAAAATAATCCAAAGGCAAATCGATAAATCCTAAAACGATTGTATTTAAACTCCTACGATCTTCCCCATCAATTTTTTGTTCGCTTTATATGGTGCACATCAATTTACCGCAGTTCGAAGTTCACGCAGTGAACTAAGGCTGAAATTATTGGGGGGTTAGTGCAATTTGAGATGAAATAGATGTTGTTTTGGTGATTGTGGTGAAGAGTTGTAGTGGTTGAGAATTTTTGGTGAATTTTGGGTATAAAAAATGTCGAACTATATATAGGATACGTGGCTTTTAGTGCTGGGGGTAGAAATTTGTAGGGTGCCGCGAGTTCGATCAAATGACGTCTAGGTGGAGGAGAGTGCCACGACGTGATCAATAGTGTTTGCGGTTTTTGGTTTCACGATGAAACAAGGGAGAATGGATCATATGAATATGCGACAATGGCTAGAGAAAGGAAATGCCGAGGACGTGATTATGCGTGGAGGAAGGAGTAAGATGGGCCGGGTTGGATTGTGGGTGAGGCCTAATTGCTTTTTATTAAATTAAATCCAAATGCTTCTTTAAACTCGTAACAATGACAACTAACGCGTACATTATCAAAATTTCACAAATTTGGTACCGTTAGAACAGTATGGACGCAGGCTCCGCAATGAGACTGACTAGAAGAAATTTGGAGCAAGTTAGAATTTGAGGCAAATTTAAACCCAAGCAGTACTAAAATCGTTAATAAAGAATGACGGAGTGGAACCCAAAGTGGGAATTCTCTCACTAAAATATTTGTGCAGTTATTTAATTTATTTTATAATTGTAAATATAGAGAAATTGCCAGTATTGATTTTTATCTATTGTGTGTGACATTGCTTGAGTTCAGCACATGAACTATTCACGACTCATCTGCACAAGAAGCGTTGTTTGAATATACGACACACGTATTTCAAACAATGTGGATACACTTTGTGGTTATTGAAATGTGATGTAAATATTCATTTATAATTTAAACAGTGAAAATTAATTAACTAGAAAAATAATTCGAATTGAATTTGAATTGGTTAAATTTATTAACCAATGATTTATTCAAATCAACTGTTGTTGTTTGAAAACCCCGCACGGGTATTGGGAAGATATTTGACATACACTAATCCCTATATTTATTTGTATGTCAATCGATGGGTTGAAAGACTGTTGTAAGTGTTAATTATTTATTATAATGCTTATACAGTTGTAGAATGCACTCTGGATGATGTTTAAATGTTAATGACTATTTATCATTATTGACTGAATACATGTGATGTATGAAATCCATATAACTGAAATTATATGGTTATTGATCGAATCGCATTCCAATTCAGAATATGAACGAATATTTTAAAATAATATTCAGTGAAATAATCAAAATATGATTTTGATGTCCGATTTTGGATGGATATGAAAATATTGAAAAATATGAAGCCAGGTTAAGTTTAGAAACGCTATTTTAACTCGAACGGAATTTTATATCGATATTATTCATTTTATAATGAATACGAAAGGAAATTGATTTCAAAATCTGATATTTTGAAAATATTATCATTTGAATATTATAATGATGTAGAATATTCAATTTTGATTTGAAATTGAAAATGAAGTTGGAATCGTTTTTAAAACGAATTTATAAAATACGTTTTAGATGGAATAGACAAAATATTATATATATATGCATGTATATATATATATATGGCTTGAATAGAACGCGCCATGCAGCGACTGTTCGTGAATTTCAACCATTAACTTCAAATTGATGTAACGAGAGATCCGACGGTCGGATTCTCCTAAAACTGAAACCGTTGGGTTCGTATCTAAAAGAGCTTTCCAAACAATATAAGAGATTTAAATTTGAACGGTTGGATTTCAAGTTATGTCCAATCAATTTCAGAAAAGTACGCTATGAATGCAGTTCGGTGGCCGTTATAGGATCGACTGAAATGGCGATATTAAAATTATTAAAAATATGGAAAATTTATGTAAATCATAATAAATGATTTGGAAAGAGTTTGGATGAAAAATTCCAGTTTTAAAAAGATAAAAATATATTTTTATCTAAATGAACTAGTTAATAACTAGAATAATAATCCAATTATTTTTAGAAATAATAAATTGGATTTGTAAATGCTTTTAATATAACCAAAATTTCCCAATGAATAAATTGGAAAGGATTTGAGTGGAAATAATCTTTGGAATATTTCAATATTGGATTCCATGATCGTATGGATACTGTTGAGGAATTTGGAAGACATAAATATCATTATTCCCAATACGATATCCGTTAGTTTCAGAATTTGATATTGAATATAAGCCGATATAATTTCTATTCCGAGCCTTGTACTTAATATCAAATTGGATTTTGGGTTTGTTGTGAATGGTGTCTTCAATAACACTATTCTTAAACCCGGTTGAGGAAAGAATAAATTTTTAATTAAGATTTAGAGAAGTTTACCGATTAATTAATATTTAATTGGAATTGAATTGAAATTGGATTTTTGGGTTTATCGTGAACGGTGTTTTAAAGAACATTTGTTCTTTAACTCAATTAACAATGGAGTTATGGTTTGGAATTTATAATCTTTTAATTAAGATTAATGGAATTTTCCAAAGTAAAGTTTTCCAATTTATTATATTAAATTGGAATTTAACGGAATTCGATTTGGTAATAATCAAGATGAGCATCTGTGAGGGAAGACCGTTACAATATATGGAATTTAAAAGACTTTGCCGTTATTCCATTTATATTATTAGTCAGATACGGAAATTTATATCGATTATATATATTGATTTGTTTTCCGTGAAGATACCATAGTTAATGGAAGATGATTTGGGTTTATCATGAACTGTGTTTTTAATAACATTGATTCTTTAACCCAGTTAAAGATAAGATTAATTTCTTAAAGTTGAATAATCATAAAATCACGATTTTTGATATTAAAACCAAGTTGGAGTTTTAATGAATCTTTAATTAGATTAAAATGAGAATGGGATAATTAAATTTATCGAATTCATGAAATGATCGAGGATAGAGTGCCGCCAATTTTACTCCATGTGATAGTTAAATCTTTAATTATATTTGAACGTGAAATGATAATTAATTTTACCAATAACACAATGGGTGTAAGATATGGAGTACTACCAGTTTTACTCCATGGGATGAATAGATTGGGATTGGAAATAATAAATGATTAATTCGGTAAGGCTCGATAATCACGACTAGTTTTATAAACCTTAAATTGGTTTAGAATTGTGAAAGGATAAAATAAAATCTTTTGAAAAAAATATCCAAGGAAGATTAAAGAATAAGTTTAAAAGAACTTATCTTTGATAAAATTAATGGGAACCTTTCCCGAAAGATGTGAATATTTGAATAAAAGAATGTTCTAAATTGGAATGAGGCGTATGATGTGTTTATATATCACTTGATTACAAAATACATGAATTATTCGGAAAGATCGGGTTTATCCCATTCTGGATAACTAATACGATGACTAAAACTCGATGATGAAGACGGTGGTCGAAGACCGGAGATCTTCACATCATATGGATGACTACTGATGTCTTGATTGGGCTGATTCCCCGAGACAAGGTAAGTGGCGATCGTCCAAACGTACTTGGAGATCGACCGGATTTGCATGGACCTCTCTACTTTATTGGATATATGGGACGAGGAATAAGGTGCCTCCGGTTTCATTCAGACCTAGAACGGACTTGTAAATGGATGTGTGTCTGATATTGGATTTCATTCTTTGTTGATTGATTTGTATTAAATATATATCTATTTGGTGGTGGAGAATTTATTCCCTTGCTTAACACCCTTCTCTGAGACGTACGAGCTTAAAGGTTATATATTGATACACATCAGTTGCATGGCGTGAATTGTCAGTGTGGCATGCTGGGATGCAAATGATCAAGGCTTTTGTTGAAAAGAAAGGTCTTGTGGATGATGATCAAAGCACGGCTTTAATTAGCATAGCTTTGTGTATAGCGTTAATTTGCGAGCTTCACACCCCGGTATGAACCAGATACGGGATGAAGGACCGTAGGGAGGACATACGTTTCTTTCTAGCTAGGAGTGGTGTCATGGTATGGAGCCAAGACATTTTACATATGTGGATGATGGAAAGAGAGGTACCTCGGATTTGAGTCCCTAGTGGCTCTTGATGGTCGATATACTAACCAGATTTTATGCCCATAGGGCAGGGAAACGTATTGTTCAGGAATTGCCAATCCACTAAAGTAAGTGTGGACCGGCCCTTCCAGATCCAAGGGATCACCTGAGTCTGAGTCCTGGGGCACGGGCTAGAGTGTCTCGAATCGGATAGGGAAGATCCCTTGCCTTGGTTCATGATGGAAATCCAATTTCCAATACGACATTGTGTGGTTTTGATTGTAAAACTAGTATGGCAACATAATATATGGTACCTATGTCGTCTATGATTGATACAATTATATTTAAAGTTGATTTTGATACTATGCACTTATAGTAATATCAAAATGATTTGTTTTAAATGTACCAAGCATGTTTGGCTATTATAAGGGAAAACTCTATCCTCCGGCTTGCGTTGCATTGTGTGATGGGACCTAAGTCTTATAATAGCTTCATTTTCCAAAAAGATTGCATTGTTTTATTTTAAACTGAGATTGATGTGGAGTAAACCGGTTCCGTGACATACGGAGTGGTCTCGTGAATTACCCAATTTTAAAGAAAATTTTTAATAACTGTTTTAATTTCTCACACCAGTCCCATGACTGACTTAGAGTTTATTGTTTCTACCTAAACTCTGGGTGCCCATATTTTCTACACGGGCAATCAGTAGTTTTGGTTTGGCTGATTTCTTTTCACAAGATCCTGGATTACAGCTGGAACTATATTCGAAAAGCTTTGTATCTGTCTATTTCTTTCAGTTGTGTTAGTTGATGCATTTTCCTCTATACATTGTATTTACACATTTGAATTTCCACTACTTTTTATTTTAATCTCTGATATTATTTTATTTCCACTGTGTATTATTTATTCGTACTCTGGTATATTATTGTACTCTGATGTAAACTATTGTAATAGAAATGAAATGTTCTAGAGTTTGTGTTCCAATGCGTCGTGTTCTCAATTCACTATAGGTTCTTCCGTCTCTTCGGGGATCGGGGAAGTTCGGGTCGCGTGGCGAATACAACAGGTGCTCCCCACTCAGAAATACTTCTCCAATAAACCCATTCCTCAAGAGATCACTCACTTGCACCTCGAGCTCTTGCTGCTCTTTTGGTGCCATTCGTCGAAGATGCATTACTATAGGTCTGGCAACTTTCACTAAATCAATACGGAACTCAATCTCTCGATGTGGTGGAAGTCCGGGCACTTCCTCGAAAACTCCGGATACTCGCCAGCAATAGGCACACCCAATAAGTCATCATGTAGAATGTCGAGGGAATATAGAAAACTAGCCATCACCTCGTCACTATTAAACAACCCAACACTACCCTCCTCCCATCATCCATCCCAATGGTCACCGAATACCTTTCACAATTTACTACCACCCCATGCCTTTGGAGCCAATCAACTCCGAGGATAATACCAAACCCAGTAAAGCCCAAAACAAAATAATCACAAGTAAACATGCATCCATGACTTAATAAGACCAACCCACGACATACCATGCAAATGTTGGTAGAACCGCCAATTGGGTTTTTCACAATCAAAGGTTGATTAATAATCTCGGGTCCCAATCCTAATCTATTTACCCGGTCACTAGATATAAAGTAATGGGAAGCCCTAATATCAAATAGAACTCTAATAGGAACATCATAAACTGAAAGCATACCTTGGATGACGATCTAGGGCATTGGACGAAGAAGGAACAACATTAATAGTGTATGCTTTCACCAACTGCTTATCTTTTGGAGGCTCTGGACAATCGTTCTTAAAGGGCCCCTCCTTGCCACAATTGAAGCACGCCTTCGCCCCTGGCTTGGACCTACAGTCCCTGATAAGATGGCCCTTACTACCACAACCATAACAAGCTAATTATGACTTAGCCTTCTTTTTCTGACCATTCTTGGATGGAAATAGCTTTCTTTTATTAGGAAGCTCCTTAATGCCTTCACTGCCCGTCTGCTGCTTTTGCTCAACTTCAGAAGCAACGACGACTTTAGTCTTAAGTATACTAATAGTATATATATAACTTTGAAAACCAAAATACTACAAATACGTGCTATCGTATATATATACTCAACCTTGGTGTTACCTGTTTAGGTTAAACTACGCAACCTAGGCTCTGATACCAAATGTGACGACCTCCATGTACCAGTCGACACCCAATGAGTTGCGCTGTGATTGTGCCCGACTAATACAGGACGATCGCCAAGGATTGAAGTAAGGAAACCCATATAGCCTGTCATATATCTCACAGCGCATGGAATAAAATATATAATAATAACATAAGTCATGATATAAAACAGGTGATACAGTGTATGAGCTGAAAACTGAATCATAAATATCAGAGTAGTAGATTCAAATTTTACAGCAAAATATCTAATAAATCAAAAGTATATCTCCAAAATACTTTCTCCCAACCAGATATACTACTAATGCCCAAAGTAGTGATCCACGAAAGCAATAGGGATAAGAGTATATATAGTACGTAGAAGCCTCCTACTCGTCTCCGACCAGCTACTCGAGCACACTAACCTGTCTCTAGTCTAAATTTCCCCAAAAAGATTAGATCCAAAAATGAAAAGTTTTTGGATCGAATTCTAACACGTCACAACAGCCTTTGCCTTGATTTGCACCTAATTAGGTAGTTGGATACTTAAATGGTGGATCGGTGGTAGGTAGAAGCCATTAGTGGTTGTGTAGAAGCTTTTTGGAAGATGGAAGAAAATGGATAGGAAGATTTGCAAATGAACTCGATATATATAGGGAAAGGAAGCTCCTTTAAGAAGCTAACAAGGATAGCTTCTAAGAGAAGCTACTAATGCTTTGGCTTCCAGGAGAAGCTACTAAGGATTGGCTTCTTTGAGAAGCCACTTTTGGCTTCTAGGAGAAGCCACTAAGGATTGGCTTCTTTGAGAAGCCACTAAAGACTGGCTTCCTTAAGAAGCCACCTTTAGCTTCCAAGAGAAGCAACTAAGGACTGGCTTCCTTGAGAAGCCACGTTTGGCTTCCAAGAGAAGCTACTTAGAATTGGCTTCCTCAAGAAGACACTAGGGATTGGCTTCCTTGACAAGCCATCTTTGGCTTCAAAGAGAAGCCGCTAAGGATTGGCTTCCTTGAGAAGCCATCTTTGGCTTATAAGAGAAGCCGCTAAGGATTGGCTTCCTTGAGAAACCACCGAGGATTTGCTTCCTTGAGAAGCCACCTTTAGCTTCCAAGAAAAGCTACTAAGAATTGGCTTCCTCATGAAGCCACTAAGGATTGGCTTCCTTGAGAAGCCATCTTTGGCTTCCAAGAGAAGCCACTAAGGATTGGCTTCCTTGAGAAGCCACCGAGGATTGGCTTTCTTGAGAAGCCACTTTTAGCATTCAAGAGAAGCTACTAAAGGATTGGCTTCCTCAAGAAGCCACTAAGGATTAGCTTCCTTAAGAAGCCACATTTGGCTTCCAAGAGAAGACACTAACCAAAAGTTATGAACGAAAAAAGATTCACTAGGGGAAAATGGTTACATTAAAATTTGACGAAAATGAAAAAAGTAGGAGGTGAATATATCAGTCATTTCCCAATGTATACAGTCATACAACCTCATATGAAAATAACATAAATATCCTACGGTCTTTCGGTGCGCAGAATATGGGTCGTTACATGACCCATGCAAGAAAAATGACCCGACTCCAGACCTGACCAATCTAGCTCCAAATCCGACCAAATCATCGCCAAACGACAACATCGATTCAAACAACTCATCCAAATCATCCAATTCAACCATCAATATTTTATGAAATCATTAATCAACACAAAATCGACAATTATCATCAACAATCATATATAATTCACCAAATCATTATAAATCAATGAATAAACTAAACAATGGATCTAAACTTGCATATTCATACGAATTAAAATAAAAACTAACCAGTTTAAGTTGCTAAATTAGATCCTATGGTGATTCAGATAAAAGTATACTTATCATGATGTACAACTAGGTGAAAACAACTTAAAATGATGAAAATAAGATCAAACAACACATATACTTGATTGAATCCGTGTGAGAGATGCTTATCACTCACCAACACTTCAATCTAGCTCGAAAACAATGATTCTCGAATACGGACACCGGAGATCTATCTTCTATCCACTTGATTTGATGCGATTCACCTTCTCTCGATGTAGATCTTCAATCTCTTCGCGTAGATCTAGAATTTTAATGGAGGAAGAGAGGTAATTGATTAAACAAGGGGGATCGTGAGCTACACCAAATGAAAGAAATGAAGAAACCAACCTTTCTCCCATGCCTCCAACCCCTATTTATAGCCAACAACCCTTGCCTTAATGGGCCTAAAAAGCCAGTCCACTAATGACAATTAAACCTGTACAGAAAATGTGTAGTACTAAAACAGCGATTCCTCCCAAACCGATGAACCAAATCTTTAATGTGACCACTCTGCAGAATTGGCAACACCATTTCCTTTCCAATGAAATCGATCTTAGCACCTGAATCGATCCTAATCAACAATTATGTCCTGTACAAAACTGACAAGGGAAGAATGGTCACAAGTAAAATTGGTAAAAATTATGGATATATCTCACATCCCCATAAACAACATATCAAACTATGAGAATGATTCAACCCCCGGGGAATAAAAATAAAAATATTTTCCGATCCTCCGATACGTAAAATGCAGGCTATTACAACCATGTTCTAATTCACGATGGATTAGGTATGATTAACAATTTTTTTTTGAACGATTTTGGCTATTAAACCAAGGGTGGCGGTGGCTGTGTTAATAGGGTTAGGGTTTAGAGATTTTTAAGGGTATTTATAATATATGTTTATTATTATTTAATTCCAACGTTACTTAGTTTTGAAGTTTCGCACCCGAACTCCAAACGAATCCCATCGACTATTGTCCCTAACCAAACACCCTATTTCAGACTCAATGGAATATGTTTCGGAAGCATTCGATTGTTTTAATTAGTTTTTCTCAGAATTAAAATATAAGTGAAATTCAATATAACATTTAATATTAATTTTCAACGTGCATTTTAATTTGTTACGACCACATACTAACTCCAAAAATTATGAAATTTGAAATTTTACTACATTTCGCAAATAAGGTTCTAACGAACCTGGTCTCGTCGAATTTGGAGACCGTTTGAAAAATGGCCTTATTTCTAGCTTTTACTGAATTTTCAATACACGTTTATATTACATATACTTACATACAAACTCCTATTAATATGAAATTTGAAACCTAATAATAATTTAATGTTCCATATCCGATAAAATTAGTTTCATCGAAAACAGAGATCGTTTGAAAAATGACTATTTTTAAGGATGAAATAAACCCAATAAAATATAAATAAATTCACATAAAGCTCCAATAAATAATGATGAATTAATATTATCGTCTATTTATCGAAATAGAATATTACATAGCTCCAAAATAAACATACTTGGGTTTATAACTTGATATTTTCAAAATCCAAGTTAAATCGATATTCGATTGCATAATAAATCCTTTTTGTTTTGTTTAATAAATCGTTATAATTTATAAAAGATTTCATAGCAACTTTTTGAAATTTTGATTTAGACAAAACTTACAATTTATAACACAAAATCTTGATTTCTCACTTCCTTTAGAAAGATATAATTAAATAGATACTAACGTTTCTAGTTTTAACGAATTCTGATTTTTTGAGCTGCCACGACGTTACGAGTTCGTTTTATTGCTGATATAAATTTATATGTTCAAACTTCATTTTAAATAAATTTTAAGTCGTTAATTCTCAAAATAAATCATCTTAAATATTTAGTTTCCATTAAATATTTCTTAATAAATTTTGGGTCATTACATTCTCCCCCACTTAAAAGTATTTTGTCCTCAAAATCGAAGATGAAACTAAAGGTCGTTTACTTAACCAAACCAGCCTTCGTTCAACTTAAGTTCTTTAACTTTCCAGTTTCTAAGAACTTCCCAATTTCTCGAAATTTGGCTAATGCCTTAAATTTTTAATTTTTTTACCATAACCTCCTTTATACTGTTTAATCGGTACAACTACAACTTACCTCTCTAGGCCCTCATCAATCAAAAAGAAAACCGAAAAGTCAAGCGGCTTGCCAATCGACTCATAAAATCGTCAAATCCAATCAACACAGCAAAGCTGTACCTTTGTGTTGGGCATGCAATTTTATTTATCTTCTCAGCTTCCATGCAATAACCTATCCAATATACATATACCTAATCCCAACTAATTTCTAAATCAATTCAACATTGAATTTTAGTTGGCTCAATTTATCTTTTATTCTCATATTGGTTTTATCATTCCAATTTTATTAGTTAAACTAATTATCACACATCACAACCATCAATCAATTGGTTGATTAACTTTTCAAATTTATATGTTGTCAAAACATATATCTTTTACATACTCAAAGTATATTTTCACATTCAAATTACAAACATTAAACTCTATCTAAGTTCTTGGTCCTCACACTAGTCAATTGGAATTACATTGACATCCTACTTTTGAAACTAAAAAATAAACACTGATGATGTTCGAACTATCACCAAAATCATCCCTGAGCAACTAGAGTGTTATTCTATATCTACACAGTATATTTGAGACTTCAGGTATATGTTTACAAGGCGTATATTCAAAATCTTCTTATACTTGGTAGTCCAAACTCAACACCAAATAAAATACTCCAATTCTTATTATAAGATATAATAATTTTTCATAATCAAATTCATTTTAATGAATACGCAACTTCATTCCTTCCTATATATATAATACTCTTTAAACTCATCCTAGGCCATTACTAACCCTATCTCTAATGAGTTATTCTCATAGGATATTACTAATCTTATCTCTGATGAATTCTTTTATCCTATTATAATGCGTCGAACCCCGAAGCTTTATAAACCAAAGCTCCGATACCAAATATGATGACCCGAGATTTCCCGCCTTTCGAATCGACCATAAGCCACACAAGTCCAATTCAAAATGACAGAAATCCTTGAGCTGTTATGGGATACAACACATCAGAACAAAAACACAAAAGAACATTTCATTACTATTACAACAATTTTACATTAGAGTACAAGAATATATCATGGTACATATGAGACGACCCGAACTTCCCCGGTCTCCGAAGAAAAGAGAAAGAACGGATTGTCTAAGAACATGACAAATCAAAACACAAACAGAAGAACATTTCATTGCTTATTACAACAATTTACGTCAGAGTACAAGAATATACAGAGCTTGAACAAATAATATACATTTGATAACTATCAGAGATTTACAATTTACAATGCAGTGGAAAATAATACAAAACACAACTAAAAGAGATAAACGGATATAGAGCTTTTCGAATATCATTCAAGCTATAAACCAGGATCCTGTAAATATAAATCTACAAAACCAAAACTACTAGCTGCCCGTATGGAAAATAGGGGCACCCAGAGTTTAGGTTAAAACAATAAGCACCAGGTCAGTCATGTGACTGGTGTGAGAACTAAAACAGTTATTAAATCTTTACTTTAAAAATAAAGTAAATCAAGGGACCACGCCGTATAACACGGAACGGGTATCCTCCCGAGAATACCAGTGGATAAAACAAACAACGCAATGCTTTTTGGAAAAATGAAGCTATTATAAGACCCAGGTCCCATCACACAATGCAACGCAAGCCGGAGGATAGGGTTTTCCCTTATAATAGCCAAACATGCTTGGTACGTTTAAAACAAATCATTTTGATACTATTATAAGTGCATAGTGTATAAAACAATTTCAAATATAAATGTACCAATCATAGGCGGCATGGGTACCATCTATCATGTCGCCAATACTAGGTTCTACAATCAAAACTGAAATGTCACGTATTGGAAATTGAATTTCCGTCATGAGTCGAGGCAAGGGATGTACTCCTCGCCAGCTTCAAGACACTCTAGCAAATGCCTTAGGATCTCCTGCAGTAGACCCTTGGATCCTCCAAGGCCGGTCCTCCCTTAGTTTGAGGATTAGTATTCCTGAACACACGTTTCGCCACCCTATAGGGCGTCTATGAGCCAGATGACTCAATATCCATCGGCTCCGTAGAGACCAATATATCCGAGGCGCCTTGCATTCCAACAACCATATAGGTAAAATATATAAAAATGTCTAGGCTTGCAAAACCCCAACACCACCCATAGCTAGATAGAAATATCATGTCCTCCTTGGGTCCCATATCCCATTTTTAACTCATACCGAGGTGTGAGGCACGCGAATTAACGCTATACACAAAGCTATGCTATATTAAAGTCGTTCTTTGATCATCAACCACAAGACTTTGCTTTTCAACAGAAGCCTTGATCATCTGCATCTCAGCATGCCACACAGGCAATTCACGCAATGCGACTGATGTCTATCGATATATAACCTCTGAGCTCATACGTCTCAGAGAAGGGCGTTACGTAAGAGAATAAATTCTACGCCACCAAATAGATATACATTTAATAGAGATCAATCAACATAGAATAAAATCCAATGTCAGACATACATCCATTTACAAGTTTGTTCTGGGTCTGAACGAAACCGAAGGCACCTTATTCCTCGTCCCATATGTCCAATACAGGAGAGAGGTCCTCGCATATCTGGTCGATCTCCAAGTACATTTGCACGATCAAAACATCAGTAATCATCCAAACGATGTAAAGATCTCCGGTCTTTAACCACCATCTTCATCGTCGACTTATCATCGAATCAGTTATTCATAATGGGTATAAACCCGGCCTTTCCGAATAAATCGCGTATATAATAAACAAGTGCTATAAAAACACAACATACGCCTCATTCCAATTCATAATATTCTTTTATTCAAATATTCACAGTCTTAGGGATATGTTCCCATTAATTTTATCAAAGATAAATTCTTTAAAAATTATTCTTTAATCTTCCTTTGGATATCATTCAAACCATATTAAGGTTTTCCAAATTAGTCGAGATTAACGCACCTTACCGAAGTAATCATTTGTTTAATTTCTCAATCCCAACCTATTCATCCCATGGAGCAAAGCTGGTAATACTCCATAACTAACACCACGGTATTATTGGTAAAATTAATTACCATTTCCCGTTCAAATCTAATTAAATATTTAACTATCGCTTGGAGCAAAGCTGGTGCTACTCCATTCTCGATCATTTCCCAAATTCAATAATTTAAATTATCAATTCCCATTTCAATCTAATTAAAGATTCATTAAAACTCCACTTAGTTTTAATCTTCTCAAAAATCAATACTAATGATTATTTAACTTTAGAACCATAAACATGTCGCATCGACAATCTACACCGTACTATTGATTTCTGTCGATATATAACCTCTAAGCTCGTACATTTTAGAGAAGGGTGTTAAGAAAGAGAATAAATTCTCTACCACAAAACAGATATATATTTAGCAAAGATCAACCACATAGTTCGAAATACAATGTTAGACATGTAATCCTGTCTTTAACTGGGTTAAAGAACTAATGTCGTTTAAAACACAGTTCACCGTAAACCCAAATCACATTCCATTAATTATGAAATCTTCACGGAAAGTAGATCAATATATAATCGATATCATTTTCCGTATTCGAATAATAATATAAATGGAATAACGACAAAGCCTTTTGAATTCCATATATATTAACAGTCTTCCTCCATAAAAGCTCATTTTAATTATTATCAAATCAAATTCCATTCAATTCCAATTTAATATATTAAATTGGAAAACTTTACTTTGGAAAAATTCCCGTTAAATCTTAATAAAAAGATTTATAAATTCCAAATCACATTTCACTGTAAATCGGGTTAAAGAACGAATGCCGTTAAAAACACAGTTCACAAAAAACCCAATTCACATTCCATTTTCAGTTCCAATTAAATGTTAATTAATTGGAAACTCTAATAATCTTAATCAAAAGATTTATTCTTTTCACGGGGTTTAAGAACAGTTTTATTTAAGACACCATACACGACAAACCCAAAATCCAATTCTTTTATTCAATTCTGATAAAATATTCATTAATTGGAAAAACTTCACTAAATCTTAATTAGAAGATTTATTCTTTTCTCACTGGGCATAAGAACAGTGTTAATGAAGACACAACAAACCCAAAATCCAATTCAATATTAAATACAAGGCTCTGAATAGAAATTATATCGGCTTATATTCAATATCAAATCATGAGATCAAAAAAATATCGTATTGGGAATAATGATATATATATGTCTTCCAAATTCCTCCACAATATCCGTATAATCACGGAATCCAATATTGAAATATTCCGAAGATAATTTTGATTCAGATCCATTCCGATTCAAATATTGGAAATGCTGGTTATTTTTAAAACCGTTTCAAATCCAATTTATTTATTTAAAAATATTGGATTATAATTCTAGTTCATAACTAGTTCATTTTGATAAAAATATATTTTTATCTTTACAAATATGGAAATTTTCATCCTAATTCTTTCCAAATCATTTATTATGATTTTACACAAATTATTGATATTTTTAATAATTTTTTCAAGGCCAGTACAGTCGATTTCCATTAATGGTCATCGAACTACACTTACAGCGACCTTTTCCAAATTTGATTTGGAAATAATTCCAAATCAATCCGTTAGATTTAAAATTCCTTATATTCGTTGGAAAGCTCTTTTCGATACGAACCCAACAGTTCTGGTTTTAGGAGAATCCGACAGTCAGATCTCCCGTAATGTCAATTCGAAGTCAATGGTCGAAATTCGCGAACTGCCGCGGCGCGGCGCATTCTATTCAGGCCATTAAATATATAATATATATATTATATATTTCGTTGATTACCATTTAAAACGTATTTTATAAATCGTTTTAAATTCGTTTTCTAAACGATTTCAACTTCATATTCAATTCCAAATCAAAATTGAATATTTCATATCATTAATACATAAATGATAATATTTTCAAAACATTAGATTTTGAAATTACTTCTTTTTCAATATTCATTATAAAAATGAATAAAATCGATATAAATTCATTCACGCAAAATGACGTTAATTTGATCAACACCGCTTTATATATTTAAATATTTTCGTGTCCATCCCAAATCGGACATCGAAATCATATTTTGATCCATTACTGAATATTATTATAAAATATTAGTTATTTTAAAATATTTATTATTCTTCATTTTAAATATTCGTTAATTTAAAATATTCGTTCTTTCCGAATTGGAATCAGACATAGTCAATTACCATATAATTTTATTTATATGGATTTCATACACACATGTACACAACAATAATCAAACACAGTCAACCATCATCCAGAGTGCATTACACAACTGCATAAGCATTAAATATAAATAATTAATGCTTACAACAGTCTGTCAACCCATCGATTGACATACAACTAAATATTGGGATTAGTGTATGTCCAATATCATCCCAATACCCGTGTGGGGTTTTCAAACAACAAACACTGATTATTATTTGTGCAGTTGGGCGATGTGTAAAATATATCGTCCCAATCAATATCAGTCAAATGTGTGTATATAAACAAATCGTCCGATTTGTAAATGAATATTTATTTTATTCATATACCCGTTAAAAATTATATTTTTAACTATAAAATATTTATATAGTTCATTTATACAATGAAAATAATATTTTTATTTTTCTAATATTTTTAGAAAATTTCGGCAGCATACTAGCGCGATACTAGAACTGGAATAAGGTCTAGCCTTATCCCTCGCCTACTAATGGCTCGCGCCATGTACATACCAATTCTAATCAATTCATTTCATTTCCCAAACCAAATTGAACCAAATAATCTAATCAACCAAATAACAAAACAAACATGGTTTCAAACAAAGGTGTCGGGTGCTACTAAGCACCATCTGCATCCTAGTATATATTTTTAACTAGAAAATAAATTACAGTGAGAAGTTCTCACCTTTGGGATCCGCTCCGCCAGTTCCGTTTTTGAATTTCTGATCCGTTTGGATTTTTCCCGTAATGTCAATGCAATCCTTTTTCACGCTGTTCATAGTAAAAATCACATTTTTAATATGATGTTTATATATTAAAAATCATATTTTTAATCAACGATATTTATATTTAAAAATAACAACTTTTTTTGTTTGAAAATCAAATCTTTTCATGTTATAAAATCAAATCTTTATATGTTATAAAAATCAAATCTTTATATGTTATATATACAAAAAAATCCTATTTTTATAATGCTCTTCATACAATAAAAATCCTATTTTTATCTCACCTTTCATATAATAAAAACCGTATTTTTATATCATTATACATATAATAAAAATCTCATTTTTACTTCGCTTACTTCATAATAAAGATCATATTTTTATAATAACACGATATGTATAAAGATCTCACCTTTATATTCATAAAAATCTCGTCTTTATATTTATAAAAATGATAACTTTATTTACATAAAGATGAATAAAAAAACTCACTAAATTTCGATCGTTGGAGGGCATGGCGGTAGGAGAGGGGCATCATCGTCAGAGGTGGGGTTTGCTGAAGGTAGCGTAGGTGGTGGGGGTCCCTTCAGGCGGCGGCTGTGGGCACTGACAGTGGCGGCGCGGTTTTCCAGTAGCTTGGAGTTTTTAGGTTCGGTTTGGAGAGGAGGGAGAGGAGAGAAAGGAGGAGAGGGTGGAGGCCGCTTGGCCTAGGGAGGCGCGCACGGTGGACATGGAGGGCAATGACGGAATCACCTGTGCGATTTAGAGAGGGAGCAGCGGTTTTTTTGAGTTATGAACGAGGGTTTTAATTAGGGGTAGAGGGTTATGTTCTATAATTTTAATTTTTATTATTTTAAGTCAGAAAGGTGAATTTTTGTCCGAACTCCAATTCACATCCAACGACTGTCGCCCCTAGGTAATTACCCCTATTCCGAACACAATGGGATATGTATCGTATGCCAATTCGGTTGTTTCGATCAGTTTTCTTTTAAATTACAATATAAATCAATATATATTTAATTTAAATGTACATTTCAATTTATTGGGGCCACATACGGACTCCAAAAATACCATAAAAATAAATCTGGCTATGTTTTGACAATACGGTCCTAACAAAGCTAATTTCATCGAATTTGGAGACCATTTGAAAAACGGTCATTTTCAGTCGATTAAATTCAAACTGAATTGACCAAACACATTTAAATCCGCCACACTCACATATTGATTCCAAAAATTATGAAAATTGGAATCTACAAATAATTTGACACTCCGAATCCAACAAAAGTGGTCTCGTCGAAAACAGAGTTCATTTGCAAAGTCGCTATTTTTAAGGGCTATATTCCATAGCGACAATTCGGAATTTTCAACTGGGCATAACTTTCTATTCCCACTATGAAATTTGGATTTTTCACTTTCATTGGAAAGATATTTTCAAATAGATTCAAATATTTTTGGTTTCACTAAAATCCGATTTATTTTGAATCCTGTACATTCAATTGAAATTTGAAATCGAATTTTCAAACTACCGCGCCATTTCTAATTCCTTTTATAATTAAAATAAATATTTATATTCTAATTTTGATTTAAATAAATTTTTACGTTCTAATTCTATTAAAAATAAATTTATAGTCATTATTATTTAAAATAAATCATTTTAAATATTCAAAATTCATTAAAATTGCCAAAATAAAAATTTTAAATTGGTTATGATTTTCCGAGTTGTTACAACATCACAAATATCTGAAAATAATAAATCACAATACACACTGGAACACAAACACATTTAGCGGAAGAATAAGAAATAATCCAGAGTATAGCTCTAGCCATAATCCAAGATCCTGCTTTAAAAATATCCACAAAACCAAAACTACTAGTTTCCTATGTGGAAAATACGGGCACCCATAGTTTGGGTGGGAAACAATAAGCTCCAAGTCAGTTATGGGATTGGTATGAGAACAAAATAGTTATTTACTTTATTTAAAGTTGGGTAAATCACGGGACCACGTCGTATTACACAGAACGGGTTTTCTCCGCATGAATATCAGTCATAAAAACTCAGAATTCTTCTTGAAAAATGAAGCTATTACAAGGCTCAAGTCTGATCACATATTGCAAGTGCAAAGTAGAGGATAGAGTTTTACCTTATAATAGCCAAACATGCTTGATACACAAAATTTCTCTTTTATTATTACTAGTGCATAGTGTAGAAATCAATTTCGAAAATAAATGTATCAATCTTAGACGATATAACATCCCATCCTATTATGTTGCCATATAGGTTTACAACTGAAAACGCAAGGTTCATATTGGAAGTTGGATTTTCATCAATGATCAAGACAAAGGATCTTCCATATCCACTTCGGAACACATCTCTAGCAAGATGTCCAGGACTCACACACATGTGTACCTAGAGTGGCAGAGTCTGCCTACCAATTTCCCGTGGATTAGGGTTACTCCTGAACATAATGTTCCCTGGTCGTATTTGACCGTCGTCCTGGTCATATTTGACCATCATCCAAGGCGCCTCAATTCCAACATCCACATAAGTAAATTGCCTGGGCTCTATACCATGACATAACTTTTTGCTAGAAGGAACATATGTCCTTTCTCTACTGTCTTTCATCCTGTTTCAGCCATTCATGGGCTGTGAGGCTTGTCGAAGTCACATTTCAATACAAAGCTACGCTATATCAGCCATGCTTTCATCATCAACCATAAAGCTCTGCTTTTCAACAAAACTTTTATCAATCAGCAACGACAATAACTACAAGAAAATTGAATTTTTATTGCAAAAATCAATGGCATTTATTCGCAAATGCAAGCAAAGGTGTTTCCACTTACAATATAATCACGACAAAAAATATTTCACTTTCCCTCCTATGAAAAAATAGTCCGTGTTGTTCCAAAATAAACGTAACCATTGATCTTTTATTCCTCCCCCCTCATACTTAGAAATTTTTTAAGCTTCGTTCCCTTTCCCCCAAGATCGCTTTCGGTAAGGAACCCTAGCTTTTTTCCTCTTTCGTTTATTCAATCCCCTTTCCTCCTATTTCATTAGATTAACTTAACGTCAAACAGTTCAACAAAGCCCCGCTAGTAGTCGATTCCGCTCCTCTCTTTTGTTTATTCCCTGCTTAAACAGTTCGGCAAAGCCACCGCTATAAGTCGATTCTGCCTCTTCCAGTCTTTGATTTAGTCACCAGCGACGGTTTCTATTTGTTTTTTGTTCCTATTCCTTATCAGGTACTGTTACTGTGCTAGGTTTATTCTCTTTAACTGATAATATCCTAAAAACCGATTAGAATAATTGTCCTAGGGCATTTTCATATTGAATTCTACGCTAGGTTTTATATATTGTTATTTGTGATTAATAACTTCTGAATAGTTATTTTGCCATTTGAATAATTAGGACTGACCAGTTTACATTTTTGCAGCATAATGTTTGTTTATCACGTACGTTTGTTTTATTGGGTTCATTTTACAAACAAGCTTCCTAGTAAAAGTGGTGTAAATATTAACTAATAAATATACACATCATCTTTTAAGTGCTTTAAAAAATGTGCAAGTGTGTAAATTTGAATTTATGTAAATATTACTTATTATTGATATTCATGTCATCTTTGAGGTTCATTAAAAATATATGTAGGTCTGTAAATCTGAATTTATGAAAGAAACAGGTATATTTTTTAAATAAGCATCATCAACCGAACGATGTAGGTAAATTATGATATAGAGTAAACTGTATCTTATGTTAATATCCATAGGGAGTTAATTTATTTATGTGTACATTGCCACATTAGGATTAACTCTGCGCTTGATTGAAATTTTAATGTAAAAATGGCAGAGGATGATGTCAATGCCGGGATTTGTGTTGGCGCCCTTAGTGAACTCAAAAGTAGGGAAGGCATTTTTTGGCATGCTTCTAGGAGAGGTGCTCTTAGCATCCTTAGCTGCTGTAACTGTAGTTCTGGAAGCAGTAGAGGTGGAAGAAAGGAAAGCTCTAGCTGCCACTTCGGGTGTCGTTTCGGGTGCCGTTAGTAAAAGGTATGTCAACCAATGCTCTGTTAATATAGCTCTGGTACTTTCATGTAGTCAAAAATATGAGTAATGAAACTGCAGGTTTGGTGAGAGTGCAGTGAGGCAAAAGAAGATGTGTTTGCCACAGTAGGGCATGCAGTTG
Organism: Allium sativum; assembly: GCA_030737875.1. Classification (NCBI taxonomy): domain Eukaryota; kingdom Viridiplantae; phylum Streptophyta; class Magnoliopsida; order Asparagales; family Amaryllidaceae; genus Allium; species Allium sativum. The sequence goes on along the minus strand of CM060918.1, from coordinate 792,752,631 downwards.
GAACTGCATGGAATGTTATTAAGCTTAAAAAAGCAATAGATCCTTCAGCTTCTTTGAAATCAGCTGCACTTCATAACGCTTTGAAAAAAACTAGATGTGGACCTCCTTTCAACTAAACTTATGTTCAGTGACTTCAAAAGATGTACTTGGAAAAGCATTAAAAGAAAAAAAGTGGCTTTTATTTGAAGCATGTTAAACCTGACATATGGTTTATGTATGCTATAGACTATAGTGTCGATTTACCTAGCATTATTTGAACTTCTTCTTCTTCGAACTTGGCGAGCTTGTCGTTGTTAGAAGGTTTCGTTTAATCGTTGAAGTCTCGGATGGTTCATGGCTGGGGGGATAACAGTTATCGAGTACTCTCATTGTGTGAAGTTATTAATCATTGATGATTCATTTAAAATTTGTTTTAAAATCAGGAGCCAACTTTCCAAGAGTTGATTCTATTTTACAATGAGATTGATGGGCAAAGCAAAACTGGGGACAAAATGAAGATTCTGCCCTTGCAGTTGAAAATATATGAAAAGATACCTATTCCAGATCTTCCGGTAATTAATATTTATCTTTATATTGTATCATAATTTCTTTTGGAACAAAATTTGAAATTGAATCCACCATCTTCTTTTTATACAGTATGATAAATAGCACATCTCTCTTTGTTTCGCAGGTTATTTTTCCACATAAGAAGCTATCTTTCAGAATTCTTGACACTGTATAATCTTCTCTCTTACCATTATTTTTTTTACGAAGTACAAATAATAAAGAAGGGATATTATATTTCATGTGATTCATTGGACTACATGTTAGAAACCATGTATCAAACAAAAGTGAGCACCCTGATCCATTCACACAACCATGCACACATCGGAAACTTCTCTAGAGTATCCATCTCGATTTCCTTTTTTTCTTTCTTTATTCAACTTCCAATTGTCATTGTCAATGAATCATTTACTAGTCAAAACTGTAATTTTCTTTGCAAATTATATTCTATCATTTATGACTTAACTGACAGTGGTTTATACATATTATTAACATAGTTAACAAAATAACTGATTAGTACAAGGATTCTATATTTCTTTATGTTATCCCCTTTCTAAAATAAAAAAATATATAAAACACATGCTAAGCTGGGATGATTTCATTTTATTATATAATCGTGACAATCATACTGACGCTAGTGATGCTATATATAAATTATGCAGGGGAGATATTATTGAAGTAGATGCTTGGGTTGGAGTCTCAGGAAAGAATGATATGAAAGAGATTGGCATGTATGTGATCGTCAATCTAGTCAGACATTATGAGAGGCACAAGGTTTGTGGATTTATTTTTACTCTATGTATCATTATCTTACTTACATGCGTGTTATGTGTGGGTTATAATTTGTTATATACTGTTTCAGTAATTGGGTGATGATGAACAAAAAAACAAGGAGGCTATCCAAATATCCCAGGGAGGTAAGAGCTGAAATCAGGCCTTTTTCTTGAATAAGGGCCCTGTTATCGAAGAAGATAGCACGAAACTTCCAAAGCTCAGCAATGACAATGCAGATCATATCCGCAGTGGTTTAACCGTAAGTGTATCTCAACATTTCGGACTTGCCACAAATTTGGATTTACCCTATCAACTAAATAATCGTTTTACATCCTGTGAATAACTTACAGCCTCGATGGAGCGATCTGGATGTCAATCAGCATGTGAATAATGTCAAGTACATTGGATGGATCCTTGAGGTAACTTCGAATGCAAATTCTCTCTTTTACATCTAGACAACATCTACTTTAGATCCTCATCTATTTCATCATGGATATTGTTCTTTCAATCGGAATCACCTTTTAGACCTAAAAGTGTTGTGCCAACTGGTATATGAATAACGTGTATTGAACTTTATGACCAATCATTTGTTTTAGTTGACAAATAGTAGTATCAGCTACTGCACATGCCCGGAACCCCTGATACATCATGACTGCGACCTATAACTTATCTTCCAACTAATTTATGCCTTCCTTTTGTCATGCATCTACTGAGTTTGTTGGTTCTGGATAATGAGATGTGACCTTTTCTTTATAGTAAATTCATTATCAATGTTAGGTGGACTGCTAATGCCAACCTTTACGTTACACTTAGATATCAATATATATGTATATAATACCACTATTCTACACTTGGGATATCCAAGTAAGTTATTTGTCTCATTTTTGGTTCAACCAGAGCTGTATTGGATTAGCAGAGAATCTAATATGATCATTTTCTTCCAAGTGCATGGATGATTAAGAATCTATGCATTGCTAGTAAAAATTATATGCCGGCCTCAGTTCAATCTGCACGTTGACCATACAAATGTTGAAATTTTGAATATTATTGCGGTTTTTATTTTCCAACAATAGTCCAATTTAAGATAAACATTAGCTTTTGAAAGGGATGTTGTGATATTATATTGTAATTATTTTTTTGATAATTTTTTATTAACCTTGGTCTTTAATGGGTAGGTTCATGGTGCAATTTTTGATTTACCTAAAGAGATAGCTAATAAGCTATTGAGCATGGAATTTCCTAAAGGAAATGCAATAACTAAAATTTCTAAGGTAACTTTTGTAGGTAGAAGCAACTATAATATGACCTTTTATGGTGTGACGTGCATGCGAATGTAAGTGGGGAGAGGGGAGACGAGGAAACACATTCTTTGTACCAGATGACCTTTTACGGTATGACGTGCGTGCGAATGTAAGCGTTTTGTAAGTACTAGTTAGGTATAACATTTTCTTTGTACTAAATGTATAAATTTTTATATCGATGGTTATTGTATGTTCATTTGGTCATTTATTCAGAAAACTATTGTATTGAAATGGTTATGCATATTCTATTTGATTATATGGTTAATTGTTTTTTTAATTGTCTAAACATGATGATTATGTGAATGTTTATTGTTTGATATTGTAGAAAAAAAATTGACTATTAACAAGAAATAATTGCATGAAAAAAATATAGCAAATTAATCAATAATTTTTAGTAGCGCTTTAAAAACGCTACTAAAATACATGTAGTGGCGTTGAATAAACGCAACCATAATTCAGGGGTAAAATTGGAAATTTTATTAGTAGCATCAAATGGCTTTTTTATGGCGTTTTTAAAGCACTAAAGAAAAATTTATGGTGGCATTTGGAAAACGTTACAATAAAAGTATTTACAGTGGCGTTGAAAAAAGTGCAACTAATAAAAAACGATTTTTAGTGGCATGTTTTCTCATAACGATTATTAAAACACCACCAAAAATGATTGGTAGCGTTTTTGAGCGCTACAAAAAATCATTTTTCTTATAGCGAACTTAGCATGCCACATAGTCAATTCACACATATGATCGGTTTCTATTAATAATATAACCTTTGAGTTCATATGTCTCGCAGATGGGTGTTAAGTTAAGAGAATAAATTCTCTACCACCACAGATATATCATCAATAGCAACTAATCAGTTATATTATGAAATACAACACTAGACACATATCCATTTACAAGTTCGCTCTGAGTCTAAACGAACAAAAGGCACATTATTTGTCGCCTCCTAAGGGAGAGAGGCCCTTGCATATTCGGTCAATCTCCAAGTACGTAAAAACGACCACCACTTTAACCCTATAACGGGAGCTAACCAAGGCATCAACAATAATCCAAATGATGTGAAGATCTCCGGTCTTCAACCACCATCTTCAATATCGTCAACAATTGTCATATTAGTTATTCTGAATGGGTTGAAACCCGGTCTTTCCGAATAACTATCGCATCATTAAAATCAATTGATATATAAGCATATCATAAGTCTCATTCCAATTCAGAATATTCTCTTATTCAAATATCCTTTACATTGGGAATTATTCCCATAAATCTTATCAAAGTTTTACATCATTTAAATTTCTTATTTAAATCTTTCCTTGGAAATCATTTCAAAAGATTATATAATTTTTTCACAAACTTAACTCAAATTAAGGTTTATAAGCCTTACTGGGATTATTGAGCCATACAAAAAGGTAATCTCTCGTATCGTTATCCCATTCCTATCCTTTTCATCCCATGAAGCAAATTGGTAGTACCCCATATCTAACACTCCTCGCGTTTCGGTAAATTTAATTACCTTCTACTATTTCAAATCTAATTAAAGATTCAATTATCCTATGATGAAAAACTGGTGGTACTTCATATCTAACACTCCTCGTGTTTTGGTATACTCAATTACCTTCTCCCATTTCAAATCTAATTGAAGATAGATTAAAACTCTAACTTAGTTTTAACCTCCATTTCATTCAATCAAATCTTTATTGAAAGATTTATTAAAACTCAAATTTGAGATTTCATCTTTACTTTAACTAGTTTAAGAAGAAATGTTATTTAAAACATCATTCATGATAAACTAAAAATCAAACTTCCATTAGAAATGGAATTTTTACAGAAATCTTACCAGTTTACAATCGATATAAATTTTCGTATATGACTAATACTATAAAAGAAATAACGGTAAAAACTTTTAAATTTCTTAAATAGTAAAGGTCTTCCTCCACGGAGGTTCATCTCGATTATCTCTAAATCGATTTCCATTCAATTCCAATTTAATTTATTAATTTGAAACTTAACTTTGGAAAATTCCGTTAAACCTTAATAAAAAGATTTGTAAACTCCAAATCATATCTTTACTTTTAACTGGATTAAAGAACGATGTTATTGAAGACACTATTCCCTACAAACACAAAATCCAAATTGATATCAAATATAAGGCTTTAAACAAAAATCACATTGACTTATATCCAATATCAAATTCTGAAACAAACAGATACCGTATAGGGTATAACGATATCTCTATCTTTCAACATTTTCAAATGGTATCCGTATAATTACGAAATACAATATTGATATATACGAAGATTATTTCCATTCAAATCTAGTATTCATACATTGGAAAAACTTAACTTGGTTAAGTACCTCTTAACTTTCAAACGTTTAATCATTGTTATCAAAATAGCTAATTTTCACAAAATAGCTTTACATCATTCAAAACTGAATATATTCAGTCCAAATCACTTTTAAATCATTTATAGTGATTCATCATAATTTTCCCTTATTTTTAATCATTTAAAAATAGACCATTTCAGTCAAATAACGTTTCGGGTCATTCGGCTGTAGTAGCGCTGTTTTTATTCAACTTTGATTTGAATACATTTAAAAATCTAACCATTGGATTTTAAAGATCTTAGATTCATTTGAAAGCTCTTTTCATTACGAACCAAACGTTTTACGTTTTGGGAAAATCCGATGGTCAGATCTCCCAGTACATCAATTTGAAGTTAATGGTCGAAATTTGCCAATGGTCGTTGTGCGACTCGACCTATTCAAACCATTTTATTATTTAAAATAAAATTATTCAATTTCGTCCAAAACATATTTTGCAAACATTTATAAAATTGTTTAAAAATGATTTTAACCTCAAATTTAATTTTAAATCAAATTTGAATATTCTATATTATTATAACATTAAAATAATAATATTTTTCAAAATATTATATTTTGAAATCCAAATTCTCTTGACATCCATTATAAAAATAAATAAGATCAATGGAAAAATCCGTTCGAGTTAAAAACATCGTTTATATACCTAACTCGAATTCATATTTTTATTTTACTATTTTTTTTAAAATAAATTTGAAAACATGCCTTTATTAATTAAAATTATTTCAAATCAAATTCTTACTTTTACGAAAATAATCACTGAAACTATCTTTCTAAGCTAATTTGAATCCAAAATTCAAACTTTCATTTTTCACCGAATATTTTATTAGTAAAATATTCACATTAATTCCAAATTGGAATGAGATTCAACCAATTACCATATAATTTAATTTATATGGATTTAACATATCATTAACATCCATATCAACTAACATCCATCAACCAATAATTATAATATAAGTGTTTCCATCGTCAACGCTTATATTTACAATTTAATAATAATAACTGTAAATATCATCCATCAACCAAAAAGCAAATATTGCAATCACAAGTAGCAATATATATTCAGAAATGAATATAAAAACTATAAAAATCAGTTGAGTGAGCGAGTTCTCATATTGATTGGTTTTGAAATCGTTATAAAACGATTGTTTTTAATTAAATTAAACAGAGCGTTTAATTTAACCAAAATTTCAGCTAGTTCCAAATTTCTCCAGATTAGCTTCACTGCGAAGCTCTCGTCCATACGATCTCAATTAAGCTGGTTTCTCTCAATTCTGTTTTCAACTGAACAAGTTATGACAGTTTAATTATTAATTACACAAATTAATTAAGTTAAGATAACTAATATAATAATTAACCTAAGTTAATTATCTTCTCCAACGTTAACTCCTGTTTCGTTATTTCCTTCCAGGCGAACCTAAACCCATGCTTCGCACCCAACCTTCACCTGCGCACGCCACTGGAGGGGACCGGGCTCCAATCGAAGTACCCCACATCGAAGCCCTTCCCTTGCACCTCCACCGCCAACTACCACATCCGATTCTAACTCCCCCTTCATCTTGGAAACGCTTGCGAAAATGGCACGTTCGAGCTCCAATTTTTCATGATTAACAACACAAAAAATATTCACACCAGTATGTATTGAAAGAGCTCGAGAATCTCTACAAGATTGATGTTGGAGTCATGATCTAATTCGTAATGGATTGGGTGTGATTAACGAATTATTTTCGAACGATTTTGGCCATTAAGCCGAGGGCAGTGGCGACTTTATTAATAGTGTTAGGGTTTACGGATTTTTAAGGGTATTTATAATATATATATTTATTATTATTTAATTCTAATGTTACTTAGTTTGTGCCCGAACTTAAAATGAATCCCGACGACTATCGTTCCTAACCAAATAGCCTTATTCGGGACTCAATGAAATATGTTCCTGAAGCTCATTCGATCTTTTAATCCGCTTTTTTAAGAATTAAAATATAAGTCAATATAATGTTTAATATTGATTTTCAACGTGCATTTTAATTTGCTACGACCACATACTAACTCCAAAAATTATGAAATTTGAAATCTTACTATGTTTCACAAATACGGTTCTAACAAACCTAGTCTCGTCAAATTTGGAGAACGTTTGAAAAATGACCTTATTTCTAGCTTTTGTTGAATTTCAACTGAATTTTTAATATGCTTTTATATTACATTTGCTTACATACGAACTCTGATTGATATGAAATTTGAAACCTAATAATAACTTAATATTCCAGATCTGATAAAATTAATTTCGTTGAAAACGAAGGTCGTTTGAAAAATGACTATTTTTAAGGCCTAAATAAAATCAATAAAATATAAATAAATTCAAAAATAGTTCCAATAAATAATGATTAGTTAATATTATCGTAGATATATCGAAATAGAATGTCACATAGCTTCAAAATGAACATACTTGGGTTTAAAACTCGATATTTTCAAAACCCAAGTTAAACTGATATTCGGTTCGTAATAAATCCTTTTTATTTTATTTAATAAATCGTTATAATTTATAAACGATTCCATAGTGACTTTTTGAAATATTGATTTGGACATAACTTACAATTTATAACACAAAATTTTGATTTCTCACTTCCGTTAGAAAGATATAATTAAATAGATTCTAGCGTTTCTAGTTTTAGCGAATTCTGACTTATATCGAATTCTGTAATTTCTTTTAAAGATCAAAACTAAATTTTTCGAACTACCGCGACGTTGTGAGTTTGTTTTATAACTAAAATAAACTTATACATTTGAATTTCGTTTTAAATAAGTTCTAAGTCGTTAATTCTCAAAATAAATCATTTTAAATATTTAATTTTCATTAAATATTTCTTAATAAATTTTGGGTCATTACATTCGAGTCAGATCGACCTTACTCGGATAGGCATGAAATTCTGTAATGACAACAAGAAAGGTTCCAAGAGGCTCTATGCCAAATTTCTAGTCGCTTGGAGTTTGAGAGATCAAGTTATGGCGCTTACGAATCCGGTTCGACTAAGGAAGATGTCTCCGGCTTGGCCAAGAAGGAGGGGGTTTGGCTAAGGGGCAAAAGGGGAGAGAACTGCGGATCGACTATACCGATCATGATCCAGGTATGATGACCAAATCTGGGTCGACTAAGTGGATCCGGATATAGTAACCAGGTGCTGATCAACTAAGCTGATCTGGATATCATGACCAGGTCTGGTTCGACTATGTTGAACTGGAGTTGGCCGTCCTGGAAGGAAGCAAGGAAAGAGGATTATGTGAGGTGGTGCATGGCGTGTCGTTTCTTCCACAACACAAAACAAGCTAGTTTGTCACACATTTTTCTTTTTATTTTTCATGGTTATTATCGTGGTAATTTTGCAATGGTTATTACTGTCATGGTTGTTCCCATGATAAAGTTAGGCATTTCCGTAAATTTCAAATACACTGGACTATGGTGGGACATTTTTACCATATTACCACATACCAACCATTACCAGCCGCTACCAACAAAAGTGGTAATGAACAAATGGTTATCAGTTTAATTGGTACGGTATGCTAAAACACATGAAAATATGTGGTACGTTATTGGTAATTAAGAATTAACAATGCTAATTACCATACCTACCACTACGTTAAACAATACATATGTATATTCTTATATTTCATCATATATGTTTATTACAGAACATCATACTTCTAATATGTAATGGTTTAATAAAATACCTAGTAAAATACTATTATGATACAAGATTGAATGCAATTTTTATCATATAATCTTAAAAATATTATAATTTATATGATATATAGCTTCATCCATAACGTTTTCTTGTATGTTTGGCTACGTAAAATAGTAGATAAATAATAATATAATAATAAACAAAATCAATTTTATTATTTAATCTTTTAACGTGAAATATTGTTAACAAAAAGATCTCGTACTAGTAAACGACAAAAACTTATGGGTATTGTTATTGACACTCCAAATATTGTTAAGTGGAGGTCAAATTTTAAAAATACTCCAATCATAAAAAGAATGTTAAGGGGGGTCACGTACTTAATTTGTTATGTTCCCATTTTACCCTGATAATAACATCAGTTACCATCTCAAATCCCAATCAATTTCAAATTAAAAAAAAAAACAAATCCCTAAATTATTTGCAAACAAAAAAAAATGATCATTTGGGGAAAAATAATGGTTCAAACGAAGAATGTGAAATGCTCCTCCTAAGATCCTAAGATGATGGAGAAGTTGTTGACATGGTATATGAAATCGATTGTATAATGCACTGGAAACGATGAAGGATAGGGTTTCTATTATGTAAGTCTCGAGAGCCAAACGCCGTTGTGTCAAATTTTGTTCAGAGTAAGATGGTCATTTTTTTGTTCTTTTCGATTTGTCATCACCGAAATAGGTGAATTACTACATAATGGCATGAACAACATTGACCTACTGAATTATATACTTTTGTTTGGCGTTGTTCATCGTTTTTTAAATTTGTATTTGTTGTCGGGTTGCCGAAGTGGGGAAATGAAGTGAATCGACAAATTCGGCGGTGAGGTACTATATAAAATATATTTGTTCGATATATGCATATCGATTTCATATGAATGATATATTTTCATCAGATCTGATGCATATCAGCAAATGAGATTACTGATAATTTGTATAAAAATATGATGCAGTTCGATTAATACACCATATTTTTTTTAATTAACAACTCAAAAAAGGGTTATTTAAAAGAAGGCTAATTTGGTAAAATAAACTTTATTTGTTAAGGGGATGCTCTCTGCATTAATACTCCCCCTTAACAAATTCGATTTTATTTTTAAATTGATCCTCTTAACAGTAGTTGGAGTGTTAATAACAATCCCCAAACTTATTACCGACCTCTACCAATATTAACAACCATAAATTGAACCGATGGTAACTAATTTTTTTGACTGGTAAAGGTATAATTAATCTATTACCTTATCAAACCGACTGTTAGGGAGGTTTATCTACTGTAAGGAGACTAAATCAATTTATCCATGCTAATTTTATAGGGAACAGAAATATAGAAAATATACTCCGTACCTTTTCTTTTGTCTTCCCTAAACTTTTCTTTCGTCTTCCCTAAATTATCTTCTTAAAAGTCTCTCCGATCCCATTTAAAATCTGTTTCTCAATTAATTCATCATACAAAATCAAACTAATCGAACCCTAAATCAAATAGGCGAGTAGTATAGCCGCGCGCAACTCAATATCCAAAATTTCGAGATTTAGGGGGAATCGATTTCGATAATAAACGACGCAACTCCATATCCAAAATTTTGAGATTTAGGGAGAATCAATTTCGATATAAACGAATTAAAATTGGAGGAGACTGTGAAAGTCATGAGTTTCACTATTAGGAAGAAATATCGTAGAGTGGGTCTGGAAGGGACTAGGGAAGGGGTGAAGGACCACTTACAATTGCAACCGAGATATTTGAGCTTACACCAACACCATCGTTCGAAACCAACTACAGCAATTTATGATATTGCGATCTCATTTCTTCTGCTAATTCAGAGTAGACAAGGTAAGAAACATAAGATTATTGCCCTTTTTTTGTTTGTCTCTGCATTAATATTTATGCAAGTTTAAATTTTTACAGTGATTCTGTCTCATATTTGTCGTGCTTCCATCGTTCTAAATGTGTTAGGATTGAAAATGGTATCTTTAGATAAATCAATACAGGATGATTAAATTATGGTTCTGGTAAATTGTTCTGTATGATCTTCTACATAGCCATGCTTCATCTCCCATTCACCTGATAACCTGCATGCCTCAAAAATTTTATTCCCTTTCAAAATCAGATGAGTGCTGGAGTAATAACAGCATCCCCCTAAAAATCGAAAGTAACTGTTTTGAAACCTGATGTGGATAACGACGGTGTGCCTTTGCTTGAAGATACACGACTCCCGAATTTGAGAATAGATGGAGGTCTGGGTAAGACTTTCATTGGGTGATGCTGAAATCGTTGGTGTTAAAATTGCTTGAAAAAGATGCCCAAATTTTGGTTAAATAAATACACTGTGAGGCAAGGAAAATATTTCAAATTTGTAATAGCGAAGTCTATAATTGTAGCTGTAGTTTAATTAGCTATTAATATATTATAACTTGTATGCCCAAATTCAATACTCTAATAGCTAAGCTGTTATTTTCGCCTTTTATGGACTGACTTACCTTTGTAGGTAATATATTTCTATTTGAAAATTTAGATATGCTAATTGAATATCATAATTAGCAAGATGCTCAATTTTGTCATGGATATCTCTTTTTTGGCTTTGAGTTATTCTGATGCTAATCTATAGCCTGAAGATGAAAATTATATAGCGAATTGGAATAGTTCTAAATATAGGTCAGAATGCTTTTGAGGTAGAAATAATTGCCATATTTGGTATTAACGTGATTTTGAGATTTAAGGGGATTCGATTTCGATAATAAATGACGCAACTCCATATCCAAAATTTCGAGATTTAGGGGGAATCGATTTCGATATAAATGAATCAAAATTGGAGGAGATTGCGAAAATCATGAGTTCCACTGTTAGGAAGAAAGATTGTAAAGTGAGTTTGGAAGGGACTAGGGAAGGGGTTAAGGATCCACTTACAATTGCAACTGAGATATTTGAGCTTACACCAACACCATCGTTAACCAACTACATAAATTTATGATATTGCGATCTCATTTCTTCTGCTAATTTAGAGTAGACAGGGTAAGAAACATAAGATTATTGCCTTTTTTTATATTTGTCTCTACATTAATATGTATGCAAGTTTATATTTTTGTAATGATTCTATATCATATTTGTTATGCTTTCATGGTTGTGTTAGAATTGAAAATGGTACCTTTAAATAAATCAATACAACACAACACCAAAATGACCAATTTGAAACGGTAAGAAAATGTTGCTAAAATTTTTAGAAACACTTTTTAGGGTTTGCAGATTAGTATGTTGTAGATTTTTGAAACACCTAGATCATGTTTCAGATTAACAAATTAAAACACTTAGCTGGTGTTTCAGATTGAAACACTTAGCTGGCGTTTCAGAGTGATAAACCGCAACATTTAATGAGTATTTCAAGTTGATAATCAGCAACTCTTAATGAGTGTTTCAAATTGATGATCTGGAACACCTAATAGGTGTTTCAAGATGATAATCAGAATACTTAATAAGTGTTTCAAGATGACAAATAGCAACACTTACCAGGTGCTTTAAGATGACAATGCAACACTTAATATGCGTTTCAAATTGACAATCAGAAACTTATTATATGTTTCAAACTAATAATATATTACATCACTGATGTGTTGCAGATTCGAGATATGAAGATTATTTTAAAAGATGCAATTGATACTTTTGATAATATAAATATATTCAATTATTAACCAAATTAAAAGAAAAAACATGAAAAGGTACTCCATAAGCAAATTTACCATAAACAAATTACTATTGAACAAAGATAAACCATATTTTCAAAAGAACAAAAATTACAAATCTTCCGCAACAAATCCGTAAGGTTGACAATATAATAAAATAACCTATAGGAATAATCAAACTTGGTCGTAAACACTTTCTACGTACACTGAATCATATATTATCCTTTTGAAATCCATATCTGCAAAAAAATAGTCGTTGAGTGAAACAATTTAGCTCTTGCACCAATAAAATCAAATATAATTTGACATATAATTTACACCAATAAGATCAAATATGATTTGCACCAATAAACTTAACAAAAATTATAAGGTTTTACATCTATATATAGAAACAAGCATGTTTGCCATTGTAGTACATTATTACTGTTGTTTCTGGCAAAATACAAATTTTGATACCGAACATAAATTAACTGATGGGTTAGAAAAAATGGGATATAGCTTATCAGTCGAGTTTACTATTGACGTCTAGTAGAAATGTTGACTCAATATGTGTCATGGCCTCTTCGTCCAGGAAAACAGGGCCATGTAATATATCAAAGCAGGATACACTTATGCATAGATATAGTGCATATATTTGTGTCAAGCTAATGGTTCAGCAGCAATTGAATTTCTGTGGTACAATTCCTCTACAACATAAGTTCCAGAGGTTTTATTTGCCAAACCATGCTATTTTATTTTCATGCAAATCTATATCACTGATATATGATCAGTTCAATTAGGAAATCATTTATAATAAATATTTAAATTCCTAGTGGAAACAAATCTTTTAAGTCAAATCCAGTGCACCACTTATGGTAGTTGTCACGTCATGGGTAAGTTCCCCACCTTTGCTAACCTAGTATATTTAAATCAATGATCCGCAACAATTACCAAACATAACAGTACTTCCTAGTAAAGCTAAATTACTTTAATTGTGTATTTCATACAACTATAACAACCCACTAGTACTAACTAAATAATTACAGGTATAAAGAATGTCTACCTATTTTCCATGAATGCAAATCAAGGCATTCAGCTGAGCACATCTAAAGAGAGCAGAATCATTAAACTGAAAAATTACCAAAGTTGTTACGAAAAAAAACCCAACGATAACTTAAATTAATGATACCTGAATGACAAGCTAAACTTGAACCAAAATAAATCTCCAACACCTATAATAAAATCTTTAGAACCAAATTATAAATTTAGCATTTGCTGACTATAATGTAAGACATCTTTTCATACTACATTTTCTTCATAGCAATGGGAAACAGACAATTCAGACCAAAAAAAAAATGGCAAAATAATGGTTTACTATTGATCCCGAAATTAGAATCAACACCAAAGGTATTCAAAATACTTCACGAAATGTAGAAAATAGAAGAAATGGTGCCACAAAATAGTAGGAATGCAAGTAGAGGACACAATGTTTTATAGTGGTTCGATCAAGCGTGATCTATGTCCACTTTTGAGAATGATTCCATTATCACATCTAGATTTACAAAGCAAGAATATCCTCTCATTACATTCATCATTAACCTTACTACTTCTCTCTTTATATCTATTAGAAATGGTTAGGGAGAAACTCGATGAAATTCTTCAAATGTGGCAAGTGATTAGATGAATCTAGACTTTCTTTTTATCTTTAGTGAATTCCCATAACTTCATAATGGATTCGGATTTAGATCTTCAATTCGAGGTGGCAGGAGATGATCAAATCCTTTATAAAAGGTTGAGAATTATTTTGGGCAGCCCTTCGGGGTGATGAAAAAAATCCTCCCCCTTTGAAGTGAAGTTGAACCCATATTTATAAGAGTAGGGGATGGCCGAAATATAGCTCTCAGGTTTTGGGTCGGCCTATTGGGTATTTAGGAAAATGCCACTGCCAGTTGTTGCTAGCTAATTGCCAGTTTCCAAGTACCAGAACGATCCAGTTTGTCCCGACCCGATCCATACTAGGTCGATCCGCTTGATGATGAACACGCCGACTTGATCCACTTGAATGGTCCGACCCACTCTCTGTTGGACAGACCGATCCGATGCCGTTAAGCTAGACTGACCCGCCACATTCCACTGTGTCGAATTGATTCCTTGCACTAGGCCAAATCGCTACTTCCAGTTTGGTCCGACCCGATCCTCCTAAACAGGCCGACCCATTGATTTGTGGAACTAGACCGACCCATATTAGTGTGAAAAACTTTTGTGAGTAAAATTTTGCCCCTCAAAGTTCACGATTTTATCCATAAAAATTGTGGGCTTTAAAACACTTCAAGTTCATGATGTTTTGATGTTATACTGCGGGTCTTGACTTTAGATCGACCATGCTATTTCTATGGTCCAGGTCGGTTTGTTGAAAGGGATTCGGGTCGGCCCGATACGTGGACACTATATAATCCACTTAGCCTATCACTTTTTCATTTTTCACAACTCTGACCCGAACACTTCCAATGGCGGTGGCATCCTTTTGAAGCGAACCCGTCACACATACATCCCGCTTCTCGCTCATTTCTTCAATTCCATTCATCTTCTCGGTGGCATCGTGCTCCACTTAGCTCGATCTGATGATTCTTACTCTTCAAATTCACACTCATTCAACTATCCTGAGCCTAAATCGTTCCATCGCCACTTGAATTCGGTTAATAGTAGGTATTATACCTCTGAAATTTGCATTATATTTAGCAATTCTTGTGTTTGGGTTTTGAATTGGCACGGTTTGGGATCGAGAAGTGAATTAACGCCTTTAAGGCTGCAGATTTATGATATTGTCGTATTGTAAGAATGGAATTGGGGTTATTTGTAGTGGATTTGTGTGTGTATGGTGAGTTCGATTTGCATAAGTTCCTTGTTGGACTTTATTTTAACTAGATGCCTTTGACGTGTTCGACAAAATGCTCAAACCGTAGGATTGCTTTGAAATGTTTAAATTTCCCACATAAACTTGTAGTCGTCGTCATGCTTGTTATTGTCACGTCTTTTGAATTTGTTTTTGTCAAAGAATGTTGTTGTTTTTGAACATTATCGTTGGTGTGAAAGCCCTTGTAGCTAGCTTTTGTTTGATCATTCAATTTTGTTGCGATGAACATGTTTGATTTTGTCCATGCCTTTTATTTGCTGAGTTGATCACGTTCACTACTCAAAACAGGGGGTTTAGTTGCTAATGAACCAGTTGTGGTCGACCTTAACTAGTCCGCTCTGGGTGGTCAAGGCCGACCCAGTTTTGGATCGGTCATGGTCGACCCAATTCTGGATCAGCTATGGCTGACCCATTTTTGGGTCAGTCATGGCCGACCCATTCCTAGATCGGTCATGACCGACCCAATTCTGGATCAGCTATGGCCGACCCAGTTTTGGGTCAGTCATGGCCGATCCATGTTATGGATCAGTCATGGCCGACCCATTTCTGGATCAGTCACGGCCGGTCCGATTCTGGGTCAGCTATGGCCGACCCATTTTTGGGTCAGTCATGGCCGACCCATTCCTGGATCGGTTATGACCGACCCAATTTTAGATCATCTATGGCCAACCCAGTTTTGGGTCAGTCACGGCCGATCTAGTTATGGATCAGTCACGGCCGACCCATTTCTGGATCAGTCATGGCTGATCCGATTCTGGGTCAGCTATGCCCGACCCAGTCTTGGGTCAGTTATGATCAATCTTCTCTGGTTCAGAACTGGCTTTTCCTGTCTGGAATTTTGGTAAACATCCTTTCCCTATTATTTTTGTCCGGCAATTCAAACATATGTTTCTGGGCCAATATACTCTATTATAGATGACCCATATCAATAATAAGTTAGGTAATAGTTTAGAATATGTGTATTCAACTTCTTATGACTCGTATTAAAATGCCTTGTTTGTGTTAGAAGGCTCCATTGGCCGTTACACTTGAGCACTTGAGTGTAAGCTCGCAGTAAAACTTGAAATTGACCAAACACCTTATGATGATTTGCAAGTCCCGAGTCTTACCTTTGTTTAATTGCATACAGCATTTTCTATTATAGGAAGTATATACCTGTAGCTTGTTGACAAACACAGTTATTTGTGTAGAAATGGATACCAGACATAAATCATGTTAACAGCTTGAAACGACATCAAAGTCCACACAAGTTGATACTTCTACTCAGGTTAAGGATATTGCTATAACTAGTGTTCCCAATCCAGAATTTCCTGTTCCTAATCCCCAACTTGGAGTGCCTGGCGACAGGAAGCCAAACAGAATGGGCGAGCGCATGTACAAAAGCTTATTGGATCAATTTAGTATATTAGAGACCAAGGCCAAATTTCTAGAGGAAAATGAGTTTGCGGACACTCGTCCCCCTGGATATGTTACTGTTAACCAACACATGTTGACAATGGGTTGCGTTCCCCCATTTAATCCCTTTATGGAGATGGTTCTGAAGCGTTTTTCCATTGCTCCCATGCAACTGCATCCTAACGGTTACACCATTATAACTGGTCTTTTCATACTTTTCATGAGGACCAAGCAACACGCTCCTACCTTTGATGAGATCTGTTCGCTGTATCTTTTCAAAAAGAGGCAAGGTACACCATCGATTATCAATTTAGAAGGGAAATACCCCAAAATTATAATTGAACAGATGGATAGTGCCAAGGGATTTTTGGAAAATTATTGCTTTGTGCGTTGCCCCGATAATTTCTATCGAAAGTGGATGGAAGGAGGTGAGAACTCATTATCATATTTCCTTGTTTGTCCATACAACAAGTTCCCGAGCATTAAATCCTTCCTTTGTTTAGTAGTGCTTCCTTCCTCTGACTTAGATGATACTGCTGGCCAAGAGTTGTATGACACTTTGCAGACTATAGTCGGAGCATAAAGAAGTAGGAGATACTTGATCACAGAACAATTTCTTTACGAATATCATTTGCTTGACCCTTCCCGTACTCTCAAATTGAATATGTTTTCTAAGAAAGGGATTGCTGGCAAATGTCCCGTTAAGAAATCTCCTTTACAAAAATGTTCTGACATTACGAGTAGTAGCAAAACACCCACAAAACCCAAATTGATCTCTGTAATAACCCGGAAAATCTGAACAAATTTAAATTTTTTATTTTGGCAATTTTGTGAATTTTTAATATTTAAAATGAATTATTTTAAATAATAACGATGAGAAATTTATTTTGAATAGAATTAGAATGTATGTATTTATTTGAATCGACGTTAGAATATAAAAATTTATTTTTAATTATAAAAGGAATTGAAAATGGCGCGGTAGTTCGAAAATTCGATTTCAAAGCTCAAATGAATACAGGATTCAAAATAAACCGGATTTGAGAGAAACCAAAAATATTAGAATCTATTTGAGAATATCTTTCCAACGAATCCGAAAAATTGAAATTTCATAGCGGGGATAAAAAGTTATGCCCAGTTGGAAATTCAGAATAGTCACTATGGAATTTTGGCCCTGAAAAATGGAAATTTTGCAAACGACCTTTGCTTTCGACAAAACCACTTTTGTTGGATCCGGGATGTCAAGTTATTGCTAGATTCCAAAATTCGTAATTTTCTGAATCAAATGTGAGTGTGGCGAAGTAAAACGTGTTTTGTCAGTTTCAGTCAATTTCGATCGACCAGAAAATGGCCATTTTTCAAACGGTCTCAAAATTTGACGAAATTAGTTTTGTTAGGACCGTATCGTCTATACGAAGCTAGAAAATATTTTTCGGGAATTTTTAGAGTCCGTATGTGGCCCCAATAAATTGAAATGTACGTTTGAATTGAATATATATGGATTTAAATGTAAGTTTAAATCAAAACTGATCGAAACTATAGAATTGGCTAGCGAAACATATCGCATTGTGTTCGGAATGAAGGTAATACGCTAGGGAAGATAGTCATTTGGTCTCATTTCGAGTTCAATGTAAAGTCAACTCTTTTCTTGAAGAATAAAATAAAATAATATTATTATATAATATAACCTTCCCTCCCCTCCCGTTCACTTTCTCTCTTCCCGATTTAAAAAAGACCGAAGCCGCCACTTAACGCTATCCCGTCTCCTCCTCCCTAAAGGCGACGCCGCCGCTCCCCCAGCCCCCCCGATCCCCCATCTCTCTCCTCTCCGTTTCTCCCCCCTTTTTTTGAAGAACCCGATGTCCCCAAACCCAAAGCCCACTCCAGCACCCCCTACCCAATCCGTCGGCCGCTGCTGGCCCACCACCGCCTCCGCTAGCGCCTCCCTCAGCCTCTGACCACCCGCGCCTTCCCTTTTCGAACCACCAGCCCTCGCTTCCCCCTTTCGATTGCTGAAGAGCAAAATAAAAACACCCCATTCGACTGGAAAATCGAGCTGCCTGAGCCACCGTGCATTCTCTCACCTCCGACGAACTCGGTGCAGCGAAACCCCTTTCCTTCGATTGTTGATGTAAGCTTTTATTTTCATAAATTTATTTATTTTTCGTATATGATAAAAGATTAGATTTCTATTCGGTGTAAAGATAAGATTTTTAATATTATAAAGATAAGATTTTTGTGTTATAAAGTTAAGATTTTTCATTATTAAAAGACGAGACATTTATATAGGAAAAGATGAGATATTTACATAAGAAAAGGTGAGATTTTTATATAAGAAAAGACGTGATTTTTAATCATAAAAAGAATAGATTTTTAAAATATAAAAAGATTAGATTTTGATTAGTAAAAAGATTATATTTTTATGATAGGAAAGATTATATTTTTATAAGTATAAAGACTATATTTTTATTAGGGAAAAGGAGGAAAGATACGATTTTTGTTTATGTAAAGATAGGATTTTTATTTACATACTAGCGTTATAAAAATACAATTTTTATAGTTGGAATGGAAGTATAAAGATATGATTTTTAATCGATAAAAAATGATTTTTATATAGTAGAGATTATAAAAATATGATTTTTATAAGATAGAGAATATAAAAATACAATTTTTATATATGTTGTAGCAAAATAAAAATTCGATTTTTATATGAGCAGCGGATTAAAAATAGAAATTTCATATTATAGGAAATATAAAAAATATAATTTTTATATATGTAGCGAAATAAAAATCTGATTTTTTTATTATATATAGTGAGATAAAAATGTAATTTTTAATATGAACAACGTGAAAAAGATTGCATTGGAATTTTGGGCATATCCGAACCTTTCAGAAATAAAGAATGGAGGAGTGGAACCCTCGGTGAGAACTTCTCACTTTGATTTAATTTTTTAGTTAAAATATATACTAGGATGCAGACGGTGCTTAGCAGCACCCGACACCCGTCGTCCACAGACCATGGATGACTTGTTTGTTTGATTGACGTGTTGTGAAAATTGATTGTGTGATGTGGAATGAATAAATATTTTATAGTTAAAAATATATTTTTTAACGTGTATATAAAATAAATATTTATAAACAAATCGGACGATTTGTTTATATACACACCTTTGACTGATATTGATTGGGACGATAAATTTTACACATCGCCCAACTGCACAAATAAAACCTGTGTTTGATTGTTTGAAACCCTACACGGGTATTGGGATGAAATTGGACATACACTAATCCCAATAATTAGTTGTATGTCGATCGATTGATTGACAAGCTGCTGTAAGCGTTAAATATTTATATTTGATGCTTATACAACGTAGAATGCACTCTGGATGATGGATTGTTGTTTTTATTGTTGTTATACGCATTTGTTGTGTGAAATCTATATAAACAAAATTACATGGTGACTGACCGTGTCTGATTCCAGTTCAGAAAGAATGAATACTTTAAATAACGATTATTTTTTAAATAACGAATATTTTCAAATAATATTCAGAAAAGAGTCAAAATATGATTTTGATGTCCGATTAGGGATGAACACGAATATATATAGCCGTGTTGATTAGATTGACGCCATTTTGACGTGAACGATATTTATATCGATTTTATTCGTTTTTATAATGAATATCAAAAAGGAATTGATTTCAAAATATAATGTATTGAAAATATTATCATTTATATATCGATGATATGGAATATTCAATTTTGATTTGAAATTGAATACGAAGTTGAAATCGTTTTGAAAACGAATTTAAAACGATTTATAAAATACGTTTTGAAAGGAAATCGACGAAATATATATAATATATATATTATATATATAATGGTCTGAATAGAACGCACCGCGCTGCGGTAGTTCGCGAATTTCAACCATTGACTTCGAATGGTCATTGACCATTGACCGTCGGATTCTCCTAAAACCAGAACCGTTGGGTTCGTATCGAAAAGAGCTTTCTAAAGAATACAAGAAATTAGAAATCTAACGGTTGGATTTGGAATTATGTCCAAATCAAATTTGGAAAAGGTCGTTGTAAGTGCAGTTCGATGGCCGGGCCTTGATAAAATTATGAAAAATATCAATAATTAGTGTAAAATCATAGAAATGATTTGGAAAGAATTGGGATAAAAATACCAAATTTGAAAAGATAAAAATATATTTTTATCGAAATGAACTAGTTTTGAACTAGAATTATAATCCACTTATTTTTAAAATAAATTGGATTTGAAATGGTTTTAAAAATAACCAGAATTTCCAATATATAAATTGGAAATGGATTTGAATGGAAATTGTCTTCGGAATATTTCGATGATGATTTCGTGATTATACAGATATTGTTATGGAAATTTGAAAGATATATTTATATCGTTATTTCTAATACGATATTTTGGTCGTAGAATTTGATATTGAATATAAGCCAATATATTTTCTATTCAGAGCCTTGTATTTAATATCAAATGGGATTTGGGTTGTCGTGGATGGTGTCTTCATTAACACTGTTCTTAAACCCAATTGAGAAAAAGATTAAATCTTTTTATTTAGATTTAATGAAGTATACCAATTAAATAATATTTAATTGGAATTGAATTGGAATTGATTTTTGGGTTTATTGTGAATGGTGTTTTAAATAACACTTGTTCTTTAACCCGATAATTAATGAAATGTGAATTGGGTTTGTTGTGAGCTGTGTTTTAACGACATTCGTTCTTTAACCCGATTTACAGTGAAATGTGATTTGGAATTTATAAATCTTTTGTTAAGATTTAAAGGAGATTTTCCAAAGTAAAGTTTTCCAATTTAATAAAATAAATTGGAATGGAATGGAATTCAATTTGGAAATAATCGAAGTGAATTTCCGTGGAGGAAGACTGCTAATATATCGGGAATTTAAAAGGCTTTTCCGTTATTCCAATTATATTATTAGTCGGATATGGAATTTCACATCGATTATATATATTGATCTGTTTTCCGTGAAGATTCCATTGTTAATGGAATGAGATTTTGGGTTTATCGTGAACTGTGTTTTAATTGACATTAGTTCTTTAACCCCGTTAAAGATAAGATTTATTTCTTAACTTTGAAGAATCATTAAGTAATGATTTTTGGAAATTAAAGCTGAACTAGAGTTTTAATGAATCTTTAAATAGATTGAAAGATGAATTTGATAACTAAAATTATCAAATTCAAGAAATGATCGAGAATGGAGTATCACTAGTTTTGCTCCAGGCGATAGTTAAATCTTTAATTAGATTTGAACGTGAAATGGTAATTGAATTTACCGATAACACCGTGGTGTTAGATGTGAAGTATTACCAGTTTTACTTAATGGGATGAATAGGTTGGGGTTGGGAAATTAAAACAAATGATTACTTCGGTAAGGTTCGTCAATCCCGACTAGTTTGGATAAACAATAATTTGGTTGGAATTGATATTCAAAGGAAGATTAAAGAATAAATTTAAAGAATTTATCTTTGATAAAATTTATGGGAACCTTTCCCAAAGTATAAGAATATTTGAATAAAGGAATATTCTGGATTGGAATAAGGCGTATGTTGTGTTTTATAACACTTCTTTATTATATACGCGAGTTATTCGGAAAGGCTGTGTTTATACCCATTCTGAATAACTGAATCGACGATAAGTCGAAGATGAAGACGGGGGTAGAAGACCGGAGGTCTTCACATCGTTTGGATAATTACTGATGATCTTGATTGGGCTGTACACCCAAGAGGAGGGAATCAATTGGTGATCGTCTAGACGTACTTGTAGATCGATGGATATGCGAGGAATAAGTTTCCTCTGCTTTCGTTCAGACCCAGAACGGACTTGTAAATGGATGTGTGTCTGACATCGGATTTCATTCTGTGTGATTGATATACATCGGTTGCATAGTGTGAATTGCCTGTGTGGCATGCTGAGATGCAAATGATCAATGCTTCTATTGAAAAGCAAAGTCTTATGGTTGATGATCAAAGCACGACCTTTGTGGCATAGCTTTGTGTAGCGTTAATTCACGAGCCTCACACCCCGGTGTGAACAACAAACGGGAGAGGACATCAGGGAGGGCATGCGTTTCCTTCTAGCTAGGAGTGGTGTTTTGGGTTTTACACGCCCGAACATTTAACTTATGTGGATGATGGATATCGAGGCGCCTCGGTTAGATCAATCGATCCGGGACCGATGGAGTCATTTGGCTCATTGACGCCCCATCGGGCGGGGAAACGCAGTGTTCAGGCATTATAATCCACATCGAGTGGACCGGCCCTGACGACCCAAGGTGTAGTTGCGGTTGTTCCTGAGGGGCGGGCTAGAGCATCTCGAAGCGGTAAGGACAATCCCTTGCCTTGGTTCACAGACGGAAATCCAACTTCCAATACGTGACATTTGCGGTTTTGATGGTGGAGCCTGGTATTGGCGACATGATATATGGTACCCATGCCGTCTAAGATTGATACATTTATATTTGAAGTTGTTTTATACACTATGCACTTATAATAGTTTCAAATGATTTGTTTTAGCATACCAAGCATGTTTGGCTATTATAAGGGAAAACCCTCTCCCCCGGCTTGCGTTGCATTGTGTGATAAGACCTGGGTCTTATAATAGCTTCATTTTTCCAAAAAGCATTGCGCTGTTTTGTTATATGCACTGGTATTCTTAGTAGGAAACCCGTTTCGTGTTATACGGCGTGGTCTCTTGATATATTTGATTTAAAGTAAGGTTTTAAATGACTGTTTTAGTTCTCACAACAGTCATATGACTGACCTGGAGTTTATTGTTTCAACCTAAACTCTGGGTTCCCCTATTTTCCACGGGCAGCTAGAAGATTTGGTTTTGCAGATTTATATTCACAGGAACCTGGTTTACAGCTGGAATGATATCGGGAAAGCTCTGTATCCGTATATTCTTTTCAGTAGTGTTTTGTTTTATTTTCCGCTGCATTGTAATTTGTAAATATCTGATATTTTTCTAATGTGTAATATTCATGTATACTCTGTATATTCTGGTATTCTGATGAAATTGTTGTAATAAGCAATGATATGTTCGTCTGTTTGTGTTCTGATTTGTCTTGTCCTCAACTCAATTCGTTCTTTCCTATACGGGGATGTTCGGGTCGTGTCAGTTTGGTATCAGAGCTCTGGTTTACAGAGCTCGGAGAACAAGACACATTAGAACCAAATGAAAGAATTCATCAGAGATTAGATTAGTAATATCCAATGAGAATGACTCGTTAGAGATGGGATCCGTAGTATCCTAGAACGAGTGTGAAGATTATATTTTTAAAATGAAAACGAATTTTGTTTTGAAAATTTAAACCTTACTCAACGTATTTGAATATTTATTTTAAATTGATTTGGACGATCAAGTATATAAAGATTTTGCATATACATCTGATCCACGTGTATTCAAAATTTTAATATACTGGATAGATATAGAATCACACTCTAGTCGCCCGGAGATGGTTCTGATGATTGAAGCTTTATCATCAGAATTCGTGTTCGAGTTTCGAAAAGTGGGATATTTATATATTTCCAATTGATTGGTGTGAGAACAAAAAACTAGATAGGGCTTATTGTTGTGAATTGGCATCAAAAACATGATTTTCTGTATATGTATCAAAATTATGAATTTGAAATGATAATCAACTAATTGATTGATGGTTGTGTTGTGTGATTATTTATTTAAATCAACATGTGAAATAAAGGTGAATTTAGGCTAAATCAAGTCAAATATTGAATTGTATTGAAAATTGTTTGGAAATGCATACGTGTACTTCTATATACATTGAACAAGTCATTGCAAGGAGGCTAGAGAAGAGAAATTGTATGCCCGACAAATAGGTACATGTTTATTCTATTTCTTGGGTTAGGGTGATTTTATGAGCCGATTGGCTAGCCGCTTGGCTGTTTCTTTTCCTTTTTGGACTGGAAAGGCCTGTATGGCAATTTCGGGATTTTCCCGGTGCTCCCGTGTAGGGGAGGTTATGGTAAAAATTTTCGAAAATTTAGGGTGTTAGCCAAATTTTTGAAAAATTTGAAAGTTCTTAGAAACTGAAAAGTTGAAGAACTTAAACCATAATGAAAATAATGAAAGTGGAGTTAATTAGTTAAACAACTTTCAGCTTCGTTCCTTTTCGGGGACGAAAAGTTTTAAGTGGGGGAGATTGTAATAACACAGAAAAACTAAACCAATTTAAAAATTTTATTTTGGCAATTTTGATGAATTTTGAATATTTAAAATGAATTATTTTAAATAATAACAACGAGAAATTTATTTTGAATAGAATTAGAACGTGTATATTTATTTGAATCGACGTTAGAATATAAATATTTATTTTTAATTATAAAAGGAATTGAAAATGGCGCGGTAGTTCGAAATTCGATTTCAAAGTTCAAATGAATGTACATGATTCAGAATAAATCGGATTTTAGCAAAACCAAAAATATTAGAATCTTTTTGAGAATATCTTTCCAACGAATCCGAAAAATTGAAATTTCATAGCAGGGATAAAAAGTTATGCCCAGTTGAAAATTCAGAATAGTCGCTATGGAATTTTGGCCCTTAAAAATGGATATTTTGCAAACGACCACTGTTTTCGACGAAACCACTTTTGTTGGATCCGGGATGTCAAGTTATTGCTAGATTCCAAAATTCCTAATTTTCTGAATCAATATGTGAGCGTGGCGAAGTAAAACGTGTTTTACCAGTTTAAGTCAATTTCGATCGACCAGAAAATGGCCATTTTTCAAATGGTCTCAGAATTTGACGAAATTAGTTTAGTTAGAACCGTATCGTCTATACGAAGCTAGAAAATATTTTTTGGGAATTTTTAGAGTCCGTATGTGGCCCCGGTAAATTGAAATGTACGTTTGAATTGAATATATATGGATTTAAATGTTAATTTAAATCAATACTGATCGAAACGATAGAATTGGCTAGCGAAACATAACCCATTGTGTTCGGAATGGGGGTAATACGCTGGGGACGACAGTCGTTTGGTCTCATTTCGAGTTCAAATGTAAAGTCAACTTTTTCTTGGAGAATAAAATAATATTATTATATAATATAACCTTCCCTCCCCTCCCGTTCACTTTCTCTCTCCCCAATATAAAAAAACTGAAGCCGCCACTTAACCCTAGCCCGTCGCCTCCTACCTAAAGGCGGCGCCGTCGCTCCCGCAAGCCGCCGCACCCCTCCTCCGATCCCCCTTCTCTCTCCTCTCCGTTTCTCCCCCTCCCCTCCCCTTCCCTTTTTTTTGAAGAACCCGATGTCCCCAAACCCAAAGCCCGCTCCAGCACCCCGTACCCAATCCGCCGGCCGCACTGGCCCACCGCTACCTCCGCTAGCGCCTCCCCTAGCCTCTAACCACCCGCGCCTTCCCTTTTCGAACCACCAGCCCTCGCTTCCCCCTTTCGATTGCCGAAGACCAAAAGAAAAACCCCCCATTCGACTGGAAAATCGAGCTGCCTGAGCCACCGAGCATTTTCTCACCTCCGACGAACTCGGTGCAGCGAAACCTCTTTCCTTCGATTGTTAATGAAAGTTTTTATTTTCGTAAATTTATTTATTTTTCTTATATGATAAAAGACTAGATTTCTATCCGGTGTAAAGATAAGATTTTTAGTATTATAAAGATAAGATTTTTGTGTTATAAAGTTAAGTTTTTTCATTATAAAAAGACGAGATATTTATATAGGAAAAGACGAGATATTTATATAAGAAAGGGCAAGATTTTTATATAAGAAAAGACGTGATTTTAATCATAAAAAGAATAGATTTTTAAAATATAAAAAGATTAGATTTTGATTAGTAAAATGATTATGTTTTTATGATAGGAAATATTATATTTTTATAAGTATAAAGACTATATTTTTATTAGGGAAAAGGAGGAAAGATACGATTTTTGTTTATGTAAAGATAGGATTTTTATTTACATACTAGCGTTATAAAAATACAATTTTTATAGTTGGAATGGAAGTATAAGGATATGATTTTTAGTCGAATAAAAAAATGATTTTTATATAGTAAAGATTATAAAAATATGATTTTTATAAGATAGAGAATATAAAAATACGATTATTATATATGTTGTAGCGAAATAAAAATTCGATTTTTATATGAGTAGCGGATTAAAAATAGAACTTTTATATAATAGGAAATATAAAAATATAATTTTTATATATGTAGCGAAATAAGAATCTGATTTTTTTTATTATACATAGTGAGATAAAAATGTGATTTTTAATATGAATAGCGTGAAAAGATTGCATTGGAATTTTAGGCATATCCGAACCTTTCAGAAATAAAGAATGGAGGAGTGGAACCCTCGGTGAGAACTTCTCACTTTGATTTAATTTTCTAGTTAAAATATATAATAGGATGTAGATGGTGTTTAGTAGCACCCGACACCCGTCGTCCACAGACCATGGATGACTTGTTTGTTTGATTGATGTGTTGTGAAAATTGACTGTGTGATGTGGAATGAATAAATATTTTATAGTTAAAAATATAATTTTTAACATGTATATAAAATAAATATTTATAAACAGATCGGACGATTTGTTTATATAAACACATTTGACTGATATTGATTGGGACGATAAATTTTACACATCGCCCAACTGCACAAATAAAACCTGTGTTTGATTGTTTGAAACCCCACACGGGTATTGGGATGAAATTGGACATACACTAATCCCAATAATTAGCTATATGTCGATCGATTGATTGACAAGCTATTGTAAGCGTTAAATATTTATATTTGATGCTTATACAGCATAGAATGCACTCTGGATGATGGATTGCTGTTTTCATTGTTGTTATACACATTTGTTGTGTGAAATCCATATATATATAATTATATGGTAACTGACCGTGTCTGGTTCCAGTTCAGATAGAATGAATATTTTGAAATAACGATTATTTTTAAAATAACGAATATTTTCGAATAATATTCAGAAAAGAGTCAAAATATGATTTTGATGTCTGATTTGGGATGGACACGAATATATATAAATATATATAGCCGTGTTGATTAGATTGACGCCATTTCGATGTGAACGATATTTATATCGATTTTATTTGTTTTTATAATGAATATCGAAAAGGAATTGATTTCAAAATATATTGTTTTGAAAATATTATCATTTATATATCGATGATATGGAATATTCAATTTTGATTTGAAATTGAATATGAAGTTGAAATCATTTTGAAAACGAATTTAAAACGATTTATAAAATAGGTTTTGAAAGGAAATCGATGAAATATATATAAAATATATATATTATATATATAATGGCCTGAATAGAATGCGTTGCGCGATGGCAGTTTGCGAATTTCGACCATTGACTTCGAATGGACATTACGAATGATCCGACCGTCGGATTCTCCTAAAACCGGAACTGTTGAGTTTGTATCAAAAAGAGATTTCTAAAGAATACAAGAAATTAGAAATCTAACGGTTGGATTTGGAATTATGTCCAAATCAAATTTGGAAAAGGTCGTTGTAAGTGCAGTTCGATGGCCGTTTATGGAAATTGCGCTGTACGGGCCTTGATAAAATTATTAAAAATATCAATAATTAGTGTAAAATCATAAGAAATGATTTGGAAAGAATTGGGATGAAAAATTCCATATTTGAAAAGATAAAAATAGATTTTTATCGAAAAGAACTAGTTTTGAACTAGAATTATAATCCATTTATTTTTAAAATAAATTGGATTTGAAATGGTTTTAAAATTAACCAGAATTTCCAATATATAAATTGGAAATGGATTTGAATCGAAATTGTCTTCGGAATATTTCGATGTTGGATTTCGTGATTATACAGATATTGTTATGGAAATTTGAAAGATATATTTATATCGTTATTTCCAATACGATATTTGTTCGTCGTAGAATTTGATATTGAATATAAGCCGATATATTTTCTATTCAGAGCCTTGTATTTAATATCAAATGGGATTTGGGTTGACGTGGATGGTGTCTTCATTAACACTGTTCTTAAGCCCAGTTGAGAAAAAGATTAAATATTTTTATTTAGATTTAATGAAGTATACCAATTAAATAATATTTAATTGGAATTGAATTGGAATTGATTTTTGGGTTTATTGTGAATGGTGTTTTAAATAACACTTGTTCTTTAACTCGATAATTAATGAAATGTGAATTGGGTTTGTTGTGAACTGTGTTTTAACGACATTCGTTCTTTAACCCGATTTACAGTGAAATGTGATTTGGAATTTATAAATCTTTTGTTAAGATTTAAAGGAGATTTTCCAAAGTAAAGTTTTACAATTTAATAAAATAAATTGGAATGGAATGGAATTCGATTTGAAAATAATCGAAGTGAATTTCCGTGGAGGAAGACTGCTAATATATCGGGAATTTAAAAGGCATTGCCATTATTCCATTTATACTATTAGTCGGATATGGAAGTTCACATCGATTATATATATTAATCTGTTTTTCCGTGAAGATTCCATTGTTAATGGAATGAGATTTTGGGTTTATCATGAATTGTGTTTTAAATGACATTAGTTCTTTAACCCCATTAAAGATAAGATTTATTTTTTAACTTTGAAGAATCATTAAGTAAACATTTTTGGAAATTAAAGCTGAACTAGAGTTTTAATGAATCTTTAAATAGATTGAAAGATGAATTTGATAACTAAAATTATCAAATTCGAGAAATGATCGAGAATGGAGTATCACCAGTTTTGCTCCAGGCGATAGTTAAATCTTTACTTAGATTTGAACGTGAAATGGTAATTGAATTTACCGATAATACCGTGGTGTTAGATGTGAAGTATTACCAGTTTTACTTCATGGGATGAATAGGTTGGGGTTGGGAAATTAAAGCAAATGATTACTTCGGTAAGGTTCGTTAATCCCGACTAGTTTGGATAAACAATAATTTGGTTCGAATTGATATTCAAAGGAAGATTAATGAATAAATTTAAAGACATTATCTTTGATAAAATTAATGCGAACCTTTCCCAAAGTATAAGAATATTTGAATAAAGGAATATTCTGGATTGGAATAAGGCGTATGTTGTGTTTTATAACACTTCTTTATTATATACGCGAGTTATTCGGAAAGGCCGGGTTTATACCCATTATGAATAACTGAATCGACGATAAGTCAAAGATGAAGATGGTGGTGGAAGACCGTAGGTCTTCTCATCGTTTGGATAATTACTGATGATCTTGATTAGGATGTACACCCAAGCGGAGGGAATCAGTTGGTGATCGTCCAGACGTACTTGTAGATCGATGGATATGTGAGGAATAAGGTTCCTCCGGTTTCGTTCAGACCCAGAATGGACTTGTAAATGGATGTGTGTCTGACATCAAATTTCATTCTATGTGATTGATATACATCGGTTGCATAGCGTGAATTGCATGTGTGTCATGCTGAGATGCAAATGATCAAGGATTCTGTTGAAAAGCAAAGTCTTGTGGTTGATGATCAAAGCACGGCCTTTGTGGCATAGCTTCGTGTAGCGTTAATTCGTGAGCCTCACACCCCGGTGTGAACGAGAAACGGGAGAGGACATCAGGGAGGGCATACATGTCCTTCTATCTAGGAGTGGTGTTTTGGATTTTACACTCCCGGACATTTTACTTATGTGGATGATGGATTGCGAGGCGCCTCGGTTAGATCGGTCGATCCAGGGCCGATGGAGTCATTTGGCTCATTGATGCCCCATAGGGCGGGGAAACGCAGTGTTCAGGCATTATAATCCACATCGAGTGGACCGGCCCTGACGATCCATGGTGCAGTTGTGGCTGTTCCTGAGGGGAGGGCTAGAGCGTCTCGAAGCGGTAAGGACAATCCCTTTCCTTGGTTCACAGACGGAAATCCAACTTCCAATACGTGACATTTGCGGTTTTGATTGTAGAGCCTAGTATTGGCGACATGATATATGGTACTCATGCCGTCTAGGATTGATACATTTATATTTGAAGTTATTTTATATACTATGCACTTATAATAGTATCAAATAATTTGTTTTAGCGTACCAAGCATGTTTGGCTATTATAAGGGAAAACCCTATCCCCCGGCTTGCGTTGCATTGTGTGACAGGACCTGGGTCTTACAATAGCTTCATTTTTCCAAAAAGCATTGCGCTGTTTTGTTACATGCACTGGTATTCTTGGGAGGAAACCCGTTCCGTGTTATACGGCGTGGTCCCTTGATATATCTGATTTAAATTAAGGTTTTAGATAACTGTTTTAGTTCTCACACCAGTCACATGACTGACCTGGAGTTTATTATTTCAACCTATACTCTGGGTATCCCTATTTTCCACGGGCAGCTAGTAGTTTTGGTTTTGCAGATTTATATTCACAGGAACCTGGTTTACAGCTGGAATGATATTCGTAAAGCTCTGTATCTGTATATTCTTTTCTGTTGTGTTTTGTATTATTTTCCTTTGCATTGTAATTTGTAAATCTCTGGTATTTTTCTAATGTGTAATATTCATATATACTCTATATATTCTGGTATTCTGATGAAATTGTTGTAACAAGCAATGAAATGTTCTTCTGTTTGTGTTCTGATTTGTCTTGTCCTCAACTCAATTCGTTCTTTCCTTTACGGGGAAGTTCGGGTCGTGTCAACCTCTATCCAAGAAGGGGAGTCTAAACCACATGAGAATAAAAGTAAACAAGTTGAGAAAGAGAAGGCTTTAACAGGGACTTCTTCCGATCCGATGGCCAAACATTCTGAGGACACGGAATCCCCTTCTAAGGATGTTGTAGATAAATCTGATAAAGGTCCTATTGTCCAAGCTACTCAAGGTGAGAGTTCTACGGATACCGTTAAGAACTTAAGCGATATTAGTTCGGCCAGAGACATTACCCATGGTGAAATTGTTATTCAACCCCCCAAGCCTCAAATCATGAGAACAAAAAATGTAGTTGGATCCCTTATCGCTCAGCCAACCTTAGAACAAACTATGAAATTTGGTTCGTCACTAGATACGTACTGAAAAGCGCTTACCTTTTCCATCACTTACTTGTTCTTTGTATTTTGCTCTTAAAACTTGTCTTAGTCTTCATTAATGTGAGCACTAAATGTTTGTCACATCTCTTTCCTCAGATACAAAAACAATGCCGAAGTCTTCATTCATGAAAGATTTCAATGAAGTGATAAGCCAACAAGATCCAAAGCATTTTTTAAAGAAGTCTCGTCCTCCGCAGCATTCAAAATACTCACAATACCCGCAACATTCCTTTCAACCTCACCAAATTAGTGATCTTATCGAGACTGATCAATAGAGGAAGTGGAGGCATGATCATCTTGAAATGGTCGAAGCTCAAGAGAGGAAAGAGCAAGGAAAGAAGAAGAAGCACCACAAGAAGAGGGAGAGAAGCGGTAAGGATGACAGTGGCCATGAGAAGCGTCACAGATCGGACAAACTTCCAATGTTGGATTATTCAATGTCAGACATTCAAAACACCGATGATAACACACCTTTGGCTTCGCCTCTAGCGACTCCTACCTCTTCTGATCTCCAAGCAATCATAGACATGCCTCGTTATCAAATAAAGATGACCATTTTAATGCTCGTTGAGCGCTTTCATGGCTGGGACTTAAGAGGAATGTACTTTAATGTGGATCTGAATCCCGATGACAAATGGGATCTTCTCGAGGAAATAGCTGGTACCAAAGACAGTATGGTTACTCAATACGAAGTTACCAGAAGCCAGGCTGAGGTTAAATTAGATAGGCTGAGGAAACATGTCGAAAAACAGCTTTTTGAATGGAACACATTTGCCTATGACCTCCAAAGGCTTAGTTCAATTCGCCTTGACCATATTGAAGTGTTGGAGAATGACAAGGCTACTTTAATTCATGCACTTAAATCTCAGGGTTCCAAAAAGGACTTAGAGGATGAGGTTGCCAAGCTTAAAGAAGAACTTGCTATCACCAAAAGAGAGAAGATACACTTGAGAAGAAAGATCAAGAAGCTCAAATTGCTCAACAGTTTGTCGAATCCCAACTAGCTGAAGAGAAAAATAATTATGCCACTTTACGACAAGAGAACGCTACCCTTCATGAGAGGATTTCTTCCCTAAGTACAACTCTTTCCTCAACACAACAAGCCCAGGAGGTAGAAAAACTCAAAGCTGCCGCTGATCTTGAAAAGGCCCGCTTGGATTCTGACACTTCTTTGTTCCACTTTTATGTCTACAGTGTTATGAACAAAGGGAGTTTATGCTACTTAGAGATAAAATTTGAGATCACTCTAGCCCTTGTCATGGAGCGAATTTTGGAGAATAACGAAGGCGAGCGCAGCGAAGATGATCTCCTCGAGGACCTCTTAGATCCAGAGTCTCGTGATGCTTTAGTCGTGGGAAAGGCTAAGTTGGCAGCAGCAAGGGGCTTTCTTGATGACAAAGCCGGGACTTCAAGAGAACCAATTTAAGATACAAATGTTAAATCCCATGCAATCACAGCCGATGTTAAGGCCTCTGGTTCACAGACTCTCGCTAATCTTCCTGCCCCTCAAAAAGACAAAGGCGAAGATGACAATGATGATGGTAACCTTGATACAGGCGGGTTTGAGATCGAAGCACGCAGGAATATTGAGGCGAGTCTTACAGCTGCAGGTAAAACTGAGGTTGCTCATATTATACCGAACTTAGACTATCTGTTTCCTTCTCCTAGTACAACCACATACTTGGCTCACTGTTTGTCTGCCTTAAGTTTGATTTCACCAAAGCTTCTTTCTAGTGGATTTACTACCATGATGACTGAAGCCATAATTACTGATTCGACCCTAATATCAGCACCTCCTGCGCTAACCTATACTCCCCGTCCAGGTGACGAATCTTTGCTTGATATTAAGACCCCGGGGTCACATGATGCAAAATTTGGTGCAATTGCTAACTTGGATGATGATGATGATTACTTTCCAAGTGAGGAAGATATTGAGCAAACTGATGAGACCCCGACATAAGACATTGAAACTCAAGGAAAGCATGGAACACCATCAGGCTGCAAAGGAAAGAAGGCGATTACAAAGAATAAGAAGATGAAAAAGAAGATGAAGGGAAAGATCATTACTATATCTTCCCAAGAGAGTCCCAGCGGTATGATGACCAAAGGTGGAGGCCAATCAGCTGGTCCGTCTCCTCTTTCCAGGGTTGTCATACCAGGTCTGTAGTTCGGGGATTCAAAAAATGGAAAGAAGAAATAGTGTTTACAATCATTTTCCTTTATTTCTTGTCATTTCCTTTTTATGTATTGCTCTCAGACCGGTTGTATATGTAGGTGCCGGCCCTCACTTACTACTTTTATGCTTGTTACTTTACGTGCTTTTATGTCTGATGCTTTGTTTTTGACTTGCAATGTTGTGATCTGATTCTGTGTTGCTGAAATGAAACTGTGTTCTGCTTATTGTACTTGAGTTTTGTCATACTTTGTTGCTTTGCATTCTACGCTTGTTTTCTTTTCATGCTTATAACACAAAACCTTTACACTGCAAGTCATTTGTTATCGCAATAGTTTGTATTGAAATGATTTCGTGGCACTTTTGGAAATTTGATTTTTCAGTTATAGCCACGAACCATTATTGGTTGGACCTAACTTGATCAATTTTGCTGGATTCCCTTGATTTTGACTATCGCAACTTTTGAGATTTATATGAATAGCCACCTTTATGTTTGTCATAACATCGGGGTTATCAATTTTGCCTTTGTCATTTCAAAGTTTTGCTTTATTGGTCAAATTAGTTCTTGCAGATGCTTAACCCTTAATCTTAAAGTTCTGACGAGTTTATGGCATGTCTTAAGAAGCGAGCATCGTTAAATCTTGTTAATATGGTAGTGATGTCCCCATACCAAAATTCGTTACAGACTTTAAAAGTTAGGTGCAACATTATGCGACCAACTTTTCTTGGAATTCTTTGATCATGTTCTTTTGCCATTGTTGAACTTCTTGGCATGAGTCGCTCAAAGGTTTCCAGTTTAGTTGATCCTACTTAAGCCTTTTTTATATGGAGATGAATTCCTGTTTCTGTTCCCCTGCTTGAGAGGTCTTATATTTTATATATGCAATCATATTTCTCGCTAGCCTGGTAATCCAGGGCCTTCGAAGATTAGATTTGAACATATGCCCCCAAAGAGGTCTTATATTCCGTTCTTCTGAGGAAGTATTTATAAACCCGTTATTCATTGTGACTGAGTGACTCAGCCACTTGTAGAATATGTAGGGCGCCTTCGAAAAGGGCTTTGGGTCCATTAGTAACTGGATTTGAAGGATCCAGAATCAATAGCTGGATTTAGAAGACCCAGCATCTCACCGGATGCCCACCGAAGGGGTCTTTTAAAACCCAGTGTTTGTATCGCTATCCAGTCATGTATTAATGGCTTCGACGATGAACCGAGTGCCCCTCGAGGAGGTGTTTGGTTTAAAGGCCCAGTGTGTGTCGCAATCCGGCCATGTGTCAATGGCATCAATGATTGGATGGGTGCCCCTCGGGGAAGACTTTGGTTTAAAGGCCCAGTGTGTGTCGCAATCTGGCCATGTATCAATGGCGTCGTCGATTGACTGGGTTCCCCTCTGGGAGGACTTTGGTTTAAGGTTGCATTGTTTCATGGGGCAGACGCTAGTTCTTTTATCGGGCTTTACCACGATTTGCTAGAACTAAGGCCAAGGACCTTGCAATTAAGAAGGTGCCCCTTTGGTGAAACTAACAACTTTGTTTGTAACTTTGAATGCTGCGACATTTGGCCATTCAGTCCCTAGTGTTCCTTCCTTGCACTGATATGCTCCACATCTTCAATGGTTGCGAATGATGTTTCAAGCATTGAGCAATAGATATTTGAGCTATCCCAATCGGGATGTGCTATAATGGTCACCAGGTCTTATCAGGTCATAGATGCGTCAGCGTTCTTTTAATGGACCTGCAATCAAAATCAAATCTTAGCAAACAGTTTGCGAATCGTACGATTTAGGCAAGTAAAGCAACTTCTGTCATTAGTATGTACAAAGCTGGTAATAATTCTGCATGGTATTTACAACCTTTTTCAGAGCAAATGAAAGAAATATTAAGTGAAGTAGTGATGGAGGTGTATAGCATTCCATGCTCTTGGATGTTTGATTCCATCCATTGTCTTCAACTCAAATGTGCCATCTGAGAATTTTTGGCTAATCGTATATGGCCCCTCCTAGTTGGGTCTGAGTACCCCGGTTCCTATCATGATTCTTTTCAAAACAAGGTCCCCAACTTGGAAGGTTCTGCATTTTACTCTAGCATTGAAATGAAGAGCTATTCTTCTTTGATGTACCATGACTCTGAGTTCTGCTTCTCTTCTTTTCTCTTCAAGAAAATCGAGTGCTTCGAGCTGTAGTTTCTCATTCTCTTCTTGGTTGAAGTGGATCCTTCTATGAGTTGGAATTTCTAGCTCTACTGGAATCATAGCCTCAGATCCGAACACAAGCGAGAATGGAGTGTGCATTATCGCAGTTTTATGTGTGGTACGATAAGCCCATAGTGCAAGTGGAAACTCATCTACCCAACCTCCTTTAGATTTTTCAAGCCGCTTCTTAATGGTTGACTTCAAGATTTTGTTGATTGCTTCGACTTGCCCGTTGGCCTGCAGATAAGCAACGGCTGCAAAACTCTTCTTGATATTGTACTTGGCACAAAAATCTAGAAACTAACTGCTCTCAAATTGAGTTCCATTATCAGTGATTATTTTCTGCGGTACACCAAACCTGCAGATGATGTTCTTCAAGACAAAGTTATCACTTTCTTTGAAGTAATAGTGGCTAGTGGTTCTGCTTCAACCTATTTAGTGAAATAGTCGATTGCCACTATTACGTACTTCATATTTGATTTAGCAGTAAGTAATGATCCGATAAAGTCTATGCCCCAGATGGAAAATGGCCACGGGCTGACCATTTGAGTCAATTCAGTGGGAGGTGCTCTTGGAATTTTTGCAAATCTTTGGCATCTATCACACTTTTTAACATAGGTCGTCGTATCAAGGTTCACATCGGGACAGAAGTAACCATATCACAAAATTTTCTTGGCTAGTGTTTGGCCACCTATGTGACCACCACAATCTCCTTCATGTAACTCTGCCAAGATTGCTTTTGACTCCTCCTTCGTTACACATCGAAGCAATGGCATAGAAAACCCTCGCCTATACAACTTCCCATCCTGGACTAGGTATAACGGAGCTTTACATAGTATTTTCCTTCGCTTTTTGGGCTCTTCCAGAAGTATCCCTTTGAGGATATATTCTTTGATCGGAGTCATCCATGACATGGGCTCCTCGACCGCCTCCATGATCCAGTCAACATCTGCTTCCTCAATGGCGGGAGTTGAAAGGACTTTTACAGGAATTAATCCCAGCAACTGTGCATCTGAAGAACTAGCGTACTCAGCGAGAGATTCTGCCTTTGAGTTTTCTTCCCTTGGAATGTAACATATAGTATAGTGGTCGAGGTCGCTGAGAAGTTCCATGACTTTGATAAGATAAGAAGGAAGGTTTCCAACTTTAGTCTGGAACTCTTTGAGGACTTGACACACTACCAGTTGAGAATCACTAAAGATTTGTATGGTTTTCAAATTCAACTCCTTCGCTAATTTCAGCCTTGCTATTAATGCTTCATACTCGACTTCATTATTTGTTGATGGGAATTCCAGCCTCAAGGCATAGCATAGAGAATGACCATCTGGAGTTTCTAGGACAATTCCGGCCCTTGAACAGTAATCGTTTTTGGATCCATCAAAGTATAGCTTCCAACAAGCCACTGTCTCTGCCGGCTCCTCAGTTTCCTCTCCCCTGTCCATGAATTCAGCGATGAAATCCACTAAGGCTTGCCCATTAATAGCTCTTCAGGGGTGATAAGTGATGTCGTATTGGCTAAGCTCAATGTTCCACTTCAATAACCTTCCCGAAGTTTCTGGGCGAAATAGAACTTGTCTTAACGGTTGATCGGCGAGAACTTTTATAGGATGGGATTGGAAATATGGTCTCAACTTCTTTGACGCAATAAGCAGATAGTATGCAAGTTTATCCAACTTTGGGTAGTTTAATTCTGCTCCAGCGAGCCGCTTGCTAATGTAATAAACTGGCCATTGTACTTTGGCATCCTCTCGAACGAGTGCAGCACTCAAGGCATGTGATGATACGACCAAATACAGGAACAAATCCTCTCCATCTCTAGGTTTAGAAAGCATCGATGGTGACTACATGTGCTTTATCAACTCTTTGAAGGTAGTTCGACATTCAGGAGTCCATTGGAAATCTTTCTTTCCCTTCTTTAAAGCATTGAAAAGTGGGATGCACCAAACTGTTGCTTTAGAGATGAACCGGTTAAGGTCAACAACTTTCCCATTCAAGCTTTGAAGCTCTTTCTTTGTCTTTGGAGCTCGCATTTCTCATAATGCCATGACTTGGGAAGGATTCGCCACAGTGCCCCTAGAATTGACTATAAATCCGAGAAATTTTCCTGATGAAACTACAAATGAGCATTTTCGAGGATTTAATTTCATGTCGTACTTTCTAAGTATATGAAACATTTCAGCTAGATTCTCCAAATGATCTTCCGCTTTCTTTGACTTCACCAGCATATCATCAACGTAGACCTCCATAGTGTCCCTGATTTAGGATTTGAACATGGAGTTCACAAGGCGCTGGTGCATTGCTCTTGCATTCTTTAGTCTAAATGGCATAACTTTATAGCAATATAAGCCTCTATCGGTTATGTAACTTGTGTTCTCCTCATCTGACTTATGCATCATGATTTGATTATACCCCGAGTATGCGTCCATGAAGGATAACAGTTCGTGTCCCGCAATTGCATCGACAAGTTGATCAATTCTTGGTAATGGAAAACTGTCTTTGGGACACGCCTTGTTAAGGTCTGAGTAATCCAAACATGCTCTCCATTTGTCGTTGGATTTTTTAACAAGGACCGCATTGGAAACCCAATCAGGATACGTAGATTTTCGTTTAAAATTATTTTCGAACAATTTATCTACTTCTTCTTTTAATGCCACATACCTTTTAGGTCCTTGCATTCGCCTTTTTTGTTTTATAGGAGTCAAACTAGGATTAATATTTAACTTATAAACAATTACATCTGGTGATATTTCGCACATGTCAGAGTGCGTCCATGCGAAAACATCTAAGTTTGCTTTTAAAAACAATATCAAATCCTTCTGCAATTTTAGGCCCAGTTGAGAACCTATCTTTAGGACTCGGTCAGGATCTTTATCGTGTACTGGAACGGAGATGGTGTCCTCAGCTGGTGCTGCTCTATTTTCCCCCATACTGGCTTTTCTTGGATCAATTTCCTTCTGGGCTCCGCTATGCTCACTAGTATGAGGGCCCCGCCTTAATTGATATAAGGGGGTATCACGAATGCGGAGCGGAAACTCCACATCCTTCTTTACTTCTTCCTTGCCTCAGCAAGCTCAACCAGATAGCACTCCCTCAATGCCTGTTGGTCGCCCTTGAATGTGCCAATTCCATTTTTAGTAGGGAATTTCATTATGAGACGCCACAGAGCCACCGTTATTCTAAATGTTGCGAGGGTTGGCCTTCCTAGAAAGGCGTTGTAAGCAGAGAACTCATCGATTATGACAAAATCTTGCTTTAGTGCCGTCTTACGCTCTCATCCTCCAAGCTCAACGAACAAATTGATGATGCCAATCGGTTGAACGCCTTGCCCCGTGAATCCTTGAATTTTATTTTGACAAGCTTTCACATCATCCATCGAGAGTTTCATCCTATGAAATGCACTGATGAAGAGGACGTTAACCACCGATGCTCCACTATCAACTAAGACCCTTCTAACAATGGCTGGACCCAAGCCAATGGTTATCACCATGGGATCCACCGTTGGAGTTATGAGTCTGTTTGCATCCTCATCTTTGAACACAATGTCATCCCATGGAATTCTCGGCATCCTTGCTGACAAGACTTCGTTCATGATCATAATCTCTTCTCCTTCCGGCTGGTTCTTCGTTTCATTAGAGTATTTCACAGTGTCCCCCCAGCTTCTTCCAGCCGGGTGTGGCCCACCTGAAATAGTATTGATGATCAACCTTGGAATAGCAGCGACCGAAGCATTCTCATTCTGCTTAGTTTGTCCCGCAGAGGATCCTTGGCCTTGAGCATTCTGGGCATTCTGCGGGTTCTTTGTATACTGCTAAAGTTTGTTTTTCCTTATTTGTTCTTAAATTAAGCTTTTCAGGTGTCTACACTCGTTTGTATTGTGACCTGGCTAGTTATGAAATCGGCAGAACCTTCCTGACTTGATTGCTGCATCACTGACCTTCACTTGTTTTAGTATTGGGTAATCTTTAGTATCTTTGGTTGCCATGAAGATGTTTTCCACAGTATCGTTCAAAGGAGTCAGTTCCGAATTCTTAAAGAAACGAAGCTTTTTATTAGGTCAGTTGTGTCTTTCATCATTCCCTCTTTTCTGACTATCGGGATTCTTCTAACGGCCTTCTACATTATTATTCTTCTTTTCGGGCTGTATACTGCTTTCCGGAACATCCATAGTATAGGTCGGATCCTCATCCACACCTATATACTCCTCGGCTTTATCGAACAGTTCCTCAAGAGTACTTGGTTTTTTCTTTTTAATCCATGGTTCGAGCTTGGTCTTCTTGCTTATGGCTCCCTTCAAAGCCATTAAAACCAAATGAGGCTCATAGTTTCCAACCTTGGCTGCGGCGGTGTTGAAGCAGGTGAGAAAAGCCCATATAGATTCCCCTGGCCTTTGCTCAAGCTTGTTTAACTCCATGACATATCGTGCTTTCGTTGCTTGGAGCCTGAACTGTTCTCGGAATAGTCTGGCCAAGGTAGAAAAGTCATCCACATATCTAGGTGGTAGCTTTGTGAACCAAAGTGATGCCACACCCTTGAGGTAAGTCAGAAAGTACAAGCACTTTAACTCGTCAATGATACGTGCCCCATCCATATGTTGATCATATTTGAACATGAATATGTTGGGATCACTTGTCCCATTGTAAGCCTGAACCGTCGGTGGTTTAAATTTGTTTGGATAGGGTGCCATCTTTATCCTTTCTATGAGTGGTGTTTTGGTGGGAGCAAATCCCAAGTCCTTCTCGTCATCCTGCTTCCTCGAGCTCTTTTCCATAATTTTGTGCACCATTTCCGATATGTGCTCTTCTTTGTTGAGCTGGACCAAGGGGCGGACGCCGTCATCTTTACCGGATGTTTGCCTAAGCAAACGGTTGCGGTTCAGATCCCGGGGCCCTGAGCCTCCCACTTAAGGAGGTGCCCCTTTGGTGGTTCCATGCGCTTATCGAGAAGTTGCTTTATCGGTATGGTTGTGCGTGGGTGACTTAGCTTCCTTGCGTCGAGGATCTTTTGAATTTGTATTCTCTTGAATAGGATCTCCTCGGTTTGGACTCGAAGAAGAGGAGCCCGCATTCTCCGTATGATTGGCTTGAATGGACTTAGCACGAGCGACATTCATGGTAACTTTCGCCGTAGCGGCTTGCATGGAGAACATGGATTCAAGTTTCTTCAGCATGGATTGTTTGCAATGTCTATTTGGCTTGTTAAATTCACGGCAACTTTGTAACGACCTGAATTTCCGTACTCTTGGAGTCGACTAATTACACTACACGTCCAACCCAAATTGCATAGAAATACAAATCATTATTAGAAAGAAATTAGAGGGTGAGATATAGAAAGAAATATTAAAATAGAAGAAAACGAAGATCACAAACTCACAGCGGAACGAATAAAATATATCAGATAATATAACTTTGAAATACAAATCAGTAATTGTATATACATACCATCATCAGAGCATGATAGTTGTGACGACCCCAAAACCCCGTACCATGGTGTCAAGGGTAATCTTTGGAATATAACACAGAAACAGATAATAGCAGAACAGAAATAAATAAATACACCAGATAATGCACAATAGAATATACTGGATAAACGAAATCATCAGAGTTACACAATATACAGGATCATACTTAGTACAAATACAGTTTAGCTATACATAAATGTCTACAGCGGAAAACAAACATAATATTTACAATAGGAGATGAACAGCATAAAAAGAGATAAATGATAGAATCCATCTTCAGCTCCAGCTATCCAAAAAAAGCCTGCTAAAAACCTGAACACAAGGCTGTCCGTGTAGAAAAAGGGGCACTCGATTTTGAAAGTGAAACAAACTACGAGTCAGTCATGGGACTGGTATGAGAAATCTACTTAACACATTTAAAATATGGCTAATCACAGGACCACGCCACTTTCGTGGAACGGGTTTACTCCATTGGATCGCCAGTGCTTTAAAACAAGTAAATCTTTAAACATCGCAATGCTTTTTATAAAAATGAAACCATTATAAGACTCAGTTCCCATCACACAATGCAACGCAAACCGAAGGATAGAGTTTTACCTTATAATGGCCAAAATATGCTTGATACGAATAAAAGAAAAGAATTTGATATTATTGCTAGTGTTTATATGTTTCAAAAACAATTTCAATCATAACTATCAATCATAGACGGCATGGGTACCATATATCATATCGCTATATATATATATATATATATATATATATATATACACACACAATCAAAACCGCATGGTGTCATATTTGGAAATTGGATTTCCATCATGAACCAAGGAAAAAGATAGTCCTTACCGACTTCGAGACTCTCTAGCCCGAGCCTCAGGCAAGTACTCAGTCAAGCCTTTGGAGCGACAGGGCCGGTCCACCGATGTGGATTAAAATTCCTGAATATTGCGTTTTCCCGCCCTTTGGGGCGTAAGTGAGCCAACGAATGACTCCATCGGTCCCGGATCGACCGATATAACCGAGGCGCCTCGCAACAGCAACAACCACATAGGT
This sequence comes from Allium sativum, assembly GCA_030737875.1. NCBI lineage: Eukaryota > Viridiplantae > Streptophyta > Magnoliopsida > Asparagales > Amaryllidaceae > Allium > Allium sativum. The sequence goes on along the minus strand of CM060918.1, from coordinate 792,710,008 downwards.
GAAAATAATATAAATGTCAGCTAGTTCAAGCACCGACACCACCTCTAACTAGAAACGCATACCCTCCCTGAGTTCCTTCTCCCGTTTCTGGTTCATACCGGGGTGTGAGGCTCGCGAATTCATGTTATACACAAAGCTACGCCACACAGGCGATGTTTTGATCATCAATTACAAGACTTTGCTTTTCAACAGAAGCCCTGATCACTGCATCTTAGCATGCCACACAGGCAATTCACACCATGCAACAGATGGCTATCAATCACAGAGAATGAATTCCAATGTCAGACACACAGTCCATTTGCAAGTCCGTTCTGGGTCTGAACGAAACCGGAGGCACTATATACCTCGCATACCCATCGATCTCCACGTACGTCTGGACGATCAACACTCATTATCCATATTTTGGAATGCCTCCCAATCAGGACATCAGTTACCATCCAAACGAGGTGAAGATCGGTCTTCAGCCACCATCTTCATCTTCGACTTCTTATCGTCGATTCAGTTATTCAGAATGGGATTAGCCCGGTCTTTCTGAACAACTCGCGTATATAATAAACAAGTGCTACACAAATACAACATACGCCTTATTCCAATTCATTAGTCACTAACTGTAAATTAGCAAGAGAACGATTTCCCAAATATTAACCCCAAAGGCTGAAACCAACATCAGATCAAAACCCAGGAAACCATTCAATCTAGCTAACCTTCAGTTAGTCTCTAAATTTCACATTCCATATCGTTTATAATATTTTATAACGATTTATCGCTATTTTTATTTATTTAAAAATGGCCAATTTCTTCAAAAGACGCTTCAGGCCATAACGCGGCCGTGGCGCTGTTTTTCTTTAGATTTGTTTAACACATATCTGAAAATCTAACCGTTGGATCTTCACAAAATTTACATCATTAGAAAGATCTCTTCAAAACGAATCCAACGGTTCCAGTTTCGGGAAAATCCGACGGTCGGATCTCCCGGTACAATCGTTTGAAGTTTCGATTTCAAAATACGAACTGCAGCGTCGTTATTCGATTTAATTCAATTATATATATATATAAATATAATCGATTCTGGCGCTGTTTTTCTTCAGACTTGAATTAAACATTCCAGACAATCCAACCGTTGGATCTTTGCAAAGTTGGTGTCGTTGGAAAGATATTTCCAAAGCGAACCCAACGGTTTCGATTTCGGGAAAATCCGATGGTCGGATCTCCCGCAGTAATCGTTTGAAATCACGGTTTCAAAACACGAACTGCAGCTTTGTTATTCAATTTATTTTAGTTTCATATATATATATATATATATATATAATCGATTCTTCGATTTCAAAACCATATTCATTTCATATCTTTGATAAAAATGAAATTTTCATCAAAGTAACTTCTACTTCGACACTTCACTATTTTTAGCAATTCATGTATATAATAAAAATATGACTTTTATTGTTAAACAATTTATTTCAAAACACGGCTATTTTATATAGTTCATATAGATGGTAAAAATATGATTTTTATTATAAAACAATTTATTTCAAAACACGAATACCATTCAACACATGAATTTCTATTCAACACACGAAGCTTTTCTATAGTTTATATATATAGATAAAAAGGTGATTTTGATATTTAAAACACGAATACCATTCAACACATGAATTTCTATTCAACGAATGAATTTCAATTCAACACATGAAGGTTTTCTATAGTTTATATATATAGATAAAAAGGTGATTTTTATATTTAAAACACGAATACCATTCAACACATGAATTTCTATTCAACGAATGAATTTCAATTCAACACATGAAGGTTTTCTATAGTTTATATATATGGAAAAAGGTGATTTTTATATTTAAATCACGAATACCATTCAACACATGAATTTCTATTCAACGAATGAATTTCAATTCAACACATGAAGGTTATCTATAGTTTATATATATATATATATAGATAAAAAGGTGATTTTTATATTTAAAACACGAATACCATTCAACATATGGATTTTTATTCAACGAATGAATTTCAATTCAACACATGAAAGTTTTCTATAGTTTATATATATAGATAAAAAGGTAATTTTTATTTGAAACACGAATACCATTCAACACATGAAGTTATATTCAACGAATGAATTTAGTTTCAACACATGAAAATAATTCTAACACATGAATATTATTCAAAATTTCGGCAGCATAACGGCAGGGTAGTTAAAACCGGGGTCGTCCCTAGTACGGCTCCTCGCTCTACCTTAAAGCCTCGCAGCTTTTGACAATGGGGATTTCATGCATCTAGTTCGCACGCAGGCGGCATGTATATATTTTCATTTCCACAACTAATCCTATGTGGTTTCAAACAAATAATTCTCAACCACAAACGGGTATTTTTCAACCACAATCGATCAATTTCAACCACAAACAATTATAATCAACCATTCGCTATCAACCAATTTTCACACCAATCACAATCAATAAATATCGTCCATGGTTTGTGGACGAGGGGCGTATATATATATATATATATATATATATAAATTATAAGCATTTTACTTCTATTTCAACACATATAATTTTTACAATGCATATATAACTTATACATCGAACGTACAACATATACAACGCTTATACATGAGGAGTACAATGCCTATATAAGTCATACATTGACTATATAATTTATACATCGTCATTTTCCAAATCGTTTATAATTCAGAAATCTCACATTGGGTTCCACTCCACCAAAAATAGCAGAAGGCTCAGAAAAATATGCGGTCTCTTCTAGAATGTAGAAGACATACTCACGGTCCCGGTGTCTCTTGTTTCACTGGATTTCGACAAGGAAATAAAAAGATATGATTTTTACAAGTTTGCAACACTTAAAAGTGTAAAAATCAATTCAAAATAAATTAGCCGTGTACCTCAACTTGATGTTCAAAACTAGGTTTGACAATAACTCGAAATCCGCAGCACGGGGTGGCGATCGGGCGGTGACACCTTGGAGTGCTCGGAGAGGCGCACGTGCACCAATGGTGGGGTGGAGTTCGGTGGCTCCTAGCGGCGGTGGCGGCTACCTGAACGACGAAACTTCCTAGCCACGATTCTCGAGGCATAGCGCACGGGGGAGGTCGAGGCGGGTATAGATGTGGAGCTGGGAAGAAGATCTACAAAATACTCCAAAGAAGCAATGGATTTTGTTGAGCGGATTGGCCAGAAAATGGGAGGGAAGGATCGAAGAACATTCGCTGTTAATCGGGGGGAAAAGAGAGAAACGATGGGGAGTGAGAAAATGATGAGCCAATGAGATTTTTTTTAATATTTATATATTTTTAAAAATCCAAAAATACCCCTTATCTCTTACGAACTCCAATCCAAACCCAACGATTGTCGTCCCTAGCGTTTTACCCCCATTCCGGACACAATGGGATATGTTTCGTAGGCCCATTCGACTGTTTCAGTCGGTTTTTCTTCAAATTAAAATATAAAACATTCAACATTTGATTTGAACGTACATTTCAATTTGTCGGGGCCACATATTGATTCTAAAAATTCCCAAAAAATAAATCTAGCTATGTTTTGACGATACGGTCCCAACAAAACTAGTTTCGTCGAATTCTGAGACCATTTGAAAAATGGCCCATTTCTGGTCGATCCAATTAATAGAAATCGACCAAAACATGTTTTCCTTTTCCACGCTCACATACTAGCTTCAAAAATTATGAAATTTGAAACTTAGCAATAATTTGACATCCCGGATCCAACAAAAGTGGTTTCGTCGAATTCTGAGGTCGTGCAAAATGGCCATTTTCACGGGCTATATAAATTCTATGGCGACCTTTCTGAAAATTCATTTGGCCATAACTTTTACTTCCCGCTATGAAACTTTGATTCTTCAGATTCTTAGAAAGGTTTTCACTAACAGATTTAAATATTTTTGGTTTCACTCAAATCCGTTTTGTTTTGCACCCGGTATAGTCAGTCAAAGTTTGAATTCAAATTTTGAAGCTGTCGCGCCATTTCAGGCCATGTTTATAATTCAAAGTGATTATATTCAATTTCAAACATTGATTCAAACTACTTTTCGTCATTATTATTTAAAATATTCATTTTAAATAATTAAAATTCACTAAAATAGCCAATTTAAAAATTTAAATTGGTTCAGATTTTCCGGGTCGTTACAATCTCACCCACTTAAAGCTTTTCGTCCCCGAAAAGGAACAAAGTCGAAAGTGGTTTGATTAATCAACACTACGTTCAATCTGGCTTCCATTCTCCAACTTTTTAGTTTCTGAGAATTTTCAAATTCTTCAAAAATTTGGCTAACACGCGGAATTTTCGAAAAATTTCGCCATAACCTCCTTTGTACGGGGAGGGGTTTGGAAATTTATTGGGCCGTATTAGGTGCCAAATAAATCCTATAAAGCATACACATATTTATAGTGATATATTCTGGTGTTTACAGGGGAGCGTGTATTGATAATAACTCCAGAGAAAAAATTCTCGTCACCCTGTCAAAGCCTGAGGGAGTGTGTATTTTAATTGCTCCAGAGAATAAATTCTCGTCACCTCGTCCCGTGTGGGAAATAAATAGTCCATGTGCCGTATCTAATGACTAGAGAGACGTGATTATTGTCATCTCCAGACCCGTATGGGTTTTTTTTATTAATATGGCAATTTATCGTTACAATTTTATATGGTCATATCAGTCATCAGTTCAACCTGTAAAATATAGTCATCGCCATACAAGCCTCTCGCTCGTATGGTAAATCTTCTACCTCGTCACAAAAGCTCCAAATGCTTATGTGGTATATGATGAAGTATGCCATCTTCAAGAAGTATGCCATGTAGTGTAGTTCAAAATTAATTGTTACTATCCTATGGCGACATTTATTATTACACACAGAACAACCAGCACTCCGCATCCAATGACATTCACAGGAGTTGATATAATAATATTTCGCATCCAACTCATTAAGGTTTACCTATTTGTCGGGCACGCAAATAATTTCTTTACTCAGCAGCTATCCATTTACCTGTTCAAACATATATGATGCACATGTATATATTTCTATCTATTTTTAAATCAGTTCAATGTGTGATTTAATCGAATAAATCCTACCATTATACGCTTATTGATTAAATTAACTATCGTTTTAATAATTTAATTAATCAAATCTACTATCACACAACAAAAACAACAATCAAATTGTTTTTAACTTTTCAAAATCATACAGATTAATTCATACACTCTTTTTAATTAATCAGACTATAGAATTAAAAGTGCACATCCATGGAAAGAAAATAACAACAAAGTAGAGAACTAAGTGATAATGCAAAGTATGGTAAATGTACCTTGCACCGGAGTCAATCAGAGATATCCACTCGACACTTAGGATAGGCTTTCTGAATGCTCTCCTCAGTTTCCCAAGTACAATCTCGCGGATCTCCACTCCATTGCACTTTGACTTAGTGAACCTTCTTGTTCCTCAGCTCTTTGGTTTCTTTGCCAATTGTAACACCCCGCCTCCGCTAGGGTCACTCGCAAAGGAATGCACTAGCTTTAGAGGGGCATTATTGGTAAACATGCACAGAAATATCACAAGACAGAACATATAAAATAGCGGAAGTAAAATCAAACTTTCATAAACTGAATTAATAAGGTCTAAAGCCTTTTACATCAGAGTACATCAAAACCTGTCTTGCAATAGTAAGGAAGCATAAAGACATTTTCATAAATTATTCCCCAAGTAAAAAAAACAGTAAAGTAGCCATAGCCAAGAAAAGTCCAAGCCATCCATGATGACCTTCAAGCGGAAGAAGTCCGAACTAAACAGCAGTATTTCCTCCCTGTAACCTGGGGGGAAACGGAAGAAAAGAGGCGAAACAAAACGGGTCAGTCAAAAAGACTGAGTAAGCCCTATCTACTATTAGTATAGAAACTAGTAAAGTTAACTGATATGAGAAACTGAGATGAACATAAGCATGATGACAAGATAGATAAGCTAAATCAAAATAACAGGATGAACTACTAAACTCAAGTAAACTAAGGTGTCATGATAAATTACGATGTCAAGATAGAACAAGGCATCACATCGTCAGGTTTCTATCCAGTATAATATCCCAAGGTATCTATCCTGTATAACATCCCCCGGTTTCTACCATGTATATCTCTCCTGGTTCTAACATGTATATTTGCTCTGCACCTCTCGTACTAGTATCCCAACCCGCGTTATGTGTTAACTATGAATGTCCCTTGCCCAATGTCATGGAATGGTCCATGCCAACCTAATATATAGCATATGTAGGTTTTCCCAACTCGTATGTTTCTTTCCATGTATAAGTTCAGTCCTTTGCCGTAGGCCATACGGGCTTTCCCATGTAAACGGTTTATCCTTGAAGTTGTTTTGGACTGCAACCCTTAATCTAGTTGTGTTTCCTTACCATGAACTATCGCGCGTCCACTTAGGATTTATGCCACCTAGGACCGCTAGGGATTATGCTACCTAATGAATGTTTCCGTGTCTCGGTTTGGGTTTTGGCCACCTAGGACCACTAGGGATTACGCCACCCGTCAACCGCGCCCTTGATCCCACGTATGTATCGTGAATCGTTTTCCATGTCTAGATGCACATGTTCCCCAATGTGCCATCCGAGTTCCGTGCCAGGCCAAATCAAGAAATACGGAACTCGGTCGGGAGCTTTAAATCGTCTGCCGATGCAGATATCAAGGTCTGTTTTTGTACGCGTGGCTATGGTCCCACGTGACCCCTCCCTCAACTACTGAAAGGCAATCCAAGAAAAATCATGTATAGGAACCACTCCTCGGCCCCACTATAGCCCACTTTCCTATGGGCCAACCTCACCCATGACTCGATAGCAAGCACATGGTCTGTTGGGGGTTCCCTGCCTTTCCGCACGTACACAATTGACTAAAGATGGTAGGTAGTCGGCGATGTGCTATCCAGGGCAAAAACCAAGAATCGTCGACTCCACGCTAATCCATCCCAGTCTTTAGGTCGCTCGCATAGCAACCAAGGCATACTCTTGGTCCTTCTAACGCAGACCTTAACCTCTCATGGGCCTAGTATAATTACCTGGCAGCCCACAGAGGGATCCCAAGAATATCCTCATGTTCCCCGAAGCTTCCACTTCGGCACCCAGTGCGCTGGAGCTTTTATCCAAGTCAGATAACTTGCTCCTCCTCGTATACTAAGCGATGACCTACCGTATCAGGTTACTCATCGCTTTGTGAATTAGTCCTATGTCCTTAGCTAAGAATTATTACTTAGTTACCCTTAACTAAGGTTTACCACTTAGCTTCCTTTCCCGTTATCCTTGACTAACCACGATTTTCTACCTAGTTCCTCTAACTAGGGTTTGTCTATTGGGTTAAGTGTTATCATTCAAGTCCATGACTTAACCCGCCCACGAATCACGTCAAGATTGGCTAAGTATTTAAGTTCAAGACTTAGCCCTACAGGTTGGTTAAGTGTACCCAGAGGCTCATGACTTAACCCTATTGAGTCAAATTGGTCAAGTACCGGTTTACCTTAATCCTACCGGATTATCTTGCTAGATCGATTAAGCATAGATTATCTTAATCCCATCAAATTATCGAGTCGGATTGGTTAAGTATAGGTTGGCTTAACCCCATCCTCTAATCGTACTACAATGGTTAAGTATATTCTAAAAAGGTCTTGTGACTTAACCTTATCAGGTCCGCGTATTAGATTGGTTAAGTGTAGGTTACTTAACCCCATCAAGTCATCATGTATAATTGGTTAAGTATAAGTTGCTTAACCCCATTAGATTATCACGTTAAGTTGGTTGAGTATTGGTTACTTAACCTCATTGAATTACCAAGTTTAATTTGGTTAAGTGTTTAGCTTAACCCCATCGAATTACCGTGTCGAGATTAGTTAAGTGTCAATTACTTAACCCGGTCTAATTACCGTGCTTAGATTAGTTAAGCCTTAATTACTTAACCCCATCTAATTACCAAGTCGGATTAGTTAAGTGTAAATTACTTAACCCCATCCCCTAATCACCTTGCATGGTTAAGTGTCATTAAGAAATCAAACCCGATCCCACTTAACCTTATCAAGTTAACATGTTGGATTGATTAAGTATTGGTTAACTTAATCCCCGTCCACTAGTCGTATAAAAATGGTTAAGTGTCATTAGGCAAGTCAAATCACTTAACCTACCCAACCTTGTCATGTTTTGTTAAGTATCATTAGCCTAATCAATTTACTTAACCCCATTATCCATGTCATATTTGGTTAAGAGTCATTAATCAAATTAACTTAACCCTATCATGTGACATTAATTACTTAATGCACCCCAACCTCTCACATTAGACTTTGTTGTGGTTACTAGTTAAGCCGGTCGGTTCCGGGTAGCTTTACACCACAACTTGGTCGAACCTCGGGTTCAAGCACAACATGACCAACTTCTCACATTGGGTCCTATTGTTTGCAACTACTAGTTAGGCCGGTCGGTTCCGGGTAGTTTTACGTTGCAAACTCAACCCAACCTCGAGTTAGCCACACTTATATTATCTAAGTGTCATGTTCATCATGTTTCCAAAACATGTTACAAGTTTTTCAAGCATTTGGGTAGACCTAACTTAATAGGTAAATTCCCAAAGGGTAGACCTAACTTAATAGGTAAATTCCCAAGCTTATGTTTTATGCATACTTACATGTCATCTTCCATGTTATATTTCAAGCCATGTTTTCAAGTTGTATTTTCATGTCATTAGAAATTACCCATAACATAACCCAACGCTTTTAAATTCGCATATACATTCGCAACAACGTAATGGATTAAAAGAAGAGACTTGGCAAAGGAATGGCAAAAATGGGTATTAAGCCACAAGTTAATCATGGTGGCAAATGAGGCACACATGTGTTCATTAACTTGCATGTTACATTCTTACACCTCAAAAACATGCATAAACCCAAACTTGGCACATAAACGAATCATGGTGACAAAAGACATGGAATGATGACTAGTAACTCACATATATCATCATATAAGGGTTATGACTTCATATGCAAGTTGACATAAAGATTATGAAGGTTCTCATGTTGCATAATGCAACATTTCAACATAAAGGTTGTGGCTTTTTGCTCATGAGATCAAGATAATGACTTCATAAACTTGCATAACATGATAGTATGCATCATTCTCAATGACCAAACCCAAACTTTCAACATGAACATTTAACTTCATAGTTAACATCTAAGAGTAGGGAAGGGCTTACATTGTTATGAAGGCCTAAATCGATTTAACCAAAGCTTATGAGGAAGCCTATGCATGCCATCACCCAAAAACCCAAAGATGGATGCACCAAATCACTAAAAACATCATCTTTATGAACAAAGATCATAGATTTTGCCTTGAAATCAACTTGAGAAGCTCTCATACTAACATAGGGACTCTCTAACACTCTCATGATCATGAAACCTTTCATAGAAATGAAGTGGAGGCTAGGATAGTTGAGTGGAGGCCATGAGAGTAGAAATTTTGCCATAGTTTAGTTACATGAGTGAATAATGAGGGTTTAGGGGGGGTTAGGGGCTTATTTATAGAAGATTAGGCTAGTTAGGACCCTTAGATTAACCCTAGGACCAACCTGAACCGTCAGATCTCAAACCAGGCCCAGAAACCTAGCCAAGATAGAAACAGGTGCACCAGGCAAGACTGCTCGTCTGAGCCAGGTCGACAGCCAAGTCGACAGGGCTGTCGACTTGGTCAGACCAAGTCGACTCCCAAGTCGACAGGGCTGTCGACTTGGGTACTGTGGCGGGAATTTTTCCCGCCTGGCCCAGCTGGCCCAATTTTCCAAATTCAAGTTTGAATTTGAAATCTGTTTTTTCTTAGAAATTTTCTGAAAACTTCATTGGGCCTTAATTGGGTCATACAGACTCCGATTTTCGAAAACTCAGACTCTATTTCGCGTATTTTTCCGAGACGAACGCAATGGCATAGACCGTTTACCTTGATTCAGAATTTAAAATTAAATTCTGCCTTGATCCTCGTCTTACTCATGTTATCGAAATACAGGTTGTTACATTCTCCCCACCTTTTAGGATTTCGTCCCCGAAATCTCCAAGTTAGGAAGAACCTATCCTACCATCCATCATCCATCTACTCAAAACATCATCCTCAAGCAATCATTGTCCTTAGATGATTTCTAATGCTATATGAATATATGCAAAACGTGTGTGTACATGTTCCTTAGCTAATGCTAATGATCAGGCCTGAATAATCTTTCTAATGCAAAAATATGTATAGTGCCATGAATCCAACATGTATGCAAATAGTCCTAGTCATATAGATACTATATGCGTGCACAATCCTTCATTCATATGCAACAACCGCATAATAACACATTCAATTTCATCCATAAACAAGTGTAAACACTCATGCATATGCAATATGAAACGTGACCGAGTCGAGCTAGTATCTAATGTGTATTCGCGCATCCACGAGCAACCACTTGCAACCACTTGCAACCATATCAATCATAACATGTTTCAAATACATGTTTACATCCATAGGGTTCTTCCTAGGATTCCCTGAAACAGGGTCGAGAAGATAAACAAGACAAACTCCTTACGGGGTTTGTAACAGAAAATAGGACCGAGAGGGTGTCCACAAAAGATAGCCTATAAGTAGGCTCTACAGAAAACAGGGATCAAGGATATACTCCCAAAAAGAGATATCATACGCGTATCTAGTCTTTGACCATCAAAGTCGTACTTCCTTGAGCTCAATTCCATTGTGCCTTGACCGTCTTTTAACTTCGCGATTTCGTAGCTTCTTATTTCCTGTTTCCCATAACATGAGCTGGAACTCATTTCTTCGTCGCCTCTCGTTCCACTTGCACTTATCCTTTTCCTAGAATACTTGACGCAACCATGACTGCGTACTCATGATCTCATGCAAGCTTTCCAAAATTCACTAGTGAATCTCGGACCTCGTACCACAAGGTATTCCATGTAGAAGAACTTTCTCTTGAAAGTAAACAGATACCAACCAGGTTATCAAGCGCGCTTACTAGGTTGATTCCCATAACACATGCATAATGGAAACGAACCATCCGCCTTAGCGGCGAATTCTATTCGAACGGATTACCAATAACTGCATCCCGGGATTCTAGGTAACTAACCATGACAGAACCCAAAAAGGTTACAAGGGACTTCGAGGGTATCACCAAGATGAGTCGAGATTCTAACTACCCTCTTTCGAAAACCGAGAATGGCACCCATTACTGGATAACCACTTTATCCTCAGAATCCATCCGTAATCGAGGCATGTCATTCTCAAACCTAAAACTAGTCATGAATAAGTGGACCGATTCTCCCCAGGACTTGAGACAAAAATGGGATTCTCTGTTACGCTAGTACTTAAGGTGCAGAGACTCAACTATCGAAGCAGACTTAACTGATACGATGATCAAACCAAAGTCCTAACGGGATGATAGAGAAGAAAAGCTAAACCTTTAGCAAGATCGTTACCCTCCTTCCGAGGTACCCTAGAAATGAGAGCATACTACTGCCCTCCCGATGATCTTTTCCTTGTCCCATGATACTTAACTATCCGTCCCGTTCCACCATGCCAAAGGTACTCTCTCGTCATGGGTTTCATTGTTCATCTTTCTCTCTCATTCTGGGTTGAGCCATACTAACAAGTTAAACTCGTATCCTTTATCCTCTTTCTCATTATCCTTTCTTATAAGGCGGCTACTGGTCTCCCGAGAACAACCTCCATCGCATGGAAAGCGCTTTCGTAGATAGAAAAGACTAGTCGCAGTTAAAACCACTGTGACTACAGATGGAGGAAAGAAAGGAAAGGAGATTCAATCAAGGAAACAAGGATAGTGCTAATGGCCTTTGGGGAATAGCCTTTTTCTTTTTAAAAGAAAATTTTCTTGAAAAATGCTTCTTTATAAACGGTTTTTCAAATAGTTTTCAGAAGGTCTTTAAAAACTTTTGCCCAGTCTGGTAACCTTCTGCTCTGATACCAAATGTTACACCTCGCCTCCGCTAGGGTCACTCGCAAAGGAATGCACTAGCTTTAGAGGGGCATTATTGGTAAACATGCACAGAAATATCACAAGACAGAACATATAAAATAACGGAAGTAAAATCAAACTTTCATAAACTGAATTAATAAGGTCTAAAGCCTTTTACATCAGAGTACATCAAAACCTGTCTTGCAATAGTAAGGAAGCATAAAGACATTTTCATAAATTATTCCCCAAGTAAAAAAAACAGTAAAGTAGCCATAGCCAAGAAAAGTCCAAGCCATCCATGATGACCTTCAAGCGGAAGAAGTCCGAACTAAACAGCAGTATTTCCTCCTTGTAACCTGGGGGGGAAACGGAAGAAAAGAGGCGAAACAAAACGGGTCAGTCAAAAAGACTGAGTAAGCCCTATCTACTATTAGTATAGAAACTTGTAAAGTTAACTGACATGAGAAACTGAGATGAACATAAGCATGATGACAAGATAGATAAGCTAAATCAAAATAACTGGATGAACTACTAAACTCAAGTAAACTAAGGTGTCATGATAAATTACGATGTCAAGATAGAACAAGGCATCACATCGTCAGGTTTCTATCCAGTATAATATCCCAAGGTATCTATCCTGTATAACATCCCCCGGTTTCTACCATGTATATCTCTCCTGGTTCTAACATGTATATTTGCTCTGCACCTCTCGTACTAGTATCCCAACCCGCGTTATGTGTTAACTATGAATGTCCCTTGCCCAATGTCATGGAATGGTCCATGCCAACCTAATATATAGCATATGTAGGTTTTCCCAACTCGTATGTTTCTTTCCATGTATAAGTTCAGTCCTTTGCCGTAGGCCATACGGGCTTTCCCATGTAAACGGTTTATCCTTGAAGTTGTTTTGGACTGCAACCCTTGATCTAGTTGTGTTTCCTTACCATGAACTATCGCGCGTCCACTTAGGATTTATGCCACCTAGGACCGCTAGGGATTATGCTACCTAATGAACGTTTCCTTGTCTCGGTTTGGGTTTTGGCCACCTAGGACCACTAGGGATTACGCCACCCGTCAACCGCGCCCTTGATCCCACGTATGTATCGTGAATCGTTTTCCATGTCTAGATGCACATGTTCCCCAATGTGCCATCCGAGTTCCGTGCCAGGGCAAATCAAGAAATACGGAACTCGGTCGGGAGCTTTAAATCGTCTACCGATGCAGATATCAAGGTCTGTTTTTATACCCATGGCTATGGTCCCACGTGACCCCTCCCTCAACTACTGAAAGGCAATCCAAGAAAAATCATGTATAGGAACCACTCCCCGGCTCCACTATAGCCCACTTTCCTACGGGCCAACCTCACCCATGACTCGATAGCAAGCACATGGTCTGTTGGGGGTTCCCTGCCTTTCCGCACGTACACGATTGACTAAAGATGGTAGGTAGTCGGCGATGTGCTATCCAGGGCAAAAACCAAGAATCATCGACTCCACGCTAATCCATCCCAGTCTTTAGGTCGCTCGCATAGCAACCAAGGCATACTCTTGGTCCTTCTAACGCAGACCTTAACCTCTCATGGGCCTAGTATAATTACCTGGCAGCCCACAGAGGGATCCCAAGAATATCCTCATGTTCCCCGAAGCTTCCACTTCGGCACCCAGTGCGCTGGAGCTTTTATCCAAGTCAGATAACTTGCTCCTCCTCGTATACTAAGCGATGACCTACCGTATCAGGTTACTCATCGCTTTGTGAATTAGTCCTATGTCCTTAGCTAAGAATTATTACTTAGTTACCCTTAACTAAGGTTTACCACTTAGCTTCCTTTCCCGTTATCCTTGACTAACCACGATTTTCTACCTAGTTCCTCTAACTAGGGTTTGTCTATTGGGTTAAGTGTTATCATTCAAGTCCATGACTTAACCCGCCCACGAATCACGTCAAGATTGGCTAAGTATTTAAGTTCAAGACTTAGCCCTACAGGTTGGTTAAGTGTACCCAGAGGCTCATGACTTAACCCTATTGAGTCAAATTGGTCAAGTACCGGTTTACCTTAATCCTACCGGATTATCTTGCTAGATCGATTAAGCATAGATTATCTTAATCCCATCAAATTATCGAGTCGGATTGGTTAAGTATAGGTTGGCTTAACCCCATCCTCTAATCGTACTACAATGGTTAAGTATATTCTAAAAAGGTCTTGTGACTTAACCTTATCAGGTCCGCGTATTAGATTGGTTAAGTGTAGGTTACTTAACCCCATCAAGTCATCATGTATAATTGGTTAAGTATAAGTTGCTTAACCCCATTAGATTATCACGTTAAGTTGGTTGAGTATTGGTTACTTAACCTCATTGAATTACCAAGTTTAATTTGGTTAAGTGTTTAGCTTAACCCCATCGAATTACCGTGTCGAGATTAGTTAAGTGTCAATTACTTAACCCGGTCTAATTACCGTGCTTAGATTAGTTAAGCCTTAATTACTTAACCCCATCTAATTACCAAGTCGGATTAGTTAAGTGTAAATTACTTAACCCCATCCCCTAATCACCTTGCATGGTTAAGTGTCATTAAGAAATCAAACCCGATCCCACTTAACCTTATCAAGTTATCATGTTGGATTGATTAAGTATTGGTTAACTTAATCCCCGTCCACTAGTCGTATAAAAATGGTTAAGTGTCATTAGGCAAGTCAAATCACTTAACCTACCCAACCTTGTCATGTTTTGTTAAGTATCATTAGCCTAATCAATTTACTTAACCCCTTTATCCATGTCATATTTGGTTAAGAGTCATTAATCAAATTAACTTAACCCTATCATGTGACATTAATTACTTAATGCACCCCAACCTCTCACATTAGACTTTGTTGTGGTTACTAGTTAAGCCGGTCGGTTCCGGGTAGCTTTACACCACAACTTGGTCTAACCTAGGGTTCAAGCACAACATGACCAACTTCTCACATTGGGTCCTATTGTTTGCAACTACTAGTTAGGCCGGTCGGTTCCGGGTAGTTTTACGTTGCAAACTCAACCCAACCTCGAGTTAGCCACACTTATATTATCTAAGTGTCATGTTCATCATGTTTCCAAAACATGTTACAAGTTTTTCAAGCATTTGGGTAGACCTAACTTAATAGGTAAATTCCAAAAGGGTAGACCTAACTTAATAGGTAAATTCCCAAGCTTATGTTTTATGCATACTTACATGTCATCTTCCATGTTATATTTCAAGCCATGTTTTCAAGTTGTATTTTAATGTCATTAGAAATTACCCATAACATAACCCAACGCTTTTAAATTCGCATATACGTTCGCAACAACGTAATGGATTAAAAGAAGAGACTTGGCAAAGGAATGGCAAAAATGGGTATTAAGCCACAAGTTAATCATGGTGGCAAATGAGGCACACGTGTGTTCATTAACTTGCATGTTACATTCTTACACCTCAAAAACATGCATAAACCCAAACTTGGCACATAAACGAATCAAGGTGACAAAAGACATGGAATGATGACTAGTAACTCGCATATATCATCATATAAGGGTTATGACTTCATATGCAAGTTGACATAAAGATTATGAAGGTTCTCATGTTGCATAATGCAACATTTCAACATAAAGGTTGTGGCTTTTTGCTCATGAGATCAAGATAATGACTTCATAAACTTGCATAACATGATAGTATGCATCATTCTCAATGATCAAACCCAAACTTTCAACATGAACATTTAACTTCATAGTTAACATCTAAGAGTAGGGAAGGGCTTACATTGCTATGAAGGCCTAAATCGATTTAACCAAAGCTTATGAGGAAGCCTATGCATGCCATCACCCAAAAACCCAAAGATGGATGCACCAAATCACTAAAAACACCATCTTTATGAACAAAGATCATAGCTTTTGCCTTGAAATCAACTTGAGAAGCTCTCATACTAACATAGGGACTCTCTAACACTCGCATGATCATGAAACCTTTCATAGAAATGAAGTGGAGGCTAGGATAGTTGAGTGGAGGCCATGAGAGTAGAAATTTTGCCATAGTTTAGTTACATGAGTGAATAATGAGGGTTTAGGGGGGGTTAGGGGCTTATTTATAGAAGATTAGGCTAGTTAGGACCCTTAGATTAACCCTAGGACCAACCTGAACCGTCAGATCTCAAACCAGGCCCAGAAACCTAGCCAAGATAGAAACAGGTGCACCAGGCAAGACTGCTCGTCTGAGCCAGGTCGACAGCCAAGTCGACAGGGCTATCGACTTGGTCAGACCAAGTCGACTCCCAAGTCGACAGGGCTGTCGACTTGGGTACTGTGGCGGGAATTTTTCCCGCCTGGCCCAGCTGGCCCAATTTTCCAAATTCAAGTTTGAATTTGAAATCTGTTTTTTCTTAGAAATTTTCTGAAAACTTCGTTGGGCCTTAATTGGGTCATACGGACTCCGATTTTCGAAAACTCGGACTCTATTTCGCGTATTTTTCCGAGACGAACGCAATGGCATAGCCCGTTTACCTTGATTCAGAATTTAAAATTAAATTCTGCCTTGATCCTCGTCTTACTCATGTTATCGAAATACGGGTTGTTACACCAATGATTTTTAGCGGCTCTCTTCTCCCAGCTAGTTCTGGAGTAATTTCAATATCCTGTTGAGCTGCTTCTTCCACGATCAAGTCTGGATCATGAACGTGCTTTCGAAGTTGAGATATATGAAATACATTATGCACTCCAAGCAACCAATCCGGCAATTTAACCCTATAAGCGAAAGTTCCAATCCGTTCAAGAATAGGAAACGGACCAATGAATTTGGGGGCCAACTTCCCAGTTTTACCGAACCGGATAACTCCTCTCATCGGCGATACTTTCAAATATACATAGTTGCCAACAGCAAATGATATATCTCTTCTTCTTTTATCGGCATAGCTCTTTTTTCGGCTCTGAGCGGCGAGTAATCGTTTCTTAACGAAGTCGACTTTGTCGGCAGCTTCTCGGATCATATTAGGTCCCAATACAAGTCTATTACCGGGTTTCGACCCAACAAGCAGGGGATCGGCATGGTCTACCATACAATGCTTCGAATGGCGACATTGTCAGGCTCGCTTGGTAGCTATTTTTATATGAGAATTCAGCCAAATGCAGATGGCTTCCCATGATCCATCGAAATCTAGAACACAAGCCCGCAACAAATCTTCTAGTATACGATTCACCCTCTCAGTCTGACCATCTGTCTGAGGATGATAATCGGTGCTCAAGTTCAGCTTCGTTCCCAGTTCTACTTGAAATGCCTCCCAGAATTTGCTAGTGAATATTGGATCTCTATCACTAACTATACTGATCGGCACTCCGTGTAGTCTAACAATTTCCTTGAAATATATCTGCGATAGACTTCGAGCAGTTCGGTTTGATCTGACAGGTATGAAATGGGCGGTCTTCGTGAAGCGATCTACGATCACCCAAATACTGTCATTTCCTTTTCTGGTTCTGGGCAAACCATCTATGAAGTCCATGGAAATATGTTCCCACTTCCAACCAGGAACGTCCAGCCGTTGCAACAATCCAGCCAGTTTCTGTTGGTCGCTTTTGACTAGCTGGCAAGTAGGGCATCGGCTAACATATAAAGAAATGTCTCTCTTCATCGACTTCCACCAGAAAGTGCGTTTGATGTCATTATACATTTTTCTTACTCCTGGATGGATACTAAGCTTTGACTTGTGGCATTCATCCAGCACTTCCTTTCGGAGCTCAGGAATGTTAGGAACATAGATTCGTCCCTTTAGCCTTAGAATCCCATCATTATCTACCTGAAAACTCGAGGGCTCGCCTTTCTGAATTATCTCTCTGATCTTCTGAATGAAGTGATCATCCTTCTGAAGAGCAGATATTTTATCAATCAATGAAGTCGTGATAATAAAACTGGCGATCATTACATTCTTTCGGCTTAATGCATCGGCCACGACATTGGCTTTCCCTGGAGTGTATAGAATCTCAAAATCATATGCTGCAAGGAACTCTAGCCAACGTTGCTGCCTCAGATTCAAGTCTTTCTGGGTGAACAGATATTTTAACGACTGGTGATCTGTAAATAGTTCGAATTTCTCACCCAGAAGATAGTGTCTCCAGATTTTCAAAGCGAATACGATAGCCAACAACTCAAGATCATGAGTGACGTAGTTCTTTTCATGTGGCTTCAGCTGACGGCTAGCATAAGCAACAACCTGACCTCTTTGCATTAACACTGCACCAAGGCCTTCTCTAGAGGAGTCTGTCCATACTTTTAAATCCTGATTGCCGTCGATAATCGTTAACACTGGAGCCGTTGTTAATCTAAACTTTAGCTCCTCAAAAGCCTCCTCACATTCTGGAGTTCACTTGAATTTTGAGTGCTTCTTTGTAAGCTTCGTTAAGTGACTAGATATCTTCGAAAAATATTTAACGAACTTCCGGTAATAACTAGCCAACACGAGAAAACTTCGGACTTCTGTGGGAGTACTGGGCTGTTTCCAGTTTTGAATAGCTGTGATTTTACTTGGATCCACAGCAATTCCTTCTTTCGATACGACGTGGCCGAGAAATTTCACTTCATCCTGCCAGAATATACATTTGGAAAGTTTAGCTTTCAATACATTCCTTCTCAGAATTTCTAGAACTTGATCCAAATGTTTTTCATGTTCGGCTTTTGATTTAGAGAAGATTAGAATATCATCGATAAAAACCAGAACAAACTTATTCAAAACTCCTCTGAACACTCTATTCATCAAATCGACAAAGTATACAGGAGCGTTACATAAGTCGAACGACATTACTAACCACTCATAGAATAAGTCAGGACCTCTGAATGCTGTCATAGGAACACACTCTTCGGCAATACGAAGCCGATGGAAGCCTGTAACTAGGTCCATCCTTGAAAATACTTGTGCTCCATTCAGACGATCCAATAAATCATCGATTTGTGGCAATGGATATTTATTCTTTATTGTCTGCTTATTCAAGTCACGATAATCCACACATAGTCGCAGAGTCCCGTCTAACTTTGGGACAAACACCACTGCTGCTCCCCAATCAGAGAAACTAGGCCTGATTAGACCCTTCCATACGAGCTGTCGCGTTTGATTGTCTAGTTCTTCTATCTCCTTTAGGGTCACCTTCCGAATAGCGTGCACTACTGGCCTAGAATTCAGAATTAAAGCAATCTTGAAATCGATTTCTCTCTACGTAGGTAAGCTGACAACTTCTTCGAACACGTCCGCATAATTCTTTACGACATGAATATCTTTGATGAGGTCAGGAATATTCTCTGTGACCACAGGGATATTTTCTATTTGAGTAGGAGAAACATCCAAAGCTGCCCAGAAGTCTTTTCTATTTGAATTCAGACCTTCGCAGGGTACGGTTATATAATTCCCTGATTAGGCCTTCGCCTTAACAACTCTCTCGGTGCACCTAACCTCTTCTTCATATTTGGTTAACCAATCCAATCCCAAAATAAGATCGAATTCAGTAAAATTCATGACGATAAAGATAATAGGGAATTTATAGCAGGAGAAAGAGACAGGTACCTCACAAACCCAACTGAGATCGAGAGAACTTCCAACCGGATTATGGACAGTGATGGTTCTTTGAGCCTTTTCAAATTCAAATCTAGCTTCTTAACTGTGTTCTTTGCAATAAAGCTTCGCGACGCGCCCGTATCAAACATTACTTTAACTGGAATATTTTTGACATTAAGCGTGCCTTCCAAAACATCAGCCCTTTCCTGAGCAGACGAAGATGCAGGCGCTTCTGCCACTTCATTTATATGTACTGCTCCAGATTTCTTTGAGAGTTGGCACTCCCGTGCAATATGACCTGCTTGGTGGCACTTATGGCATTTCCTTTCCCCATGTGAGTTCTTTTGCTTCTTAGTGGGCTTAGATTCACTCTTTGTTTGTTTCTTTAGAGATCCGCACCTTATCGAGAGATGTCCCCGCCTATTGCAGTTATTGCATACAGCTGTCGTTACTGGTTCTTTCTCAGAATTAGCCCTTTTTCTCTTGGCACTGGGCTTCTTACTGACCTCTGACATCGTACTGGCCTCAGGAATATCGGTTTCAGCCTCACCTTTATTACTAGAACTGACTTCCTCTTCGTCAAGCAACATACCTTTCCTATGGAGATCTTCATACTGATAAGCCAAGTATATCATTTCTGAAAAAGGAAGCTTCACATTCCTCATCACACTATTCTGATATTTTCTCTGCAGGCCGTGAATAAACCTCAGATTCTTCCTCTTTGGATCTTTAATCAGATGAGGGGCAAAATGAGAGAGTTCGTTGAATTTCTTATAATATTCTGGAATGGTCATATCTCCTCGTATCAAATAGGAGAATTCATCACATAACCGCTCAGTTGCTTCAGGAGGAGTAAATCTTTCTAAGAAAATCACTTTGAATCTATCTCAGTTGATATCACCTTCTGGATTATCCTCAATAATAGAATCCCACCAGAAAAAAGCTTCGTCTTTGAGTGCCCAGGATGCCAGTAATCTTTTCAGGTCACCCCTTAGCTTTAAACCGTCAAAGATTTTCTCAGCAGAACGAATCCAAGCTTGTGTTTTCATAATAGATTCTTCGACCGAGAACGGTATTCCACCCATATTTCGATACTTAATTAATATGGCCTCAATATCTGGTTCTGCATTCCTTCGGATTCTGACACTCATTTTCTAGTACTTCTGCAAATAGCAGATCAAGTGTCAGGTCATAGAAAAGATATTTTAAAATATAAAGACAAATACTTCAAATGTAAATGTGTCTATCGGGGTGTATTTCATTCTGCTTTACTCATACTAGGATATTACTGATCCTATCTGTAATGAGTTATTCGTCCTAGAACACTACTGGTTCTATTTCAGACGAGTTCATTAATATGTTATATTCCAGCACTAAGCTTAACCAAAGCTCTGATACCACGTTGTGACGACTCCAAAACCCCGTACCACGGTGTCAAGGGTAATCTTTGGAGTATAACACAGAAACAGATAATAGCAGAACAGAAATAAATAAATACACTAGATAATGCACAATAGAATATACTGGATAAACGAAATCATCAGAGTTACACAGTATACAGGATCATACTTAGTACAAATACAGTTTAGTTATACATAAATGTCTACAGCGGAAAACAAACATAATATGTACAATAGGAGCTGAACAGCATAAAAAGAGATAAATGATAGAATCCATCTTTAGCTCCAGCTATCCAGAAAAAGCCTGCTAAAAACCTAAACATAAGGCTGCCCGTGTAGAAAAAGGGGCACTCGAGTTTGAAAGTGAAACAAACTACGAGTCAGTCATGGGACTGGTATGAGAAATCTACTTAACACATTTAAAATATGGCTAATCACAGGACCACGCAACTTTCGTGGAACGGGTTTATTCCATTGGATCGCCAATGCTTTAAAACAAGTAAATCTTTAAACATCGCAATGCTTTTTATAAAAATGAAACCATTATAAGACTCAGTTCCCATCACACAACGCAACGCAAACCGGAGGATAGATTTTTACCTTATAATGGCCAAAATATGCTTGATACGAATAAAACAAAAGAATTTGATATTATTGCTAGTGTTTATATGTTTCAAAAACAATTTCAATCATAACTATCAATCATAGATGGCATAGGTACCATATATCATGTCGCCATATATATACACACAATCAAAACCGCACGGTGTCGTATTTGGAATTTGGATTTCCATCATGAACCAAGGCAAAAGATAGTCCTTACCGACTTCGAGACTCTCTAGCCCGAGCCTCAGGCAAGTACTCAGTCAAGCCTTTGGAGCGATAGGGCCGGTCCACCGATGTGGATTAAAATTCCTGAACACTGCGTATTCCCGCCCTTTGGGGCGTAAGTGAGCCAACGAGTGACTCCATCGGTCCCGGATCGAACGACATAACCGAGGCGCCTCGTAACAGCAACAACCACATAGGTGAAAATAATATAAATGTCCGCCAGTTCAAGCACCGACACCACCTCTAACTAGAAACAAACGCATGCCCTCCCTGAGGTCCTTCTCCCGTTTTTGTTTCATACCGGGGTGTGAGGCTCGCGAATTCATGTTATACACAAAGCTACGCTGCACAGGCGATGCTTTGATCATCAATTACAAGACTTTGCTTTTCAACAGAAGCCCTGATCACTGCATCTTAGCATGCCACACAGGCAATTCACACCATGCAACTGATGGCTATCAATCACAGAGAATGAATTCCAATGTCAGACACACAGTCCATTTGCAAGTCCGTTCTGGGTCTGAACGAAACCGGAGGCACTATATACCTCGCATACCCATCGATCTCCACGTACGTCTGGACGATCACCACTCATTATCCATATTTCGGGATGCCTCCCAATCAGGACATCAGTTACCATCCAAACGAGGTGAAGATCGGTCTTCAGCCGCCGTCTTCATCTTCGACTTCTTATCGTCGGTTCAGTTATTCAGAATGGGATTAGCTCGGTCTTTCTGAACAACTCGCGTATATAATAAACAAGTGCTACACAAACACAACATACTCCTTATTCCAATTCATTAGTCACTAACCGTAAATTAGCAAGAGAACGATTTCCCAAATATTAACCCCAAAGGCCGAAACCAACATCAGATCAAAACCCAGGAAACCATTCGATCTAGCTAACCTTCAGTTAGTCTCTAAATTTCACATTCCATATCATTTATAATATTTTATAACGATTTATCGCAATTTTTATTTATTTAAAAATGGCCAATTTCTTCAAAAGACGCTTCAGGCCATAACGCGGCCGTGGCGCTGTTTTTCTTTAGATTTGTTTTACACATATCTGAAAATCTAACCGTTGGATCTTCACAAAATTTACATCATTAGAAAGATCTCTTCAAAATGAATCCAACGGTTCAAGTTTTGGGAAAATCCGACGGTCGGATCTCCCGGTACAATCGTTTGAAGTTTCGATTTCAAAATACGAACTGCTGCGTCGTTATTCGATTTAATTCAATTATATTTATATATATATATATATATAAATATAATCGATTCTGGCGTTGTTTTTCTTCATATTTGAATTAAACATTCCAGACAATCCAACCGTTGGATCTTTGCAAAGTTGGTGTCGTTGGAAAAATATTTCTAAAGCGAACCCAACGGTTTCGGTTTCGGGAAAATCCGATGGTCGGATCTCCCGCACTAATCATTTGTAATCACGGTTTCAAAACATGAACTGCAGCTTCGTTATTCGATTTATCTTAATTATATATATATAGATATAATCGATTCTTCGATTTCAAAACCATATTCATTTCATATCTTTGATAAAAATGATATTTTCATCAAACTAACTTCTATTTCGACACTTCACTATTTTTAGCAATTCATGTATATAATAAAAATATGATTTTTATTGTTAAACAATTTATTTTAAAACACGACTATTTTATATAGTTCATATAGATGGTAAAAATATGATATTTATTATAAAACAATTTATTTCAATACACGAATACCATTCAACACAAGAAGGTTTTCTATAGTTTATATATATATGTATATATATATATAAAAGGGGATTTTTATATTTAAAACATGAATATCATTCAACACATGAATTTCTATTCAACGAATGAATTTCAATTCAACACATGAAGGTTTTCTATAGTTTATATATATAGAGATAAAAAGGTGATTTTTATGTTTAAAACACGAATACCATTCAACACATGAATTTCTATTCAACGAATGAATTTCAATTCAACACATGAAGGTTTTCTATAGTTTATATATATAGAAAAAGGTGATTTTTATATTTAAAACACGAATACCATTCAACACATGAATTTCTATTCAACGAATGAATTTCAATTCAACACATGAAGGTTTTCTATAGTTTATATATATAGATAAAAAGGTGATTTTTATATTTAAAACACGAATATCATTCAACACATGAATTTCTATTCGTCGAATGAATTTCAATTCAACACATGAAGGTTTTCTATAGTTTATATATATATATATATATATATATATATATATAAAGGTGATTTTTATATTTAAAACACGAATACCATTCAACACTTGAAGTTCTATTCAGCGAATGAATTTAGTTTCAACATATGAAAATAATTCTAACACATGAATATTATTCAAAATTTCGGCAGCATAACGACAGGGTAGTTAAAAACGGGGTTCTCCCTAGTACGGCTCCCCGCTCTACCTTAAAGCCTCGCAGCTTTTGACAATGGGGATTTCATGCATCTAGTTCGCACGTAGGCGGCACGTATATATTTTCATTTCCACAACTAATCCTATGTGGTTTCAACCAAATAATTCTCAACCACAAACGGGTATTTTTCAACCACAAACAATTATTATCAACCATTCGCTATCAACCAATTTTCACACCAATCACAATCAATAAATATCGTCCATGGTTTGTGGACGAGAGGCGTATATATATATATATATATATATATATATATATATATATAAAGCATTTTACTTCTATTTCAACACATATATAATTTTTACAACGCATATATAACTTATACATCGAACGTACAACCTATACAACGCTTATACATGAGGTGTACAACGCCTATATAAGTCATACATCGACTATATAATTTATACATCGTCGTTTTCCATATCGTTTATAATTTAGAAATCTCACATTGGGTTCCACTCCACTAAAAATAGCAGAAGGCTCAGAAAAATATGCGGTCTCTTCTAGAATGTAGAAGACGTCCTCACGGTCCCGGTGTCTCTTGTTTCATTGGATTTCAACAAGGAACGAAAAAGATATGATTTTTACAAGTTTGCAACACTTAAAAGTGTAAAAATCAATTCAAAATAAATTAGCCGTGTACCTCAACTTGATGTTCAAAACTAGGTTTGACAATAACTCGAAATCCGCAGCACGAGGTGGCTATCGGGCGGTGCTACCTTAGAGTGCTCGGAGAGGCGCACGTGCGCCAGTGGTGGGGTGGAGTTCGGTGGCTCCTAGCGGCGGTGGCGGCTACCTGAACGACGAAACTTCCTGGCCACGATTCTCGAGGCACAGCGCATGGTGGAGGTCGAGGCGGGTATAGATGTGGAGCTGGGAAGAAGATCTACAAAATACTCCAAAGGAGCAATGGATTTTGTTGAGCGGATTGGCCAGAAAATGGGAGGGAAGGATCGAAGAACATTCGCCGTTAATCGGGAGGGAAGAGAGAGAAACGACGGGGAGTGAGAAAATGATGAGCCAATGAGATTTTTTTATATTTATATATTTTTAAAAATCCAAAAATACCCCTTATCTCTTACGAACTCCAATCCAACCCAACGACTGTCATCCCTAGCATTTTACCCCCATTCCGAACACAATGGGATATGTTTCGTAGGCCCATTCGACTGTTTCAGTCGGTTTTTCTTCAAATTAAAATATAAAACATTCAACATTTGATTTAAACGTACATTTCAATTTGCCGGGGCCACATATTGATTCTAAAATTTCCCGAAAAATAAATCTAGCTATGTTTTGACGATACGGTCCCAACAAAACTAGTTTTGTCGAATTCTGAGACCGTTTGAAAAATGGCCCATTTCTGGTCGATCCAATTTAATAGAAATCGACCAAAATACGTTTTCCTTTGCCACGCTCACATACTAGCTTCAAAAATTATGAAATTTGAAACTTAGAAAAAATTTGACATCCCGGATCCAACAAAAGTGGTTTCGTCGAATTCTGAGGTCGTTTGCAAAATGGCCATTTTCATGGGCTATATAAATTCTACAGCGACCTTCCTGAAAATTCATTTGGCCATAACTTTTGCTTCCCGCTATGAAACTTCTATTGTTCAGATTCGTTAGAAAGGTATTCACTAACATATTTAAATATTTTTTGTTTCACTCAAATCCGTTTTGTTTTGCACCCGGTATAGTCAGTCAAAGTTTGAATTCAAAATTTGAAACTACCGCGCCATTTCAGGCCATGTTTATAATTCAAATGATTATATTCAATTTCAAACATCGATTCAAACTACTTTTCGTCGTTATTATTTAAAATATTTATTATAAATTTTTAAAATTCACTAAAATAGCCAATTTAAAATTTTTAAATTGGTTCAGATTTTTTGGGTCGTTACAATAGGTATTCCTGGAACAGTTATAAACACCTGTTTCCAGATACAACATAGTACACATCGGAAAATATGATAGTCTATAGCTAACTGATGAAGCCTCCTGCTTCGAGCTCCTCCAAGTGAATCTGAAAAATCCCGACTACTTGACTGCCCGTACAAATTTGGGCACCCAAGAGTTTAGGGAAAACAAAACAAAATAAACTTTGGGTCAGTTGTGGGACTGGTGTGAGTAAACTCCAACCATTTGTTTAACTTCCAAAATCCTTTCGAAAGAAATGATAATCGTAAGACCGATCCACACATAAACACGGATGGTTTTTATCTTACGATAACCAAAAATATTTTTGATATCAAATCCAGTGATATTACGATAATGTCTACATCAAATAAATAGAATCTAGCGGAACGCTTGCATCTCACGCTCCATATATAATATAAAATCAAAACCCGCAGGGCGCTTATTGGAGATTGGATTTCCAACATGACAAGGTATGGGACCACCCGCCGATAGTGTATCTCTAGAGGCGAATACACTGGGTTCAAGAAGAACGTCTTGCAACCCGGCCCTCACATGACCGACCACTCATTTCGCTTGAGTGTATCGAATGTATATCACCAACGGTTAGGATCAACAACCGTTTCCCGAAAGGGACAACATCGATAGATTAAAGAAGCAATTGGAATTTCTCTAGATAGGTGATTATACATCCTAATGGGTGCGACCCACATAGCCCTGCTGCCTGCCCGATTTCTATCATTTCCCGGTTGATGAGGCTTGAGGTCATTATGTATCTTTCATAAGACCTGACCACCATTCTCTTTGAATGCCACATCGTCATACCCGCCAAATCACAAATTGATTTCCCCAAAAATACCACGGGTATAAAGCTAAGAGAAACGAATTCCTCCGCCACCAATCGTAAGTACGTTTGAAGAGATCAACTTACGCGATCTGTTTGATATACTCTGTCAGACATTCGTCCATTCACGTTGTCCTGCGACTGGACAAACCGAAGGCACTATTCTATAAACTGGATAGCCCTTGCATAACTCCTTCTTCAAATTTCTTCATCATATTCGATCTCAACGCTAATGTCCATACAGAGTGGTTTTCAGATACTAGATCTGATCCCGGTCTCTCCGTATTGACGACGGAAAAAATGGTCAAAAACTTCATTAGTCGGTGATTTAACTATCAAAGAAAAATATGTGTGCAAACAACGATATTATTTCCAGATGGAAATTCTATCGATCAATCATCAATCAACATTGCCCCTTTAAATCAATTCCTTATTATATTATCATTTACAATTATCATTTCCCATCTTTCGTATTCTTTTGAAGCTTGATTTCCCCTCTCGATTCTTTGAAAAAACATTTTCAATATTATAATTCCTTTATTCGAGAAGATATCTCTTATTTTATTCAGGAAACATTTCAAAATCCTTTAAATTAGCGCGATGTTATGAAACATCGTTATTATACTCAAACCATTAATCATTTATTAACTAACCATATTGCTAACCAATCTTCACTATCGAACCTTAACTATTTCTCCATCAATCATGAAGTCAATCAAGTTGGGGTATGATTATCTCTCAGACCTTAATTGAACAACATTATCAACTTTGAAATAGTCAAAGCTCACAACTTTTGACCAAACATCGCATACGCGACTTTCAGATCCAATCTAAGACACTCTTCTTTCACGGAAAAACTTTGATTATAACGGTAGTGTTATAATCGCTGTTTCCAAATATTTGATTTATAAGTCATTTGTTTTAACGACAACGTCAAAATTGTTGTATAGATTTACAAAACATTTATTATAGCGACAGCGTTAAAATCGATGTTTAGATTTACAAAGCATATATTATAACAGCAGCATTATAATCGCTGTTTAGATTTACGAAACAAATATTATAACAACAGCGCTATAATCGACGTTTAGATTTACAAAACAAATATTATAACAACAGCGTTATAATCGCTGTTTAGATTTACAAAACAAATATGATAACAATAGCGTTATAATCGCTGTTTAGATTTACAAAACAAGTATTATAACAACATCGTTATAATCGCTGTTTAGGTTTACAGACAAATATTATAACAACAGCGTTATAATCGCTGTTTAGATTTACAAAACAAATATTATAACAACAACGTTATAATCGCTGTTTAGATTTACAAAACAAATATTATAACAACAACGTTATAATCGCTGTTTAGATTTATAAAACATTACTTTTATTTTATCCATTTAAAATATCATTTAACATTTCCTTAATAATTGCTAAGTTAAAATCTCATCTCAAATATTGCTTTCAAATTTGATTTCCATTTTTTTTCATATAAATTCAAATTTTAAATTTATATTTCATTTTATCCAATGTTACATAATCCATTTAATTTATAAACACGTTTAAATTCAACCCCTTGTTTTAATAAATAAGTTTCTACCTTTTAACTCTCTTCGAAAATTACACTTTAATTTTTGGAAAAAAATATATTTCCTTTTAAATCTCAAATTCATTCCCTATATTTCAGAATATTTTACGGTATTTAAATACCAAAATTTATAGGGCCAGTGACAACAAAATCAATCATAGAATACATACCATGTCATATAACGCAAATACATGAAAACAATAATATAAATGTTGAGGAACCCAGTTTGGTCCCTCCAACCTATTCCCCTGCATCCACAGATGTTAATCACATCAATATGAGATATCATAGTAAACAGAACTGATAATCGATCAACGATATGTCTATATCAATTATTTCAACCAATTTTATCAACCATTTCAACCAATCAACCATCACACAGTATAAAATTTTTATAAATAAATTTAAAAACTCGTTTATATAAAAATACAAACGAAGCGGAATTAGTGCGTTTACTCACCTTGTTTCGCAGTTGACGGTGCTGTTTTTGTTTTCGTATAAAATTAAACAGGCGTTTGGTTTTATCATGAAATTCCAAAAGCTTGATTCTCAACCACATCAGTTCCTTCATGTAAATCTTGTTGTTACGATTTCAACGTAACTAACATCGTCCGATTCTGTTAACAAATGACTAAGTTATAATTATTCCAACGTTTTACTTCAATTTAAATAATTTAAATTATTAACCATGGTCATTAGATTTAGTTAATACCTACTTAATGTAAAAAAATTGCCGCTAATCACCTTCGATTCTCAGGAAAAACCCGGATGCCTTCTCTTCGCTAAAAAGAATCGCACCAGTACTCTCCTTTCCACGATATGTGCCTTCACCCATAACATTTGTAACTTCCCTTCGTTAAAGTAAATAATTATGTTTCTAATCCTTTGCAAACCCCTTAAACCACCAAAATAATCTTGTCTTCCCTGTTCAGCTGAACGGAGCTGCAAAAACCCAGTTCCCTTGACCGAACTTTGACCGGACCTCCTCTTTTAAATTCTTTTTCTTCCCCTTTTTCAGAAAATACATATGCTGCTTAACCCCTTTTCTCCCTCTCGAATTCGATGTACCTATCAACTTCACAAAAACAAACAATCGGCTCGTCACCATTACTTACTATCGTCCCCTTCAACTACCCTCAATGTCCAATCACTTCACTGCTACATCATCAACAATAACCACTTTACACTTCCCACCATAATCAAGAAAAAAACCCACCTCGCTCCTTCACACAGACACCACCACTACTTCCCCACTAATTCCCATACTTCTTCGAAACAAAATTTAGCTCTTCCCAGTTTTAACATCTTCGCATAATCCACCTCTCCAAACCCAACCCCAACTTCAGTAAAACAGTTTCAACACTTCGCCACTTCTCACCCTTAAACACAGCACAGTCACAATTCCCTCTTCACGCTTACTCGCAACCCTCCCATTTCGAGTTTCGTACACAGCCGCACCACCTATTGGGAATAGCGATGGGTTTTGATTAAGAAATTCATAGAAAAATCAATACCAACGGTGTGCCTCCCACTCTTGAACCTCGTGCCGGCGCCGAAAGGACCTCCAACTCCCTCTAGCTCTGTCAGCTTCAACCAAGACCTCATGCTGTAGTGAAGGAAACCGTGACCCATGCTCTCGCGAACCCCACCCATATTTACATAGTACTAAGCTCATGTCTTAGTGGTCTTAATGAATCGAGATCTGAACCTTTATTTGAGTATTTGGTTTTTAATTCCATTTTTGAAGTAGGTGAGACTTTGTTTTTTTTTTCTTCACTAGAAGAATGTAGCAAGAAAGGGGAAAATGAAGATGAGAAGAAAACAGTTCTTTTTGGGATACCAGTATTATATAGAAGCAATAACGTGGAAGGCGCAATAACGTGGAAGGCACAGATTCAAGATGGCTTGATGCCCACGGTTTTGAAATGCTTGGCATGCACGGAATCAATATTTCTTGGAACGCACAGTTTAGAACCATCCGTGGAGAGCATGCTGATTGTAATGGATCAATTTATGCTTTGTTAAGTGTTCTATTTGATGACAGGATTTGGGAACTTAACATAACGTTTCTGAGTAGTTGATTCTTGCATATCCCTGACCCTGTCTTATTATTTCATACTCATACGAACCATTTGCTCTGAAATGTATATACTAAAATCTGTTTTTAATGTCACCTTTTATTCGTCTTATTCACTAAACATATCATGCAAAGGCTTTGACGGGTTACAATATCATTTAGTGATTAAAATAAATAAATTTAATGGTACCTCATTACGTAGAACTTCATTGTCTAAAATTACATTCATGTCCGAGCCGTTACGGACAGAAGTAAGAATACGACCGTGTCCAACGAGGTGTCATGATCCCAAAAATCTAATAATATCGGTAGGTTAACTTATATTGTGAAATCCCAAAATATTGATATAGGATGCAAAATACTCCAAATAAAAAGTTGTGTATTTAATTAATTAAAAATTACAATAAAATTCTAAAAATTAAATTATAACTACGCCTCAAAAGAATCTTGTCCAAATTCGTAACCAATATTAAAATATATTTAAATAACTGTTATGGCATATATACGATTCCACAGCGACTTTCGGAAAATTTGATTTGGACATAAAACAAAATTTACAATATGAAAACTCGATTTTTCTCTTCCATTATAAAAATATAATCAATTAGATCCGAACGTTTCTTGTTTCAAAGAAATCTGACTTATTTTGGATCTTGTATATTTAGTTGAAGTTTAAATCGTAAAAAACGAACTACCACGACTATTTCGAGCTCGTTTTAAATTATTTTATAAATTATACGTTTAAATATCGTTTTATTAAATAAATTCCTATATATAATTCAAATAAAATATTTAATACAAATTTAAATATTCAGAATTCAACGGCTGAAAATCCGGGTAGTTACATTCCTTCCCCCTTAAAATAATTTCGTCCTCGAAATTGTTAAGGTAGGAAAAGATGTTACATTCCCTATTAACTAGGTCCAAAGTTTCTTTTTGTTCAATTCTTAATTTCAATTTAACTGGACCAATTTGTTTCGATTAAAATATGAATTTATTCTTGCTAACGAAAATTTTCAAAAATTCTGAAAATTTTCTAACACTTTAAATTTTGAAAAATTTCGGCAGCATCTCCTCTGCATGGCTCAATCGGTACAACTACAACTCGCCTTTCTAGTCCTTCTCCAATCCAAAAGAAAATCAAAAAGCCAAGCGGCTTGCCCCATAGGCTCATAAAATCATCAAACCCAAGTAATATTGTAAACGTGTACCTTTTTGTCGGGAAAAATTCTATTTGCTTCCACTCAATATCTGTTCAACATACATATATCCATTTCCAATTGGTTTCAAATCAATCCAACTTCCAGTTTTGAAATCTCTAATCTACTTTTGATTAGTTCACTTCCATTCTGTCAATTCAAATCTGATTTCTATTTAAGTCACTCCACTTATTATACTTAAATCCAAATTCAATTTCAATTTATATTTAACTTGCTTATTCCTAAGTCGAACTCATGTTAATACTTCGAATCTCAACATTTCTCTTTATTTAATTTTATTAGAATTATTTCTAATCCAATCCAATTTCATTTAACTTAAGTTAAATTTTAATTCATTTGATTCACTTCTACCATTTCAATTTATTCAACTTATACAAGTTAAATTTTAATTTCAGAATTCAAATTCCCGGGCTTTATTTCAAATTAGTTTGAAATCAATTATATAAATATCAAATCTCATTTGGAAGTTTAAATCAAATCATGGTTTTCTTTTCTCAAAACAATTCATAACCAACTTTACGGTAGCAATCCGTCACTTAGAACTTGAAAATGAACACCGATGATGTCCGGATCATCATCGGAATTATTTTCCAACGACTAAAGTGAGTTCAGTGCTTAATCACTTTTCAAAATCCATTTAAAACCATTTTTAACAAAAATTCTTAAAAGTAATTTCATATTATTTTAAAAATACTTTAGAAAATATTTCTAAACAACCGGGATTTAAATTCCAAATTTTGATCCGAATGAAATTTTTAATTCATCTTATTTGTGTATTCCATTTTTATAAAATTCGATTTAGTTATATATAATCATTTTAATATTTTACAATTTTATTAGATTGTAATAACAATCAACACAATAATTCAAAAATTATTTCCTTATATCAAAATAATTTTTGGGAAAAATTATTTCATTTACCCTTTGTTAAAACAATACTGTATCGAACTGCTTTGTTCGAGAGTTTAGAAACACCTATCGATACAGTTGTACATTCTGTATCGACCAGAATTCATAAACCACTCAAAAAACCCGTCAACACGATATAAAACAATTTTATATCAAATCTACAAATACGCGCTTACATATATACACTCAAATTCAATCTAGGGTACTACTAACCCTATCTCTATTGAGTCACACCACAGAGCCAAGGTTACTTCTCAACCTCGCTCTGATACCAACTGTAACGACCCGAATTTTCGTACTCTTTGAGTCGGCTAATTACACCACACGTCCAACCCAAATTGCACAGAAATACAAATCATTATTAGAAAGGAATTAGAGGGTGAGATATAGAAAGAAAGATATATTAGAATAGAAGAAAACGAAGATCACAAACTCACAGCGGAACGAATAAAATATATCAGATAATATAACTTGAAATACAAATCAGTAATTGTATATACATACCATCATCAGAGCACGATAGTTATTCCTGGAACAGTTATAAACACCTGTTTCCAGATACAACATAGTACACAGCAGAAAATATGATAGTCTATAGCTAACTAATGAAGCCTCCTGCTTCGAGCTCCTCCAAGTGAATCTGAAAAATCCCGACTACTTGACTGCCCGTACAAATTTGGGCACCCAAGAGTTTAGGGAAAACAAAACAAAATAAACTCTGGGTCAGTCGTGGGACTGGTGTGAGTAAACTTCAACCATTTGTTTAACTTCCAAAATCCTTTCGAAAGAAATGATAATCGTAAGACCGATCCACACATAAACACGGATGGTTTTAACCTTACGATAACCAAAAATATTTTTGACATCAAATCCAGTGATATTACAATAATGTCTACATCAAATAAATAGAATCTAGCGAAACACTTGCATCTCACGCTCCATATATAATATAAAATCAAAACCCGCAGGGCGCTTATTGGAGATTGGATTTCCAACATGACAAGGTTTGGGACCACCCGCCGATAGTGTATCTCTAGAGGCGAATACACTGGGTTCAACAAGAACGTCTTGCAACCCGACCCACACATGACCGACTACTTATTTCGCTTGAGTGCATCGAATGTATATCACCAACAGTTGGTATCAGCAACCGTTTCCCGAAAGGGACAACATCGATAGATTAAAGAAGCAATTGGAATTTCTCTAAATAGGTGATTATACATCCTAATGGGTGCGACCCACATAGCCATGCTGCCTGCCCGATTTCTGTCATTTCCCGGTTGATGAGGCTTGAGGTCATTATGTATCTTTTATAACAACTGACCACCATTCTCTTTGAATGCCACATCGTCATACCCGCCAAATCACAAATTGATTTCCCCAAAAATACTACGGGTATAAAGGTAAAAGAAACGAATTCCT
This sequence comes from Allium sativum, assembly GCA_030737875.1. NCBI lineage: Eukaryota > Viridiplantae > Streptophyta > Magnoliopsida > Asparagales > Amaryllidaceae > Allium > Allium sativum. The sequence continues at coordinate 792,675,776 of CM060918.1, read as the reverse complement.
CCGCCACCACTCGTAAGTACGTTTGAAGAGATCAACTTACGCGATCCGTTAGATATACTCTGTCAGACATTCGTCCATTCATGTTGTCCTGGGACTGGACAAACCGAAGGCACTATTCTATAAACTGGATAGCCCTTGCATAACTACTCCTTTAATTTTCTTCATCATATTCGATCTCAACGCTAATGTCCATACAGAGTGGTTTTCAGATACTAGACCTGATCCCGATCTCTCCGTATTGACGTCGAAAAAAAATGGTCAAAAACTTCGATAGTCGGTGATTTAACTATCAAAGAAAAATATGTGTGCAAACAACGATATTATTTCCAGATGGAAACTCTATCGATCAATCATCAATCAACATTGGCCCCTTTAAATCAATTCCTTATTATATTATCATTTACAATTCTCATTTCCCATCTTTCGTATTCTTTTGAAGCCCGATTTCCCCTCTCGATTCTTTGAAAAAACATTTTCAATATTATAATTCCTTTATTCGAGAAGATATCTCTTATTTTATTCAGAAAACATTTCAAAATCCTTTAAATTAGCGCGATGTTATGAAACATCGTTATTATACTCAAACCATTAATCATTTATTAACTAACCATATTGCTAACCAATCTTCACTATCGAACCTTAACTATTTCTCCATCAATTATGAAGTCAATCAAGTTGGGGTATGATTACCTCTCATGCCTTAATTGAACAATATTATCAACTTTGAAATAGTCAAAGCTCACAATTTTAGACCAAACATCGCTTATGCGACTTTCGGATCCAATCTAAGACGCTCTTCTTTCACGGAAAAACTTTGATTATAACGGTAGCTTTATAATCGATGTTTCCAAATATTTGATTTATAAGTCATTTGTTTTAACGATAGCGTTAAAATTGTTGTATAGATTTACAAAACATTTATTATAGCGACAATGCTAAAATCGTTGTTTAGATTTACAAAGCATATATTATAACAACAGCATTATAATCGCTATTTAGATTTACAAAAAAATATTATAACAACAGCGCTATAATCGCTGTTTAGATTTACAAAACAAATATTATAACAACAACGTTATAATCGCTGTTTAGATTTACAAAACAAACATTATAACAACAGCGTTATAATCGCTGTTTAAATTTACAAAACAAATATTATAACAACAGCGTTATAATCGCTGTTTAGATTTACAAAACAAATATTATAACAATAGCGTTATAATCACTGTGTAGATTTATAAAACATTACTTTTATTTTATTCATTTAAAATCTCGTTTAACATTTCCTTAATAATTGCTAAGTTAAAATCTCATCTCAAATATTGCTTTCAAATTTGATTTCCATTTTTTTTCATATAAATTCAAATTTTAAGTTTATATTACATTTTATCCAATGTTACATAATCCATTTAATTTATAAACACGTTTAAATTCAATCCCTTGTTTTAATAAATAAGTTTCTACCTTTTAACTCTCTTCGAAAATTACACTTTAATTTTTGGAAAAAATATATATTTCCTTTTAAATCTTAAATTCATTCCCTATATTTCAGAATATTTTACGGTATTTAAATACCAAAATTTATAGGGCCAGTGACAACAAAATCAATCATAGAATACATATCACGTCATATAACGCAAATATATGAAAACAATAATATAAATGTTGAGGAACCCAGTTGGGCCCCTCCAACCTGTTCCCCTGCATCCACAGATGTTAATCACATCAATATGAGATATCATAGTAAACAGAACTGATAATTGATCAACGATATATCTATATCAATTATTTCAACCAATTTTATCAACCATTTCAACCAATCAATCATCATAAAGTATAAATTTTTTTTAAATAAATTTAAAAACTCGTTTATATAAAAATATAAACGAAGCGGAGTTAGTGAGTTTACTCACCTTGTTTCGCAGTTGATGGTGCTGCCTTTGTTTTCGTATAAAATCAAACAGGCGTTTGGTTTTATCATGAAATTCCAATAGCTCGATTCTCAACCACATTAGTTCCTTCATGTAAATCTTGTTGTTACGATTTCAACGTAACTGACATCGTCTGATTCTATTAACAAATGACTAAGTTATAAATATTCCAACGTTTTACTTCAATTTAAATTATTAACCACGGTCATTAGATTTAGTTAATACCTACTTAATGTAAATAAATTGACGCTAATCACCTTCGATTCTTAGGAAAAACCCGGATGCCTTCTCTTCGCTAAAAAGAATCGCGCCAGTACTCTCTTTTTCACGATATGTGCCTTCACCCATAACATTTGTTACTTCCCTTCGTTAAAATAAATAATTATGTTTCTAATCCTTTGCAAACCCCTTAAACCACCAAAATAATCTTGTCTTCCATGTTCAGCTGAACGAAGCTGCAAAAACCCACTTCCCTTGACCAAACTTTGATCGGACCTCCTCTTTTAAATTCTTTTTCTTCCCCTTTTTCAGAAAATATATATGCTGCTTAACCCCTTTTCTCCATCTCGAATTCGATGTACCTATCAACTTCACAAAAATAAACAATCGGCTCATCAACAATACTTACTATCGTCCCCTTCAACTACCCTCAACGCCCAATCACTTCACTGCTACATCATCAGCAATAACCACTCTACACTTCCCACCATAATCAAGACAAACACCACCTCGCTCCTTCACACAGACATCACCACTACTTCCCCACTAATTCCCATACTTCTTCGAAACAAAATTTAGCTCTTCCCAGTTTTAACATCTTCGCATTATCCTCCTCTCCAACCGCAACCCCAACTTCAGTAAAATAGTTTCAACACTTCGCCACTTCTCACCCTTAAACACAGCACGGTCACAATTCCCTCTTCACGCTTACTCGCAACCCTCCCATTTCGAGTTTCGTACACAACCGCACCACTTATTGGGAATAGCGATGGGTTATGATTCAGAAATTCACAGAAAAATCAATACCAACGGTGTGCCTCCCACTCTTGAACCTCGCGCCAGCACCAAAAGGACCTCCACTCCCTCTAACTCCGTCAGCTTCAACCCAGACCTCACGCTGTAGTGAAGGAAACCGTGACCCATGCTCTCGCGAACCCCACCCATATTTACATAATACTAAGCTCATGTCTTAGTGGTCTTAATGAATCGAGATCTGAACCTTTATTTGAGTATTTGGTTTTTAATTTCATTTTTGAAGTAGGTAAGACTTTGTTTTTTTTTCACTGGAAGAATGTAGCAAGAAAGGGGAAAATGAAGATAAGAAGAAAACAGTTCTTTTTAGGACACCAGTATTATATAGAAGCAATAACGTGGAAGGCACGGATTCAAGATGGCTTGATGCCCACGGTTTTGAAATGCTTGGCAAGCACGGAATCAATATTTCTTGGAACGCACGGTTTAGAACCAACCGTGGAGAGCACGCTGATTGTAATGGCTCAATTTATGCTTTGTTAAGTGTTCTATTTGATGATAGGAATTGGGAACTTAACATAACGTTTCTGAGTAGTTGATTCTTGCATATCCCTAGCCCTGTCTTATTATTTCATACTCGTATGGACCATTTGCACTGAAATGTATATACTAAAATCTGTTTTTAATGTCACCTTTTATTCGTCTTATTCACTAAACATATCATGCAAAGGCTTTGATGGGTTACAATATCATTTAGTGATTAAAATAAATAAATTTAATAGTGCCTCATTACGTAGAACTTCGTTGTCTAAAATTACATTCATGTCCGAGCTGTTACGGACAGAAGTAAGAATGCGACCGTGTCCAACGAGGTGTCATGATCCCAAAAATATAATAATATCGGTAGGTTAACTTATATTGTGAAATCCCAAAATATTGATATATGTTGCAAAATACTCCAAATAAAAAGTTGCATATTTAATTAATTAAAAATTACAGTAAAATTCTATAAATTAAATTATAACTATGCCTCCAAAGAATCTTGTCCAAATTCGTAACCAATATTTAAATATATTTAAATAACTGTTATGGCATATATACGATTCCACAACGACTTTCTGAAAATTTGATTTGGACATAAAACAAAATTTACAATATGAAAACTCGATTTTTCACTTCTATTAGAAAAATATAATCAATTAGATCCGAACGTTTCTTGTTTCAAAGAAATCCGACTTATTTTGGATCCTGTATATTCAGTTGAAGTTTAAATCGTAAACAACGAACTACCGCGACTATTTCGAGGTCGTTTTAAATTATTTTATAAATAATATGTTTAAATATCGTTTTATTAAATAAATTCCTATATATAATTCAAATAAAATATTTAAAACAAATTTAAATATTCAGAATTCAACGGCTGAAAATCCGGGTCGTTACAAACTTCATCCAATTCTCGTCTCGTTACAACAGCTCCGGCCTTAGAAGTTTCAGCAACTTCAAATTAGTTGGTGAGGGGAGTATTCTCATTGTTGGCGACATCATTAGTATCTTCGACATTTTGACTAGTGATCCTTTTTGATGGTCTACCCGGTTTACCCATAATTTCAGGCAAGAGCTTGAATTAGATCATAGTGAGATTGGCTTAGATTCTCAATGCAAGATCTTGAACCTTGTGAGAGAGAGTGTGAGAGAATGGAAGATCGAATGCGTGCCCCACAGTAGGCGCCGAATGTTGATCCCAAAATTAGAATCAACACCAAAGGTATTGAAAATACATCACAAAATGTAGAAAATAGTAGAAATGGAGCCACAAAATAGTAGGAATGCAAGTAGAGGACACAATGTTTTATAGTGGTTCGATCAAGCGTGATCTACGCCCACTTTAGAGAATGATTCCATTATCACATCTAGATAGATTTATAAAGCAAGAATATCCTCTCATTACATTCATCATTAATCTCAATACTTCTCTCTTTAGATATATTAGAAATGGTTAGGGAGAAACTCGATGAAATTCTTCAAATGTGACAAGTGATTGGACGAATCTAGACTTTCTCATGATCTTTAGTGAATTCTCATGACTTCATAATGGATTCAGAGTTAGATCTTCAATTTGAGGTGGTTGGAGACGATCAAATCCTTTATAAAAGGTTGAGAATTATTTTGGGCAGCCCTTTGGGGTCATGAAAAAAATACTCCCCCTTTTAAGTGAAGTTGAACCCCTATTTATAGGAGTATGGGATGGCTGAAATATAGCTCTCAGGTTTTGGATCGGCCTATTGGGTATTTACGAAAATGTCACTGCCAGCTATCGCCAGCTATTGCCAGCTAATTGCCAGTTTTCAAGTACCAGATCGATCCAGTTTTGTCCCGACCCGATCAATATTAGGCCGGTCCGCTTGATGATGAACACGCCGACCCGATCCACTTGAATGGTCCGACCCACTCTCTATTGGACAGACCAATCTGATGCCGTTAAGCTAGACCGACCCGCCGCGTTCCACTATGCCGACCCGATCCATTGCGCCAGGCCAAATCGCTACTTCCAGTTTGGTTCGACCCGATCCTCCTAAATAGGCCGACCCATTGTTTTGTGGAACTAGACCGACCCATATCAGTGTGTACAACTTTTGCGAGTAACATCTACAAATTCCAATCTCTAAAGGAGAAGAAAAACATAAGGAAAGTATGATTACATGTAAGAAAATATAGTATTTATATTAAGCAGGAATAAGGATTTCCCCATATGTTCATGTACATGATCCTTGAAGAACATGGTTGTAGCATCAAAAAGGGACAACAAACTCAATAATAATAAATGATAATCAAACGTAGAAGAGATGAGGGTAAAAAATGAATGAAGGCACGAAAGCATTCACATGCTTTTGGGCCCATACTCCCACCAAAATCATACACACAGCCAAAATAGAACGATGTATATATGTGCACATGATTCAACTGGCAAATGGGAAAACGAACTCATTCATTCAACATAAAAAAGGCTAAACATACATGTTAATCGGCCACAACATATGCCCAAGTCCCATATCTAGACCTGATCAGCAACTACAGCTTGATCATCATAATTCCTATGCCATGCCCATAAAGCATGAGTTTTATTCATTGTAACTTAATTTAATGAATCCCTTGATGTTTAAAATGAATCATTGACTATTTTCCATAACTAACAATTCTTTGAAAGGACAATATGTATAAAATTATCTGGTACGTATTGGACATTGAAGAACAAGAAAAAAACTAGAGAGGAGGAAGTGTGACTTAACTAGAAGAAGAAGAAAGAATTCATGGATGAGAAAATTTTGCAAACCAAGTATACTTTTTCATTCCACGTAGCACGGTTTGAATGATTCATACAACTATTTTGCAACTAACCAAATGACACTAGACCTGTTACAATTGTAGAATCATTCTTAGCGCTATATTCCAAATATAAAAAATGACACTGCATTTGTTGATGATAGATTATGCAGTTTTTTATCTGTGACACTCCGTACTCTACATACTAGAGTATCTTACAAAATTAATATTTATTCTATTTAACGTCGTATGACTAAAATTTTAAAGGATAACCGCTATTGTTTTCTTTACAACCTTTTTCAATTATTTCTATAATTGTTTTTCATCTAAAATTTAGATAGAAGTTGCGCTAAGACTTGAAACCGCTTTTATTGAATTGAGATAATGATTTCTCTTTTTCCAGTTATGCTAAGTTCTTGCTATCGTCTCTTTCTTTATTGCAACTTATTTCATCGAGTTATGAATTAAACTAATAGGGTTTACCTTGTCAATGCTTTCCTTTATGCATGTGCAATATAAGAGAAGTTGATGCAACAATAGGGGAAGTGGTTACCTCGAATATTCCATGTCCAAAACTGCTTTGTCGATAAGCACTATAATCAGGTTGCCGATCCCAGCAAAATTCACCAACGGCAGGACCCTTAGTAAAGTTGAAAGCACAGAAGCTTCCAGACCAATCTGGTGTGATCTGCGGCTCAGGACATTGCCTTGGATCATCTGCATGAGCCACTGCTATCTTCTCTTTGTTGCCTCCATCTCCAACCATGATGTAAAGAGAAGCACATTCATCGAGTCTGTAGTTGTACACTCGGTTTGACCTTTCATAAGCATGAACCTTTCATAAGCATCTCATGATTTCCTTCTACCAACATTATCTGTATTTCTGTTAAACTCGGCTTTATAAACCTCCCAGTAAACCCATTGAGGCCGATACGACTCATAAATAGGAGTGTGATTGAATGAACAAGAATAACAGTCCGAGCTAGTTCAATTTTGTGTGACTGAATGAATAATTTCATGCTTCTATTTGATGAACTTGATACCAGTTTATTAGATGTCAACACTTTAATGCTTATCTATTAGAGAGTAACTACTTGTAAATAATAAGTAAAAACTATACCGAACTGAATAAATATCCAACATACCTTCAATAGACATGTGGTCTTTGACTAACAAAACCGTAAGACAAACCACCTTAGAAGTATGTCAATAAGTTCAATCATATCTTTCAAGCTTGATAGAAGAGCCTGTAACCAAGAAGACACGTTATAATTTTAAATAATCATGAAATATGACCAAACTGTAATGAAAAATAAGAAATTTACCTTCTGCAACATGTCAAGGCCATCAACATGTATTCTAAAATTAGAACTAAAAAAAGTCGATGCAAGTCTTCTCTAAAATGTTCAAGGAAATCACACTGCAAAATGTACCAGCATTTTAAGATGTTAATCAAAGGGACAATAACTAATTATACTTAACAATAAATACGACTGTGTATTTCACTATTATGAACAAAAATATACCTGTTTAATTTGATAAAAGAGACCATGATTTTAGTTTCATAGGTGAGAGAATAACCAACAGCTAAATTCCTGCATATTAGAAAATCATGTACTGAAAATGATTCAAATTGCAAGAATGCAAAGGAGGAACTGAAAATTATTAAAAAATCATGGATTGAAAATTCCGGCGTATTAGAAAAATCATATTCAGGACATGTGGTGGTGCTGTAATGCACAAAAGTTTACAAAATGCTTTACTGGTACAGAATCATAACAAGTAACATAGCAACAATTTTCCATGAATATAAGTAGATAAGGATAAAGGTCTGCCTTTTCTTTAATAGAGCCTTTGACATCATTAATAAGCCTTGAAAATACTCTAGTATTCGCAAGATAGCCAGCTGCATATACTGTGTGACAAATTTAAGACAATAACTATACACTAACCTTAAACTTGGATATTTGATTATATTAATTATAAACTTAACCCTAAGGAACATATACTATGTATTCATTCAGACCAGTTTGAGGAGTCCTCAATAGCACCAGAGATATTTGAAGATCAACATCAGTTTGTTAAAGAAATTGCAAAACATATAAAAGAAACAGGCAAAACTAAGAGTAAATATTCGATTTCCACAAATTACCATGATCAGTTGTTTCCACTGAAAGCGAATACCCATCCAATATCATATTCATACCACATCATTTTTATTTACTATTTCTCAAAAGTCATGGTTTTCACATATATCTTTGAACTAAAAAAAAAAAAATGAAATTACACTGTCAAAAACCCTTTCTAAATTTGTACCCCAAATTAGGATAAAAATATTGGTGCACATAAATATAAAAGTAATGAGAATGACATCAACATAAAACACGGTTAGAACCCAAGGTTGAACCAAGAATAAATCCAAGCATGACAAGCATTTGACAAAATGAAGTCAACATAAAAATTCCAAGGTTAGTTTAAATAATAAAAAAAGAAGAAGAAAAGGAACTGATTTTTGATACTCAGTGTATCCTTCTGAAAAGCTTAATTCCAGAAAATAAAGGTATTATAGTGATTCAACACGATTTTCTTACTGTGATTCTAGAAAGTTAACTGCACCAATACAATCCAAAATATTGATAACAGAGCATATTGATTATTACAGTAAAAATGCAATAAGTACCGATAGATATTGGTACATTTTGTTAATATATTTATGATAATAAATATAAATATTTTTATTCAATGCAAACACCATTTGTTAGCCAAAATTGCAATCAAGTTTGACATATAAGAACACAAGCTTGGGTAAACCCTAGCTGAAAGTTCTCGTATAGGGCAAGCACTATGCTGTCACAAGTAAAGATGCCATATATAAACCTTAGACAAATTAAAGAAACAAAACGCTGAAAACGATGTGTGCAAAAACTATCAGACTGCAAGGTTAATTTTCACTTGCTCATTACTGCACAATATTTCTACAAGCATATATAAAATAGCTATGCTATGTTCGTACTTCTTCCCACTTGCAGGTGAGAAAATATATGACCAGCTTTGTAGATCATACGTAATTTTTTGAACATGAAATTATGGAGCTTAGCTAGCAATGTATTAGCGTCCACTAATCAGTGGCTTAATATTAACGCAGATGTACAATTTTATTTCATTTTGCAATAACACGGTCAGCTATAAATTCTCTGACTCACTCATTAAACTGCAATAAGGTTTGTTCAGATTAAATATCACTGACTGACAAGAAATGGGGCATACCTTATCGTGGTTTCACTAAGATATTTGAGGAATTATTTAAAACCACGTGAAGTAATGAATGAACTAATATGAAAATTGTATGGTATATAAACTTATAAAAAACTAAAGTAAAACTTACCAAAAATACCTTGTATTAATCCATTTTACTGTATGCTGATGATTTTGCTGGTATTTGGGAGAGCTACAAACAGTAATGCTACTGTTGTTAGTGACATCTTTAAGATGCTACAAAACAAAATGGACTGTGTATAAATGCTACATCTGATTTTTTTAAGAAACATATTTTATGCAAAAATTGTTTTATTTAGAACATTTATGCTTCAGGGACTCAATTAAAATCAAAACACGAATTTTTAAAATTCATCGACTAAACCCATTTTCGAGTACTAGGGTTCCAACATGGGTATCAAATAATATATTGTTTGCTTAATACCACACCCTCTTCCTTCTACCGCAAAACTTCTGGTGGCCACCCCCTCCTCTCGTCTTTGCTACTGCATTGTTGGAAGCCCCTTGATCAATGCATGTAATAAATTATAACAGACAACACTCAATGCTATAGCTTTATATTTGTTGCTTATAATAAGAAATATATTTCCTTCGAAAAATTGTTAATCAATGAGCTTCTTAATTAAATTTAAGCAGCTTTAACGTTAATACTTTCTCTGTAAAACCACTCAAAAATGAAGTAAAATGCATTTGACAGCCAATTTCACTTTTTCGACATCAGGGAAGTAAACCGTCCAGTAAGCGCACAACACAAATCATTAAATTACAATAGCTGGACTTTTATGGTATATTTGAATATAAAATGATAAATGTTTTGAATGTATCACAAAAAAAAAAAAAAAAAAAAAAAAAAAAAAAAAAAAAAAAAAAAAAAAAAAACCAAGAGGCCTGTTGAGCTAAACATGATACAAAATAGAGTAGCATGTTGAGCTAGAGCGAAACACAATATATTTATATATTCAGTTTGAGATGAAGTAGATGCGAAGAGTTGCTTTTAAACTTTACAACCAATGATGTTCTACTGGTCAGTTGCAATTGTTCATTTTACTGCAAAACATGTTCATAATATAATTATTATTTTTCATGGTCAACTTATAATATAATTATACCAACATGTTACACTATGATGCATTTTACTGCAAAACGTTATTTATACCTAAATTCACTTCCTTCAACCCATAGCATGACACACCATCATTCAACAAAACCTGCAAGCAACAAGCTTCTGGCTGCAAATATTCCTTCAACCACTACCTGACAGCAAACTACAATTTGCAACAAACTGACTCATTCCCTCAATCATTTTTAGAATACGCATGTTCTAACATGTTGGTATCGATTCTAAAATTTAATTTAATTTACAGAATGCTAAAATGTCATACAAAGCTATTGATACAGGTCCATCATTTTTAGAATACATACTTAAGTGAAAGGTGGATGAACAAGTTTGTGGTATCCCAAGGTTCAGGTTTTAATTTGTTGATGACATGGGCTATACAAAAAACGTACTATACATGATCTGCTAACAATGAGTTAGAACAAATGTTGACGGTGTCATACATGTTGTATTGTTTTCCTCCTAATTACTAATATAAATCAAATAGATGAAAACGGCTAATCACAAGCATAATACTACTTCCAATGATACAATTCCTTTTCAACCGATTCCACAACAAGACTGTTAGCGCTAATATAATTTAAGATCAAAAAGGATTAATTGGACAAAACAAAATTTACCTAAAAAAAGAATTAGAAGTTTGATCATCAAATCATCATCAAAATTTAATTAGCTAAGAAAATCAATTCTAATCGAGGATATACCGATATTACCTTAGGTTGTTCCAATCAATGAATAGCCACCGAGTGAAGAAGTCTCGTTCTGATAGACAGTTAACAACAAAAAAAACAACATAATAATATAAGATTGAGATTTACGCAACCATTGATCGAGGGTTACTTCGGAGGAAAAGGAAAGCGATGAGTGCTGGCATGGGAGATCTGAGAAAATCGCAGGAATAAGGGTTTGCAGAAAAGAAAAGCAAGGCGGCCTAATTTTTTTTCTTTTTGGAATCACGGGCTGAGAAGGGTAGGAAAATTGGGCTTGTGATTTGGAACGGTGGTATCATAGATAATTAAGGAAAGACGTTAACTTATTTGCACCCAAAATTATATATTTGAAATTATCAAAAATATTGGAAACACTTCAAAAGATATAGCAACACTAGATACTTGTTTCAAGCCTATAAACTGAAATAAAGAGTTTCAAATGAAAATTATCATATGTTTCAAATTTACTTATTTGGTGTAGTGCTAAATGATTAAATTATGGTTCTGGTAAATTATTCTGTATGATATTCCAGATAGCCATGCTTCTTCTTCCATTCATCTAATAACCCACATGCCTCAAAACTTTATTCCCTTTCAAAATCAGATGAGTGCTGAAGTAATCACAGCATCCTCCAAAAAATCGAAAGTAACTGTTTTGAAACCTGAAGTGGATAACGACGGCTTGCCTTTGATTGAAGATGCCCGACTCCCGAATTTGAGGATAGATGGAGGTCTGGGTAAGACTTTCATTGGGTGATGCTGAAATCGTTGGTGTTAAAGTTGCTTGAAAAAGATGCCCAAATTTTGGTTAAATAAATACACTGTGAGGTAAGGAAAATATTTCAAATTTGCAATAGCGAAATCTATAATTGTAATTGTGGTTCAATTAGCTATTAATATATTATAACCTGTATGCCCAAATTCAGTATTCTAATAGCTAAGCTGTTATTTTCCCCTTTTATGGACTGACTTACCTTTGTAGGTAATATATTTCCATTATGAAAAATCAGATATGCTATTTGAAAATCATAATTAGCAAGATGCTCAATTTTGTCATGGATATCTCCTTTTTGGCTTTGAGTTATTCTGATGCTAATCTATAGCCTGAAGATGAAAATTATACAGTGAATTGGAATAGTTCTAAATAGAGGTTGAAAAGCTTTTGCGGCAGAAATAATTGCTATATTTGATATTAACATGATTTTGCTCCTTGGCCTGTTATTACTTGAGACAGGAAAGGTCATGTTTGGAATATAATTGTTGATACTGATAACAAATGTAGGTGAATCTGCTTGGCTATTCCATAAACTAAATTTACCTAGAATATCCTCTATAATTTTTGAGAACAGATTAATCAAACACTCTTATTTTTGAGAAGTTGTTATCAATTCATGCATGACTATTTTACACATTGATTCATTATGGACAAAAGAAGCATTTTAGTGATTTTGGAATTTTTCCAAATACATTTCAAAAAGCTTTTGAATGCATAAATAATAACCATATCTAACATTAATGTGATTTTTTCTTTTGTCTTGTTATGAGTTGAGGCAGGAAAAATTGTACGCAAATACTCTTATTTTTGAGAAGTTGTTACCAATTCATGCATGACTATTTTACACATTGATTCATTGTAGACAAAAAGGAGCATTTTAAGTGATTTTGGAATTGTTCCAAATACAGGTCAGATAGCTTTTCAATGCATAAATAATAGCCATATCTAACATTAATGTGATTTTTCCTTTTGTCTTGTTATGAGTTTGAGGCAGGAAAAATTGTACGCAAATGCATTGCTGGAAAAGGTAAGTAATTTCAGTTTGCCATGGCCAAAGTCATCTTCTATATTCTTAGGCTACATCCTTATTTTTGAAGTTATTATAAGGAAAATCCCTATAGCAGTGAATCTGTATATTAGATCCTTTTTTTTTTTTTTTTTTGAATCATAAAATACAAAATAGTTCATAGTATTTGACAAAACACAAAAGTCAGCTTGCACTTTTTAAAAAGTTTTTCAAACTTTGAAAAATTAATTATTTTTATTTATAAATAATAATAGTTGTTATTTAAGTATAATTTCAGTAAATAACTTTAAATTTTTTTTTTTTACCATTGTTGAATTAAAAATTTACGATTTTTTGCTAAAAACTACAACTTTTCTTGAATTTTCAGTTTGACAAGTGTAGGGCATCTTGCATTTTCCGTTGTATAAAAAAAAACGATTTAACTTACAAAATCATTTTTACAGAGACTTTCCTAACAACAACAACCTATAGCTTTTTTACTTATCCTAATGATTACCATACCCGCGTTTGCAACAGAAAAAGCTACTTCATAATCTGTTTTTATACATTTCAATACCGAAAATGATGTAGGAATTCACAACAAATTGTACATCTTCATTTTGGGGCTATTGATGAGCCAGTATACACTAGCAGGATATGATGCGTCTGCAAATATCGTAATTTCTATTTTATATGCTTGGTTATTTTATCCGTCCAACTTAATAACGTTGGTTGTGTTGTAAGAAATTTGTCATGGATTGCGTTCAGTTTTGAAAGACAATCTAACATAATGTTGCAAAACATATTGTTTTATCTTTTTCCACAAATTTGTGTTACATTTTTAACTAGTAAAGTGGAAATCAGAACATATTATCCTGAAACGGTGGACTCCATTGCCATTTGAATTCAAAATCCAACTGTCATAGCTATTAGGAAAAGATGTCGGCTGGCTTCAATAGTTTGATTTGTTCTCGAATACAAAAAATAAAATAGATGAAGAAGAAGAAGTCATTTGTTCCAATATTGCGCATTCTTATCATTTGCCTAAACAATCATAACTTTATCATTTTAGAATGTTTCCTCAGTACACAAATGGGATAAAACATTATTAAAAACAACAGTTACATCTAGCCTTGGGTTGGTAAGTTTAGCCCAAATTAAAACAGATTTGATATACAATCCTATTATTGTAGTTATATGGGTTGATTTTTATATATAGTTCAGTACACAATCAGACTGTCGTTGTATCATTATTGAGTGATTCATAACTAAATTACTGCTATAAACAGCAATAGAAAACAGTAGGCCAAAAGTAGAATATAGTATACTATTCTATTTCTTTTCATCCATTATTCTCGAAATCCCAAACCATATAACTCAAAAATATAACTTATATTAATGTTCCCTATAGACAGAAGAAACAAAGAATGCATATGTTAATGGGCCAAAAGGCATAATTAAATCGATCGATAACTATTATTGTTAGATGGGGATAGTTGCTTGGCATCACATATGCAGTCGCTAACGTGCTATATCTGTTAGACAGAGACAATGATGCAGGTGGGTGTGCAACTGTCGAAGTGTTTTATCTAGCCTTCGAAGGCAAATTTGGCAATGGAACTTAAGGGATTGTCTGGTTAGGAATTGTTGCGGTTGCCATATTCTTTTGTGGTATGATTTTAGTAATAAGCAATTCTAGGTACATTTCAATCGTTACATTTTACCGCTATGTTCTTTAGTTTGGCAGATATTAATATTCCACAATATATGTATTTCTAAGGATTTCTATCTATAAATTCTTGTATATGCAGGACGACTATGCATTTCTAAGAGATGGAGTAATATATGTATTTCTAAGGGATTCCTATTTTTGAATTTTAGCAATGTTAGTTATTGTTAATGATAATTGTACTTGAATGTTATTTGTTTAAATAATGTAATTCAGTAATATTCGATTTATTTATTACATTTGTTCTTATATTTTTCATCTTCTTTGATTAGATATTCACAAATATAATGATGTGTTTTGAGTTAATATTTGTTTGATTTGTCCTTTTATTTTTTGAATTCAATAATAATTTATTATTGGGGATTGTTAAAGGGACTCCACATTTGGTTAAGGGGAGGACCAATTTTTATTTATTGTATAATTGTTATGGGGAGGACAAAATAAATCAGCCTCCCCTTAAACATATAAATTAAAATTCCGATATTAACCCCCTATAATCATCATTAAAATAAACCATGTAACTTAAACCTTAATTAATGCTAACAATTTAATAATGCGCATAAAAATAAAAAAGCTAATTCTATTTATACACCAAAAATTGCTAAACATAAACAAAAAAAATACAGTAAACTACTATACACCATATATTATTTTACATACACCGTTTCTTTTACTAAATTATCAATGTTCTCATCTTATTTTTCTTTCCTCTTTCAAACTTAAAACACAATTACCCAAAATTAGAAATTCTGCATCAAACTGAGTAAAATTTAATAAAATGAAATTTATTTCTTTTACTAATACTGTAGTTTTTATAAACTTTTTGAAAAAAAATTCAATTTCAACAAAATTACTGTAATTTTACAAAATAAGTCAACACTTCTAAATTAGACATTATTTCTGAATGTTTTCTTAGTTGTAATTTTAGATTTCATGATTAAATAATTCATTAACATCTTTGTTAACATATATTGTTTGCAACAAGTTTTAATACTTTTAAGAATAATTTGACTTTTTATATGCAAAAGTTTTAAAAAAGCAATTATGAGAAAAGAGTAATTCAGTAATATAATTTATAGAAAAATAATGGTATATGTTAAGTGGTTTTCGGTGTATAAATAGAATTTACCAAATAAAAAATAGATACATTTAATGTAATGGAGACACAAGAAAGCTTCATGGTGATCAGAAGGCATCAGATTAGGTAATTAATTTTAATTTCATATTAGAATTGGTATGGTTAATTTAAAATAAATGCAAAAACAAAATTTTTAATCTAATGTGTTGTATCTAATTTGAGTAATTGATATGTTTAGTAATTTCCAAGTTTGTTATTTGCTTTGAATTTAGTAAGTTAGAGTTTAACATAAGCGACAAGCCTTGGGTAGTTTGGTCTCGTTTTCTTTTCTTTTTCAAATAAACCAAACCCCCCTTAACAACAACAAAAATAAGCTGGAGTCCCCTTAAAATTATCCTCCCCTTAACCAAATGTGAAGTACCTTTAACAATCCCGTTATTATTTAGAACTTCTATAAGCTTGTTTTTTATAGTGTATTAATCATTCCTGATATAATATATACGTACTTGAATGTGTGTGATTTATATCAATACTATGATAGCAATTACTAATTATCAAATTGGCTTACATGTTTAAACCTTAATATAATTTGATCTACAATTTTCTTAATATTTTCATTTTTTTTTCAATGCAGCTATTTTATTTATCAAATTCAAAATTAAAAATACATTTTTTTGATATTATACAACTTAACGGTCGGTTTTTCCACCGTTGTACTGCAGCAGTAGTAAGTTGGTAACCTAATGTTTCTAAAAACAAACTTCGAAACCCACCCGTACACTGGACAGAGCAGTCATTCTAGTTTCTATTTTCTGTCGGATTTTTTTTTGGATTTGGCCCCCTTTTATAAACTTATAACACATTTAGCCTTGTTTGAAAACTTATTACGACCGTAGCCTGGTTTATGTCACATCAGCTGGAAACAGTTATTTAACACAGCGTTATTTGAAATAACGCGTGAAGCGTTATTCAAGATAACGCAAACATGTTTTTAAGTTTAACCCCCGTGTTTCTCCGTAGAATACAGGAGCGTTATCTTAAATAACGCTAGCGAGCGTTATCTTGAATAACGCAAATGATTAGCGGTAAGTATTTTTGGAAGAACAGTTTAATGCGTTATTTAGAATACCGCTTTAAATCGTTATCCTAAATAACGCAGAAATAAAATAATGGTGTGTTAAGTCTTACAGTTTCCTTTTGCGTTATTTCAAATAACGCTTCACGCGTTATTTGAAAAGACACGCAGACGTGATATACAGTCAGCCGAGAGTCTCTTCCTCCTCACTTTTTCTTAAAACCTATTTTTTCAAAACCGAAAACCCTAAGCTCGTAACCCTATTTGCTCAACCTAACATCAAATTTTAGGGTTTGTTGATCGAAATTCATCGCCATGGCAAACTCATCAACACAAGAAGCTCCGGAAGGTAAAAAAATTCCTCATTTTGTTGATTTCTTATAAAATTTAGGGTTTGTCCATGATTGAGGAAACTTGTGAAATAGCTTGTAATTGCTTTAATGGGTTCAATGTAGTTGAAATTATATAGCTTTCAACATTGATTTTGGTTTTTTCGCTACATTTGTGTAGAGATTGTTGAGATGGAACCGGGACCTGTAGATGAAAGTGTCCTATATTTGCAACACAGGCATAGGTCGAGCAATAACGCCTTGATGGCGGTATCTATATATGGTGTTTGTATGTTGGCCTAAAGTAATTTTTTTGTATGCATGTCTTACATTGTATGTTAAATTTTATTTACAGGGAAAAGATCCCGTTCAGATTATAGATCACACAGTTTCCGTTGGCACGGTGACCTCCGCACATCCAGAAGTTTTGGCCTTGCTTGATCGCGCTGGATTTCGACTAGTACACGGGTTGAAATACGTTCAACTCGATCGTTATCTCATCACTGCCTTAGTCGATAGATGGAGACCGGAGACATCGACATTCCATTTTAGAGGTGGAGAGATGACCATCACTTTGGGTGATGTGGCGGTCCTGCTAGGCTTGCCGATTGATGGCGCTCCTTTGAGGACTCCAGAGGCCGGAGACTACATGGAGATGTGCCAGCGGCTTTTAGGTATTACGCCTCCTGCGGACTAGTGGATGGGAACTAAGCAAATTATAACTAGTTGGTACAAAGCACAGTTTGAGCATGACATTCCACATAATGCCACGCAGGAGCAGATAGAACAGCGTGCTAGAGCTATCATACTCTGGATCATTATTCAACGCCTGATCTGCGATCATTCTAAGACTCGGGTGTGGCTGAAATGGTTGCATTTTATTGAGGATTTTGATCATTGTCGGCAATATTCTTGGGGCAGTGCGACATTAGCGTACACATATACGGAACTTAGCAGGACCGTTTTGCTTGAGAGCCTTATATGGGAGGTTATCCTTCTTTGATACAGGTACTTTATTTTCGTATGTTTATTTGCTTTTTTTAGCATGTCGTGTTTCTTTATCAAATTTCTTTGTAGCTATGGTCGTGGACGTATATTCCCCTTGGTAGACTTGAATTAAAGCACCCCAATATTGATATTTCTTTTCCTTACGGGGCTAGGTAATTTTATTCCGTCAATTATTTATCTTATATGTGTTAACTTATTTCCTCTATCTCTTACCAAGTCACAATTACAGGTGGGTTGGAAAGAAGAGCACTTCGTCAACTCCGAGGCGTAATCTAAAATTCTATCGCAATGAGCTCGACGTGCTTAGTCCGGATGTTGTTACATGGACCCCCATATGCCCAGGATTTTGAACAGCTTCCGGCCTTATGTACCGTGTCTTTCCATCTGTGGACCGCCCATATACCCATTATATGTTTGAACGATGTAGCATATCACCTTCCTGACCGGGTGATGCGTAAGTTTGGACTTAGACAACATCTTCCTGAACTAGCCCCACATTACAGGATTAACTTAGAAGTACCTGGGGAGTACGAGGCGGCCATTGAGACATGGAACCATCGGCACATGCACACGCAGCAGTAGCGGGAGTTCACCTTGTCGGGCAAAGAGTATTGCACATGGTATTGGCAGATTACGCGACGATATATTCTTCGCAGCATGCAACCTCTTGGTGCCGTAGTGGAACCGTACACTCCTAGAGCTCCTCTTGAGAGGAATGTGGTATGAAAACCGTGCTAACAAATGTAATTTTTTATTTTTTTTTGGAAAGTTTGAGTTTTATGTAAGTTAACTTATAAAATGCAGGCGGATGGGGTGTACCGGGCTATAGAAATGGTTGATGAGTTATCTCATGATGTTCCCGAACAAAGTAAGGGAAAATGCTTTAGCATAAAGCGCATTTTGCAAACAATTTTGGGAAAGAACAGGCTTGCAAGACCAGCACAACCTCCCCCAGCTCAAGCTTTAGCACCCATAGAAGCTTCGGAGGCACAAGAAGTCCGCGACATTCCTCCGCCGCCAACTACTAAGGTTTATACATCACGGAGGAAAAAGGTGGCGTCAAGGGGAAAGGGTAAGGAAGCAGAGTCGTCTCAACCAACACAGGTTGTGCATGGTCCGTCACAGCCCCAAGAAGGTTCCTCATCGTCTTCGCATGAAGATGTACCTCCAAAAACGAAGAGGAAGCAGAGAGAAACTCCTTACTAGCAACAGATCCTGAAGTAGTTGGTCCATAGAGTGGTGTTGTATTTTGTAGGTTAACTGTTATTTTTAGCTACTTGAACTTTTAATTCGGATGCTGAAATTGTGTAATGTTTTGCGGTTTGTGATTAACTCGGATTTGGAGTTGTAACGTATGCTTATTTTGGTTTATGTGACATCTTTTTGGTTTGCCGTAGTAGGCTCCAATGTTTGCTTTTGGTTGTTTATCGTTATTGGCTTTAAGTTGATGAGTTTATGCATCACTGTGCAGGATATATAACTTGTAAAGCACCACGATTGGAAGCTCTCATACCTAAAGAAATGCGACAAAACGCCTTTGTAGCGGTGGACGGAAACGGCGGAAGAAATAAGGGTAAAGCCTTAGCGATTGGTGAAGCAGTACCACGAAAATATTGCAATTGTAATGTCTATTGTCATGTGCATGTTGCGAAGAGTAAGGCAAACGCTGGTCGACGGTACTACGCTTGTGGGCGATATCCGGTTTGGTTATCTGTACCGCACTTGGTTACGCCTTGTCGTTACACGGAGTGGATTGATCCTCCATTATGTCAAAGAGGCCACGAGTATGCCCTGGAGATGCAAGAAAAGAATGCACAACTAAAGACCAAAATTTACCGAATGCGGGAAAAATATGACTCACTGGATTCCACCATTCCTAGATATCCTAATGAGTAATGTAACGGTCTTGGTATCGTTTTATGTAGCATTCAAATGTATCGTTATATGTAGTGTTCTAATGTATCGTTTTATGTAGCGTTGGAATGTAGTTGTATTGAGTAGTGTATTGGCGTTTAATGTTGTATCATTTCATTTTTCGTACTGCCACATAATGTTACCACTAAGTCAATTCTCCAAAACATATTTCATTTACGTAATACAACCAAGATAAATGTTACCACACACATAAAACAACAGGATAAATAGTTACGACATATGTCTTATACATAATAAAACCAAATAGAAACGTACGCAATGTAATAAAATAGGATAGGTAGGTACTACATAACACTTAGTAAAGTCTATATCACTGTAGTACAACGACTCTTCTTATGGCCATTTACTCCACACTTGCTACACCTATTAGATCTAGAAGACTGCCCCTCGTCCATGGTGCCTTTAATTCTAGTAGATCTAGGTCGGCCCGGTGCTCTCCGAGCTTGCGGGGGAAAAACCATATCTCCTGAAGGTTGCGGCCAATAGCGCTTGTCACGAACTGGATGAAACTCAGGCGTGTAGGCCGCATGATAACTTTGAACTGTGTACCAGTTGGACGCGAAGTCGTGATGAGCTCTTTTGGCCCCATTTGCCACTGCCGAACATGCAGCCATAACATGCGCACAAGGAAGGTGTTGTAGCATTGGTATGTTACATGCCCATGAACAAGTATTACACTCTATCTTTACTGTAAACTCATCACCGTAGTTGTGTATTACAACTCATTTATATTCTCCGAAGCGAACTATTCTGCAACGTCTTGCTTCTTCGGCTCTTTCAGCTGTTTTTGCCTGCCACTTTGGGGTTAATTTGCATACCGAACCAACAACATTTTGCCGCCTATTACAGAAATAATCCACCGATCTATAGAAGGTACGCGCAACCAACGACTTAACTGGAAGCGATCGTGCACCTCTTAGCACACCGTTGAAGCTTTCAGAAGCATTTGTCGTCATTACATGAAACCTTCCGCCATCGTCTTTAAACAAAGCCCAATTTTCCTCTTTTCCTCCCAAACTTCTCTCAATCCAGTTATGAGCTCTTACGTTGGCCGTCTTAATTTCTTCCCGTAGCTTACAATACTCAACCTCTTCTGATGCACATGCCGCCGCGTAGAATAAACCAGTCAAACGTTGATCTCTATAGCCGGCTTTTTGAAAATTTGCTTTTAGATGCCTCACGCAAAATCTATGCTTATGTGGCTCTACCCATCTTTCCTGCAATGCGATAGAGATTCTTTTCATTCTATCAGATATGAAAGTAATACAGCGGTTGTTTACACTATGTATAAACCGTCTCATACAGGAAAAAAACCAAGCCCAAGATTTAGCCGATTCGGACTCAACAATGGCATACGCCAATGGATAGAGTTGATCATTTGCATCCGTTGCAGTGGCTACGAGTAGTGTACCTTTATATTTGCCATACAAATAGGTGCCATCGATATAAAGCAATGGACAACAATGTAGAAATCCTTCAATGGAAAGGGCCAAATGCCCAAAATGCACGTTTAAATACAACTTCATCTGTTAATATATGGCTTACACTACCGGGATTTGATCTTCTAATTTCATCAAAATATGCCTGTAACAGTGAATATGACTCCGCCCAATCCCCGTAAACCACAACAATTGCCTTGCTCAGAGATCTCCAAGCTTTCATATAACCAATCTTAATAAAAAATTGTTCTTCAACTAACACTTGAACTGTTCTAGCTGATATGTTTAAATCAGACTTCACAAAAGGCACGATCTTCGAAACCAGAAATGTTGATGTCGCTGGGCGATTGCTTGAATTGACCGTTGGATTAACGCAAGTATGCTCCCCTCTATACTTCTTAACAACCCACAACCCAGTCTGCGATTTTTTGGAATCAATTGCATGAATTCTCCACTGGCAAGTATCGTCGATATTGCAAATGGCAGTATACATTTCTTTGTTGGACCTAATGGGCTTAAAAGAAACAGCATGTAAAATGGACCACTCACTTAGTTGTTGCAGAAATTTAGCTTTGCTCTCAAATACAAGACCAGGTTTAAAGCCACTTTGAACGCAGGAGGACGAGAATAATTCTCTCCTACTTTGCAAGTCCTCGACAAAAGATCTGGCTAACATTTGCGCAGTACACATGTCCTCATCAAGGGGAATCTCCATCGCAGGTTCGTCATTACCCCCATCTTCTTCATCATCTTCATCATCCATCTCTTCAGCTCCGAAGTCAAAGTTCAACGAATCATTATTTACTTGCATGTTGTCAAACCATGCGTGATTGTTATCGGGAATCGAAGCAACCATCATGTTGTCCAAAGCAGGTCCAGGGTTCGTTTGTAGGTCTACAATTCCATCTACTTGACTCGCGTCATCGCATGCATTCTCTTCGAACGGCGATTCACTACAAGAAAAGGACATTTTTATAGCGTTTAAAAAATGCTATGAAAGGATAAGATGGCGTTTTTAAAAACACTATATATCAACATGTTGTAATATGTCAAGGGTCTACAATAGCAACCTAATAATCGCTATAAAAAGCATGTTATAAATGATGTTACTCACAACGTTTCAGAATTGCTATTAAATGGGCGATTTGTAACATACAAATTCCTATCTATAGCGATTGTTGCTTGCTATAAAACTTTTACGCAGAGTTGTGGTTTATACGACTATTATCTATGACGTCAATTAATTGCTATTTATAGCAACTATAAACGCTATAGATAAGCATTGCTCGATTATTATAGCAATTACAGATGCTATAGAAATTTCATAGCCTGATTGCTATAGCAACTATAAACGCTATAGAAACACCATAGAAAGTTTAGCTTGTATTTTATGACATTATTTCCTTGCCATGAATGGTATTTAATAGTTGCAGAATATTTTTTATTGCACTAGCATAATGTTGTAGTATGTACAACTATTATCAAAAGTATTTCATGCATAATATTAAGCAGATAATTACTTGTGATCAAAAGTATATCATACAAAGTTCGAAGCATATAAATATTTGTGATCAAAAGTAACAATTCTTACAATCGTTGCTAGCCAAAACAATACATACAAAAAAGAACAATCCATATAACCGAAGCTAGCCAAAACGATATATAGTACAAGCAAAGATATATGAACATCGACACAAAATACACTTGAAGGAGAATGAGTGCAACAACATAGTTTTTCATGCCTTTCAGCATAGCGTAAATGTAGAGCATCATACAACGCCTGTCCAAAAAAAAACATACATCTATTAGTCATAAAATTCGAAACATGCAGGGTTTAATGTTAGCAGAAGAAAGTACACTGGCCATATAAACTAGCACAAACTAATAAGAATGATTTGTCATGTTCTAATGGGATGCCCTAGAACTTAACAAAACTTGGCAGATGAACTTAAGGACAGGAAAGTAACTAATCAGTAATAACTCTCCATGTTTTATTAAAACTTTAAAGGTTGACCTACATTAATTAAGTTGGATTTATACCCACAAACGAAATATTCTCTCATCAACACTTATCGATAATAGTAAGACACTGTCTGAGTCAAGAAACTTGCCATCAGACAGACCATGGATAAGTGGTTCTAGACTGCTCAACAAACTAGGATATAATACAGTAGCATTCATAGGTTGATAGCAGAGCAAGTAACAATATACATAATGGCACTTGGCAACCATCAACATTGCAACAAACAGAGGTATTAATCAGGATATTAACAAAAATATGGTTTAAAAACAAGAATAACTTTTAAAGAAAGAAGTTATACCATGATTTCACATTATAGTTCTTATTCCAGATCATCTGGCTGGTTCCCATGAATCACATCCATAATAACATTCCTGACAAACCCAGTTTCCTAGAAGCTCTATTATGCTCCATAACTTCTGCCACAATATATAATCAATTGTAAAATCTCTTTTAAAATTAGATAGAACTCAATGTTATAATATTTAATATTTTTTCATTGTGATATATCATATAATTGATAGAACATAATATTATAATATATTGCAAATGCATACGCATGGCACTGCATATGCATGGTAATGCATGGCAAATGCAAATGCATATTCCTGGGGCATAAGCATTTGCATATGCCAATGCATGAATTTTATGGCAAACGCAAATAGATCGGCATATGCATAACGCATATGCATCTGCATATGCTAATGCATTTGCATTTGCATGCCAGTACATGTGCATATGCCAATACAATTGCATTTGCATGCCAGTACATTTGCATCTGCATACGCAAATGGGATGCTCAGTTTCGAGCCTGAAAGCTCAGTTTCAAAACTGCACTGATTGTTGTAGTGCAGACAACATTTTCTAGTCGAATGCATGCTGATGATTATCCCTCATTAGCAAATCTTATATATGCAGTTAAGAACATAAATGGTGAAATATAATTTTTTTTCCCAAATACCATTTATAGACGGAACTATCTAATAATCATATTTGCTCTAAGTGATACAATGATGTATCGGATGATAAAAATATAATTTAGTACAGTAGATATCATGTAACCTGATTCAATTTCCAAATTTCCCCACATAATGGATTGTACACAACAGCTCACTAAGTTGAACCAGTTTGATTATTAGGGGCATGCAACAGACGTTTGACATGTGCTTTGCTAATTTTGTCAACTGACTACATCACCATTCCCCCATCTATAGTGAACACCTGCATTTTCCAAGTCTTTTTCTTTAGTAAATATTTTATTTTAATCGGCTTTTGCATTATTTCTATTTCTGATAAAACTGAACCAATGATGGTGAAATTTTTTACCTGTCTACTAATATAACCTGGAGCAGGCGATAGCAAGAAACTCCACTATTCTTGCAACCTCTTCAGGTTTTCTGTACCTCCCTGTTAAATGGGAACATGCACCATTTTAAGCATACTATAATAACTTTATGCTCTTTATTAAAATATATCATAAATACCATGTAGGTTTTGACTTTGAACTTTTGAGAATACGAGAATTTCAGCATTCAGAGCAACAAAAAAGAAATAGAATGGTTTTTTACCTAGTGGAATAGACTGCAAGATTTTCTTCTCTATTCATCCCCAAGCTCAGCAGTCATATCGGATGCGATGAATCCAGGAGCAACTGCATTTACCTGATCATCGTTCAGCTTCAAAGTTTAGCATTTAGTGATGAGAATAACTTTAAAACATATCTAAGTTCCAACAATTTTATTTTTATCGCCATAACTTCAAATCTTTTTTCATTATAAAGCTTAAAAGCACTTTAATGATGAAAATAAAATATAAAGTTAAAAAAACTTTAAAGTTTTAAGGTACATTGATATAATACGCTTACAATAACATACATTGACAGGTAAGAAAGACTTAACTAATTTGGATAAACCCCCACTAAATACCGTCATAGATATACTAGCAAAGCTGACTACCTTGCAGCAATCTGGATTCCGTCCAGCATGAGTTCCGGTTAACATTTTTCAGTCCAAACTTGCACAACAGACAATATCTGAGCTACCAACTCCTTTATTTGCGTTGACCATCAGTCCATCACAAGCTAAGACATGATCATAAGTTATATTTGCGAGCCAAGTTAGGCTGGATTTGACTGTTGTTTTTCCCTAAATTCATTGATCAAGAAATCAATATGAATCCGTAAATGCTCAGGCATATATTAAAATAAAGCGATATGGTTTTTACTGTAACAATTTTTAGTAATGTTTTTCACCTTTTTTACTTATCTAGGGAAAATGGGTACATTGTTTTGTTTCATGAATAAAATTGATTTTAACGTTGTGCTGGGATTTATATTTTGATTTAAAGATAGATACTATTGTTTTCTTTGAAAGCATCATACCTAGAAATATATGATAGGTTTGCTATGGATAGGTTGGGATTTCATATCAAGTTTTCTTGCTTGGAAAATTCTAGGAACGACTTGATTGTCTGCTTATTCCATAGGTCTGAGTCCCTGCTTATTGGACCATGTCAATTAAATTGCTTATTTTTGTTGAATCTCATTTGCTAAGATAAATGCTTTAGAATATTTATTTATATTTGATATCTATTTATTATCTTATTAGTATGTCCTTGCATAATTATAATTCTAACTATATTCATTTTCAAAATTAGTCATGTTTATTTAATGTTTTCAATTTTCTTGAACACAGCATAGATCCAGATAGTTTCTAAAAATCAAGTGAAGAAAGCAGCATAGATCCAGGTAGTTTCAACGAATCAAGCGAACAAAGCAGCATAGATCTAACTAGAAGTTTCTTAGCAAACCACTTTCTTTACTGTAGTCTAATTCTACCTTTTTTTATTTCTTTCTAGACTTTTTTTTGCTTACCTGCATTGCTTTTGCATAAGAATAAATAGTTGCAAAAAGATTGTATGGCTTGACAACATCAACTTATTTTTGTCATCGTATATGTCTTCACTATGTTCTGGATTTGATCTTTTTCTGTTTTCTCCCACCTTTGTGATTGATATCTTCAACCATTTCTCATGTTAAATCTGGCAATAATGATTCGGTGTTCACAAACTGTGGACGCATGCTATTTGAATTTTTTCATATACCTTCTTTGCACGTGAAGAAACGTTTTGTTTCCATGTTCCTTTTCCAGAAAACCTTTGTATAAGTAGGCGCTAAATTTAAGATAATTATTATTCGTCTAGACGCTGTCATAGTCTGCTGCTTGAATATATTGTTGCTTGGATTACATTGGCACATATGTTGCTTGCTTAATTTATAACTGACATAGTACGATCCACACATTGCTTCATTACGCAGTGGAAACTTAACTGAAAACTTGCATGTGATCTGCATGCAATTGTTGAATTTAATTTTCAAACTCTCATTTTTAAAATTGTTGCTGGTATTAGCGGCAACTCCTCTTGACATGGCGGAATAATATTTGAGCTAATATTATTAAATCACTGGCCTACAGGTTAATTTTAATTGCAAAAGAGTTTACTGAGAGACAAAGATTCATGTGATACTTGCAAATAGAACATGTGCAGAGCTAACTGAGCATATGCTGAAGCAAATGTAGTCAAACTATAAAAAAGACTTTTATAATGCAAGAATTAAGCAACATAAAGTGAATGCAGGCTTTAAAAAATTAATTTGACGTTATACTGCTGAGAAATATAAATGATGTAGGTTTTGTTCATTTTTCTTTAATGCAAGTGTTTACATACTTGAAAATCATATATTGTATTTATATTGTTTATTTATGGTTGGCGAATTGATCTATGTAAGCCAATCGGTTGCTACTGCTTATATGGTTTAAAATCAAACAATGCTAACAAATAGCATGACACGGTGGTTGAGGGTTTATGGGATTATCCTACCAAAATTTATGGCATTAATTTCTCTTTGCATTTATGGTTAATAGTTTCATTATAGCACATTAATTTTTCAAATGGCTGAAACATAAATGACGGGAATGGACATTCAACATGTATAAAGAAATCATGAATACAGTTGCATAATTGATTGAGCAACATGTAATAATTTCCCAGTCTTAATTAGTTTTTCTATATTTGTAGTTGGAGCTGCTTAAACTAGGGGGTTGCCAAAGACATGGAAAGATAGGCTCAACCATCACATTAAGGAACATAGAGAGGAGGAATCACAAAGATCTTATGGTGTAGTTGTTGGACGATTGGACTCAATTGGTTGTTTCGATCAAAAGGGTGCTCAAACCAAGGTACAGCCAGATGGATACCTTCAGAAACATGTCTATAAAACTTTACAAGTGGGCTACGACCGTCCAGAAATCAGTTTCTAGTACTAAGATATATCCATACATATACAATTAATGCCTCGCTGTAATCCGGTAGCGGATTTCTACAGTTACGACTCCAAATAACCTGAAAAATTAACATTCTAGACTCACCAAAACTGCCTTAAACAGTAGTACTGCCCTTCCACCACCACAAATCACTGCCAATTCAGTTAAACCATCAACCAATACACCTTCACAACTAAATTCCTGCATCGAACAACCAACTTCAGCCTTGGAAACTCCGCCAAAACATTTCACATTCAACACCCTACTTCATAAAGCCTTCAACTATCACCTGAACAACACCCATCCCATAACAAGCCTTCAGCAAACCTGCTGCACATCCAACTTCAACACTTCTACCGATTACCATTAATAATTCACACCTCAGAAATCCATCAACTTCAACTGCGAACAGACCATTCTCCAGTCTTTAATCAAGCCTGATACATTTTTCTATCTTTAATTTAGTCTCCAGTCTTTAATCATGATAAGATTAATGGATGTCTAGCTATGAAATAGAAAACAAGTTTATTTTGCTTTTTATATTTTGGGAGATAATAAAAACGCAAAGAGCAATTAAACTCTTTTGTTTGATATGATATTGTTATCTGTTCAATTAAATTTGATGAAAAACTATAGTACTTTTTCTTGTTTTTTAAAATTATATAAACCAGCAATTGGTTATTCTTAGTTTCAAGGTTATCACGCCCTAACTGGTTTCATTAACAACGTAATCTCATGATTTATAATCAATATTATAAGACCGAAACCCGGTAAGATCTAACCTTTAATAACTTGATCCATGAACAATTTTACACTTTTGAAACTGTTTTAAACTTCAGATCTTATATAATCAGCATAATTTAAACTGCTTTAAACTGATTTATACAATCAGCATAATTTCATTCACAACACAGTTTATTTTAAACAGTTGAAACTTATTTACACTTCAACCTATAAATTATATTCCAACAAGTAGAATATTAATTTAATTCAATACTTATTTATTTTTATTTAATTATTTATCGTACAACCACAAAATAGTAACCACGAAATAGATCAAAATTTTCTATTATTTCAATGCCATAAAAATCATTAACACTACTAATTGTTATCATTTTTTTCATAGAATAATCTCAAAATTCACAAATGTTATTTATTTTACAAATGGATTTAAATGGCTTTTGAGTTCATAGAACACATATAAAATGCTGAATTGAATTTTGAATCACTTTATTTCTTTTTTATTCCCATACAATTACAAAAATCAAAACATCCACTACTTAGCACATCTCCTCCATCCACCACATCATTGTCAATCCCTGTATTCACCAATCAGAACCTGACCCTCAAGTGTGGTACTCCAATCACTAGAACAACTCAATGCAAATACAACCAGAAACACGTGGCATTCATATCACAATCCAAAACTACAACCAGCACAACCTAATACACTCTAACAACATCAGCGGCCTGCCATAGACCTTAACTCTTCATTTAACAGCATGATCATCTCCCTACCTTAATCACCTCCATTTCAGCGAAATTAACAAGAAAACAAACAAATTCAGGTGTGACCTAAGGCCCATTAATAAAAAAGAATAGTATATTAAAGCATTTTCATTGTTTCAACTATATAAAACAATCACAGTTTGAAAACTGAAAAATGTGACCTAAGGCCCACTAAGCATGCTGTTTGTATAGACTGGATAGTTTGCCTAACTTGTGTGTCAAAAGTCAGTATCATATATGATACATTTTTCTAATTCCACTAACATTAACATGAAAAACTTACATTAAAGGATCCAAGTTGAGGAAGTCATGGTTTGGAAACACACGTTAACATGCACATGCATTTTCATTTCATTTGAACTCAAAATATTTGATATAAAACGAAGTCTAGCGCAACATAAATACATAGACATGGTAACCATAAAATAATAAGATGAGACAATAAATGATACATGATTTTTACAGTAGTCATGTATTCTTTTGTTACACGAGGATTTTCGAAGGAGTGTTACAACTAGAATTAAAAGTGTATGAGATTTTAGCCATTGTATTATCAATGAAATTCTTACAAATATATATATATATATATATGTTTATGTTTATCATTTGCACTTGCCCTGCTATGTTTATCAATGAAATTATGAGGACTATTACAACTAGTGTCTATTTGGGATACTTGGTGATTTTTATATTTTTTATAATATATAATATTTTTTACTTATTGGAGGAAGAGGAACATCATCTTCTCTGCTTTCTCTAAGTTGCAATGCGTTACTGCAGCTAGCCGACATTCTGTGCTAGTATATAATAAATAAATCCGATTTTGCAAAACTTTTGCTATCACACATAAGAATATAATAAAAACAACACAACAATTCAAACTAAGTGGGCATGCAGCAGAGTAATTTGTAACTAAAGTGGTGGGATGAGATTATTTTGTAATTAATAATAACATAATTCATAGTTATTTATTATATTTATGATATGAATATGGCATGCATAAGCACTTTATATAAAACGAAATATCGGATCTAAGCAGTAAAAAAACACAAATGAATGTAGGATATGTTTGAAATATACCATTGTCCTCTGGTAGACAGAAGCTCGTGGTAACAAAAATGAAGCATAGTTAAAAAAGAGACATTGTTCTAAGATGGATCGTGTTAATAAAGGATAGACGATCGAGTTAGAAACATCTATATGAATGCATTTAAAGGCAACAAATAAAATAATGAAAACATATCAGTTAAGTTTACTATTCTGGATAAATAAGGTTGGCAGTGGCATTCAACTTTAAGTCCGAGAAAACTGAACTATAACATGTAAATTGAAGTACTTTTATCTGCTTCGTGTAGACATCTATGAATCATGAGTGTTGCAAGTTATCATCATTTAAATAATGATATTAGGCCGTGACTTCTAACATTTAGATTTAAATGACATCTTCTACTTGAACTAAATTTTTTTTTATGTCAAAAGCTAAGCATAATTCCCTAACGAGGAACGCTAAGTAATTTTCATGAAAAAAATAAAAATACTGTTTGTCTGTTAAAATTTGAGAATTCAATAGTAAAATATTGGTAGAAAGAGCAAGCAAACAAGAGAAAACACTAAAAATTGCAAACTATAATAAGTTGGACATGTAATTTATGTAGGCTTTGGAGTTAAATTTAAGTAACTGAAAACAAGCAGATTTCCAATGAAATATACTAAAATATATAGAAATTTGAGCTTGCTAAAATATACTAAAATGAACAGTATACGGTCCCTTAAAAATAAAATATCATCTTCGCAAACCTATAAATCAACAGATGCAAGGGAAAAATGCTAGGCATTTGGGCTGTTGGAAGAAAATGGTTAATACTAAAAGCTGGGCTGTTGGCGGAAATGGTACTAACAAGTAAGCTTGTAAAAACAATTGACAACAAATTAATTTGTGGTTTACAAAAGCTAAGTCGTATTGCCTATAAATAAACTACGTTCAGATTTCTAATTAATAAAACTTGCTTCCAGCAACACACCATCATCTACATAAGGTAGCTTTGAATCTAAATAATAAAATGATATAACCAGCATATAGAGAAACCATATTACAGATTTCTAATGACACAATCTACCCAAGGCATGCATTAACTTAAACTCAAGCATTAATATTTCGCAACTTCATGGATTAACTTCAATTCACAGCTTCGTGCATTATACTTAAGAACCACAGTTAATTTACTGAACCGCTTATCGGCTAAACGAATATTGTTTTTTTTTCCTATGTTTCTTATCTATAATTTCATTTAATATCATGTGGAATGAACTTTTTTCCTCCTTTTTCTTAAATTAATCCATTATACAATATTCAGTAGCAATCAGAACTTGGAATTTAACTAAGTACCATCTGCAATTTTCACTTGTTGATACTCTGACATAAATATGAAATGTCTGAAGCATTATTTGCCACTGTATGTTACAATTATTAAATTACCTACATACCTCAGATTTAGGACATTTTGTATTTGTTTGAAATCATTGTGTGTCCAAATTCTAAAACATAAAATAGCTATAAAACTGCAGTAATTTCATTTTGCACTAACAAAATTAATCACGTATCATTATATTCAAGCATTAACTTAAATTCATGCATTAACGTTTCACAATTGATGAAAAGAAGGAAATTTTACCTAATTCAGGGCTTCGTGCTTTTCGGGGCTTCGACGAGCGTTTCATCTTGTAGAGGAATCGCGACCACAAGATCCAATTTGAGTCAGACTTCAAGCGTTTCACAGCTTGTGGAGGAATCACGATTCGGAGATGCTTTCTTAAGACCCAATTTGAATCGGGGAAAGGAATCAGAGTGGAAAGAAGAGGAGATTCGTAGGGCAGACGATGAAAGGAGATTCGTAGGGAAAACGATTCGAAGTGGAGATGGGATTGACGGTGGTTTTTGGAATTGGGAAAGGCAAAAATAATTAACGTCTGGCAAGGAGGAAAAGCAATTAACGTCTGCGTAGGAGGGAAACGAAAAAATTTCCGCGCTCAACCCTGCATTAGGTCAAAAAGAAGGCGTCTAAGTAAGCTATCTTTTCTCTAAATAACCAGTGGTCCATCTAAGTATAGCAAGTCAACTTATCGTGCTATCCTACATTGCTGTTAATTAAACATTTTCTTGTAGTGATTGCTCTTCCATGAAATCCTGCGGACTGCTGCATCATGAAAATATTGCACTTTGATCAAACACTTAAGCATGACTCAAATAACAATTCATTTCTGGGAATATTTACTCCTGACTCATATGATATAACTCAGATGACGTTGGCTGCAACGGTTATGCTACTTGTGTAGAAGGTCCAACATTACTTTGTGTATGATGGTAATAAGGACCAAAACTACAAAATATATGTCGGGCATTAACAACAATTGGGAGAACCAAAATATAACATGTTTAGAAAACCTTTTAAGTTGGGCTTACCTCTGCGTCGCGCATCCAATACTTTCCTGCGTGGGAAATGGAAAGCTAAAATGCGGATTCTGTGTATAATTCATATGCGGGGGGTACGCATAGAACATTTGATGTTGTCCGTACTCTGAAACGTTAGAAGGAGGAATACTATTTGATGATGGGATTAGATGAGTTGGACGGAAAGGTGTCGCTCGAACGGGTCCTGAAGCAGCAGGTGCTTCTACCACTAACTTTGTCGTTTTCACAACAAATAACTCTATAGTCTTACAAGCAGCAGAAAACATTAACTCAACATCACCATCATCAGCAATTTTAATTACCTTAGAACCAGAATTAGTCGGCCAGTTGCATACTAACTCAATATCAAATTGCTCTGCATTAATCATTGTTGACTTGAATATTGAGGCTTTTAATTGCTTCAAGTTACAACCTATCAGAACTTTTACACGTTTGAAAGATCCACCTTCGTATTTCCCACACTTTCTATCATCAATAACCAACTCACCATCAAAGTAGCATAGAATCGCAATAAACTTAGGAGCCATTCTAATTTACAATAACATAAAAGAATATATTACCAAAAGTTATAGATCCAGAAAAACTAAGATTTAGGGTTTTGAAATTCAAACCTTGTGATGAATCAAACGACGGAGAATAGAGTCCAGTTGACGTAAATCTGAAATTGCTGCTAGATCAGAGCTAAAATTAATGATTGGTTTAATTTTGGAATTTGATTTAAGGTATTGGGTTTCTTTTTTTCAATATGTAGAAAGTAAAAAAGTGAGGAGGAAGAGACTCTCGGTTGACTGTATATCACGTCTGCGCGTCTTTTCAAATAACGCGTGAAGCGTTATTTGAAATAACACAAACGGAAACTGTAAGACTTAACACACCATTATTTTATTTCTGCGTTATTTAGGATAACGCTTTAAAGCGGTATTCTAAATAACGCATTAAACTGTTCTTCCAAAAATACTTACCGTTAATCATTTGCGTTATTCAAGATAACGCTCGCTAGCGTTATTTAAGATAACGCTCCTGTGTTCTACAGAGAAACATGGGGGTTAAACTTAAAAACATGTTTGCGTTATCTTGAATAACGCTTCACGTGTTATTTCAAATAACGCTGTGTTAAATAACTGTTTTCAGCTGATGTGACATAAACCAGGCTACGGCCGTAATAAGTTTTCAAATAAGGCTAAATGTGTTATAAGTTTATAAAAGGGGGCCAAATCCAAAAAAAAAAATCCTTTTATGTCCCCATTTTCACAATCACAGCCCTAATTTCCACTTTTTGCACTTAGGGGTTGGATCACCACCTCGGCGCTTCCACCTAATATCCAGATCTGCGTTTACCATCCTCTCCGCCTCTCCTTCGTTCCAGCGCCGCTTCATCAGGTAATTTCATTTCCTCAAATCGTCATTTCTAAATAATTATAACGATTCTGGTTAATGAAGTGAATGTAGCATAATATAGGACCTCATGAATCAAAGTCTTGTTAGGTTGTAAAATGCTTTTGATTACGTTGATCGATTCAGATTCATAATGGATTTTTCGT
Organism: Allium sativum; assembly: GCA_030737875.1. Lineage (NCBI taxonomy): Eukaryota > Viridiplantae > Streptophyta > Magnoliopsida > Asparagales > Amaryllidaceae > Allium > Allium sativum. The sequence continues at coordinate 792,641,214 of CM060918.1, read as the reverse complement.
CATATTTGTTGTAGGAGTTGGTCTCCAATGAGGTTTCGTATTGGACATTGATTTTGTGATTTAGGGATATTTATGAGCAACTGCTACCTCATGATAGAATTTAATCTTCTTCCCCTCAATTCTAATATGGATTAATTGTCAAGAATAATCCGAAGTTTAACGTGTCTTCCCATAATAATCCCAAGTTTGGATTATTTCTGAATAATCTGAAGTTTGGGGGGTGTCTTCCCATATTAATCCCATTTACTGGTGTCTTCCCATATTAATTCAAAGTTTGGGAGTGCCTTCCCATATTGATCCCAAAATAACACATCAAAAAGTCATCGGGATCATTATGGGAAGACACCCCCCCCAAACTTTGGATTATTCAGAAATAATCCAAACTTGGGATTATTATGGGAAGACACGTTAAACTTCGGATTATTCTAGACAATTAATCCTTCTAATATTAAGCCACGTCAGATTTTCTTCCCCTTTACTATCCCTTTCCCTCTACGTAAATAGCGTGTTGCATGCCCTTAGGCTCCAATTTAATTACCAAAAATCACGCATCCCATTTCAAAAGGAAAAAAAATACACATAATCAACTCAAGGCAGGTGGTTGGGGAATGTCATCCAAAGGGAGTGGCTACGACCTGGTGGCCGATTTACTTCGAATCTTATGTATTTTGAGGTTGACCTACTTTCACTTCAAATAAATCAGGCTGCCTATCAAGAAGACAGTATTTTCTGCCCTAAAAAAAGCCTGATCTCAAGAAGGAGGTCATGCCAGCTGACATTGTTAGGTAACTCGAACCACTCCGCCAAAATGATTATGTTTACAGTATTTGAATAAAAAAAAATTCTTCTGTTTACCACAATTAGATTAGTCTTTAACAGCTGTGTTAAATTTGAAGTGGCATTTGGCACATTCTAAGATTATTTTTAACTCTTTAACTGTCAAGTTGTTATCTCTGATTCTCTTGAAACACTGCAAAATGCAACTGAACAATATAAATATAATGTTTTGTGATGTGAACCTAAACTTTAAACAATTTTATATTTTAATGGTAAAGACAGAAAAAAGGACAAGTTATTGGCGTGGCGTTCCCAGTGCATTACACGTTTCAACTTACTTTTTTCACTTCATGCACATCAGTGACTAAGAAGCTTGCCATTTACTAGTTGCGATTTTTCTTTGTTGTTGCATGTATCTTCTGTTGATCTTAAAAGATATCAAGCATAATGATTGCTTTATTATCATAGTTGGGGGTTTACATTATTCATTTGTGTTTGCACGTACACCGTGCGCCTATATTGCTCAGTTATAACCCAACTTCTTCCTTCTCTCTATGCCATCCCCTTGCTATTATTTTCTCTCTCGGTCCAGCTTATTCGCCGTTTTCTTGAAAAACATCTAGAATATTTCTTGGTTGCACTAACAAAAGAAATAATTTATAAACTATGATTGTACCATGGTTGAATCTTATGTCAAATGATTATTTTACTAATAATAAAATAATCTGAGGTAAGCAAATTGTAACTTATTTAGATGATTGAATGGGTGATGCCAGTTTAACAAATCAGTTTTTAGAAAGTTTTTGTCTTGGTTTTCATTATAGAATTAAATATAGTGTAAAGGTGCGAAGTTTTATCAGTATAAAATATAATGGTCATTTACTGAATTGAACTTAGTGTAAAGGTGTAAAGTTTTATTAGTATAAACTATAAAGTGGTTGACATTTTTCAACATGCAATGCTTTGAGCTTATTTTACCGTGCTTCTCAGATTTTGGTGCCAAAAATAAAAAATAAAATCATGCCATTTCAAAATGATATGCAGTTACTTAATATACATATTGTTCTGTTCACCGCTAAATGCACGGCCATAAGTTGTGTACATGCGCAAGCACGAAACCCAAAAAAAAAGAAACATAGCAAATAAATCATGTAAGGGAAGACTAATACTGGTGTTGATCTTCTAGGAAGCAATGACGGTTGACCAATCCTCTTTAACCCTACGTTAAATATAATCCATGTTAGAGATGTCATCATTGCAAGCAAGTTCATATATTTTTTTCACCAGTTTGCTTTTCTTAATTCTTTCCTTGATCTTATACGAACTTCCTCTTTCCTAACTTTTTTATCTTACTGGTTAATCTGGGTAAGACTTAATGTATTGTATTTCCAAAATTTGGACTTCGCACATGGCTACACAGCTTTGAGAAACTCTTGCAATCTGGGTTGATTACTCTGCTCGTTACTGTTGAATCTATTTGTCACATTATTATTTGCAATATCAGAACATTTTGTCTTGTTTTCACTTAAGGAGTTATTTAGGGAATGTCGACTCCAAGGACGTGGAATATTTGGATCGCCTACTCTATGAGCAACCTATGGCAAACATGAACAGTCAAACAATTGGACATCATAAAGTTCATTTGATAAAGGTGGCAACAGAGATGGATTTTTTGAAAGGTAACTTGGAATAATTTCACCAACTGATGCAACATTTTCTTAATGTAAAGTCATGATAGACGTATATAATTCATTGGTTAAGTAATCATAAGATTCTTTAAGTAGAGTTTAAGACTACTAATGAAAATTTTAAAGTTATTAATTAAAGTGTTGAATATGTCTTGAAAAATTAAGACTATGGACTAAAATCATGTTGAGTAACTTTCAATAGTAATCTCGAATGACGATTTAGGTTTCAATCACCGAATCTAAAGTATCATATTATCGTACATGGCTTAAAAATTGTATATTCGGTTCAATTTGAAAATCATTTGAGTTTGAGGCTTATATAAAACAAATTGTGTTAACTATTCAGGTAAGAGATGTTGACATGGTAACAGAGACACGTGTTCTTGGTTTTTAGCGATTAAGAATGATATTGATAACTTCTCATATGCTAATTAATAGTTGCCTTCTTATCTATGTTCCATCCTATTTATAATTATTTCATTGTTCTGTTATATGTACTCTTGATGGTGCTGACATGATTTAACTTAAAGAAACGAATTGTCAGTTCAAAAAACTTTAATCACAAGAATCAAAGCTTAAGAGCAACTTATCAGTTCATAGGTTGCAATAAATTAAAAAATGTACACCACTTATGGTTATACTACTGTAAATATTCAAAATAGAAGATTTTAGTGTGATAAAGTGGTTCAAACTATTTAATTATATATGGCCGTAGCTTGATAGCTGCACAATTGCTATTCTATTCTATTTTTATGCATTTGGAGTTAAAGTACAACACTTAATTTATTTTTATATCCCGTATTTCAAGGAAAATAAAACTTTGCACTTTATTTATTGAATTTCCAATTTTTTGCATTATAGAGAGGTATATCTTGTAACATCTTGCTGGAACCATGTCCTTTATTATTTTCATAAGTCAGTGAACTCTCCATATTAACTGTTTGCAATTTATGTGCATCTTGGAATACATGCCCGACTGTTAATCTAGATAATAAACACTTCGCTTTTTCTCTACCCTACCGTCCAATAGGACTTAGAATGTATGTTTACGTTTACAATATGGAAGTAAATGGTAAATGTGAGTAATATTGTTTAAGGATGCATTGCAAACATTGCAGAGAAGATGAGGAACACAAGTTGTTCCTCTTTGTTTTGCAGTTCACCATCCTATTCGGTACTTCTGCTATTAGCATGTGTTAACTAATTTGAATGAAATTCAATATTTTCTATGATATCTTTTCTGACACATCGTATATAGCCATGTAATATGTTGTGTGCTGTATTTTCGAGAAAATCAAGTATGATAATATTGAATGTTGATTGGCATAATGCTCCATCTCGTAACAAGGTATTTATTTGTTGTCACGTTCACTATTAAGCTATTCTTACTGAGTTTTTCCCTTTCATATATCTGTTCGAAAATAGTGTTGTTTAAGTAAACTTAGCACAAACGGAATTTACTCACTAATTATTACTCGAACATAATTTTATTCAAATTTTATTTCATGGTCAGTTTATCATCTTTTGTAAGCAGCATTTCGCTTCGTGTGTCCGTGTTGGTGTATATATATGTGTTTGTTTATTATGTGTGCATGCGCGTACGCGTGCACATACACAAACATATGAAATCAATGATATATGCATCCACTTTTTTTTTTCTAAATATCTACTGCTCACCTAATAGCAAGAAATGATTGATATGGTTTTTCAATGACTACTGATCGAAGCTTTCTAGGAACTAGAAAAGCGCAAATTTTAAAATAAATTCTACAAGCGCACAGATGTGTAGTATGTAGGTCGAACACAGGGAGGAAAAATTAAATTAAACTATTTATATAATTTCTTGGGCGAGCTAGACGAAATTTAGGAGTTGGGTTGAAAAACAATAAAAATTGAAACTGCAATTTTGATTCAGAACAAATCTAATTGAACCGACGATCAAATCACAATTATCAATTGAAACAGAAAAAAACAAAACTATTATTGAATTGAATACAGACCTGAATCTAAACAAATTTATATTTAATCCAATATAACCTAAGGAAGCAAATAAAAAGCAGAAATTAAAATTGCAGAAATAAAATAACAAACAGAGAAATAAAAAATAGGATTACTGTTGAATCTAATCAGATGGTCATTCACTAATGAAAAATAATGAATAAGAAAAATTGTGCTCTACCAAATCTAATTGTGTAGACAACACTAATTGCTAAGAAAAATAAAATTACAGAAAAATAAAAGGGAAACTTTATTAATGAAGAACAAAATACAGGATAATGGACTTCGTTTACAATGGATATCATGTGTATTTATAGGGGATGTAGACTCCTCTCTATCAGAATAATTTTGGCCTAGAATGAATCCCTTGAAATAATCTATTTAGAAATAAAAGAGATTAAGATAGTCTTGCGATTTGCCATGCAGATTTCCTCCTTTGGTTAGTGACATGTGGCAGATTGATTGGCTTTTCCTTGGCAATAATTCAATCAATTCTTCTTTTTTATGGCAAGTAAATATGAAAGATTCCCTTTGATTTCTTTATGAAGAATAGTCCCAATTCCTGGAATATTTATTAGTGTATTTCATACATACATAAGAATGTATATATATATATATATATATATATATTTATATATACGATATATCACTAATCGATAATTCTTCAAAGCAAAGGAGGCAGTGTGAATGTTCATTTCTTCAGCAAAAAGAGGGGTTGATAGGGATCGAACCAAAGTCACTCTGTTGAAATTTCGAAGTCTTTACCAGTGTGCTACAACTTTCTTTGCTATTGAAAACTTGTTGATATGGGAAAATAGTTTTTTTTTTCTTATCAAGTGACCTTTAATTGAATGAAGGAGACAATTATTGAACCTGTGAAACACAGGAAAAAAATACCCAAAGTAATATTTATTTACAAAAGAAATAAGATCATAAAATAAACACATTTCTGTGCTAATCAAATACCCTCACACTTATATTCTACTATCCCACGAGTAAAAAAAATTAAAAAATAAACAAACTAGATAGGTCACACTTTCGTAGGAAACACGATTGCATTGAGCGTATGCAACAAGCCGTTAAACCTCTAGGTGTCCCTAGTAGGACGAGTGGTGTCTCATGAGGGTTTTCAGCAGATACTACCCCCAAAATCCAAATGCAGTGCTATGATTCTAGTGCAACTACATGAATGCAACAGACATATGCAAATGAAAACAATAAAAATGAAAACACGACTTGTTTCAGGAAAGTGGTACAACAAATCAAGTTAACAAATTTTAATCAGTTGATTTTATTTTAGATACCTCAACTTGTCAAAAATTTTCAATATAATTCAAGTTTTCAAATGTTATGTTTTAGTTTGGTCAGTTGGTTCGGTTGATAACATAATGCAGCCGTGAAATAAATTCTTAGTTTGCTTGTCACAGTTCGCAAAGTGGTATTCTAATTTCCTTATGTATGACTAGTCAAATCAATGAGGTCAAGAAGTGCTTGGGCGTCATCGCTCATTCTCTCCCTATAAAAATTAAAATTTATGATTAATTACATACACCTAACTTAAAGACCAAGGTATACCACCCATACACTGCCTCGCGGACTGATGGAGAGTTGGGAAAGAGCTTGGTGGATTGTGCAGATCGACGCCGGCTTTGTCAACAAGATGTCGGTAATCCTTGGGTGTCTAACTCATAAAATGAAAATGAGACCAAGATATCCCAACGCTGACTTTGTCAACAACATGTTGGATAGAGCTTGGTGGGTTTACACACCAACGCTAGATTTACAAGCAATGTTAGATACCCTTGGATTACTATATTATTATTGAAATATAAGAACAAGAGAGAGAGAGAGTTACGCGAATTCATTTTAACACAACTTAGTTTTAAAGACTCAAAAAGCCAATATAAGTATTTTAAATCCTCCACTCATTAAACAAGGACTATAATTTAGAATAGACTTCATGGCCATCACCTAAGAATCTCCCTATGTACCAGTTACACTATTATCGCTTGTAATTCAACTTTTCATTATATTTCTTATTCAATCTTAGTTGAGAAAAAAAATACTATCAACTGATTAACAATCGTTAACTTATTTTGTTGTATCAATCTAAAACGAGTCATATTTGCAAAATAAATAAATTATATATATATATAGTATGTTATTACGATCTAAAATTTATGATGGTCCTATCTAAATGCATGGAAATGAAAAAGAAAAATGAATAAATGAAAATAAAAGGATGCAATGCAGACTCCTCCCCCCACACTTGATCTAAACAGTGTCCACACTGTAACATGTTTTCTAAATGTGAAAGGTAGCACCCAAAGATGGATGAGATGCAAAATTATTTGTAGAATGAAATGCAGTCTAGCTATATGTAAAAATGGATCATATCTACAATGATATATGTGTTTGCGATGCATGCGATGCAAAGAATGGCACCAACTTTTTCCTTCACACTTGGTTCTACCCGATGAATCCCATTCCCACTATGTCTAGGCTTGTTTTGTAATAAGCAAAGGTTTTTGAAAACTATCTCATCTTTATACCAAGATTTATAGTCCAGTAGATGAATGTCCAGTGTCATCATAACATGAAGTTTTTCAACCAAGCTAACATTCCAAAAATAATTCATGTGTTCAACAAATTTATTAGTGTAATTTTTCAAAAATTTGTGATTGTATATAAACTCAGTTGCAATCGTGAAATTTAAATTCTGAGTGTTGTTCAAGACTATGCGATCACATTTCTCAATTTTATTAATTGACAGCGTATTTTCGACACCGATATATATGTGTTTGTTTATTATATATGTGTGCGCGTACGTGCCCGCGCACACACATATGAAATCAATGATATATGCATCCACTTTTTTTTTCTAAATATCTACTGCACACTTAATAGCAAGACATGATTGATATGGTTTTTCAGTGACTACTCTATGCAATTCATCTCATGCTGTCAATTTATTTAATGCAAACAAAGTATGCAATTTTATTGTGATCGTTTCCAATTTAGTGGTTTTGATTCTTTTAATCTATTTGTATAAGTAAGTACACTCACGCAGTTTAACCACTATTTGAGATTTATATGCATCTTGAAATACAAGCATCAAACATTGACTTAATTTATTTTAATGTCATCGTGTTTTGTGATTTCGCTGCTCGGTAGTAAGTTTAATGTAACATTCAATACTTAGTTAAATATTATTTCTGTCGAGGTGCTAATTAAGACATGCAATTCAAAGCAGATACGGTTAATAAACGACTGTTGAATTGTAAGTATAATTTTGTGATTACTGGTTGCACCTCACATTGGTCTACTGACCAGGTCTTACACCCTGTTTAAAATTGAATTTAATATTTAATGTATCTTGAATGGTAATGTTTTAGAATTTATAAATCAATATGCACTTATGTTTATCCCTCCGATTGCAACTACTTTAACTTAACAGCGAATAACTACTTTTTAGTTCTCTCAATTTATTTCACGTCAACTTGAATTATGGTAAACCAATTGCGTTTTAACTGTAATAGTTATTGCTTTAGTTATTTTCTTATGTTATACTAGTTTTCAATTTAAAAATATTTGTTAGAAAAGTTTTATGTAACATCCGCGCTCTGCTGTTTTTTTTAAAGGAAATCAATTAGGATGATATTGTATCCTGCACAACGGACTGTTCTAACTCCTACCAAGGTAAATATTCATTTCCCTTTCCCTTTGAACACATTTGAGCTTAAACTTTTTCCTAATGTATTTTTGGTTGATCAAGGTTTTTAATGTGAATTTAATGTCTTAATGGAGTACTCTTCCTCGTATCTAGCATTTAATATCATACATCCGTGAAAAAAATAAAAAAATAAGTATATACTTCCAACTCTATTGTTATAACCGTAGAGTAATCTTTTATTACCGAAACATTTCAATCATCTCATTCGTTGGCTAGATAGTCTCATTTCACATCGCTGTTTAGACCAAGTAAACAAGATAGTAAAAAGACAGAAAGGTAAGAACTAGGAAGCATGGGTACGGATGCGGGTGTGCGGTACGGGGATACGGGAATTCGACAAATTCAAAAATACGAGGATTCGGATGCAGAGGGATACAACAAATATTAAAAATATACTATATACATAATTAAAGACGCATCTATACTATATTATAATTGCTGAGTTTAATTTCAAGAGCTCATAACCCTTCTCAAGTTTTGTAAAACTCAACAGTTTCCCTTTAGTAATTCGTCATTTCAGCATGTTTCTTCTCCAAAATAGCCTATTCTACACGATCTATCTCATTCAGCAATGCATAAACCTAATTTGAAGTTTTCCTTTCCTCCTCACCCAATAACGCCTTAGCCTAATTTCGAAATAAGTCTAATGGCCATCCTTTCCTCTTCCCTCAATTATGCTTAAACCTAACTTGAAGTCCTCTGACAACCGATGCTGATCTATCAATTCGCTGATGTTTGGCTACCATGTCGTCGTCGTTTGGATTAGCAAAATGACCATCAGGTAGCTACTCCTCTCCATCCCTTCTGGTTCAGTCGATAATTTTCAAGGTAATCTGTGTCTTTTGGCACCGCCATAGATGTTGTTGATGGTTAATGAACTATGTGGTGTCTTCCTATTTATTCCAGTTTTAATTCGTTGAAATAATTTGCCCAGATTTGTTATCTGGGTGTGGATATCTTCCTTAAATAGTTTTTTGATTCGTTTAATTGTTAGCATTTTATATTTGGATCTGTTTTTCTAGGTTAGGATTTTGTTAGATGTTTTATCTACTTTTAGTTTGGTTTCGATTTTGAGTTCAGGTTTATGTATTTTCCACTTTTGATTTGTGAGATGATGGTATTCAGGTCAAAAAACTTGGTACTTGCGTGTTTGCTTTCACAACATGGATTCAGATATTATTTTACTTTTCCGATTGCCTTTACAACATAGTAGTTAAGGCACTAAGGCACAAGGCTTGAGCCTTGGGCTTTTTTGTTGGACTTTTATACAAGCGCGGGCTTTTTTACTAGAAAAAAACTGCACTATAAAATGCTAGAAAAAACGATGAATTTAGTGGTAAAAAACATAGATTAGTAGGTACAAAGTGACTAATGTAATTCCGAAACTAAAACGATCACAAATTAAAGTTTCAACCGAGGTTTGAAAACTCGGTTTCGGGTTCGGTTTCGGTCATTTGAAAATTAACTGGTTTCGGTCAGTTTCGATTTTGGTTTTGGTTTTGGTTCAAAAATCAATTTTTTATATTTTTATTAGTTAGGCTATATTAAATTAAACATTATAAATCAAAAGTTAGGTAAAGCCCAACCCAGCAGCCCAATTAACTCAGCAGGTCATATTTGATTACACTGTAATCAAAATCCCAATTAACTCAGCAGGCTTAATGTAATCAAAATTTACATTTACATTGTAAAATAATTTAATTTAGCAGGCCTAATAACTCACCAGCCCCATTAATGTCAACCCTAACTCAGCAGCCCTTTCAAAATCCCTCCACGCTTAATTCCTTCTCAAGCCAGTCTGTCTTCTTCGCTCCAGACCTAGCCGACATCGACTAACAGAACGTAGAATTTAGGATAATACCGCTCAATCAACTTCAGCTTCAAGAAGGCTTTCAATTTCGCCGCAATCAAACATGAATCGCTCCAGCTCGATTTTAGCTGGAGGTAATTTATTTTCGTGATTATTTTGATTCGATTGCTTTTCCATTTGCTTTGTGCTTTTGAGCATCTTCCTACGACATCGATTCAGTTTTTTTTCCACCTAGTTTAAACAAAACGAGTTTTTGCCCTAGTTTTGTCTCGCCTTTGGCCGAAACCGAACCGAGATGACCGGAATTCCGGTGTTTCGGCCGAAATTTCATACCTTGGTTTCAACACAAAAAACATAGAAGTTTTAAGTCATAAACAACACGACAGCGATAACAAAAGGCTAGAAATGATAAAGGAATTGCAATTCAAGTTCAACCTGATCTACTAATTCCAATTATCATCATCATCCTCCGAACCATCACCGTAGTCTTCCTCCTCCTTTGAATCATATTCAAAATTATCATCATGTGAATCATCCTCAAAGGTAGCTTCCTCTTCAATTTCAACAAAATTAGGTTGCATAGTCAAGCTTTTTCTTTTCCTTTTGACTTGGCAATGGCATGCTGCCTAGTCATGTGCAACGTTTCCTGCTCTTGAAGCGCGTGTCACATTTCCTCATGTCAACGTATCTCCATCAAAAACCAACTCATCCTCAACTTCAACATCTGAATTATCTCCTTCAACCATGCGGCCGGTCATACACTCATTTGAAGCATCGGTATCATCCAAAGAAATTGGATCAATCAAATCATTTTGCTTAAAGCGGTTCTTTAAATTTTGATTGTACTTGATAAACACTAGCTTTTGAAGCCTTTCATGCTCAAATATATTACGCTTCTTGCTATGGATCTAAATTTAAAAAAAAATGCAAACGTCACAATGACAATATGTTTGAAATTTAAAGATATAAACAATTAGAATTTAGAATTATTATGAAGTATTATGAAACAAGCTTACATGCTCAAAAATGCTCCAATTTCTTTCGCAACCGGATGCACTACAAGTCAAGCCTAGAATTTTTATCGCAAACTTTTGAAGTGTAGGGGTTGAATTTTCATATAAGTTCCACCACTCGGCTAAGGAAAAAAGTTTAAACTAATTAATACTTAATATCGGTATATTACTTATCAAAAAAAAAAAAAACTAAAATTATAAGCTAACGCTTACCAGGGGATTTTGTCTCTTGAATTGATTGCTAAACTAATACCAAATTGCCCCTCTGCTTTCTTATATAAAGATAATTCATCCATCACCTTTGCTTGTTTGTCGTTGGGAAGAAGTCTCTCAACACATTTATACAACCCACCCATTACTTCTATACTAGGAAGCATGGATGCGGGTGCACGGTACGGGGATACGAGAATTCGACAAATTCAAAAATATCAGGATTCGGGTGCGGAGGGATACGACAAATATTAGAATACTAAAAATATATTATATACATAATTCCAGACGGATTTGTAAATAAAACATCAGACCAATAACATAATTACATACGCATCTATAATTCAACGGATTTGATAACTGTAAACGATGAGGACCGAAGTTCAAAACACAAGTGCTATTTTGAACTATTGCTACAAAGTTTGTTGACCCCATTTTAACTGGGGTCACCGTGACACGGTAACCCCAGTTAAAATGGGGTCAACAAACTCATATTGCATTACCTATATAAACATATAAAAAAAGACCTTATTTTAAATCAAATCACATAATTACATAATGTAGAGTATTATATACTATGTTGCTTTTATACTTTGTAGCAGTAATTTGTTTGTATTCTTCTTTAGTTTGCTGTACATAGTATTTTTTGTTTTTGCTGTAGGTTGTTTTGTTGTTTCGCTTCGATGTAAGTATTTATATACTGTATTGCTTTTTTACTTTGTAGCAATAGTTTGTTTGTATTCTGCTTTAGTTTGTTGTACATAGTATTTTTTGTTTTTGTTGTACGCTGTTTTGTTGTTTTTCTTCGATGTAATAAATACTTCTCTGTACTGCATTCGGTCAAAAGAAATAAAATACTACTGCTCTGTACTGTATTCAGTCAAAAGAAATAAAATTAATCTCTTCCTTCTTCGTGGTATCAAAGCACGTCTTCCTCTCTCCTTCATTGCCACCAGCTCGTCTTCCTCCTACCCAAATCGATCAGCGCGTGTAGGGCCTCCAACCCTAAATCGGAGTCGTGCCCACCTGAAGCCCTAGTGCCGTGACCTCCGGCAGTCCCCTATGTCGCGCGCCTTCAAAACCCTAGCCTACCTTCAAAAGCTGGGGATACGCTAGAAGCCGTACCCTGTACGCACCTCATGCAACACCGCCGCACCCAGCCGCACCCATACGCAGTACGCCGCCCATCCAGCTGCACCCCTGCTTCCCAGCTTTTATATCATTCTCAATGGAGGGATCTTTGTAGAAGAATTGTGGATTGAGAAAATGGCCCGCCGCAAGCAATGGATGATGGAGTTGACAATCCTATCTTTTTATCAATTATGGCAAAAATATCTGGCAAAAATATCTATGTAACTCTCTTCATTTTTAAAAGATTTTTCAATGGCTTCTTTAGCTCTTTCCATTGCTTCATATATGTATCTCATGGCCGGTCTTTTTCTCACCATCGACTAGTCAAAGAACACGAACTAGATGGCCCATCACTTTAAGAGTATGAGTGACACCATTCCAAAAGTGCGTATTCAAAACCGTATCACAAGCTTTCTTCCCTTTTATTTCTTTTGCCCACTTGCTTCTATTCCACTCTTCGGAAGTGAACATTGCACGTAGATAAGTTTTTGCCTTGTGCAAACTTTGCAAACATAGGAAACTAGTTGCAAAACGTGTAACACCAAATCTCACTAGTTCCTTGTTTCCATTAAACCTCCACATCATATTCAAGACGCCGCTATGGTTATAAATAAATCCCGTGAGGGCAACTCCTTTTTTAGTTGTGTTTCCCACTTTATTTATTTTTCCAATATTTTCAAGAATATGGTCAATGCAATTAGCAACTCACCAAGATAATAAAAGATAAAAATATGAATTTCATTAGTTTCAAGCTTCAACAAAGATGAGTAATTATTATTTCAAATTTTATGAATATGTATTTAGTAATTAAAAGTATACTCACCTCCTAACTTAAAATTACTTCCATTATCCGTTATAACATGAACAACATTCTCCTCGCCAATTCTTTTGACATACTTGTCAAGCAACTCAAATATATTTTCTTCTGATTTGACATAAGAGGATGCATCTATAGATTCCACAAACATTGTTCCTAAAGAACAATTTACAAAAAAGTTTATCGATGTTCTTCCCTTTCGATCTGTCCACCCATCTGACATGACGGAGCAACCATATTTCACCCATTCGACTTTATGCCCCTTCATTGATTCATTTGTGTACTCAACTCTTTATTTAGCGATGGAACCCTCAATTCATGGTAACTTGGAGGCTTTAAATTAGGTCCATTATCCATATCTACCGATTGCTTCAATCATGTCCCTAAATGAATCCATATGAGCAACATTAAATGCAATACCGACTTGATAAAAAAAACGAGCAATATATTAATTGGTTCTAGCTCTCAATTCTTTATCACATGCTTCATTAATACTTGATTGGCTTAACTTGGTCAATCCTAAAATTTTGTCTTGTTCTTTTTGCTTTGAAGCCATGTTACTCATTAGCAAATCAATTGGACCTTTTGCATTCCCCCTTAATTGCGTTGCCTTCTTTCCAACATTCCTTCCACCAATGTTCAATCTCTTATTAGTGGTCGCAACTTCTTCAACTACATCATCTTCCAAATCCAAACTATAGTTCTCTAACTCATTGCTCGCATTAGTTTCAAAAGCATCTGTCTTCCAACGTTGTTTACTTGCCATGGCTTCCTTTAAAATAGTTCTCACTTCGGGTGGACATTTAGGACACGCGCTAGCATTTTTAAAGCCACCAATTTGATGTTGTTTTGCTCTATTTATTCCTCCCGAAGTGACTTTCAAGCAATACATGCAAGTCACACTATTGGGGTTGTTTTCATCCGCCAATAAATTGTAGTTCCATCAAATGTCTACTCTACGATTTTCAGATACGGCGGAAGAACCAACTGAAGTTTGCGCATTTGGATCCATATTAACCTGAAATAAAATAAGTGATATAAAGTTATTATTTATTAAACTATTTTACCAAATACTAACAAAAAAAATCATGATGGCATGCTGCATATATCTAAAAAAACTGTTGCATATAGTTTACTTTTAAACTGCTGCACAAAACTAAAAAAGCTACTGTATATATTTAAAAAAAAAAAAACTGCTGCACATATTAAAAAAAAGTTGTTGCAAAACATAAAAATAAAACTGTTGCATATTATTCAAAAAGAAAAAAAACTGCTGCATATTTTTTTTAAAAAAAAACTGCTGCTTGTATTTTTTTTTTTTAAAGAACAACTGCAAAACAAAATCAAAAACTGCTGCATTACCATATATTTAAATAAAAGAAAAAACTGCAACAAAACAAAACAAAAACTGCTGCCTATAATAATAATAAAAAATAAAAAAAACCTGACAGTGGCAGCGGAGGCGGTAGAGAAGTGGCAGCGACGGCGGTAAAGTAGAGGCGGCGGCGGCGGAGGGTTTTTTCTTTTTTCTTTTTTTCCGATGTCGACATCGATAGTGGCTCAAATGGGTTGCAAAAACCTAACTCGTTCAAAGAAATGGCATCGATATTGGGTCGGGCAAAACAAATACTGGGCCCAGAGAAAACAAAATGTTCATTGATGTTGAGGCGCGCCTTACAGCACTCCAGAGCCTCAAAATAAGCCGCCAGAGGCGTGCCTTTTGTGCGCCTCCGTTAGAGGAGGCTCCTCGGCTTCCTGGAAGGCGCAGGCCGTGCGCCTGCACCTAAGGCGCGCGCCTTAACTACTATGCTTTACAGTGATTTTACTTTCCCCCATTGTTTCCTCTATCGATATGTTACGTTCTTTTGCAGTTTCAACGATAACTTTTGTGAGCCAGCTGACCTTTTTTAACCAAATTTCAGTCCATTAATGTTATTTTTTATACATGCATCAGCTTCTTAAAGTAAAAAAGATTGATGTAATTTTCAATAATACTTGATCATCAGCTTACCCTTGATTATTTCTAGTATGAAGTTGGGTCCAATGAAAATTTAATTTTGGATTGTAAGTGACAGTTATATTAAGTGAAAAATACCAATAGCTTTTAGGAATTTGCACCTAATTATTTTTGACCTTTTACTTTCATAAACTAAAACATTTCTTTTCATAGACTATGGCGTTTCTCTATGTCGTATGGAAAAACATTTCACACTATTCCCTTATCAAGCGAATGCCATTTTGGACAAGGAAAGTTATACATTTGAGGAGCTTCTTGATGTAGATGAAATAATACGCAAATTAGTCAACACCAGGCCCATCGCTTTGTAGGATTATTCGTTCATAATTAAGGTTTACTTTCACTGTTTATTCTGGGCACACTCTGTTAACAGATATTTGCTAACACTGGATTATTCTGTTGCTAGGTAAGCTTCTATGCCAACTTTCCCACTCCTCCATTCTATTTCTTTTCTCAGCATAAAACGAAGGCCCTTTGATTATTGACACCTATAGTTTACCTTTTATCTGTAGAGGACACACTACATGTGAGCACTGATTGCAATCTTGGTTTGCGAAGGTTTTTTTTTTTTTTTTTTAAACCACGTTTTGGTTACATTAGATGAGATGATCATTCATTTTTTCATTATGCAAGATCAAAAAGAGGTTGCTAGTTGCTACGCCATAAAGGTTACTCATTTAATCCAGTTTAAGTTATTAAAGAAAACTACAAGGTTATGATATCATGTGAACCATTTATTCACAAACAACTGTCAAGTTCAACCTTTGAACAAAATTTGAAGAACTTGGTTATTCCGATGAAAGCTCTTACTGCACCTGGACTATTCAAGTTAATGTGCTTCAATATATTGTTTCTTAGTTTTCTGATTTTTGGTACAGTGTTGAGGATAATCATTTACTTATTAGGTTAATTTTTACCACTTGCACTCATGAGCAGAAATTAGAATTGGAACTGTTGTAGGTTCCAGGGCTTATAAGTTTATTGTAATTATATAAAATGGATTCAAATATTAAATTGTGTTGTGTAAATTCTTGCTTTCTTGCACTGTTAGTGCCTTATAAATTGTAATTTTGTCCAAAAAAATTGTGTACACAAACAAAAACAAAAACAAAAAAAAAAAAAGAAAAAAAAAGAAAAAAGAAAAGAAAAAAAGAGAACAACAACTGGATAAACGTTTTTTTCTTCCTCTTTTTGTGGCAGTATTAGACAGCTTAAATCTACAAGATCGCGTGAATATACTTAGTGAGTTATGAACTGGTTACTTTTTTAAAGTGCAAATGACATACATATTTTGTTGAAGCAAGACCAAGTATGGTTTAATTTAATATTACATATTTAGCTTTGAGAGAACCATTAAATAAGATGTTCAATATACCAACAGTTCCAAGTTAAGCATCCTAATAACCCTTGCAATTTTATTTCGTATGCTTTTGTATTTCACACAGGCATTAATTATTTGTTGTCATGGCTAATTTTTGAATTTAACCCTAAGCAATCAACTATATGTGAAACGTAAGACAAAGGTGGAACATGTGGAATTCCTTTTTAGTAATAGTTTGTAAGCATATTTATCCATATGTATTTAGCAACATTGAAATAGAACTTTATAAATGATAGCAGCCTATTGTACTTCAACTTAGAACCAAAAACAACTTTTTATCTTCTAAGAAAAAAAAAAGAGTAACAAGTTTAGTATGTCCAATAGTTTGTTTCATGTTTCCTTTAGAAATCTATTTAGACAAACCTTTGGTTGTAAGCATCTTTGACACTGTATTCGTGTTTTTGGATTTTTTTTCACCCTTCCTTTTTGTTGATAATAATTGTCCTTTTTATGAATTTTGAAGATGACTCCCGTTCATGTGTCATATATTTGAATCCATGTCGATTGATCATATAATGGAATGCAGCTTTATTTCAAGTTGAAATTGATATATGTTTGCTTCACAAGTTTATTCTTAGGTTGATCATGATATAACTAAGAATAAAGCAGTAATTATCAATTGTACCAACTAGCTAATGTAATGACTCTCATGATGTATCTTTAAATTTTTTCCATGTTTTTTGTTCATGCCTAAGTAATAAAGGTGCAATCATGCTAAAGCACACCCAACAATAAACAAATTTTTGTTGCAGGGTTGTCAGTTTAAAAAACAGTGAACACTTTCTCGATCACTGCAGTCATTTTCTTATAAAGTCATATGTGTGGAGTTTATAATAAAAAACAACATTATTGAAAAACTTTAATCGGTCGAACATTGTAATGTGTAATTGTATGTATTTTAATTTTGATGTATACGGCGGAATCAAATCTATTTTTTTTAATAAACATTTTGTAAACAAATTGTAGCTTAATTTTTTTTACCATGTTTATTAATCTATTTCTTTCCATGTTTGGTACAAATATTGTCTACAATATTTCTTTCCATGTTTGGTACAAATATCGTTTTATTAAATAAATTCCTATATATAATTCAAATAAAATATTTAAAACAAATTTAAATATTCAGAATTCAACGGCTGAAAATCCGGGTCGTTACAAACTTCATCCAATTCTCGTCTCGTTACAACAGCTCCGGCCTTAGAACTTTCAGCAACTTCAAATTAGTTGGTGAGGGGAGTATTCTCATTGTTGGCGACATCATTAGTATCTTCGACATTTTGACTAGTGATCCTTTTTGATGGTCTACCCGGTTTACCCATAATTTCAGGCAAGAGCTTGAATTAGATCATAGTGAGATTGGCTTAGATTCTCAATGCAAGATCTTGAACCTTGTGAGAGAGAGTGTGAGAGAATGGAAGATCGAATGCGTGCCCCCCAGTAGGCGCCAAATGTTGATCCCAAAATTAGAATCAACACCAAAGGTATTGAAAATACATCACAAAATGTAGAAAATAGTAGAAATGGAGCCACAAAATAGTAGGAATGCAAGTAGAGGACACAATGTTTTATAGTGGTTCGATCAAGCGTGATCTACGCCTACTTTAGAGAATGATTCCATTATCACATCTAGATAGATTTATAAAGCAAGAATATCCTCTCATTACATTCATCATTAATCTCAATACTTCTCTCTTTAGATATATTAGAAATGGTTAGGGAGAAACTCGATGAAATTCTTCAAATGTGACAAGTGATTGGACGAATCTAGACTTTCTCATGATCTTTAGTGAATTCTCATGACTTCATAATGGATTCAGAGTTAGATCTTCAATTCGAGGTGGTTGGAGACGATCAAATCCTTTATAAAAGGTTGAGAATTATTTTGGGCAGCCCTTTGGGGTCATGAAAAAATTCTCCCCCTTTGAAGTGAAGTTGAACCCCTATTTATAGGAGTAGGGGATGGCTGAAATATAGCTCTCAGGTTTTGGATCGGCCTATTGGGTATTTATGAAAATGCCACTGCCAGCTATCGCCAGCTATAGCCAGCTAATTGCCAGTTTTCAAGTACCAGATCGATCCAGTTTTGTCCCGACCCGATCAATATTAGGCCGGTCCGCTTGATGATGAACACGCCGACCCGATCCACTTGAATGGTCCGACCCACTCTCTATTGGACATACCGATCTGATGCCGTTAAGCTAGACCGACCCGCCGCATTCCACTATGCCGACCCGATCCATTGCGCCAGGCCAAATTGCTACTTCCAGTGTGGTTCGACCCGATCCTCCTAAATAGGCCGACCCATTGTTTTGTGGAACTAGACCGACCCATATCAGTGTGTACAACTTTTGCGAGTAACATCTACAAATTCCAATCTCTAAAGGAGAAGAAAAACAGAAGAAAAGTATGATTACATGTAAGAAAATATAGTATTTATTTTAAGCAGGAATAAGGATTTCCCCATATGTTCATGTACATGATCCTTGAAGAACATGGTTGTAGCATCAAAAAGGGACAACAAACTCAATAATAATAAATGATAATCAAATGTAGAAGAGATGAGGGTAAAAAATGAATGAAGGCACGGAAGCATTCACATGCTTTTGGGCCCGTACTCCCACCAAAATCATATACACTGCCAAAATAGAACGATGTATATATGTGCACATGATTCAACTGGCAAATGGGAAAATGAACACATTCATTCAACATAAAAAAGGCTAAACATACATGTTAATCGGCCACAACATATGCCCAAGTCCCATATCTAGACCTGATCAGCAACTACAACTTGATCATCATAATTCCTATGCCATGCCCATAAAGCATGAGTTTTATTCATTGTAACTTAATTTAATGAATCCCTTGATGTTTAAAATGAATCATTGACTATTTTCCATAACTAACAATTCTTTGAAAGGACAATATGTATAAAATTATCTGGTACGTATTGGACATTGAAGAACAAGAAAAAAACTAGAGAGGAGGAAGTGTGACTTAATTAGAAGAAGAAGAAAGAATTCATGGATGAGAAAATTTTGCAAACCAAGTATGCTTTTTCATTCCACGTAGCACGGTTTGAATGATTCATACAACTATTTTGCAATTAACCAAATGACACTAGACCTGTTACAATTGTAGAATCATTCTTAGCGCTATATTCCAAATATAAAAAATGACACTGCATTTGTTGATGATAGATTATGCAGTTTTTTATCTGTGACACTCCGTACTCTACATACTAGAGTATCTTACAAAATTAATATTTATTCTATTTAACGTCGTATGACTAAAAATTTAAAGGATAACCGCTATTGTTTTCTTTACAACCTTTTTCAATTATTTCTATAATTGTTTTTCATCTAAAATTTAGATAGGAGTTGCGCTAAGACTTGAAACCGCTTTTATTGAATTGAGATAATGATTTCTCTTTTTCCAGTTATGCTAAGTTCTTGCTATCGTCTCTTTCTTTATTGCAACTTATTTCATCGAGTTATGAATTAAACTAATAGGGTTTACCTTGTCAATGCTTTCCTTTATGCATGTGCAATATAAGAGAAGTTGATGCAACAATAGGGGAAGAGGTTACCTCGAATATTCCATGTCCAAAACTGCTTTGTCGATAAGCACTATAATCAGGTTGTCGATCCCAGCAAAATTTACCAACGGCAGGACCCTTAGTAAAGTTGAAAGCACAGAAGCTTCCAGACCAATCTGGTGTGATCTGCGGCTCAGGACATTGCCTTGGATCATCTGCATGAGCCACTGCTATCTTCTCTTTGTTGCCTCCATCTCCAACCATGATGTAAAGAGAAGCACATTCATCGAGTCTGTAGTTGTACACTCGGTTTGACCTTTCATAAGCATGAACCTTTCATAAGCATCTCATGATTTCCTTCTACCAACATTATCTGTATTTCTGTTAAACTCGGCTTTATAAACCTCCCAGTAAACCCATTGAGGCTGATACGACTCATAAATAGGAGTGTGACTGAATGAACAAGAATAACAGTCCGAGCTAGTTCAATTTTGTGTGACTGAATGAATAATTTCATGCTTCTATTTGATGAACTTGATACCAGTTTATTAGATGTCAACACTTTAATGCTTATCTATTAGAGAGTAACTACTTGTAAATAATAAGTAAAAACTATACCGAACTGAATAAATATCCAACATACCTTCAATAGACATGTGGTCTTTGACTAACAAAACCGTAAGACAAACCACCTTAGAAGTATGTCAATAAGTTCAATCATATCTTTCAAGCTTGATAGAAGAGCCTGTAACCAAGAAGACACGTTATAATTTTAAATAATCATGAAATATGACCAAACTGTAATGAAAAATAAGAAATTTACCTTCTGCAACATGTCAAGGCCATCAACATGTATTCTAAAATTAGAACTAAAAAAAGTCGATGCAAGTCTTCTCTAAAATGTTCAAGGAAATCACACTGCAAAATGTACCAGCATTTTAAGATGTTAATCAAAGGGACAATAACTAATTATACTTAACAATAAATGCGACTGTGTATTTCACTATTATGAACAAAAATATACCTGTTTAATTTGATAAAAGAGACCATGATTTTAGTTTCATAGGTGAGAGAATAACCAACAGCTAAATTCCTGCATATTAGAAAATCATGTACTGAAAATGATTCAAATTGCAAGAATGCAAAGGAGGAACTGAAAATTTTTAAAAAATCATGGATTGAAAATTCCGGCGTATTAGAAAATCATATTCAGGACATGTCGTGGTGCTGTAATGCACAAAAGTTTACAAAATGCTTTACTGGTACAGAATCATAACAAGTAACATAGCAACAATTTTCCATGAATATAAGTAGATAAGGATAAAGGTCTGCCTTTTCTTTAATAGAGCCTTTGACATCATTAATAAGCCTTGAAAATACTCTAGTATTCGCAAGATAGCCAGCTGCATATACTGTGTGACAAATTTAAGACAATAACTATACACTAACCTTAAACTTGGATATTTGATTATATTAATTATAAACTTAACCCTAAGGAACATATACTATGTATTCATTCAGACCAGTTTGAGGAGTCCTCAATAGCACCAGAGATATTTGAAGATCAACATCAGTTTGTTAAAGAAATTGCAAAACATATAAAAGAAACAGGCAAAACTAAGAGTAAATATTCGATTTCCACAAATTACCATGATCAGTTGTTTCCACTGAAAGCGAATACCCATCCAATATCATATTCATACCACATCATTTTTATTTACTATTTCTCAAAAGTCATGGTTTTCACATATATCTTTGAACTAAAAAAAATATGAAATTACACTGTCAAAAACCCTTTCTAAATTTGTACCCCAAATTAGGATAAAAATATTGGTGCACATAAATATAAAAGTAATGAGAATGACATCAACATAAAACACGGTTAGAACCCAAGGTTGAACCAAGAATAAATCCAAGCATGACAAGCATTTGACAAAAGGAAGTCAACATAAAAATTCCAAGGTTAGTTTAAATAATAAAAAAAGAAGAAGAAAAGAAACTGATTTTTGATACTCAGTGTATCCTTCTGAAAAGCTTAATTCCAGAAAATAAAGGTATTATAGTGATTCAACACGATTTTCTTACTGTGATTCTAGAAAGTTAACTGCACCAATACAATCCAAAATATTGATAACAGAGCATATTGATTATTACAGTAAAAATGCAATAAGTACCGATAGATATTGGTACTTTTTGTTAATATATTTAGGATAATAAATACAAATATTTTTATTCAATGCAAACACCATTTGTTAGCCAAAATTGCAATCAAGTTTGACATATAAGAACACAAGCTTGGGTAAACCCTAGCTGAAAGTTCTCGTATAGGGCAAGCACTATGCTGTCACAAGTAAAGATGCCATATATAAACCTTAGACAAATTAAAGAAACAAAACGCTGAAAACGATGTGTGCAAAAACTATCAGACTGCAAGGTTAATTTTCACTTGCTCATTACTGCACAATATTTCTACAAGCATATATAAAATAGCTATGCTATGTTCGTACTTCTTCCCACTTGCAGGTGAGAAAATATATGACCAGCTTTGTAGATCATACGTAATTTTTTGAACATGAAATTATGGAGCTTAGCTAGCAATGTATTAGCGTCCACTAATCAGTGGCTTAATATTAACGCAGATGTACAATTTTATTTCATTTTGCAATAACACGGTCAGCTATAAATTCTCTGACTCACTCATTAAACTGCAATAAGGTTTGTTCAGATTAAATATCACTGACTGACAAGAAATGGGGCATACCTTATCGTGGTTTCACTAAGATATTTGAGGAATTATTTAAAACCACGTGAAGTAATGAATGAACTAATATGAAAATTGTATGGTATATAAACTTATAAAAAACTAAAGTAAAACTTACCAAAAATACCTTGTATTAATCCATTTTACTGTATGCTGATGATTTTGCTGGTATTTGGGAGAGCTACAAACAGTAATGCTACTGTTGTTAGTGACATCTTTAAGATGCTACAAAACAAAATGGACTGTGTATAAATGCTACATCTGATTTTTTTAAGAAACATATTTTATGCAAAAATTGTTTTATTTAGAACATTTATGCTTCAGGGACTCAATTAAAATCAAAACACGAATTTTTAAAATTCATCGACTAAACCCATTTTCGAGTACTAGGGTTCCAACATGGGTATCAAATAATATATTGTTTGCTTAATACCACACCCTCTTCCTTCTACCGCAAAACTTCTGGTGGCCACCCCCTCCTCTCGTCTTTGCTACTGCATTGTTGGAAGCCCCTTGATCAATGCATGTAATAAATTATAACAGACAACACTCAATGCTATAGCTTTATATTTGTTGCTTATAATAAGAAATATATTTCCTTCGAAAAATTGTTAATCAATGAGCTTCTTAATTAAATTTAAGCAGCTTTAACGTTAATACTTTCTCTGTAAAACCACTCAAAAATGAAGTAAAATGCATTTGACAGCCAATTTCACTTTTTCGACATCAGGGAAGTAAACCGTCCAGTAAGCGCACAACACAAATCATTAAATTACAATAGCTGGACTTTTATGGTATATTTGAATATAGAATGATAAATGTTTAGAATGTATCAAAAAAAAAAAAAAAAAAAACCCAAGAGGCCTGTTGAGCGAAACATGATACAAAATAGAGTAGCATGTTGAGCTAGAGCGAAACATAATATATTTATATATTCAGTTTGAGATGAAGTAGATGCGAAGAGTTGCTTTTAAACTTTACAACCAATGATGTTCTACTGGTCAGTTGCAATTGTTCATTTTACTGCAAAACATGTTCATAATATAATTATTATTTTTCATGGTCAACTTATAATATAATTATACCAACATGTTACACTATGATGCATTTTACTGCAAAACGTTATTTATACCTAAATTCACTTCCTTCAACCCATAGCATGACACACCATCATTCAACAAAACCTGCAAGCAACAAGCTTCTGGCTGCAAATATTCCTTCAACCACTACCTGACAGCAAACTACAATTTGCAACAAACTGACTCATTCCCTCAATCATTTTTAGAATACGCATGTTCTAACATGTTGGTTTCGATTCTAAAATTTAATTTAATTTACAGAATGCTAAAATGTCATACAAAGCTATTGATACAGGTCCATCATTTTTAGAATACATACTTAAGTGAAAGGTGGATGAACAAGTTTGTGGTATCCCAAGGTTCAGGTTTTAATTTGTTGATGACATGGGCTATACAAAAAACGTACTATACATGATCTGCTAACAATGAGTTAGAACAAATGTTGACGGTGTCATACATGTTGTATTGTTTTCCTCCTAATTACTAATATAAATCAAATAGATGAAAACGGCTAATCACAAGCATAATACTACTTCCAATGATACAATTCCTTTCCAACCGATTCCACAACAAGACTGTTAGCGCTAATATAATTTAAGATCAAAAAGGATTAATTGGACAAAACAAAATTTACCTAAAAAAAGAATTAGAAGTTTGATCATCAAATCATCATCAAAATTTAATTAGCTAAGAAAATCAATTCTAATCGAGGATATACCGATATTACCTTAGGTTGTTCCAATCAATGAATAGCCACCGAGTGAAGAAGTCTCGTTCTGATAGACAGTTAACAACAAAAAAAACAACATAATAATATAAGATTGAGATTTACGCAACCATTGATCGAGGGTTACTTCGGAGGAAAAGGAAAGCGATGAGTGCTGGCATGGGAGATCTGAGAAAATCGCAGGAATAAGGGTTTGCAGAAAAGAAAAGCAAGGCGGCCTAATTTTTTTTCTTTTTGGAATCACGGGCTGAGAAGGGTAGGAAAATTGGGCTTGTGATTTGGAACGGTGGTATCATAGATAATTAAGGAAAGACGTTAGCTTATTTGCACCCAAAATTATATATTTGAAATTATCAAAAATATTGGAAACACTTCAAAAGATATAGCAACACTAGATACTTGTTTCAAGCCTATAAACTGAAATAAAGAGTTTCAAATGAAAATTATCATATGTTTCAAATTTACTTATTTGGTGTAGTGCTAAATGATTAAATTATGGTTCTGGTAAATTATTCTGTATGATATTCCAGATAGCCATGCTTCTTCGTCCATTCATCTAATAACCCA
This sequence comes from Allium sativum, assembly GCA_030737875.1. Taxonomy (NCBI): domain Eukaryota; kingdom Viridiplantae; phylum Streptophyta; class Magnoliopsida; order Asparagales; family Amaryllidaceae; genus Allium; species Allium sativum. Next base: position 792,615,967 of record CM060918.1, on the reverse strand, counting down.
CATGCCTCAAAACTTTATTCCCTTTCAAAATCAGATGAGTGCTGGAGTAATCACAGCATCCTCCAAAAAATCGAAAGTAACTGTTTTGAAACCTGAAGTGGATAACGACGGCTTGCCTTTGATTGAAGATGCCCGACTCCCGAATTTGAGGATAGATGGAGGTCTGGGTAAGACTTTCATTGGGTGATGCTGAAATCGTTGGTGTTAAAGTTGCTTGAAAAAGATGCCCAAATTTTGGTTAAATAAATACACTGTGAGGTAAGGAAAATATTTCAAATTTGCAATAGCGAAATCTATAATTGTAATTGTGGTTCAATTAGCTATTAATATATTATAACCTGTATGCCCAAATTCAGTATTCTAATAGCTAAGCTGTTATTTTCCCCTTTTATGGACTGACTTACCTTTGTAGGTGATATATTTCCATTATGAAAAATCATATATGCTATTTGAAAATCATAATTAGCAAGATGCTCAATTTTGTCATGGATATCTCCTTTTTGGCTTTGAGTTATTCTGATGCTAATCTATAGCCTGAAGATGAAAATTATACAGTGAATTGGAATAGTTCTAAATAGAGGTTGAAAAGCTTTTGCGGCGGAAATAATTGCTATATTTGATATTAACATGATTTTGCTCCTTGGCCTGTTATTACTTGAGACAGGAAAGGTCATGTTTGGAATATAATTGTTGATACTGATAACAAATGTAGGTGAATCTGCTTGGCTATTCCATAAACTAAATTTACCTAGAATATCCTGTATAATTTTTAGGGCTGTAAATTTTGTACGAATGTCCGACGTCCGTTCGTGTCCGCGACCGAAATACGTCCGTCCGAGTCCGTCCGATTTTCATTTAGGACACGAGTTAGGACAACAAGATTTGTACGAGAAAAAATCATGTCCGGTCCGAGCTCGTCCGAATTCGTCCGAATTACTTGAAATTCGGCGTATAGTTGAGAAAAAAACTAGTAAAATGTACAAAATATAATATAAATAGTCATGTCCGACCGATTCCGACCTAGTCCGCCCGTGTCCGTGTCCGACCGATTTTATTTAGGACGCGAATTAGGACAACGAAATTTGTCCGAGAAAAAATTTGGTCCGGTCCGTGTTCGGTCCGATTTTTTTTAGGACAGAAACTGAACACACCTCCGTCCGGTCCGGTCCGACCGATTTACACCCCTAATAATTTTTGAGAACAGATTAATCAAACACTCTTATTTTTGAGAAGTTGTTATCAATTCATGCATGACTATTTTACACATTGATTCATTATGGACAAAAGAAGCATTTTAGTGATTTTGGAATTTTTCCAAATACATTTCAAAAAGCTTTTGAATGCATAAATAATAACCATATCTAACATTAATGTGATTTTTTCTTTTGTCTTGTTATGAGTTGAGGCAGGAAAAATTGTACGCAAATACTCTTATTTTTGAGAAGTTGTTACCAATTCATGCATGACTATTTTACACATTGATTCATTGTAGACAAAAAGGAGCATTTTAAGTGATTTTGGAATTGTTCCAAATACAGGTCAGATAGCTTTTCAATGCATAAATAATAGCCATATCTAACATTAATGTGATTTTTCCTTTTGTCTTGTTATGAGTTTGAGGCAGGAAAAATTGTACGCAAATGCATTGCTGGAAAAGGTAAGTAATTTCAGTTTGCCATGGCCAAAGTCATCTTCTATATTCTTAGGCTACATCCTTATTTTTGAAGTTATTATAAGGAAAATCCCTATAGCAGTGAATCTGTATATTAGATCCTTTTTTTTTTTTTTTTTTGAATCATAAAATACAAAATAGTTCATAGTATTTGACAAAACACAAAAGTCAGCTTGCACTTTTTAAAAAGTTTTTCAAACTTTGAAAAATTAATTATTTTTATTTATAAATAATAATAGTTGTTATTTAAGTATAATTTCAGTAAATAACTTTAAATTTTTTTTTTTTACCATTGTTGAATTAAAAATTTACGATTTTTTGCTAAAAACTACAACTTTTCTTGAATTTTCAGTTTGACAAGTGTAGGGCATCTTGCATTTTCCGTTGTATAAAAAAAAACGATTTAACTTACAAAATCATTTTTACAGAGACTTTCCTAACAACAACAACCTATAGCTTTTTTACTTATCCTAATGATTACCATACCCGCGTTTGCAACAGAAAAAGCTACTTCATAATCTGTTTTTATACATTTCAATACCGAAAATGATGTAGGAATTCACAACAAATTGTACATCTTCATTTTGGGGCTATTGATGAGCCAGTATACACTAGCAGGATATGATGCGTCTGCAAATATCGTAATTTCTATTTTATATGCTTGGTTATTTTATCCGTCCAACTTAATAACGTTGGTTGTGTTGTAAGAAATTTGTCATGGATTGCGTTCAGTTTTGAAAGACAATCTAACATAATGTTGCAAAACATATTGTTTTATCTTTTTCCACAAATTTGTGTTACATTTTTAACTAGTAAAGTGGAAATCAGAACATATTATCCTGAAACGGTGGACTCCATTGCCATTTGAATTCAAAATCCAACTGTCATAGCTATTAGGAAAAGATGTCGGCTGGCTTCAATAGTTTGATTTGTTCTCGAATACAAAAAATAAAATAGATGAAGAAGAAGAAGTCATTTGTTCCAATATTGCGCATTCTTATCATTTGCCTAAACAATCATAACTTTATCATTTTAGAATGTTTCCTCAGTACACAAATGGGATAAAACATTATTAAAAACAACAGTTACATCTAGCCTTGGGTTGGTAAGTTTAGCCCAAATTAAAACAGATTTGATATACAATCCTATTATTGTAGTTATATGGGTTGATTTTTATATATAGTTCAGTACACAATCAGACTGTCGTTGTATCATTATTGAGTGATTCATAACTAAATTACTGCTATAAACAGCAATAGAAAACAGTAGGCCAAAAGTAGAATATAGTATACTATTCTATTTCTTTTCATCCATTATTCTCGAAATCCCAAACCATATAACTCAAAAATATAACTTATATTAATGTTCCCTATAGACAGAAGAAACAAAGAATGCATATGTTAATGGGCCAAAAGGCATAATTAAATCGATCGATAACTATTATTGTTAGATGGGGATAGTTGCTTGGCATCACATATGCAGTCGCTAACGTGCTATATCTGTTAGACAGAGACAATGACGCAGGTGGGTGTGCAACTGTCGAAGTGTTTTATCTAGCCTTCGAAGGCAAATTTGGCAATGGAACTTAAGGGATTGTCTGGTTAGGAATTGTTGCGGTTGCCATATTCTTTTGTGGTATGATTTTAGTAATAAGCAATTCTAGGTACATTTCAATCGTTACATTTTACCGCTATGTTCTTTAGTTTGGCAGATATTAATATTCCACAATATATGTATTTCTAAGGATTTCTATCTATAAATTCTTGTATATGCAGGACGACTATGCATTTCTAAGAGATGGAGTAATATATGTATTTCTAAGGGATTCCTATTTTTGAATTTTAGCAATGTTAGTTATTGTTAATGATAATTGTACTTGAATGTTATTTGTTTAAATAATGTAATTCAGTAATATTCGATTTATTTATTACATTTGTTCTTATATTTTTCATCTTCTTTGATTAGATATTCACAAATATAATGATGTGTTTTGAGTTAATATTTGTTTGATTTGTCCTTTTATTTTTTGAATTCAATAATAATTTATTATTGGGGATTGTTAAAGGGACTCCACATTTGGTTAAGGGGAGGACCAATTTTTATTTATTGTATAATTGTTATGGGGAGGACAAAATAAATCAGCCTCCCCTTAAACATATAAATTAAAATTCCGATATTAACCTCCTATAATCATCATTAAAATAAACCATGTAACTTAAACCTTAATTAATGCTAACAATTTAATAATGCGCATAAAAATAAAAAGGCTAATTCTATTTATACACCAAAAATTGCTAAACATAAACAAAAAAAATATAGTAAACTACTATACACCATATATTATTTTACATACACCGTTTCTTTTACTAAATTATCAATGTTCTCATCTTATTTTTCTTTCCTCTTTCAAACTTAAAACACAATTACCCAAAATTAGAAATTCTGCATCAAACTGAGTAAAATTTAATAAAATGAAATTTATTTCTTTTACTAATACTGTAATTTTTATAAACTTTTTGAAAAAAAATTCAATTTCAACAAAATTACTGTAATTTTACAAAATAAATCAACACTTCTAAATTAGACATTATTTCTGAATGTTTTCTTAGTTGTAATTTTAGATTTCATGATTAAATAATTCATTAACATCTTTGTTAACATATATTGTTTGCAACAAGTTTTAATACTTTTAAGAATAATTTGACTTTTTATATGCAAAAGTTTTAAAAAAGCAATTATGAGAAAAGAGTAATTCTGTAATATAATTTATAGAAAAATAATGGTATATGTTAAGTGGTTTTCGGTGTATAAATAGAATTTACCAAATAAAAAATAGATACATTTAATATAATGGAGACACAAGAAAGCTTCATGGTGATCAGAAGGCATCAGATTAGGTAATTAATTTTAATTTCATATTAGAATTGGTATGGTTAATTTAAAATAAATGCAAAAACAAAATTTTTAATCTAATGTGTTGTATCTAATTTGAGTAATTGATATGTTTAGTAATTTCCAAGTTTGTTATTTGCGTTGAATTTAGTAAGTTAGAGTTTAACATAAGTGACAAGCCTTGGGTAGTTTGGTCTCGTTTTCTTTTCTTTTTCAAATAAACCAAACCCCCCTTAACAACAACAAAAATAAGCTGGAGTCCCCTTAAAATTATCCTCCCCTTAACCAAATATGAAGTACCTTTAACAATCCCATTATTATTTAGAACTTCTACAAGCTTGTTTTTTATAGTGTATTAATCATTCCTGATATAATATATATGTACTTGAATGTGTGTGATTTATATCAATACTATGGTAGCAATTACTAATTATCAAATTGGCTTACATGTTTAAACCTTAATATAATTTGATCTACAATTTTCTTAATATTTTCATTTTTTTTCAATGCAGCTATTTTATTTATCAAATTCAAAATTAAAAATACATTTTTTTTTATATTATACAACTTAACGGTCGGTTTTTCCACCGTTGTACTGCAGCACTAGTAAGTTGGTAACCTAATGTTTCTAAAAACAAACTTCGAAACCCACCCGTACACTGGACAGAGCAGTCATTCTAGTTTCTATTTTCTGTCGGATTTTTTTTTGGATTTGGCCCCCTTTTATAAACTTATAACACATTTAGCCTTGTTTGAAAACTTATTACGACCGTAGCCTGGTTTATGTCACATCAGCTGGAAACAGTTATTTAACACAGCGTTATTTGAAATAACGCGTGAAGCGTTATTCAAGATAACGCAAACATGTTTTTAAGTTTAACCCCCGTGTTTCTCCGTAGAATACAGGAGCGTTATCTTAAATAACGCTAGCAAGCGTTATCTTGAATAACGCAAATGATTAGCGGTAAGTATTTTTGGAAGAACAGTTTAATGCGTTATTTAGAATACCGCTTTAAATCGTTATCCTAAATAACGCAGAAATAAAATAATGGTGTGTTAAGTCTTACAGTTTCCTTTTGCGTTATTTCAAACAACGCTTCACGCGTTATTTCAAATAACACGCAGACGTGATATACAGTCAGCCGAGAGTCTCTTCCTCCTCACTTTTTCTTAAAACCTTTTTTTTCAAAACCGAAAACCCTAAGCTCCTAACCCTATTTGCTCAACCTAACATCAAATTTTAGGGTTTGTTGATCGAAATTCATCGCCATGGCAAGCTCATCAACACAAGAAGCTCCGGAAGGTAAAAAAATTCCTCATTTTGTTGATTTCTTATAAAATTTAGGGTTTGTCCATGATTGAGGAAACTTGTGAAATAGCTTGTAATTGCTTTAATGGGTTCAATGTAGTTGAAATTATATAGCTTTCAACATTGATTTTGGTTTTTTCGCTACATTTGTGTAGAGATTGTTGAGATGGAACCGGGACCTGTAGATGAAAGTGTCCTATATTTGCAACACAGGCATAGGTCGAGCAATAACGCGGCGGTATCTATATATGGTGTTTGTATGTTGGCCTAAAGTAATTTTTTTTTTGTATGCATGTCTTACATTGTATGTTAAATTTTATTTACAGGGAAAAGATCCCGTTCAGATTATAGATCACACAGTTTCCGTTGGCACGGTGACCTCCGCACATCCAGAAGTTTTGGCCATGCTTGATCGCGCTGGATTTCGACTAGTACACGGGTTGAAATACGTTCAAATCGATCGTTATCTCATCACTGCCTTAGTCGATAGATGGAGACTGGAGACATCGACATTCCATTTTAGAGGTGGAGAGATGACCATCACTTTGGGTGATGTGGCGGTCCTGCTAGGCCTGCCGATTGATGGCGCTCCTTTGCCGGAGACTACATGGAGATGTGCCAGCGACTTTTAGGTATTACGCCTCCTGCGGACCAGTGGATGAGAAATGAGCAAATTATAACTAGTTGGTACAAAGCACAGTTTGAGCATGACATTCCACATAATGCCACGCAGGAGCAGATAGAACAGCGTGCTAGAGCTATCATACTCTGGATCATTACTCAACGCCTGATCTGCGATCATTCTAAGACTCGGGTGTGGCTGAAATGGTTGCATTTTATTGAGGATTTTGATCATTGTCGGCAATATTCTTGGGGCAGTGCGACATTAGCGTACACATATACGGAACTTAGCAGGACCGTTTTGCTTGAGAGCCTTATATGGGAGGTTATCCTTCTTTGATACAGGTACTTTGTTTTCGTATGTTTATTTGCTTTTTTTGGCATGTCGTGTTTCTTTATCAAATTTCTTTGTAACTATGGTCGTGGACGTATATTCCCCTTGGTAGACTTGAATTAAAGCACCCCAATATTGATATTTCTTTGCGTTACGGGGCTAGGTAATTTTATTCCGTCAATTATTTATCTTATATGTGTTAACTTATTTCCTCTATTTCTTACCAAGTCACAATTACAGGTGGGTTGGAAAGAAGAGCACTTCGTCAACTCCGAGGCGTAATCTAAAATTCTATCGCAATGAGCTCGACGTGCTTAGTCCGGATGTTGTTACATGGACCCCATATGCCCAGGATTTTGAACAGCTTCCGGCCTTATGTACCGTGTCTTTCCATCTGTGGACCGCCCATATACCCATTATATGTTTGAACGATGTAGCATATCACCTTCCTGACCGTGTGATGCGTAAGTTTGGACTTAGACAACATCTTCCTGAACCAGCCCCACATTACAGGATTAACTTAGAAGTACCTAGGGAGTACGAGGCGGCCATTGAGACATGGAACCATCGGCACATGCACACGCAGCAGCAGCGGGTGAACTCACCTTGTCGGGCAAAGAGTATTGCACATGGTATTGGCAGATTACCCGACGATATATTCTTCGCAGCGTGCAACCTCTTGGTGCTGTAGTGGAACCGTACACTCCTAGAGCTCCTCTTGAGAGGAATGTGGTATGAAAACCGTGCTAACAAATGTAATTTTTTATTTTTTTTTGGCAAGTTTGAGTTTTATGTAAGTTAACTTATAAAATGCAGGCGGATGGGGTGTACCGGGCTATAGAAATGGTTGATGAGTTATCTCATGATGTTCCCGAACAAAGTAAGGGAAAATGCTTTAGCATAAAGCGCATTTTGCAAACAATTTTGGGAAAGAACAGGCTTGCAAGACCAGCACAACCTCCCCCAGCTCAAGCTTTAGCACCCGTAGAAGCTTCGGAGGCACAAGAAGTCCGCGACATTCCTCCGCCGCCAACTACTAAGGTTTATACATCACGGAGGAAAAAGGTGGCGTCAAGGGGAAAGGGTAAGGAAGCAGAGTCATCTCAACCAACATAGGTTGTGCATGGTCCGTCACAGCCCCAAGAAGGTTCCTCATCGTCTTCGCATGAAGATGTACCTCCAAAAACGAAGAGGAAGCAGAGAGAAACTCCTTACTAGCAACAGATCCTGAAGTAGTTGGTCCATAGAGTGGTGTTGTATTTTGTAGGTTAACTGTTATCTTTAGCTACTTGAACTTTTAATTCGGATGTTGAAATTGTGTAATGTTTTGCGGTTTGTGATTAACTCAGATTTGGAGTTGTAACGTATGCTTATTTTGGTTTATGTGACATCTTTTTGGTTTGCCGTAGTAGGCTCCAATGTTTGCTTTTGGTTGTTTATCGTTATTGGCTTTAGGTTGATGAGTTTATGCATCACTGTGCAGGATATATAACTTGTAAAGCACCACGATTGGAAGCTCTCATACCTAAAGAAATGCGACAAAAGGCCTTTGTAGCGGTGGACAGTAACGGCGGAAGAAATAAGGGTAAAGCCTTGGCGAAGCAGTACCACAACAATATTGCAATTGTAATGTCTATTGTCATGTGCATGTTGCGAAGAGTAAGGCAAACGCTGGTCGACGGTACTACGCTTGTGGGCGATATCCGGTTTGGTTATCTGTACCGCACTTGGTTACGCCTTGTCGTTACACGGAGTGGATTGATCCTCCATTATGTCGAAGAGGCCACGAGTATGCCCTGGAGATGCAAGAAAAGAATGCACAACTAAAGACCGAAATTTACCGAATGCGGGAAAAATACGACTCACTGGAGTCCACCATTCCTAGATATCCTAATGAGTAATGTAACGGTCTTGGTATCGTTTTATGTAGCATTCAAATGTATCGTTATATGTAGTGTTCTAATGTATCTTTTTATGTAGCGTTCGAATGTAGTTGTAATGAGTAGTGTATTGGTGTTTAATGTTGTATCATTTCATTTTTCGTACTGCCGCATAATGTTACCACTAAGTCAATTCTCCAAAACATATTTCATTTACGTAATACAACCAAGATAAATGTTACCACACACATAAAACAACAGGATAAATAGTTACGACATATGTCTTATACATAATAAAACCAAATAGAAACGTACGCAATGTAATAAAACAGGATAGGTAGGTACTACATAACACTTAGTAAAGTCTATATCACTGTAGTACAACGACTCTTCTTATGGCCATTTACTCCACACTTGCTACACCTATTAGATTTAGAAGACTGCCCCTCGTCCATGGTGCCTTTAATTCTAGTAGATCTAGGTCGGCCCGGTGCTCTCCGAGCTTGCGGGGGAAAAACCATATGTCCTGAAGGTTGCGGCCAATAGCGCTTGTCACGAACTGGATGAAACTCAGGCGTGTAGGCCGCATGATAACTTTGAACTGTGTACCAGTTGGACGCGAAGTCGTGATGAGCTCTTTTGGCCCCATTTTCCACTGCCGAACATGCAGCTATAACATGCGCACAAGGAAGGTGCTGTAGCATTGGTATGTTACATGCCCATGAACAAGTATTACACTCTATCTTTACTGTAAATTCATCACCGTAGTAGTGTATTACAACCCATTCATATTCGCCGAAGCGAACTATTCTGCAACGTCTTGCTTCTTCGGCTCTTTCAGCTATTTTTGCCTGCCACTTTGGGGTTAATTTGCATACCGAACCAACAACATTTTGCCGCCTATTACAGAAATAATCCACCGATTTATAGAAGGTACGCGCAACCAACGACTTAACTGGAAGCGATCGTGCACCTCTTAGCACACCGTTGAAGCTTTCAGAAGCATTTGTCGTCATTACATGAAACCTTCCGCCATCGTCTTTAAACAAAGCCCAATTTTCCTCTTTTCCTCCCAAACTTCTCTCAATCCAGTTATGAGCTCTTACGTTGGCCGTCTTAATTTCCTTCCGAAGCTTACAATACTCAACCTCTTCTGATGCACATGCCGCCGCGTAGAATAAACCAGTCAAACGTTGATCTCTATAGACGGCTTTTTGAAAATTTGCTTTTAGATGCCTCACGCAAAATCTATGCTTATGTTGCTCTACCCATCTTTCCTGCAATGCGATAGAGATTCTTTTCATTCTATCAGATATGAAAGTAATACAGCGGTTGTTTACACTATGTATAAACCGTCTCATACAGGAAAAAAACCAAGCCCAAGATTCAGCCGATTCGGACTCAACAATGGCATACGCCAATGGATAGAGTTGATCATTTGCATCCGTTGCAGTGGCTACGAGTAGTGTACCTTTATATTTGCCATACAAATAGGTGCCATCGATATAAAGCAATGGACAACAATGTAGAAATCCTTCAATGGAAAGGGCCAAATGCCCAAAATGCACGTTTAAATACAACTTCATCTGTTAATATATGGCTTACACTACCGGGATTTGATCTTCTAATTTCATCAAAATATGCCTGTAACAGTGAATATGACTCCGCCCAATCCCCGTAAACCACAACAATTGCCTTGCTCAGAGATCTCCAAGCTTTCATATAACCAATCTTAATAAAAAATTGTTCTTCAACCAACACTTGAACTGTTCTAGCTGATATGTTTAAATAAGACTTCACAAAAGGCACGATCTTCGAAACCAGAAATGTTGATGTCGCTGGGCGATTGCTTGAATTGACCGTTGGATTAACGCAAGTATGCTCCCCTCTATACTTCTTAACAACCCACAACCCAGTCTGCGATTTTTTGGAATCAATTGCATGAATTCTCCACTGGCAAGTATCGTCGATATTGCAAATGGCAGTATACATTTCTTTGTTGGACCTAATGGGCTTAAAAGAAACAGCATGTAAAATGGACCACTCACTTAGTTGTTGCAGAAATTTAGCTTTGCTCTCAAATACAAGACTCGGTTTAAAGCCACTTTGAACGCAGGAGGACGAGAATAATTCTCCCCTACTTTGCAAGTCCTCGACAAAAGATCTGGCTAACATTTGCGCAGTACACATGTCCTCATCAAGGGGAATCTCCATCGCAGGTTCGTCATTACCCCCATCTTCTTCATCATCTTCATCATCCATCTCTTCAGCTCCGAAGTCAAAGTTCAACGAATCATTATTTACTTGCATGTTGTCAAACCATGCGTGATTGTTATCGGGAATCGAAGCAACCATCATGTTGTCCAAAGCAGGTCCAGGGTTCATTTGTAGGTCTACAATTCCATCTACTTGACTCGCGTCATCGCATGCATTCTCTTCGAACGGCGATTCACTACAAGAAAAGGACATTTTTATAGCGTTTAAAAAATGCTATGAAAGGATAAGATGGCGTTTTTAAAAACGCTATATATCAACATGTTGTAATATGTCAAGGGTCTACAACAGCAACCTAATAATCGCTATAAAAAACATGCTATAAATGATGTTACTCACAACGTTTCAGAATTGCTATTAAATGGGCGATTTGTAACATACAAATTCCTATCTATAGCGATTGTTGCTTGCTATAAAACTTTTACGCAGAGTTGTGGTTTATACGACTATTATTTATGACGTCAATTAATTACTATTTATAGCAACTATAAACGCTATAGATAAGCATTGCTCGATTATTATAGCAATTACAGATGCTATAGAAATTTCATAGCCTGATTGCTATAGCAACTATAAACGCTATAGAAACACCATAGAAAGTTTAGCTTGTATTTTATGACATTATTTCCTTGCCATGAATGGTATTTAATAGTTGCAGAATATTTTTTATTGCACTAGCATAATGTTGTAGTATGTACAACTATTATCAAAAGTATTTCATGCATAATATTAAGCAGATAATTACTTGTGATCAAAAGTATATCATACAAAGTTCGAAGCATATAAATATTTGTGATCAAAAGTAACAATTCTTACAATCGTTGCTAGCCAAAACAATACATACAAAAAAGAACAATCCATACAACCGAAGCTAGCCAAAACGATATATAGTAAAAGCAAAGATATATGAACATCGACACAAAATACACTTGAAGGAGAATGAGTGCAACAACATAGTTTTTCATGCCTTTCAGCATAGCGTAAATGTAGAGCATCATACAACGCCTGTCCAAAAAAAAAAACATACATCTATTAGTCATAAAATTCGAAACATGCAGGGTTTAATGTTAGCAGAAGAAAGTACACTGGCCATCTAAACTAGCACAAACTAATAAGAATGATTTGTCATGTTCTAATGGGATGCCCTAGAACTTAACAAAACTTGGCAGATGAACTTAAGGACAGGAAAGTAACTAATCAGTAATAACTCTCCATGTTTTATTAAAACTTTAAAGGTTGACCTACATTAATTAAGTTGGATTTATACCCACAAACGAAATATTCTCTCATCAACACTTATCGATAATAGTAAGACACTGTCTGAGTCAAGAAACTTGCCATCAAACAGACCATGGATAAGTGGTTCTAGACTGCTCAACAAACTAGGATATAATACAGTAGCATTCATAGGTTGATAGCAGAGCAAGTAACAATATACATAATGGCACTTGGCAACCATCAACATTACAACAAACAGAGGTATTAATCAGGATATTAACAAAAATATGGTTTAAAAACAAGAATAACTTTTAAAGAAAGAAGTTATACCATGATTTCACATTATAGTTCTTATTCCAGATCATCTGGCTGGTTCCCATGAATCACATCCATAATAACATTCCTGACAAACCCAGTTTCCTAGAAGCTCTATTATGCTCCATAACTTCTGCCACAATATATAATCAATTGTAAAATCTCTTTTAAAATTAGATAGAACTCAATGTTATAATATTTAATATTTTTTCATTGTGATATATCATATAATTGATAGAACATAATATTATAATATATTGCAAATGCATACGCATGGCACTGCATATGCATGGTAATGCATGGCAAATGCAAATGCATCTGCATATTCCTGGGGCATAAGCATTTGCATATGCCAATGCATGAATTTTATGGCAAACGCAAATAGATCGGCATATGCCTAACGCATATGCATCTGCATATGCTAATGCATTTGCATTTGCATGCCAGTACATGTGCATATGCCAATACAATTGCATTTGCATGCCAGTACATTTGCATCTGCATACGCAAATGGGATGCTCAGTTTCGAGCCTGAAAGCTTAGTTTCAAAACTGTGCACTGATTGTTGTAGTGCAGACAACATTTTCTAGTCGAATGCATGCTGATGATTATCCCTCATTAGAAAATCTTATATATGCAGTTAAGAACATAAATGGTGAAATATATTTTTTTTTCCCAAATACCATTTATAGACGGAACTATCTAATAATCATAGTTGCTCTAAGTGATACAATGATGTATCGGATGATAAAAATATAATTTAGTACAGTAGATATCATGTAACCTGATTCAATTTCCAAATTTCCCCACATAATGGATTGTACACAACAGCTCACTAAGTTGAACCAGTTTGATTATTAGGGGCATGCAACAGACGTTTGACATGTGCTTTGCTAATTTTGTCAACTGACTACATCACCATTCCCCCATCTATAGTGAACACCTGCATTTTCCAAGTCTTTTTCTTTAGTAAATATTTTATTTTAATCGGCTTTTGCATTATTTCTATTTTTGATAAAACTGAACCAATGACGGTGAAAATTTTTACCTATCTACTAATATAACCTGGAGCAGGCGATAGCAAGAAACTCCACTATTCTTGCAACCTCTTCAGGTTTTCTGTACCTCCCTGTTAAATGGGAACATGCACCATTTTAAGCATACTATAATAACTTTATGCTCTTTATTAAAATATATCATAAATACCATGTAGGTTTTGACTTTGGACTTTTGAGAATACGAGAATTTCAGCATTCAGAGCAACAAAAAAGAAATAGAATGGTTTTTTACCTAGTGGAATAGACTGCAAGATTTTCTTCTCTATTCATCCCCAAGCTCAGCAGTCATATCGGATGCGATGAATCCAGGAGCAACTGCATTTACCTGATCATCGTTCAACTTCAAAGTTTAGCATTTAGTGATGAGAATAACTTTAAAACATATCTAAGTTCCAACAATTTTATTTTTATCGCCATAACTTCAAATCTTTTTTCATTATAAAGCTTAAAAGCACTTTAATGATGAAAATTAAATATAAAGTTAAAAAAACTTTAAAGTTTTAAGGTACATTGATATAATACGCTTACAATAACATATATTGACAGGTAAGAAAGACTTAACTAATTTGGATAAACCCCCACTAAATACCGTCATAGATATACTAGCAAAGCTGACTACCTTGCAGCAATCTGGATTCCGTCCAGCATGAGTTCCGGTTAACATTTTTCAGTCCAAACTTGCACAACAGACAATATCTGAGCTAGCAATATCTGAGCTACCAATTCCTTTATTTGCGTTGACCATCAGTCCATCACAAGCTAAGACATGATCATAAGTTATATTTGCGAGCCAAGTTAGGCTGGATTTGACTGTTGTTTCTCCCTAAATTCATTGATCAAGAAATCAATATGAATCCGTATATGCTCAGGCATATATTAAAATAAAGCGATATGGTTTTTACTGTAACAATTTTTAGTAATGTTTTTCACCTTTTTTACTTATCTAGGGAAAATGGGTACATTGTTTTGTTTCATGAATAAAATTGATTTTAACGTTGTGCTGGGATTTATATTTTGATTTAAAGATAGATTCTATTGTTTTCTTTGAAAGCATCATACCTAGAAATATATGATAGGTTTGCTATGGATAGGTTGGGATTTCATATCAAGTTTTCTTGCTTGGAAAATTCTAGGAACGACTTGATTGTCTGCTTATTCCATAGGTCTGAGTCCCTGCTTATTGGACCATGTCAATTAAATTGCTTATTTTTGTTGAATCTCATTTGCTAAGATAAATGCTTTAGAATATTTATTTATATTTGATATCTATTTATTATCTTATTAGTATGTCCTTGCATAATTATAATTCTAACTATATTCATTTTCAAAATTAGTCATGTTTATTTAATGTTTTCAATTTTCTTGAACACAGCATAGATCCAGATAGTTTCTAAAAATCAAGTGAAGAAAGCAGCATAGATCCAGGTAGTTTCAACGAATCAAGCGAACAAAGCAGCATAGATCTAACTAGAAGTTTCTTAGCAAACCACTTTCTTTACTGTAGTCTAATTCTACCTTTTTTTATTTCTTTCTAGACTTTTTTTTGCTTACCTGCATTGCTTTTGCATAAGAATAAATAGTTGCAAAAAGATTGTATGGCTTGACAACATCAACTTATTTTTGTCATCGTATATGTCTTCACTATGTTCTGGATTTGATCTTTTTCTGTTTTCTCCCACCTTTGTGATTGATATCTTCAACCATTTCTCATGTTAAATCTGGCAATAATGATTCGGTGTTCACAAACTATGGACGCATGCTATTTGAATTTTTTCATATACCTTCTTTGTACGTGAAGAAACATTTTGTTTCCATGTTCCTTTTCCAGAAAACCTTTGTATAAGTAGGCGCTAAATTTAAGATAATTATTATTCGTCTACACGCTGTCATAGTCTGCTGCTTGAATATATTGTTGCTTGGATTACATTGGCACATATGTTGCTTGCTTAATTTATAACTGACATAGTACGATCCACACATTGCTTCATTACGCAGTGGAAACTTAACTGAAAACTTGCATGTGATCTGCATGCAATTGTTGAATTTAATTTTCAAACTCTCATTTTTAAAATTGTTGCTGGTATTAGCGGCAACTCCTCTTGACATGGCGGAATAATATTTGAGCTAATATTATTAAATCACTGGCCTACAGGTTAATTTTAATTGCAAAAGAGTTTACTGAGAGACAAAGATTCATGTGATACTTGCAAATAGAACATGTGCAGAGCTAACTGAGCATATGCTGAAGCAAATGTAGTCAAACTATAAAAAAGACTTTTATAATGCAAGATTTAAGCAAAATAAAGTGAATGCAGGCTTTAAAAAATTAATTTGACGTTATACTGCTGAGAAATATAAATGATGTAGGTTTTGTTCATTTTTTCTTTAATGCAAGTGTTTACATACTTGAAAATCATATATTGTATTTATATTGTTTATTTATGGTTGGTGAATTGATCTATGTAAGCCAATCGGTTGCTACTTCTTATATGGTTTAAAATCAAACAATGCTAACAAATAGCATGACACGGTGGTTGAGGGTTTATGGGATTATCCTACCAAAATTTATGGCATTAATTTCTCTTTGCATTTATGGTTAATAGTTTCATTATAGCACATTAATTTTTCAAATGGCTGAAACATAACTGACGGGAATGGACATTCAACATGTATAAAGAAATCATGAATACAGTTGCATAATTGATTGAGCAACGTGTAATAATTTCCCAGTCTTAATTAGTTTTTCGATATTTGTAGTTGGAGCTGCTTAAACTAGGGGGTTGCCAAAGACATGGAAAGATAGGCTCAACCATCACATTAAGGAACATAGAGAGGAGGAATCACAAAGCTCTTATGGTGTAGTTGTTGGACGATTGGACACAATTGGCTGTTTCGATCAAAAGGGTGCTCAAACCAAGTGTAACAACCCGTATTTTTAATAACCTGTTAAGATATAAATTGAGGCAGAATTTAAGTTAAAAATCTGAATCAAGGGAAACGGGCTGTGCCATTGCGTTCGTCTCGGAAAAATACGCGAAATAGAGTCCGAGTTTTCGAAAATCGGAGTCCGTATGACCCAGTTAAGGCCCATTGAAGTTTTCAGAAAATTCCAAGGTAAAAACAGATTTAAATTTTAAGTTAAAAACAAGGGTTAGGGCACAACTGGCGTCAGGCGGGAAAACTCCCGCCAAGACCCCCAAGTCGACAGGCATGTCGATAGGGGTCTAAGGGTGTCGACTGCCCTGTCGACAGCCCTGTCGACACGGGGTGACCGGGCAGTTTTGCCTGGCGCACCATTTCTGATCTGGGCTTGGTTGTGTGGCTTGGTTCTAGAGAATTCCGAAATCTAATGGACCTAATTCAACTAGGGTTTAATCCTATGGTCTAAATCACTAGCCTAATCTATAAATTAGACCCTAACCTACCCTAAATCATTCATTATTCATTCTAGCAACTAAACTATGGCAAAATCAAACCTCTCATGGCCTCCACTCTCTTCATACAATTCCTAAATTAATTCCTAAGTGATTTTCCATGCATACAAGTATATTTAGGCTTGTATGATCCTCTTTAGCTTGCATTAAAGGCTTGTTTCTCTATTGGCATCATAAAGGAGGAGTCTTGATCAAGTTTGCTTGCATTTTTGGGGTTAAATTAGTTGCATAAGGGGTTTCTTACATTTGCTATACTCATTTGAGTCCGCATAAGCATTGTAAGCCCTCTTACCTTCATTTTAGAAACTCTAAAGTTAATATGTGATGAAAGTTGGGATTTATGCATGTTTGATAAGTTATGCATGTTTATGCAAGTTCACTATGCCATGATTTGCAAGTTTAACAAGTTATGCATGCTTATGCGAGTTCACTATGCCATGATTTGCAAGTTTAACAAGTTATGCATGTTTATGCAAGTTCACTATGCCATGATTTGCAAGTTTAACAAGTTATGCATGATTATGCAAGTTCACTATGCCATGATTTGCAAGTTTAACAAGTTATGCATGTTTATGCAAGTTCACTATGCTAAGTTATGCAAGTCCAACATGTTATGCATGTTTATTATGATATGTAAGATGCGTCATGTATGTTGTGCCAAGTTCCCTCTTTCTATCCTTTATGCATTATGACGAATATGTAAGCGATAGAATGACGTTGGGGGGGTTTGGGTAAAACTTAAAATACATGTAAATATAAGATTGGGAATTTACCTATTAAGTTAGGTCTACCCCTTGGGAATTTACCTATTAAGTTAGGTCTACCCAAGTATTTGTTAAACTTGTAATCATGTTTTGAAATAAAGTGGACATGACACTTAGAAAACATAAGTGTGGCCAACTCGAGGTTGGGTTGAGTTTGTAGCGTAATTCTACCCGGAACCTACCGGCTTAACTAGTGGCTACAAACAATAGGACCCAATGTGAGAAGTTGGTCATGTGGTGCCAAGACCCGAGGTTAGACCAAGTTGTGGTGTAAATCTACCCGGAACCCACCGGCTTAACTAGGTAACCACAACAAAGTCTAATGTGAGAGGTTAAGGTGCATTAAATTAATTAATGCCTCATGATTAGGGTTAAGTCAGGGTCCACTAATACTTAACCAATTTGGGGATTCGAGGGATTGAAATGGGGTTAAGTTGTGAACTGTCGGTTACACTTAACCAATTTAATCCATGATTAGTGAGGGGTTAAACCACACTTAACCCTCTTAGAAAACCCTAGCAACGTGGTCTGTTCCAGCAGTAATCCCAGTTGGGTATCATTCACAACCCAAGAGGCTAGGCTAGGGCGGGGGCACGATTACTGGACGGATGTAAGCGACCAAAAGCGACGGCTGAGTGGTACAGCGGTGCGGGTCCAGGCGGGCTACGGACGTGCACGTAGTCCGGTGTTGGACAAACTCGAGGCACGGGTACCAGTAGGTTTAGACTGTGCCTTATTGCTTAGGTGTCTGGGGTTGACACCCGAGGGCTTGATACACCCGAAGGTGGACCCAGCACAGCCTGACTACAACCATATGTGGGCCGTATGGACACCAACACTTGACGTGCTAGGTTTATAGGGAGCCGATCGACTAGACCGTTGGGCTGGGCCTTGTATTAAGGTCACCTCATGTTATTGGGCCAAAGTTTTGGGGCTGAGGGATCAATACCTGTTATGTTAGTTTGCTAGTACACTGTGGTGCAAAGCTTAATCTTCTTTATGTGATGACACCTTTATCTATTGCCAGTATGTTCATCTCAGTTTCCATCATGATGTTAACTTTATTAGTTTATAGACTGATCGTAGTAGGGCTTACCAGTCTTTTTGACTGACCTGTTTTCTTTCGCTTCTTTTCTTCCGTTCCCCCCCCCCCCCCCCCCAGGTTCTCAGGGAGGGAATAGTGGTGCTTAGCTTGGATCGCTTGCTTGTTTGTTGGATAGCTCACGTATGTCTGGACATTGAGCTCGCTATGGTTTATCATCTTTATTTTGGGGATAGCACTATGTATTTCAGTATTTTTGTTTATGATGTACTAGACATGTTTATTTTGGCTGTTGACTTTATGATGTACTAGACTTGTTTTGAGATGGTTTGAGATATTCCGCTGTTTTATTCTCACTTACTCTGTTTTACATATATATTTATGTTCTTGTTCTGCCTTGATATATCATTATGCATGCTTACCCAGTTCTAACACCCCCCAGATGCTAGTGCCCCCGAAAGAGTGACCCTAGCGGAGGTGGGGTGTTACAAATTTGGTATCAGAGCATATGGTTTTCGAGAAGGAACACAAAATTTTTAAAAGACTTTTGAAAAACTATTTTCAAAACAAGTATAAAGTATTTTCCAAGTCTAGTATTTTAAAAGGCTATTCCCCAAAAAGCCATTAGCGTTATCCTTCGTTCCCTTGACCTAATCTTATCTTATCTTTCGTTTTAGTATGGCTGAGAATCTTGCCATCCCAGATGGAGTAAACGTACCACTCTGGTATAGGAGACTTCTAGAAGCTAGGGCGGTAGCTGGCCCCGCAAACCCTACTCCCACTCCTCCTCCTGTAGTTGAGAATCCTCCCCCTAATGTACCTCCTCCGGTGATTCCTGTTCCTCCCCCTCCAGTTGCTGAGGCTCCTCTTCCTCCTCCTCCCCCTCAGCATCCTCAGGTTGAGTTCACGAAGGTTTGTAAAGACTTCAAGGCGATGGGAGGCAAGAATTTCCTAGGCACGGAATCTTTTGTTGAAGCTAGGAATTGGCTGAAAGACACTGAGGACTTGTTTGCTATCTTTAGGATTGATGACGAGAGGAAGATCTTATTGACAGTGTGGCTTTTGAAGGACGAAGCAGCCTATTGGTGGGAGGTCACCAATAGGACGAGGCCCGTCGAGACTTGGGCCGATTTAAGGGCTAGATTTGTGGCCAAGTTTCTATCTGCTGCTGAGGCAAATTTACAGATGGAGAAGTTCATTGCATTAAAGCAAGGTAATATGTCTGTCAAGGAGTATGTGAACAAGTTTAATCAGCTGGCCCGTTTTGGTTTGGATATGGTGAACACTCCTGAGAAGAAGGCTCTTCGATTTGCTAGAGGGTTGAATGAGCCGCTGCAGGGTTTGGCGATGTCACATATTCCGCATGGGGCTACTTTTGAGAGTTTGGTCGATATGGCTCTACTTCAGGGTGATGGAAAGAAAGAGGTCAAGTCGAGTGATACTCAAGCAAAGAAGACTGATTCTCAGGGTAAAGGCAATCAAGGTGGTCAAAGCAGTCAGGGGAATCAGAGCAAGAACAAGAAGGGGAACAACAACAAAGACAAGGGAAAGTGCAATTACTGTGGTGCGCCTGGACACTTTGCTAAGGATTGTAGGAAGAAGAAAAGGAAGCTTAGTGGTGGATGTTTTTCCTGTGGAGAGACTGGACACTTCAGCAAGGAATGCCCGAAGAAGAAAGGGCAGGGTCAGACTCAGCATGCTGGACCTTCAGGAGGGCAGATTCATGCTCTCAATACCGCTCCAGTTCCTGATCGAGGTAGTGTTTCTGTTGAGAACCTTGTTTATATTTCCGATCTTCCAGTTCGTACCTTGTTTGATTCTGGTGCATCACATAGCTTTATTTCATCTGATCTTGTTGATAGTTTGCACCTTAGTACTAGCTTAGTGGATGATCCCGTTTGTGTTTCGAATCCCATTGGGGGTTCTGCTCATCTATCTATGATATGTGAGGATCTGAGGATCTCTATACTCAGTGTAGAGTTCTTGTGTAGTGCGTATGTTCTTGGTTTCGGGGGATACAGATTGATTTTGGGTATGGATTGGCTGTCTAGACATTGAGCCATTCTTGATTGTGAGCATAGGGTTGTGAGGCTTGTGACTCGCCTTGGCAACACCTTAGAGATTTCATGCAATCCGAAGGATCCCGTCATGTTGTGCTATCTTGAATCTCTCGATTCGTCAGAGGAAACCCTTCAGTCTGTAAGGGTGGTCCGAGATTATCCAGATGTTTTTGAAGAAGTTAAGGGGTTGCCCCCTAAACGAGAGATTGATTTTCGCATTTATCTGGTGGACAATGCTAAGCCTGTTTCTTTGCCCGTTCGGCACATGGCTCCGCGCGAAAGACGGGAGCTCAGCAAGCAAGTAAAGGAGTTGCTTGAGAAGAACTTCATCAGACGAAGTATATCCGAATGGGGAGCGCCTGTGGTGTTTGCCACTAAGGCAGATGGTTCTCTTCGACTTTGTGTGGACTATAGAGAGTTGAATAAGCTGACTAAGAAGAACAGACACCCATTACCGAGGATTGATGATCTTTTTGACCAGCTTGTTGGTGCTTCTGTTTTCTCACAGCTTGATCTTGCTACTGGATTTCATCAGCTCAGAGTGGCTGAAGATAGTATAGACAAGACTACATTCAGAACTCCAGATGGATTCTTTGAATGGCTTGTTATGCCGTTCGGTTTGACGAATGCACCCGCGTATTTCGTGGACTTGATGAGTAGGGTGTTTCGAGAGTTCTTGAACAAGTTTGTCGTGGTCTTTGTGGATGATATTCTGATCTTCTCTAAGGATGAAGAAGAGCACGCGAGGCATCTTGTAGAGGTGATGGATACGCTTAGAGCGCATCAGTTAAAGGCCAAGTTCTCCAAGTGTCACTTTTGGAGAAGGGAAGTTCGGTTCCTTGGGCATATAGTATCTAAGCAAGGCTTGGCGGTGGATCCCGCTAAAGTAGTTGCTGTGCAGGATTGGAAGACTCCAAGGAATGCAACCGAAGTGAGAAGTTTTCTAGGTCTTGCAGGTTTTTACCGGAAGTTCATCAAGGACTTTGCGAAGATATCCGCTCCTCTTACTAAGTTGACGAAGAAAAACTTAGTTTTTGCTTGGGATATGGACTGTGAGCTTGCTTTTCAGCGACTCAAGAGAGCCCTTACCTCATCACCAGTTCTAGCTTTACCCGATGGTGGTAAGATATTTACCGTGTACACTGATGCTTGTGGCACGGGATTGGGTGCCGTTCTGATGCAAGAAGGCAGAGTTATATGTTTTGGTGGTAGGCAACTTAAGGTGCATGAGAAGAATTATCCCACTCATGATCTAGAGCTGGCAGCAATAGTATATGCACTCAAGGCTTGGCGTCATTATCTTCTGGGAGAGAGATTTGAGCTGTATACTGATCATAAGTCTTTGAAGTATCTCTTTTCGCAGAAGGATCTAAACTTGAGGCAGCAAAGGTGGATGGAATTCTTGGCTTCCTACGATTTTGATATAGCCTATACCCCTGGTAAGGGGAATGTTGTAGCGGATGCGTTGAGTAGAAAAAGGTTGACACTAAGTCCTCTATTTGTTGAGATGAAGAATTTAGAGTTCTTGGCAACCTTTGATTTCTCTTTGGCTGTTGAGTCGATGACCGGTTCTTTAGCATCTCTTGAGCTCAGGCCTACCCTTCTGGATCAAGTTGGGGCTTCGCAGAAGGAAGACCCTCAGATAATTGAGATTATGGATAAGCTGATTCGAGGGGAGACATCTAGTCACCTTGCTCGATATTCTATAGATGATAAGGGTTGGCTGAGGAGAGACGGAAGGCTTTGTGTTCCGATGGTGGAAGACTTGGTAAGGAAAGTTCTTGATGAAGCACATCGCTCCAAGTTGACTATACATCCAGGCGGGGATAAGATGTACCAAGATATGAGGCGTATTTTCTTTTGGCCTGGGATGAAGAAGGATGTGGCGGAGTTTGTCTCTAGATGTATCATTTGCCAGCAAGTTAAGGCCGAGTCAAAGAAGCCCGGTGGGCTATTGCATCCTCTGGACGTTCCACTTTGGAAGTGGGAGAGTATCTCCATGGACTTTATTGATGGGCTTCCAAGGTCAAGGAAAGGGAATACGAGCATTTGGGTTATTGTGGATAGACTTACGAAGAGTGCTCATTTTATTCCGGTGAAGAGCAAGAGGACAGCATCTTTGCTAGCGTCTGTATATCTTCGTGAGATTGTGAGGCTTCATGGAGTCCCTTCTAGTATTGTCAGTGACCGCGACCCAATCTTTACAAGTCAGTTCTGGAATAGCTTGCAGGAGGCCTTGGGTACGAGGTTGAATCTGAGTACTGCTTATCACCCACAGACGGACGGTCAAACCGAAAGGGTGAATAGAGTACTCGAGGAACTGTTGAGGCTTTGTATTCTGGACTTTGGTGGTACTTGGGAAGACCATCTTCCACTTGTTGAGTTTGCATATAATAACAGTTATCAGGCAAGCATAGGGATGGCACCATTTGAAGCTTTATATGGGAGGCCGTGCAAGTCGCCTACATGTTGGTGGGAGACTACAGATAAGCTCATACTTGGGCCTGATATGATCAGAGATACATCCGAGAAAATCGAGTTGATTCGGAGACGGATGAAAGCGGCCCAAGACCGACAGAAATCCTATGCTGATAAGCGAAGATCTGATTTGGAGTTTGATGTAGGGGATATGGTTTTCGTAAAGGTTTCTCCTTTGCGGAATATGGTCCGATTTGGAGCCGTTGGGAAGTTAGCCCCGAGATTTGTTGGACCATTCCCCATTGTTGAGAGGATCGGGCAGATGGCTTATAGAGTGAAGTTGCCCGAGAAGCTTGTCGGAGTACACGATGTTTTTCATGTCTCGCATCTCCGGAAGTGTTTGCATAAATCAGCAGAGATTGTGGAGCCAAGTGTTTTGGAAGATGTGGAAGTGGAGAAAGAAGCTACCTTGAGGAGAGCTCCGATTCGTATCTTGGGGACGGAGACCAAGAAGCTAAGGAATCGAGAGGTCAAGTTGGTGAAGGTTCAATGGGGTGAAGCCGAAGAAGACGCAACTTGGGAAACCGAGGAGAAGATGCGTGGGCTTTATCCATTCCTTTTTGAGGGTACACTCTCAATCTCTTTCCTTTTGTTAGCATATCTTTCTCTTTGTTACCCATATTTGTCTAGTTTATCGTGTTAATCTTATCATGAGAACCTTAGGTAGAAACCCTTTGGATGAAACATGTGTTTGAAACATGTTATGCTTGATGATTGCAAGTGGTTGCAAGTGTTTGCAAGTGGTTGCTCGTGGATGCATTATACACGATTAGGCACTAGATCGGCTCGCACACTCCTCATATTGCATATGCATGAGTGTTTATGCTTATTCACGGATGAAAATTGTGTGTTATCACATGGATGTTGCATATGGGTGTATGTTATGTGCACACATATAGATATTATACATTATGTTAGGAATTGCATACATGTGGACACATTTCACTAACATATTTTGCATTGATCTTTGCATTAGATAAGTACATACACACACACCTTTGCATATGTTCATACAACATTTAGAATCTTGTAAGGACAATAATTGCTCGTGGATGATGTTTTGAGTAGATGGATGCTGGATGGTAGGATATGTTCTTCCTAACTTGAAGATTTCGGGGACGAAATCCTTTAAGGAGGGGAGAATGTAACAACCCGTATTTTTAATAACCTGTTAAGATATAAATTGAGGCAGAATTTAAGTTAAATATCTGAATCAAGGGAAACGGGCTGTGCCATTGCGTTCGTCTCGGAAAAATACGCGAAATAGAGTCCGAGTTTTCGAAAATCGGAGTCCGTATGACCCAGTTAAGGCCCATTGAAGTTTTCAGAAAATTCCAAGGTAAAAACAGATTTAAATTTTAAGTTAAAAACAAGGGTTAGGGCACAACTGGCGTCAGGCGGGAAAACTCCCGCCAAGACCCCCAAGTCGACAGGCATGTCGACAGGGGTCTAAGGGTGTCGACTGCCCTGTCGACAGCCCTGTCGACACGGGGTGGCCGGGCAGTTTTGCCTGGCGAACCATTTCTGATCTGGGCTTGGTTGTGTGGCTTGGTTCTAGAGAATTCCGAAATCTGATGGACCTAATTCAACTAGGGTTTAATCCTATGGTCTAAATCACTAGCCTAATCTATAAATAAGACCCTAACCTACCCTAAATCATTCATTATTCATTCTAGCAACTAAACTATGGCAAAATCAAACCTCTCATGGCCTCCACTCTCTTCATACAATTCCTAAATTAATTCCTAAGTGATTTTCCATGCATACAAGTATATTTAGGCTTGTATGATCCTCTTTAGCTTGCATTAAAGGCTTGTTTCTCTATTGGCATCATAAAGGAGGAGTCTTGATCAAGTTTGCTTGCATTTTTTGGGTTAAATTAGTTGCATAAGGGGTTTCTTACATTTGCTATACTCATTTGAGTCCGCATAAGCATTGTAAGCCCTCTTACCTTCATTTTAGAAACTCTAAAGTTAATATGTGATGAAAGTTGGGATTTATGCATGTTTGATAAGTTATGCATGTTTATGCAAGTTCACTATGCCATGATTTGCAAGTTTAACAAGTTATGCATGCTTATGCGAGTTCACTATGCCATGATTTGCAAGTTTAACAAGTTATGCATGTTTATGCAAGTTCACTATGCCATGATTTGCAAGTTTAACAAGTTATGCATGATTATGCAAGTTCACTATGCCATGATTTGCAAGTTTAACAAGTTATGCATGTTTATGCAAGTTCACTATGCTAAGTTATGCAAGTCCAACATGTTATGCATGTTTATTATGATATGTAAGATGCGTCATGTATGTTGTGCCAAGTTCCCTCTTTCTATCCTTTATGCGTTATGACGAATATGTAAGCGATAGAATGACGTTGGGGGGGTTTGGGTAAAACTTAAAATACATCTAAATATAAGATTGGGAATTTACCTATTAAGTTAGGTCTACCCCTTGGGAATTTACCTATTAAGTTAGGTCTACCCAAGTATTTGTTAAACTTGTAATCATGTTTTGAAATAAAGTGGACATGACACTTAGAAAACATAAGTGTGGCCAACTCGAGGTTGGGTTGAGTTTGTACCGTAATTCTACCCGGAACCTACCGGCTTAACTAGTGGCTACAAACAATAGGACCCAATGTGAGAAGTTGGTCATGTGGTTCCAAGACCCGAGGTTAGACCAAGTTGTGGTGTAAATCTACCCGGAACCCACCGGCTTAACTAGGTAACCACAACAAAGTCTAATGTGAGAGGTTAAGGTGCATTAAATTAATTAATGCCTCATGATTAGGGTTAAGTCAGGGTCCACTAATACTTAACCAATTTGGGGATTCGAGGGATTGAAATGGGGTTAAGTTGTGAACTGTCGGTTACACTTAACCAATTTAATCCATGATTAGTGAGGGGTTAAACCACACTTAACCCTCTTAGAAAACCCTAGCAACGTGGTCTGTTCCTGCAGTAATCCCAGTTGGGTATCATTCACAACCCTAGAGGCTAGGCTAGGGCGGGGCCACGATTACTGGACGGATGTAAGCGACCAAAAGCGACGGCTGAGTGGTACAGCGGTGCGGGTCCAGGCGGGCTACGGACGTGCACGTAGTCCGGTGTTGGACAAACTCGAGGCACGGGTACCAGTAGGTTTAGACTGTGCATTATTGCTTAGGTGTCTGGGGTTGACACCCGAGGGCTTGATACACCCGAAGGTGGACCCAGCACAGCCTGACTACAACCATATGTGGGCCGTATGGACACCAACACTTGACGTGCTAGGTTTATAGGGAGCCGATCGACTAGACCGTTGGGCTGGGCCTTGTATTAAGGTCACCTCATGTTATTGGGCCAAAGTTTTGGGGCTGAGGGATCAATACCTGTTATGTTAGTTTGCTAGTACACTGTAGTGCAAAGCTTAATCTTCTTTATGTGATGACACCTTTATCTATTGCCAGTATGTTCATCTCAGTTTCCATCATGATGTTAACTTTATTAGTTTATAGACTGATCGTAGTAGGGCTTACCAGTCTTTTTGACTGACCTGTTTTCTTTCGCTTCTTTTCTTCCGTCCCCCCCCCCCCCAGGTTCTAAGGGAGGGAATAGTGGTGCTTAGCTTGGATCGCTTGCTTGTTTGTTGGATAGCTCACGTATGTCTGGACATTGAGCTCGCTATGGTTTATCATCTTTATTTTGGGGATAGCACTATGTATTTCAGTATTTTTGTTTATGATGTACTAGACATGTTTATTTTGGCAGTTGACTTTATGATGTACTAGACTTGTTTTGAGATGGTTTGAGATATTCCGCTGTTTTATTCTCACTTACTCTGTTTTACATATATATTTATGTTCTTGTTCTGCCTTGATATATCATTATGCATGCTTACCCAGTTCTAACACCCCCCAGAAGCTAGTGCCCCCGAAAGAGTGATCCTAGCGGAGGTGGGGTGTTACACCAAGGTACAGCCAGATGGATACCTTCAGAAACATGTCTATAAAACTTTACAAGAGGGCTACGACCGTCCAGAAATCAGTTTCTAGTACTAAGATATATCCATACATATACAATTAATGCCTCGCTGTAATCCGGTAGCGGATTTCTACAGTTACGACTCCAAATAGCCTGAAAAATTAACATTCTAGACTCACCAAAACTGCCTTAAACAGTAGTACTGCCCTTCCACCACCACAAATCACTGCCAATTCAGTTAAACCATCAACCAATACACCTTCACAACTAAATTCCTGCATCGAACAACCTACTTCAGCCTTGGAAACTCCGCCAAAACATTTCACATTCAACACCCTACTTCATAAAGCCTTCAACCATCACCTGAACAACACCCATCCCATAACAAGCCTTCAGCAAACCTGCTGCACATCCAACTTCAACACTTCTACCGATTACCATTAATAATTCACACCTCAGAAATCCATCAACTTCAACTGCGAACAGACCATTCTCCAGTCTTTAATCAAGCCTGATACATTTTTCTATCTTTAATTCAGTCTCCAATCTTTAATCATGATAAGATTAATGGATGTCTAGCAATGAAATAGAAAACAAGTTTATTTTGCTTTTTATATTTTGGGAGATAATAAAAACGCAAAGAGCAATTAAACTCTTTCGTTTGATATGATATTGTTATCTGTTCAATTAAATTTGATGAAAAACTATAGTACTTTTTCTTGTTTTTTAAAATTATATAAACCAGCAATTGGTTATTCTTAGTTTCAAGGTTATCATGCCCTAACTGGTTTCATTAACAATGTAATCTCATGATTTATAATCAATATTATAAGACCGAAACCCGGTAAGATCTAACCTTTAATAACTTGATCCATGAACAATTTTACACTTTTGAAACTGTTTTAAACTTCAGATCTTATATAATCAGCATAATTTAAACTGCTTTAAACTGATTTATACAATCAGCATAATTTCATTCACAACACAGTTTATTTTAAACTGTTGAAACTTATTTACACTTCAACCTATAAATTATATTCCAACAAGTATAATATTAATTTAATTCAATATTTATTTATTTTTATTTAATTATTTATCGTACAACCACAAAATAGTAACCACGAAATAGATCAAAATTTTCTATTATTTCAATGCCATAAAAATCATTAACACTACTAATTGTTATCATTTTTTTCATAGAATAATCTCAAAATTCACAAATGTTATTTATTTTACAAATGGATTTAAATGGCTTTTGAGTTCATAGAACACATATAAAATACTGAATTGAATTTTGAATCACTTTATTTCTTTTTTATTCCCATACAATTACAAAAATCAAAACATCCACTACTTAGCACATCTCCTCCATCCACCACATCATTGTCAATCCCTGTATTCACCAACCAGAACCTGACCCTCAAGTGTGGTACTCCAATCACTAGAACAACTCAATGCAAATACAACCAGAAACACGTGGCATTCATATCATAATCCAAAACTACAACCAGCACAACCTAATACACTCTAACAACATCAGCGGCCTGCCATAGACCTTAACTCTTCATTTAACAACATGATCATCTCCCTACCTTAATCACCTCCATTTCAGCGAAATTAACAAGCAAACAAACAAATTAAGGTGTGACCTAAGGCCCATTAATAAAAAAGAATTGTATATTAAAGCATTTTCATTGTTTCAACTATATAAAACAATCACAGTTTGAAAACTGAAAAATGTGACCTAAGGCCCATTAAGCATGCTGTTTGTATAGACTGGATAGTTTGCCTAACTTGTGTGTCAAAAGTCAGTATCATATATGATACAATTTTCTAATTCCATTAACATTAACATGAAAAACTTACATTAAAGGATCCAAGTTGAGGAAGTCATGGTTTGGAAACACACGTTAACATGCACATGCATTTTCATTTCATTTGAACTCAAAATATTTGATATAAAACGAAGTCTAGCGCAACATAAATACATAGACATGGTAACCATAAAATAATAAGATGAGACAATAAAAGATACATGATTTTTACAGCAGTCATGTATTCTTTTGTTACACGAGGATTTTCGTAGGAGTGTTACAACTAGAACTAAAAGTCTATGAGATTTTAGCCATTGTATTATCAATGAAATTCTTACAAATATATATATATATATGTTTATGTTTATCATTTGCACTTGCCCTGCTATGTTTATCAATGAAATTATGAGGACTGTTACAACTAGTGTCTATTTGGGATACTTGGTGATTTATATATTTTTTATAATATATAATATTTTTTATTTATTGGAGGAAGAGGAACATCATCTTCTCTGCTTTCTCTAAGTTGCAATGCGTTACTGCAGCTAGCCGACATTCTGTGCTAGTATATAATAAATAAATCCGATTTTGCAAAACTTTTGCTATCACACATAAGAATATAATAAAAACAACACAACAATTCAAACTAAGTGGGCATGCAGCAGAGTAATTTGTAACTAAAGTGGTGGGATGAGATTATTTTGTAATTAATAATAACATAATTCACAGTTATTTATTATATTTATGATATGAATATGGCATGCATAAGCACTTTATATAAAACGAAATATCGGATCTAAGCAGTAAAAAAACACAAATGAATGTCGGATATGTTTGAAATATACCATTGTCCTCTGGTAGACAGAAGCTCGTGGTAACAAAAATGAAGCATAGTTAAAAAAGAGACATTGTTCTAAGATGGATCGTGTTAATAAAGGATAGACAATCGAGTTAGAAACATCTATATGAATGCATTTAAAGGCAACAAATAAAATAATGAAAACATATCAGTTAAGTTTACTATTCTGGATAAATAAGGTTGGCAGTGGCATTCAACTTTAAGTCCGAGAAAACTGAACTATAACATGTAAATTGAAGTACTTTTATCTGCTTCGTGTAGACATCTATGAATCATGAGTGTTGCAAGTTATCATCATTTAAATAATGATATTAGGCCGTGACTTCTAACATTTAGATTTAAATGACATCTTCTACTTGAACTAAATTTTTTTTTTATGTCAAAAGCTAAGCATAATTCCCTAACGAGGAACGCTAAGTAATTTTCATGAAAAAAATAAAAATACTGTTTGTCTGTTAAAATTTGAGAATTCAGTAGTAAAATATTGGTAGAAAGAGCAAGCAAACAAGAGAAAACACTAAAAATTGCAAACTATAATAAGTTGGACATGTAATTTATGTAGGCTTTGGAGTTAAATTTAAGTAACTGAAAACAAGCAGATTTCCAATGAAATATACTAAAATATATAGAAATTTGAGCTTACTAAAATATACTAAAATGAACAGTATACGGTCCCTTAAAAATAAAATATCATCTTCGCAAACCTATAAATCAACAGATGCAAGGGAAAAATGCTAGGCATTTGGGCTGTTGGAAGAAAATGGTTAATACTAAAAGCTGGGCTGTTGGCGGAAATGGTACTAACAAGTAAGCTTGTAAAAACAATTGACAACAAATTAATTTGTGGTTTACAAAAGCTAAGTCGTATTGCCTATAAATAAACTACGTTCAGATTTCTAATTAATAAAACTTGCTTCCAGCAACACACCATCATCTACATAAGGTAGCTTTGAATCTAAATAATAAAATGACATAACCAACATATAGAGAAACCATATTACAGATTTCTAATGACGCAATCTACCCAAGGCATGCATTAACTTAAATTCAAGCATTAATATTTCGCAACTTCATGGATTAACTTCAATTCACAGCTTCGTGCATTATACTTAAGAACCACAGTTAATTTACTGAACCGCTTATCGGCTAAACGAATATTGTTTTTTTTCCTATGTTTCTTATCTATAATTTCATTTAATATCATGTGGAATGAACTTTGTTCCTCCTTTTTCTTAAATTAATCCATTATACAATATTCAGTAGCAATCAGAACTTGGAAATTAACTAAGTACCATCTGCAATTTTCACTTGTTGATACTCTGACATAAATATGAAATGTCTGAAGCATTATTTGCCACTATATGCTACAATTATTAAATTACCTACATACCTCAGATTTAGGACATTTTGTATTTGTTTGAAATCATTGTGTGTCCAAATTCTAAAACATAAAATAGCTATAAAACTGCAGTAATTTCATTTTGCACTAACAAAATTAATCACGTATCATTATATTCAAGCATTAACTTAAATTCATGCATTAACGTTTCACAATTAATGAAAAGAAGGAAATTTTACCTGATTCAGGGCTTCATGCTTTTCGGGGCTTCGACGAGCGTTTCATCTTGTAGAGGAATCGCGACCACAAGATCCAATTTGAGTCAGACTTCGAGCGTTTCACAGCTTGTGGAGGAATCACGATTCGGAGATGCTTTCTTAAGACCCAATTTGAATCGGGGAAAGGAATCGGAGTGGAAAGAAGAGGAGATTCGTAGGGCAGACGATGAAAGGAGATTCGTAGGGAAAACGATTCGAAGTGGAGATGGGATTGACGGTGGTTTTTGGAATTGGGAAAGGCAAAAATAATTAACGTCTGGCAAGGAGGAAAAGCAATTAACGTCTGCGTAGGAGGGAAACGAAAAAATTTCCGCGCTCAACCCTGCATTAGGTCAAAAAGAAGGCGTCTAAGTAAGCTATCTTTTCTCTAAATAACCAGTGGTCCATCTAAGTATAGCAAGTCAACTTATCGTGCTATCCTACATTGCTGTTAATTAAACATTTTCTTGTAGTGATTGCTCTTCCATGAAATCCTGCGGACTGCTGCATCATGAAAAGATTGCACTTTGATCAAACACTTAAGCATGACTCAAATAACAATTCATTTCTGGGAATATTTACTCCTGACTCATATGATATAACTCAGATGACGTTGGCTGCAACGGTTATGCTACTTGTGTAGACGGTCCAACATTACTTTGTGTATGATGGTAATAAGGACCAAAACTACAAAATATATGTCGGGCATTAACAACAATTGGGAGAACCAAAATATAACATGTTTAGAAAACCTTTTAAGTTGGGCTTACCTCTGCGTCGCGCATCCAATACTTTCCTGCGTGGGAAATGGAAAGCTAAAATGCGAATTCTGTGTATAATTCATATGCGGGGGGTACGCATAGAACATTTGATGTTGTCCGTACTCTGAAACGTTAGAAGGAGGAATACTATTTGATGATGGGATTAGATGAGTTGGACA
The DNA here is from genome assembly GCA_030737875.1 of Allium sativum. NCBI lineage: Eukaryota > Viridiplantae > Streptophyta > Magnoliopsida > Asparagales > Amaryllidaceae > Allium > Allium sativum. The sequence goes on along the minus strand of CM060918.1, from coordinate 792,583,443 downwards.
CAAAGGTGTCGCTCGAACGGGTCCTGAAGCAGCAGGTGCTTCTACCACTAACTTTTTCGTTTTCACAACAAATAACTCTATAGTCTTACAAGCAGCAGAAAACAATAACTCAACATCACCATCGTCAGCAATTTTAATTACCTTAGAACCAGAATTAGTCGGCCAGTTGCATACTAACTCAATATCAAATTGCTCTACATTAATCATTGTTGACTTGAATATTGAGGCTTTTAATTACTTCAAGTTACAACCTATCAGAACTTTTACAGGTTTGAAAGATCCACCTTCGTATTTCCCACACTTTCTATCATCAATAACCAACTCACCATCAAAGTAGCATAGAATCGCAATAAACTTAGGAGCCATTCTAATTTACAATAACATAAAAGAATATATTACCAAAAGTTATAGATCCAGAAAAACTAAGATTTAGGGTTTTGAAATTCAAACCTTGTGATGAATCAAACGACGGAGAATAGAGTCCAGTTGACGTAAATCTGAAATTGCTGCTAGATCAGAGCTAAAATTAATGATTGGTTTAATTTTGGAATTTGATTTAAGGTATTGGGTTTCTTTTTTTCAATATGTAGAAAGTAAAAAAGTGAGGAGGAAGAGACTCTCGGTTGACTGTATATCACGTCTGCGCGTCTTTTCAAATAACGCGTGAAGCGTTATTTGAAATAACACAAACGGAAACTGTAAGACTTAACACACCATTATTTTATTTCTGCGTTATTTAGGATAACGCTTTAAAGCGGTATTCTAAATAACGTATTAAACTGTTCTTCCAAAAATACTTACCGTTAATCATTTGCGTTATTCAAGATAACGCTCGCTAGCGTTATTTAAGATAACGCTCCTGTGTTCTATAGAGAAACATGGGGGTTAAACTTAAAAACATGTTTGCGTTATCTTGAATAACGCTTCACGTGTTATTTCAAATAACGCTGTGTTAAATAACTGTTTTTAGCTGATGTGACATAAACCAGGCTACGGCCGTAATAAGTTTTCAAACAAGGCTAAATGTGTTATAAGTTTATAAAAGGGGGCCAAATCCAAAAAAAAAATCCTTTTATGTCCCCATTTTCACAATCACAGCCCTAATTTCCACTTTTTGCACTTAGGGTTGGATCACCACCTCGGCGCTTCCACCTAATATCCAGATCTGCGTTTACCATCCTCTCCGCCTCTCCTTCGTTCCAGCGCCGCTTCATCAGGTAATTTCATTTCCTCAAATCGTCATTTCTAAATAATTATAACGATTCTGGTTAATGAAGTGAATGTAGCATAATATAGGACCTCATGAATCAAAGTCTTGTTAGGTTGTAAAATGCTTTTGATTACGTTGATCGATTCAGATTCATAATGGATTTTTCGTCATATTTGTTGTAGGAGTTGGTCTCCAATGAGGTTTCGTATTGGACATTGATTTTGTGATTTAGGGATATTTATGAGCAACTGCTACCTCATGATAGAATTTAATCTTCTTCCCCTCAATTCTAATATGGATTAATTGTCAAGAATAATCCGAAGTTTAACGTGTCTTCCCATAATAATCCCAAGTTTGGATTATTTCTGAATAATCCGAAGTTTGGGGGGTGTCTTCCCATATTAATCCCATTTACTGGTGTCTTCCCATATTAATTCAAAGTTTGGGAGTTATTGATCCCAAAATAACACATCAAAAAGTCATCGGGATCATTATGGGAAGACACCCCCCCAAACTTTGGATTATTCAGAAATAATCCAAACTTGGGATTATTATGGGAAGACACGTTAAACTTCGGATTATTCTAGACAATTAATCCTTCTAATATTGAGCCACGTCGGATTTTCTTCCCCTCTACTATCCCTTTCCCTCTACGTAAATAGCGTGTTGCATGCCCTTAAGCTCCAATTTAATTACCAAAAATCACGCATCCCATTTCAAAAGGAAAAAAAATACACATAATCAACTCAAGGCAGGTGGTTGGGGAATGTCATCCAAAGGGAGTGGCTACGACCTGGTGGCCGATTTACTTCGAATCTTATGTATTTTGAGGTTGACCTACTTTCACTTCAAATAAATCAGGCTGCCTATCAGGAAGACAGTATTTTCTGCCCCAAAAAAAGCCTGATCTCAAGAAGGAGGTCATGCCAGCTGACATTGTTAGGTAACTCGAACCACTCCGCCAAAATGATTATGTTTACAGTATTCGAATAAACTTTTTTTCTTCTGTTTACCACAATTAGGTTAGTCTTTAACAGCTGTGTTAAATTTGAAGTGGCATTTGGCACATTCTAAGATTATTTTTAACTCTTTAACTGTCAAGCTGTTATCTCTGATTCTCTTGAAACACTGCAAAATGCAACTGAACAATATAAATATAATGTTTTGTGATGTGAACCTAAACTTTAAACAATTTTATATTTTAATGGTAAAGACAGAAAAAAGGACAAGTTATTGGCGTGGCGTTCCCAGTGCATTACACGTTTCAACTTACTTTTTTCACTTCATGCACATCAGTGACTAAGAAGCTTGCCATTTACTAGTTGCGATTTTTCTTTGTTGCTGCATGTATCTTCTGTTGATCTTAAAAGATATCAAGCATAATGATTGCTTTATTATCATAGTTGGGGGTTTACATTATTCATTTGTGTTTGCACGTACACCGTGCGCCTATATTGCTCAGTTATAACCCAACTTCTTCCTTCTCTCTATGCCATCCCCTTGCTATTATTTTCTCTCTCGGTCCAGCTTAATCGCCGTTTTCTTGAAAAACATCTAGAATATTTCTTGGTTGCACTAACAAATGAAATAATTTATAAACTATGATTGTACCATGGTTGAATCTTATGTCAAATGATTATTTTACTAATAATAAAATAATCTGAGGTAAGCAAATTGTAACTTATTTAGATGATTGAATGGGTGATGCCAGTTTAACAAATCAGTTTTTAGAAAGTGTTTGTCTTGGTTTTCATTATAGAATTAAATATAGTGTAAAGGTGCGAAGTTTTATCAGTATAAAATATAATGGTCATTTACTGAATTGAACTTAGTGTAAAGGTGTAAAGTTTTATTAGTATAAACTATAAAGTGGTTGACATTTTACAACATGCAATGCTTTGAGCTTATTTTACCGTGCTTCTCAGATTTTGGTGCCAAAAATAAAAAATAAAATCATGCCATTTCAAAATGATATGCAGTTACTTAATATACATATTGTTCTGTTCACCGCTAAATGCACGGCCATAAGTTGTGTACATGCGCAAGCACGAAACCCAAAAAAAAAAAAAAAAAAAGAAACATAGCAAATAAATCATGTAAGGGAAGACTAATACTGGTGTTGATCTTCTAGGAAGCAATGACGGTTGACCAATCCTCTTTAACCCTACGTTAAATATAATCCATGTTAGAGATGTCATCATTGCAAGCAAGTTCATTTTTTTTTCACCAGTTTGCTTTTCTTAATTCTTTCCTTGATCTTATACGAACTTCCTCTTTCCTAACTTTTTTATCTTACTGGTTAATCTGGGTGAGACTTAATGTATTGTATTTCCAAAATTTGGACTTCGCACATGGCTACACAGCTTTGAGAAACTCTTGCAATCTGGGTTGATTACTCTGCTCGTTACTGTTGAATCTATTTGTCACATTATTATTTGCAATATCAGAACATTTTGCCTTGTTTTCACTTAAGGAGTTATTTAGGGAATGTCGACTCCAAGGACATGGAATATTTGGATCGCCTACTCTATGAGCAACCTATGGTAAACATGAACAGTCAAACAACTGGACATCATAAAGTTCATTTGATAAAGGTGGCAACAGAGATGGATTTTTTTGAAAGGTAACTTGGAATAATTTCACCAACTGATGCAACATTTTCTTAATGTAAAGTCATGATAGACGTATATAATTCATTGGTTAAGTAATCATAAGATTCTTTAAGTAGAGTTTAAGACTACTAATGAAAATTTTAAAGTTATTAATTAAAGTGTTGAATATGTCTTGAAAAATTAAGACTATGGACTAAAATCATGTTGAGTAACTTTCAATAGTAATCTCGAACGACGATTTAGGTTTCAATCACCGAATCTAAAGTATCATATTATCGTACATGGCTTAAAAATTGTATATTCGGTTCAATTTGAAAATCATTTGAGTTTGAGGCTTATATAAAACAAATTGTGTTAACTATTCAGGTAAGAGATGTTGACATGGTAACAGAGACACGTGTTCTTGGTTTTTAGCGATTAAGAATGATATTGATAACTTCTCATATGCTAATTAATAGTTGCCTTCTTATCTATGTTCCATCCTATTTATAATTATTTCATTGTTCTGTTATATGTACTCTTGATGGTGCTGACATGATTTAACTTAAAGAAACGAATTGTTAGTTCAAAAAACTTTAATCACAAGAATCAAAGCTTAAGAGCAACTTATCAGTTCATAGGTTGCAATAAATTAAAAAATGTACACCACTTATGGTTATACTACTGTAAATATTCAAAATAGAAGATTTTAGTGTGATAAAGTGGTTCAAACTATTTAATTATATATGGCCGTAGCTTGATAGCTGCACAATTGCTATTCTATTCTATTTTTATGCATTGGGAGTTAAAGTACAACACTTAATTTATTTTTATATCCCGTATTTCGAGGAAAATAAAACTTTGCACTTTATTTATTGAATTTCCAATTTTTTGCATTATAGAGAGGTATATCTTGTAACATCTTGCTGGAACCATGTCCTTTATTATTTTCATAAGTCAATGAACTCTCCATATTAACTGTTTGCAATTTATGTGCATCTTGGAATACATGCCCGACTGTTAATCTAGACAATAAACACTTCGCTTTTTCTCTACCCTACCGTCCAATAGGACTTAGAATGTATGTTTACGTTTACAATATGGAAGTAAATGGTAAATGTGAGTAATATTGTTTAAGGATGCATTGCAAACATTGTAGAGAAGATGAGGAACACAAGTTGTTCCTCTTTGTTTTGCAGTTCACCATCCTATTCGGTACTTCTGCTATTAGCATGTGTTAACTAATTTGAATGAAATTCAATATTTTCTATGATATCTTTTCTGACACATCGTATATAGCCATGTAATATGTTGTGTGCTGTATTTTCGAGAAAATCAAGTATGATAATATTGAATGTTGATTGGCATAATGCTCCATCTCGTAACAGGGTATTTATTTGTTGTCACGTTCACTATTAAGCTATTCTTACTGAGTTTTTCCCTTTCATATATCTGTTCGAAAATAGTGTTGTTTAAGTAAACTTAGCACAAACGGAATTTACTCACTAATTATTACTCGAACATAATTTTATTCAGCTTTTATCTCATGGTCAGTTTATCATCTTTTGTAAGCAGCATTTCGCTTCGTGTGTCCGTGTTGGTGTATATATATGTGTTTGTTTATTATGTGTGCATGCGCGTACGCGTGCACATACACAAACATATGAAATCAATGATATATGCATCCACTTTTTTTTTCTAAATATCTACTGCTCACCTAATAGCAAGAAATGATTGATATGGTTTTTCAATGACTACTGATCGAAGCTTTCTAGGAACTAGAAAAGCGCAAATTTTAAAATAAATTCTACAAGCGCACAGATGTGTAGTATGTAGGTCGAACACAGGGAGGAAAAATTAAATCAAACTATTTATATAATTTCTTGGGCGAGCTAGACGAAATGTAACGACCCAGATTTTTGACCGTTTAAATCGACAATAAACCACACATGTCGACCCAAACAAATCACTAATCCGGATAGTTATTGGGAAAAGAGAAGAAAAAGAAGACAGAAAGGAAAAACAATCACAGAATCTCACAGCGGAAGGATCACCTATAATAGACAAATAAATATTCAAAAGCATTTAAACATATACATTTGAGTTACAACATTTACATCATCAGAGTTATACACTTACATACAGTAATGCAGCGGAAATATAATGTAGTGGATACATATACCGAACTCCGTCTTCGATCTTCAAGGCCAAACAATCTTCATTAACTGCAACATCTGCTGACCCGAGCGTACTGCATAAAAAGAAAACACAACAAACACTCGGATCAGCACTAAATCATCTCATATTAGTCAAATTAAAATACAGAATAATATCGGTGTCATGGTGCAGTAACTCAAGAGATGTTACGGGATTTTTCCATCTCTCAAGGATCCGTTAAACTAATACATACATAGTATAATACGCTATTACAATAGTGTTTATTCAGTAAGGTATAATATCGAAATTAGCGTAAGCAGCTTACCATGTTACCCTTACGCCGTTTATACCGTTGCCGTACAGTTTGCATATAACACACCAGTACGTCGGTGGATAGGGATGCGCCGTGATACGACAACGTTAAATCAAAATCGTAGGGGCTCGATCAGGATAATATGACAAGGCACTGAGGAATACCCCAGTAGGATTCTACCGAATTCGCGGACCCAGGCCGGTGGTAACGCATAGCCGCGACTACCGCCCACCTCGAACGACATTCCCATATTCAAAGGGGTGCACCCAAATCAATCACAACAGTAATAGAGATGGTATCGAAGGAGCGCGTTCGATCAGAGATGCGATCTCATTAACCTGGGTATGGCTCCTGTTTTAGTCATTTCACTTATGACCCGAAGGTCAAGGCTAATCCATCATCGTTCTCTTTCTTCAAATCCAGTAATCGCCTCCATACCATCCGACTTCGGTTCTGGAACTTCCACCGCGTACACAGTTGTCAAAGTGGTATCGACACTGACAGAGAGTATGCCTTATGTCGACTCCGGTCTCCTTGACAACCCACCGTTTACATTTTTCACACCGGTCAGTGCTTTTACCTTTCAAAGGAGTTCGTGTTTCATATCAAAATATCATGTTTCAAAATCGTTTTCATATTCTAAAATAGAATATTATTCAGATGGGATTTTCCACTTACGCATAACATCTCGAACTAATTTCAACTCAAATAAATTTGAATATCAAAATAAGTAACAATATATTAAATAACTAAAATATGAAATTAAATAGTTTGATGTAATAGTTTGTAATAAAATTAAATTTGTTAAATTTATTAAAATATATATAGTTTAAAGCATTAAGATAATTCATAAATAAATAAATTAATTAAAAATAATTTATAAAATAATAATTTTTAAGATAGATAGTTATAAAGAAAATCTAATACTATAGTTGGAATTAAAACGTTCGACCAGATTTCGTTTACACTTGCAGTTGTATTTCAACTTCAAGTAAATCAAATTCAAAATCTCTATCCCAATCGACTTCATTTAAATTTTCGTTCATTTCAAACTCATCAATTCAATTCAGATGGCTAACCCTAACCCGTATTCCCATTCCAAAGATCTCCATTCGTAACAAATAAACCAAATTCGATTTTGATCATTTCGATTTGTTTAAATTTCCACTTTTCAGATTTATTCAATTAAATCAACTTAATCCCAAAGACTAAGATTTAAGGTCAAACCATGTTCCCATTTCAAATGTTCGATTTATAACATACTTTGAAATTTCAATTCATTTCATCGCTTCACAGATTTCATATTTTCGATAAATATCGAGTTTATAATTCATATTCAATTCAATTCATGGTCGATTTTATGTAAATCTCAAAACATGCAAGACCATTCAAATTCAAATAAATTCGATTTAAAATAAATCCCACCCTTGGTTTAACTATAATTGCAATACAAATTTACTTCCCTTTTTATTGAAAAAATTAAAAATTCAAATTCGAAGGAAATAAACTTCAAAGCATCACTTATATTATTGTTAACAATAATTTCAAAATTCATGGTTAAACAAATTTTTGATTTAACCGACCGGTGTCCGTATATAATTTTCTATCCTACGGCCAAGTGATTTTTAATTTAATTTCTCGATATTCGGGATGGATCTATCATTTCAATCCAAATCAGGGTCACAGGTATGTATCATTTCAACCTGTGTTCTTAATTCATTTTATCGATAAATTCCTGGTTCATTAGATGCCCGCAACATCAAGGGTAAATGGGATTCATCGTCAATAACATACATCAGCATGAACCGAATAAATGAACAATTCAGATAATATTCGTCAAACAGTCAAATCAACCAAGGCATCCATCACATCATTTCATTCAAACAGTAAATTGAATCATATTACTGATCAACAAGTGCTCGAAATTTAAATTAGAAATTTAAATTAAATTTAAACAACTAATTTATCGGTTTCCAATGCATGTTATCACTTACATGTCAAATTTCAAGCAATCATTCACCAGAACAATCACAACCATACATCCAATTCATTTCATACATTAATTCGATGAACATGGGATGAATTCAGTATTTCGTGAGCGAATAAACACTCACCTTTGGATTTCAATTCGAATCGAACGTCCAGAAAAGGCCCAAAATTTGACAGTCTCGAAACGCAGCCAGGTTAGTGCCAAAACGTCCGCAATTCCGCCACGATCCCAACGCAACAAACCGCGTCCAAATCCGATTTAAAACGAAGAAGTTATGAGTGTTTTTTCCATTTGAAAAAGTTTGAATTTAAAATACATAAAAAAAAAACCCACCCAATTTCCCCTGGACACGTCAGCATCGGGTTCCTCCTTCCCGCTCACTCCTTCTTGCTCGCTACAGTAGCCGGCCGCACCCACAACCCATTTTCAACCGACTTTGACCGGCGAATGCTCCCACCTCCGGCCGCCGTTCACTTCGAGACTACCCCCTTCCTGAAGCTCTCCTCCCGGCGCATCCACGGCCATCGGCATCACCACCTCTGGTGGTCCCCACTGCCGCCGCGACCTGATGAACGGTTGTGCTTCTCTGACTTCAAACTCGAATTCCCATCGTTCTAGACCACAATAAATCACATGCATACCATCATTGAACTCGTATCGATCCCCTCTACAATACCCAGTTCCCCGATTTCGCGATTTCATCCCGAATCAAAAACCCCCAAATTAGTGTTTTAGGGTAACGAAAATCTGAGCTTTGACCACGATTTCCGGCCATGTCCTTCACTGCATGTCAGATCTGAGACCACCAGCGAGTTCGTATCGTCGAGATCTTCGAATCGGTATATAATAAGCTATGATTCGAAGAAGTTTTATTTTGAGTTGAAATTTGAATTTAGATCTAGGGTTTTGAAATTTTGTTCAGCCATTAACAAGAAAAATTTAGGTGGAGGAGTGGAAATGGCTGATGTGGTGTTAAGGGGTTTTATTTATATATAAAAATCAGGTCCAGACTGGTTAACACACACACTGTTACCGCATATCAGATTTTTAACGTACATTTTACAATACCGGGGCCACATACTGACCCCGAAAAATCCAGAAAAAATATTTTTGGTTATGTTTCGACGATACGATTCCAACGAAACTAATTTCGTTGAATTCCGAGACCGTTGGAAAAATGGCCTTTTTCGGGTCGATCCAATTTAACTATCAACTGACAAAACGCGTTTTCACTTGCCACGCTCACATACTAATTCGAAAAATTCTGAAAATTGAAACCTAGCAATAATTCGACATTCCAGATCCAACAGAGGTGGTTTCATCGAAAACAGAGGTCGTTTGAAAAATGGCTATTTTACAGGCCCTTATAAATTCTATAGCGACTATTCTGAAAATTCATTTGATCATAACTTTTGATCTTCATTACGGAAATTCGATTTTTCACATTCGTTGGAAAGATATCGTCAAACAGAGTTATATTTTCCCGGGTCGTCCCCATTCTGATTTAAAACGAATTTTATACATTCAATTGAAATTTAAAATCGAATTTTCAAACTGCCGCGCCATTTCAGGCTCGTTATATAATTAAAATAAATTTATTCGTTTTTAGTTCGATTATAATAAATTTTTCGTCGTTATTATTTGAAATAAATCACTTTAAATATTCGAAATTCTTTAAATTAGCCAAAATGACATTTTCAAATTGGTTCGGATTTTCAGGTCGTTACATTCTCCCCCACTTAAAGTCTTTTCGTCCTCGAAAAGAGAACGAACTGATATTAAGTGCATATAGATTTCAAATTCATGCTTAAAATAATATTTTCAAGACAAGTATAGTTGTAAAACTCATAAAATTTTCTAACTTCCGAAATCACAGAAAATTTCGGCAGCATCTCCTTTGTACGGAGAGGTCCGGGGAGAATCTCAAAACATATATGTACTCAATATACATCTCATCCAACGATGAGGCATCCCAAAAGTGGGGAAAAACAAAACATAAAACCCTCAAAACCATATACCACAAGTACGTACCTCGTTTAGCGTTTAATTTGCATTTTTATTTACCTTAGCATTTAGCATTTGCGCAAGCGAGCTCCAAAGCGTAGCGCACCTTCCTTACACCTGTTACAACTTGCATACACATGAGATTCAAGCAAATATACAATATATGGCAACTTATCCAACATACATTAATCAATTTTACCCCAAAGCTAATATATCTATGTCAGGCCAGCAAACCAAATGAAGTTTATCTTTTATTGCTTAAGTATATTCCCGTTCATTTCACTTGTATTAAGCAAATTTTATTTTATCTATTCATATTATGCCATCGTCTATCCTCTTCAAGTTCATTTCAATTTATTCATTTCAGTTGTTGCCATCCCTTTACTTGGAAAATGGATTCGAATTAAATTTGTTTACTAACTTCCGATATATTTCCCATTCAAGTTACATGAAATATTATTCCATTAACATGCTTATTTACTCGACTCACCCTCTCATGATTGGGATTAAGGTAATGTTTACCCTCGAAATTTTCAAAATTAGTTCTCAAATCATTTTATTCAATTTCCTGAGTTGAACTCCATTTGACTCGATTCCTCTACTAAATTTAGGTTATATACCATTCGACAAGATGATTGGCATTCCATTTTATTGTTCATCCTTAGGTTCATATTCGATATACCGTCCAAATGAGTTTTAACCCATCTAGAATTTTATACTTTCATCCCAAAAATTTCCCAAATCACCTATTATAATTTTACACAAATTATTACTATTTTTTAAAAAATTTATTATCGATATTTCAGTCGGTTTCCAATAACGGCCACCGAACTGCGGCCATAGCGACCTTTTCCAAATTTGGTTTGGACATGTCTCCAAATCCAACCGTTAGATTTCAAATTTCTCCTATTCGTTGGAAAGCTCTTTTCGATACGAACCCAACGGTTCCGGTTTTAGGAGAATCCGATGGTCGGATCTCCCGCTACGTCCATTCAAAGTCAATGGTCGAAATTCACGAACAGTCGTCGCGCTGCGCATTCTATTTAAACCATTTATTTATATATATAAATTTCCTCGGCAAAGTTCGTTTCCTTATTATCGCCTGTTTAAGCATTTTACCGACCACTCAAATTCTATTAACCTCCTCATTACTTCCAATTTTATTTATCCGCAATCATATTATCGACAACCATAAGTCTCGACCAACACCTTCTCGACTAACTTAATAACTTATGAATTATTCAAGACGTGTGATATCATTCTTATTACACAACCAAATTTCAATTAATTTAGTTAGCTTTAATTGAATTTTATTTCGTGGTACTTTCAATTTCTACTAGCATCATCACTACTAACGTCGGAATTTGCTTCCCTTATCATCATCCATACTTAACAGTTCCGTGACGACCCCTAAATTCTTAAGTCCTTTCTATGGTTCCGAAGTCTAAAACTCCAATAAATCGAGTACTAAATCTCAATCATTATCATTAGTTAAGACGACTCAAAGTGCTTGATTTTGGGTTTTTTTATAGTTCAAGTTTAAATAACATACGTATATATTTATACTATAGGAATTTAAGTCCAAATCCTTTTCAAACCAGTTATACAATACAGAGTGGTCTCTCCCCCACTTAGACTCTTCAGAATAAACATCGATAATGTGTGCACCCATTACCGAAGTCATTTCCGACGTCCGAGGGGGAATTACACACTTATTTCTTAAAGATCCTTTAAACCATTTCTTTTGGAGATACTTATAATACGATATTGTTTCAAAGTTCGACAAAACAATTTCAAGAGTAACCCAGGGTCAAATTTCAAGTTAATTTCTATTTCAATCTCAAGCCTTTCTCACCCAATTATATTCAACAGATTTCATTTCAAAATACTTCTAAATCCACTTAATTTTCCGTATTAGTTTTTTGCGATTTAAATCAACCACAATAGGTAATAACTTTACATTATCACCCACTAAATCAAGTACATACATATTTGAACCATAATATATATTCGATATATTTAAAAATATAATTGAAAACCATATTATGTCAAATCATTCTGTTCGATTATTTAGAAATTCCTATCGATCGTATGGCGTCCCATATATCGACCAGAATCCATAAATATTCAACAGAACAAGCCAACACAATAAAAACCATTTTTATATCAAAAATACAAGTACGCTCTCTCATATATCACTCAAACTCATTCTAGGGCGTTTCTAACCCCATCTCTAATGAGTTAATTCCCAACAGAGCCAAGGTTATCGATAACCATCGCTCTGATACCAGCTGTAACGACCCAGATTTTTGACCGTTTAAATCGACAATAAACCACACATGTCGACCCAAACAAATCACTAATCCGGATAGTTATTGGGAAAAGAGAAGAAAAAGAAGACAGAAAGGAAAAACAATCACAGAATCTCACAGCGGAAGGATCACCTATAATAGACAAATAAATATTCAAAAGCATTTAAACATATACATTTGAGTTACAACATTTACATCATCAGAGTTATACACTTACATACAGTAATGCAGCGGAAATATAATGTAGTGGATACATATACCGAACTCCGTCTTCGATCTTCAAGGCCAAACAATCTTCATTAACTGCAACATCTGCTGACCCGAGCGTATTGCATAAAAAGAAAACACAACAAACACTCGGATCAGCACTAAATCATCTCATATTAGTCAAATTAAAATACAGAATAATATCGGTGTCATGGTGCAGTAACTCAAGAGATGTTACGGGATTTTTCCATCTCTCAAGGATCCGTTAAACTAATACATACATAGTATAATACGCTATTACAATAGTGTTTATTCAGTAAGGTATAATATCGAAATTAGCGTAAGCAGCTTACCATGTTACCCTTACGCCGTTTATACCGTTGCCGTACAGTTTGCATATAACACACCAGTACGTCGGTGGATAGGGATGCGCCGTGATACGACAACGTTAAATCAAAATCGTAGGGGCTCGATCAGGATAATATGACAAGGCACTGAGGAATACCCCAGTAGGATTCTACCGAATTCGCGGACCCAGGCCGGTGGTAACGCATAGCCGCGACTACCGCCCACCTCGAACGACATTCCCATATTCAAAGGGGTGCACCCAAATCAATCACAACAGTAATAGAGATGGTATCGAAGGAGCGCGTTCGATCAGAGATGCGATCTCATTAACCTGGGTATGGCTCCTGTTTTAGTCATTTCACTTATGACCCGAAGGTCAAGGCTAATCCATCATCGTTCTCTTTCTTCAAATCCAGTAATCGCCTCCATACCATTCGACTTCGGTTCTGGAACTTCCACCGCGTACACAGTTGTCAAAGTGGTATCGACACTGACAGAGAGTATGCCTTATGTCGACTCCGGTCTCCTTGACAACCCACCGTTTACATTTTTCACACCGGTCAGTGCTTTTACCTTTCAAAGGAGTTCGTGTTTCATATCAAAATATCATGTTTCAAAATCGTTTTCATATTCTAAAATAGAATATTATTCAGATGGGATTTTCCACTTACGCATAACATCTCGAACTAATTTCAACTCAAATAAATTTGAATATCAAAATAAGTAACAATATATTAAATAACTAAAATATGAAATTAAATAGTTTGATGTAATAGTTTGTAATAAAATTAAATTTGTTAAATTTATTAAAATATATATAGTTTAAAGCATTAAGATAATTCATAAATAAATAAATTAATTAAAAATAATTTATAAAATAATAATTTTTAAGATAGATAGTTATAAAGAAAATCTAATACTATAGTTGGAATTAAAACGTTCGACCAGATTTCGTTTACACTTGCAGTTGTATTTCAACTTCAAGTAAATCAAATTCAAAATCTCTATCCCAATCGACTTCATTTAAATTTTCGTTCATTTCAAACTCATCAATTCAATTCAGATGGCTAACCCTAACCCGTATTCCCATTCCAAAGATCTCCATTCGTAACAAATAAACCAAATTCGATTTTGATCATTTCGATTTGTTTAAATTTCCACTTTTCAGATTTATTCAATTAAATCAACTTAATCCCAAAGACTAAGATTTAAGGTCAAACCATGTTCCCATTTCAAATGTTCGATTTATAACATACTTTGAAATTTCAATTCATTTCATCGCTTCACAGATTTCATATTTTCGATAAATATCGAGTTTATAATTCATATTCAATTCAATTCATGGTCGATTTTATGTAAATCTCAAAACATGCAAGACCATTCAAATTCAAATAAATTCGATTTAAAATAAATCCCACCCTTGGTTTAACTATAATTGCAATACAAATTTACTTCCCTTTTTATTGAAAAAATTAAAAATTCAAATTCGAAGGAAATAAACTTCAAAGCATCACTTATATTATTGTTAACAATAATTTCAAAATTCATGGTTAAACAAATTTTTGATTTAACCGACCGGTGTCCGTATATAATTTTCTATCCTACGGCCAAGTGATTTTTAATTTAATTTCTCGATATTCGGGATGGATCTATCATTTCAATCCAAATCAGGGTCACAGGTATGTATCATTTCAACTTGTGTTCTTAATTCATTTTATCGATAAATTCCGGGTTCATTAGATGCCCGCAACATCAAGGGTAAATGAGATTCATCGTCAATAACATACATCAGCATGAACCGAATAAATGAACAATTCAGATAATATTCGTCAAACAGTCAAATCAACCAAGGCATCCATCACATCATTTCATTCAAACAGTAAATTGAATCATATTACTGATCAACAAGTGCTCGAATTTAAATTAGAAATTTAAATTAAATTTAAACAACTAATTTATCGGTTTCCAATGCATGTTATCACTTACATGTCAAATTTCAAGCAATCATTCACCAGAACAATCACAACCATACATCCAATTCATTTCATACATTAATTCGATGAACATGGGATGAATTCAGTATTTCGTGAGCGAATAAACACTCACCTTTGGATTTCAATTCGAATCGAACATCCAGAAAAGGCCCAAAATTTGACAGTCTCGAAACGCAGCCAGGTTAGTGCCAAAACGTCCGCAATTCCGCCACGATCCCAACGCAACAAACCGCGTCCAAATCCGATTTAAAACGAAGAAGTTATGAGTGTTTTTTCCATTTGAAAAAGTTTGAATTTAAAATACATAAAAAAAAACCCACCCAATTTCCCCTGGACACGTCAGCATCGGGTTCCTCCTTCCCGCTCACTCCTTCTTGCTCGCTACAGTAGCCGGCCGCACCCACAACCCATTTTCAACCGACTTTGACCGGCGAATGCTCCCACCTCCGGCCGCCGTTCACTTCGAGACTACCCCCTTCCTGAAGCTCTCCTCCCGGCGCATCCACGGCCATCGGCATCACCACCTCTGGTGGTCCCCACTGCCGCCGCGAACCTGATGAACGGTTGTGCTTCTCTGACTTCAAACTCGAATTCCCATCGTTCTAGACCACAATAAATCACATGCATACCATCATTGAACTCGTATCGATCCCCTCTACAATACCCAGTTCCCCGATTTTGCGATTTCATCCCGAATCAAAAACC
Source organism: Allium sativum (assembly GCA_030737875.1). Taxonomy (NCBI): domain Eukaryota; kingdom Viridiplantae; phylum Streptophyta; class Magnoliopsida; order Asparagales; family Amaryllidaceae; genus Allium; species Allium sativum. The sequence continues at coordinate 792,567,612 of CM060918.1, read as the reverse complement.
CCCAAATTAGTGTTTTAGGGTAACGAAAATCTGAGCTTTGACCACGATTTCCGGCCATGTCCTTCACTGCATGTCAGATCTGAGACCACCAGCGAGTTCGTATCGTCGAGATCTTCGAATCGGTATATAATAAGCTATGATTCGGAGAAGTTTTATTTTGAGTTGAAATTTGAATTTAGATCTAGGGTTTTGAAATTTTGTTCAGCCATTAACAAGAAAAATTTAGGAGGAGGAGTGGAAATGGCTGATGTGGTGTTAAGGGGTTTTATTTATATATAAAAATCAGGTCCAGACTGGTTAACACACACACTGTTACCGCATATCAGATTTTTAACGTACATTTTACATTACCGGGGCCACATACTGACCCCGAAAAATCCAGAAAAAATATTTTTGGTTATGTTTCGACGATACGATTCCAACGAAACTAATTTCGTTGAATTCCGAGACCGTTGGAAAAATGGCCTTTTTCGGGTCGATCCAATTTAACTTTCAACTGACAAAACGCGTTTTCACTTGCCACGCTCACATACTAAGTCGAAAAATTCTGAAAATTGAAACCTAGCAATAATTCGACATTCCAGATCCAACAGAGGTGGTTTCATCGAAAACAGAGGTCGTTTGAAAAATGGCTATTTTACAGGCCCTTATAAATTCTATAGCGACTATTCTGAAAATTCATTTGATCATAACTTTTGATCTTCATTACGGAAATTCGATTTTTCACATTCGTTGGAAAGATATCGTCAAACAGAGTTATATTTTCCCGGGTCGTCCCCATTCTGATTTAAAACGAATTTTATACATTCAATTGAAATTTAAAATCGAATTTTCAAACTGCCGCGCCATTTCAGGCTCGTTATATAATTAAAATAAATTTATTCGTTTTTACTTCGATTATAATAAATTTTTCGTCGTTATTATTTGAAATAAATCACTTTAAATATTCGAAATTCTTTAAATTAGCCAAAATGACATTTTCAAATTGGTTCGGATTTTCAGGTCGTTACACGAAATTTAGGCGTTGGGTTGAAAAACAATAAAAATTGAAACCGCAATTTTGATTCAGAACAAATCTAATTGAACCGACAATCAAATCACAATTATCAATTGAACCAGAAAACAACAAAACTATTATTGAATTGAATACAGACCTGAATCTAATCAAATTTATATTTAATCCAATATAACCTAAGGAAGCAAATAAAAAGCAGAAATTAAAATTGCAGAAATAAAATAACAAACAGAGAAATAAAAAATAGGATTACTGTTGAATCTAATCAGATGGTCATTTACTAATGAAAAATAATGAATAAGACAAATTGTGCTCTACCAAATCTAATTGTGTAGACAACACTAATTGCTAAGAAAAAAAAATTACAGAAAAATAAAAGGGAAACTTTATTAATGAAGAACAAAATACAGGATAATGGACTTCGTTTACAATGGATATCATGTGTATTTATAGGGGATGTAGACTCCTCTCTATCAGAATAATTTTGGCCTAGAATGAATCCCTTGAAATAATCTATTTAGAAATAAAAGAGATTAAGATAGTCTTGCGATTTGCCATGCAAATTTCCTCCTTTGGTTAGTGACATGTGGCAGATTGATTGGCTTTTCCTTGGCAATAATTCAATCAATTCTTCTTTTTTATGGCAAGTAAATATGAAAGATTCCCTTTGATTTCTTTATGATGAATAGTCCCAATTCCTGGAATATTTATTAGTGTATTTCATACATACATAAGAATGTATATATATATATATATATATATTTATATATACGATATATCACTAATCGATAATTCTTCAAAGCAAAGGAGGCAGTGTGAATGTTCATTTCTTCAGCAAAAAGAGGGGTTGATAGGGATCGAACCAAGGTCACTCTGTTGAAATTTCGAAGTCTTTGCCAGTGTGCTACAACTTTCTTTGTGATTGAAAACTTGTTGATATGGGAAAATAGCTTTTTTTTTCTTATCAAGTGACCTTTAATTGAATGAAGGAGACAATTATTGAACCTGTGAAACACAGGAAAAAAATACCCAAAGTAATATTTATTTACAAAAGAAATAAGATCATAAAATAAACACATTTCTGTGCTAATCAAATACCTTCACACTTATATTCTACTATCCCACGAGTAAAAAAATTAAAAAAAAATAAACTAGATAGGTCACACTTTCGTAGGAAACACGATTGCATTGAGCGTATGCAACAAGCCGTTAAACCTCTAGGTGTCCCTAGTAGGACGAGTGGTATCTCATGAGGGTTTTCAGCAGATACTACCCCCAAAATCCAAATGCAGTGCTATGATTCTAGTGCAACTACATGAATGCAACAGACATATGCAAATGAAAACAATAAAAATGAAAACAAGACTTGTTTCAGGAAAGTGGTACAACAAATCAAGTTAACAAATTTTAAACAGTTGATTTTATTTTAGATACCTCAACTTGTCACAAATTTTCAATATAATTCAAGTTTTCAAATGTTATGTTTTAGTTTGGTCAGTTGGTTCGGTTGATAACATAATGCAGCCGTGAAATAAATTCTTAGTTTGCTTGTCACAGTTCGCAAAGTGGTATTCTAATTTCCTTATGTATGACTAGTCAAATCAATGAGGTCAAGAAGTGCTTGGGCGTCATCGCTTATTCTCTCCCTATAAAAATTAAAATTTATGATTAATTACATACACCTAACTTAAAGACCAAGGTATACCACCCATACACTGCCTCGCGGACTGATGGAGAGTTGGGAAAGAGCTTGGTGGATTGTGCAGATCGACGCCGGCTTTGCCAACAAGATGTCGGTAATCCTTGGATGTCTAACTCATAAAATGAAAATGAGACCAAGATATCCCAACATTGACTTTGTCAACAACATGTTGGATAGAGCTTGGTGGGTTTACACACCAACGCTAGATTTACAAGCAATGTTGGATACCCTTGGATTACTATATTATTATTGAAATATAAGAACAAGAGAGAGAGTTACGCGAATTCATTTTAACACAACTTAGTTTTAAAGACTCAAAAAGCCAATATAAGTATTTTAAATCCTCCACTCATTAAACAAGGACTATAATTTAGAATAGACTTCATGGCCATCACCTAAGAATCTCCCTACGTACCAGTTACACTATTATCACTTGTAATTCAACTTTTCATTATATTTCTTATTCAATCTTAGTTGAGAAAAAAAATACTATCAACTGATTAACAATCGTTAACTTATTTTGTTGTATCAATCTAAAACGAGTCATATTTGCAAAATAAATAAATTATATATATATAGTATGTTATTACGATCTAAAATTTATGATGGTCCTATCTAAATGCATGGAAATGAAAAAGAAAAATGAATAAATGAAAATAAAAGGATGCAATCCAGACTCCTCCCCCCACACTTGATCTAAACAGTGTCCACACTGTAACATGTTTTCTAAATGTGAAAGGTAGCACCCAAAGATGGATGAGATGCAAAATTATTTGTAGAATGAAATGCAGTCTAGCTATATGTAAAAATGGATCATATCTACAATGATATATGTGTTTGCGATGCATGCGATGCAAAGAATGCCACCAACTTTTTCCTTCACACTTGGTTCTAGCCCGATGAATCCCATTCCCTCTATGTCTAGGCCTGTTTTCTAATAAGCAAAGGTTTTTGAAAACCATCTCATCTTTATACCTAGATTTATAGTCCAGTAGATGAATGTCCAATGTCATCATAACATGAAGTTTTTCAACCAAGCTAACATTCCAAAAATAATTCATGTTTTCAACAAATTTATTAGTGTAATTGTTCAAAAATTTGTGATTGCATATAAACTCAGTTGCAATCGTGAAATTTAAATTCTGAGTGTTGTTCAAGACTATGCGATCACATTTCTCAATTTTATTAATTGACAGCATATTTTCGACACCGATATATATGTGTTTGTTTATTATATATGTGTGCGCGTACGTGCCCGCGCACACACATATGAAATTAATGATATATGCATCCACTTTTTTTTCTAAATATCTACTGCACACTTAATAGCAAGACATGATTGATATGGTTTTTCAGTGACTACTCTATGCAATTCATCTCATGTTGTCAATTTATTTAATGCAAACAAAGTATGCAAGTTTATTGTGATCGTTTCCCATTTAGTGGATTTGATTCTTTTAATCTATTTGTATAAGTTAGTACACTCACGCAGTTTAACCACTATTTGAGATTTATATGCATCTTGAAATACAAGCATCAAACATTGACTTAATTTATTTTAATGTCATCGTGTTTTGTGATTTCGCTGCTCGGTAGTTAGTTTAATGTAACATTCAATACTTAGTTAAATATTATTTCTGTCGAGGTGCTAATTAAGACATGCAATTCAAAGCAGATACGGTTAATAAACGACTGTTGAATTGTAAGTATAATTTTGTGATTACTGGTTGCACCTCACATTGGTCTACTGACCAGGTCTTACACCCTGTTTAAAATTGAATTTAATATTTAATGTATCTTGAATGGTAATGTTTTAGAATTTATAAATCAATATGCACTTATGTTTATCCCTCCGATTGCAACTACTTTAACTTAACAGTGAATAACTACTTTTTAGTTCTCTCAATTTATTTCACGTCAACTTGGATTATGGTAAACCAATTGCGTTTTAACTGTAATAGTTATTGCTTTAGTTATTTTCTTATGTTATACTAGTTTTCAATTTAAAAATATTTGTTAGAAAAGTTTTATGTAACATCTGCGCTCTGCTGTTTTTTTTAAAGGAAATCAATAAGGATGATATTGTATCCTGCACAACGGACTGTTCTAACTCCTACCAAGGTAAATATTCATTGCCCTTTCCCTTTGAACACATTTGAGCTTAAACTTTTTCCTAATGTATTTTTGGTTGATCAAGGTTTTTAATGTGAATTTAATGTCTTAATGGAGTACTCTTCCTCGTATCTAGCATTTAATATATCATACATCCGTGAAAAAAATAAAAAAAATAAGTATATACTTCCAACTCTATTGTTATAACCGTAGAGTAATCTTTTATTACCGAAACATTTCAATCATCTCATTCGTTGGCTAGATAGTCTCATTTCACATCGCTGTTTAGACAAAGTAAACTAGATAGTAAAAAGACAGAAAGGTAAGAACTAGGAAGCATGGGTACGGATGCAGGTGTGCGGTACGGGGATACGGGAATTCGACAAATTCAAAAATACGAGGATTCGGATGCAGAGGGATACAACAAATATTAAAAATATACTATACACATAATTAAAGATGCATCTATACTATATTATAATTGCTGAGTTTAATTTCAAGAGCTCATAACCCTTCTCAAGTTTTGTAAAACTCAACAGTTTCCCTTTAGTAATTCGTCATTTCAGCATGTTTCTTCTCCAAAATAGCCTATTCTACACGATCTATCTCATTCAGCAATGCATAAACCTAATTTGAAGTTTTCCTTTCCTCCTCACCCAATAACGCCTTAGCCTAATTTCGAAATAAGTTTAATGGCCATCCTTTCCTCTTCCCTCAATTATGCTTAAACCTAACTTGAAGTCCTCTGACAACCGATGCTGATCTATCAATTCGCTGATGTTCAGCTACCATGTCGTCGTCGTTTGGATTAGCAAAATGACCATCAGGTAGCTACTCCTCTCCATCCCTTCTGGTTCAGTCGATAATTTTCAAGGTAATCTGTGTCTTTTGGCACCGCCATAGATGTTGTTGATGGTTAATGAACTATGTGGTGTCTTCCTATTTATTCCAGTTTTAATTCGTTGAAACAATTTGCCCAGATTTGTTATCTGGGTGTGGATATCTTCCTTAAATAGTTTTTTGATTCGTTTAATTGTTAGCATTTTATATTTGGATCTGTTTTTCTAGGTTAGGATTTTGTTAGATGTTTTATCTACTTTTAGTTTGGTTTCGATTTTGAGTTCAGGTTTATGTATCTTCCACTTTTGATTTGTGAGATGATGGTATTCAGGTCAAAAAACTTGGTACTTGCGTGTTTGCTTTCACAACATGGATTCAGATATTATTTTACTTTTCCGATTGCCTTTACAACATAGTAGTTAAGGCACTAAGGCACAAGGCTTGAGCCTTGGGCTTTTTTGTTGGACTTTTATACAAGCGCGGGCTTTTTTACTAGAAAAAAACTGCACTATAAAATGCTAGAAAAAACGATGAATTTAGTGGTAAAAAACATAGATTAGTAGGTACGAAGTGACTAATGCAATTCCGAAACTAAAACGATCACAAATTAAAGTTTCAACCGAGGTTTGAAAACTCGGTTTCGGGTTCGGTTTCGGTCATTTAAAAATTTACTGGTTTCGATCAGGTTCGATTTTGGTTTTGGTTCAAAAATCAATTTTTTATATTTTTATTAGTTAGGCTATATTAAATTAAACATTATAAATCAAAAGTTAGGTAAAGCCCAACCCAGCAGCCCAATTAACTCAGCAGGTCATATTTGATTACACTGTAATCAAAATCCCAATTAACTCAGCAGGCTTAATGTAATCAAAATTTACATTTACATTGTAAAATAATTTAATTTAGCAGGCCTAATAACTCACCAGCCCCATTAATGTCAACCCTAACTCAGCAGCCCTTTCAAAATCCCTCCACGCTTAATTCCTTCTCAAGCCAGCCTGTCTTCTTCGCTCCAGACCTAGCCGACATCGACTAATAGAACGTAGAATTTAGGATAATACCGCTCAATCAACTTCAGCTTCAAGAAGGCTTTCAATTTCGCTGCAATCAAACATGAATCGCTCCAGCTCGATTTTAGCTGGAGGTAATTTATTTTCGTGATTCTTTTGATTCGATTGCTTTTCCATTTGCTTTGTGCTTTTGAGCATCTTCCTACGACATCGATTCAGTTTTTTCCACCTAGTTTAAACGAAACGAGTTTTTGCCCTAGTTTTGTCTCGCCTCTGGCCGAAACCGAACCGAGATGACCGGAATTCCGGTGTTTCGGCCGAAATTTCATACCTTGGTTTCAACACAAAAAACATAGAAGTTTTAAGTCATAAACAACACGACAGCGATAACAAAAGGCTAGAAATGATAAAGGAATTGCAATTCAAGTTCAACCTGATCTACTAATTCCAATTATCATCATCATCCTCCGAACCATCACCGTAGTCTTCCTCCTCCTTTGAATCATATTCAAAATTATCATCATGTGAATCATCCTCAAAGGTAGCTTCCTCTTCAATTTCAACAAAATTAGGTTGCATAGTCAAGCTTTTTCTTTTCCTTTTGACTTGGCAATGGCATGCTGCCTAGTCATGTGCAACGTTTCTCCTGCTCTTGAAGCGCGTGTCACATCTCCTCATGTCAACGTATCTCCTTCAAAAACCAACTCATCCTCAACTTCAACATCTAAATTATCTCCTTCAACCATGCAGCCGGTCATCCACTCATTTGAAGCATCGATATCATCCAAAGAAATTGGATCAATCAAATCCTTTTGCTTAAAGCGGTTCTTTAAATTTTGATTGTACTTGATAAACACTAGCTTTTGAAGCCTTTCATGCTCAAATATATTACGCTTCTTGCTATGGATCTAAATTTAAAAAAAAATGCAAACGTCACAATGACAATATGTTTGAAATTTAAAGATATAAACAATTAGAATTTAGAATTATTATGAAGTATTATGAAACAAGCTTACATGCTCAAAAATGCTCCAATTTCTTTCGCAACCGGATGCACTACAAGTCAAGCCTAGAATTTTTATCGCAAACTTTTGAAGTGTAGGGGTTGAATTTTCATATAAGTTCCACCACTCGGCTAAGGAAAAAAGTTTAAACAAATTAATACTTAATATCGGTATATTACTTATCAAAAAAAAAAAAAAACTAAAATTATAAGCTAACGCTTACCAGGGGATTTTGTCTCTTGAATTGATTGCTAAACTAATACCAAATTGCCCCTCTGCTTTCTTATATAAAGATAATTCATCCATCACCTTTGCTTGTTTGTCGTTGGGAAGAAGTCTCTCAACACATTTATACAACCCACCCATTACTTCTATACTAGGAAGCATGGATGCGGGTGCGCGGTACGGGGATACGAGAATTCGACAAATTCAAAAATATCAGGATTCGGGTGCGGAGGGATACGACAAATATTAGAATATTAAAAATATATTATATACATAATTCCAGACGGATTTGTAAATAAAACATCAGACCAATAACATAATTACATACGCATCTATAATTCAACGGATTTGATAACTGTAAACGATGAGGACCGAAGTTCAAAACACAAGTGCTATTTTGAACTATTGCTACAAAGTTTGTTAACCCCATTTTAACTGGGGTCACCGTGACACGGTAACCCCAGTTAAAATGGGGTCAACAAACTCGTATTGCATTACCTATATAAACATATAAAAAAAGACCTTATTTTAAATCAAATCACATAATTACATAATGTAGAGCATTATATACTGTGTTGCTTTTATACTTTGTAGCAGTAATTTGTTTGTATTCTTCTTTAGTTTGCTGTACATAGTATTTTTTGTTTTTGCTGTAGGTTGTTTTGTTGTTTTGCTTCGATGTAAGTATTTATATACTGTATTGCTTTTGTACTTTGTAGCAATAGTTTGTTTGTATTCTGCTTTAGTTTGTTGTACATAGTATTTTTTGTTTTTGTTGTACGTTGTTTTTTTGTTTTTCTTCGATGTAATAAATACTTCTCTGTACTGCATTCGGTCAAAAGAAATAAAATACTACTGCTCTGTACTGTATTCGGTCAAAAGAAATAAAATTAATCTCTTCCTTCTTCGTGGTATCAAAGCACGTCTTCCTCTCTCCTTCATTGCCACCAGCTCGTCTTACTCCTACCCAAATCGATCAGCGCGTGTAGGGCCTCCAACCCTAAATCGGAGTCGCGCCCACCTGAAGCCCTAGTGCCGTGACCTCCGGCAGTCCCCTATGTCGCGCGCCTTCAAAACCCTAGCCTACCTTCAAAATCTGGGGATACGCCAGAAGCCGTACCCTGTACGCACCTCATGCAACACCGCCGCACCCAGCCGCACCCATACGCAGTACGCCGCCCATCCAGCTGCACCCCTACTTCCCAGCTTTTATATCATTCTCAATGGAGGGATCTTTGTAGAAGAATTGTGGATTGAGAAAATGGCCCGCCGCAAGCAATGGATGATGGAGTTGACAATCCTATCTTTTTATCAATTATGGCAAAAATATCTGGCAAAAATATCTATGTAACTCTCTTCATTTTTAAAAGATTTTTCGATGGCTTCTTTAGCTCTTTCCATTGCTTCATACATGTATCTCATGGCCGGTCTTTTTCTCACCATCGACTAGTCAAAGAACACGAACTAGATGGCCCATCACTTTAAGAGTATGAGTGACACCATTCCAAAAGTGCGTATTCAAAACCGTATCACAAGCTTTCTTCCCTTTTATTTCTTTTGCCCACTTGCTTCTATTCCACTCTTCGGAAGTGAACATTGCACGTAGATAAGTTTTTGCCTTGTGCAAACTTTGCAAACATAGGAAACTAGTTGCAAAACGTGTAACACCAAATCTCACTAGTTCCTTGTTTCCATTAAACCTCCACATCATATTCAAGACGCCGCTATGGTTATAAATAAATCCCGTGAGGGCAACTCCTTTTTTAGTTGTGTTTCCCACTTTATTTATTTTTCCAATATTTTCAAGAATATGGTCAATGCAATTAGCAACTCACCAAGATAATAAAAGATAAAAATATGAATTTCATTAGTTTCAAGCTTCAACAAAGATGAGTAATTATTATTTCAAATTTTATGAATATGTATTTAGTAATTAAAAGTATACTCACCTCCTAACTTAAAATTACTTCCATTATCCGTTATAACATGAACAACATTCTCCTCGCCAATTCTTTTGACATACTTGTCAAGCAACTCAAATATATTTTCTTCTGATTTGACATAAGAGGATGCATCTATAGATTCCACAAACATTGTTCCTAAAGAACAATTTACAAAAAAGTTTATCGATGTTCTTCCCTTTCGATCTGTCCACCCATCTGACATGACGGAGCAACCATATTTCACCCATTCGACTTTATGCCCCTTCATTGATTCATTTGTGTACTCAACTCTTTATTTAGCAATGGAACCCTCAATTCATGGTAACTTGGAGGCTTTAAATTAGGTCCATTATCCATATCTACCGATTGCTTCAATCATGTCCCTAAATGAATCCATACGAGCAACATTAAATGCAATACCGGCTTGATAAAAAAAACGAGCAATATATTAATTGGTTCTAGCTCTCAATTCTTTATCACATGCTTCATTAATACTTGATTGGCTTAACTTGGTCAATCCTAAAATTTTGTCTTGTTCTTTTTGCTTTGAAGCCATGTTACTCATTAGCAAATCAATTGGACCTTTTGCATTCCCCCTTAATTGCGTTGCCTTCTTTCCAACATTCCTTCCACCAATGTTCAATCTCTTATTAGTGGTCGCAACTTCTTCAACTACATCATCTTCCAAATCCAAACTATAGTTCTCTAACTCATTGCTCGCATTAGTTTCAAAAGCATCTGTCTTCCAATGTTGTTTACTTGCCATGGCTTCCTTTAAAATAGTTCTCAGTTCGGGTGGACATTTAGGACACGCGCTAGCATTTTTAAAGCCACCAATTTGATGTTGTTTTGCTCTATTTATTCCTCCCGAAGTGACTTTCAAGCAATACATGCAAGTCACACTATTGGGGTTGTTTTCATCCGCCAATAAATTGTAGTTCCATCAAATGTCTACTCTACGATTTTCAGATACGGCGGAAGAACCAACTGAAGTTTGCGCATTTGGATCCATATCAACCTGAAATAAAATAAGTAATATAAAGTTATTATTTATTAAACTATTTTACCAAATACTAACAAAAAAAATCATGATGGCATGCTGCATATATCTAAAAAAAACTGTTGCATATAGTTTACTTTTAAACTGCTGCACAAAACTAAAAAAGCTGCTGTATATATTTAAAAAAAAAAAAACTGCTGCACATATTAAAAAAAAGTTGTTGCAAAACATAAAAATAAAACTGTTGCATATTATTCAAAAAGAAAAAAACTGCTGCATATTTTTTTAAAAAAAAAAACTGCTGCTTGTATTTTTTTTTTAAAGAACAACTGCAAAACAAAATCAAAAACTGCTGCATTACCATATATTTAAATAAAAGAAAAAACTGCAACAAAACAAAAAAAAAAACTGCTGCCTATAATAATAATAAAAATAAAAAAAAAACCTGACAGTGGCAGCGGAGGCGGTAGAGAAGTGGCAGCGGCGGCGGTAAAGTAGAGGCGGCGGCGGCGGAGGGTTTTTTCTTTTTTCTTTTTTTCCGATGTCGACATCGATAGTGGCTCAAATGGGTTGCAAAAACCTAACTCGTTCAAAGAAAAGGCATCGATATTGGGTCGGGCAAAACAAATACTGAGAAAACAAAATGTTCATTGATGTTGAGGTGCGCCTTACAGCACTCCAGAGCCTCAAAATAAGCCGCCAGAGGCGTGCCTTTTGTGCGCCTCCGTTAGAGGAGGCTCCTCGGCTTCCTGGAAGGCACAGGCCGTGCGCCTGCACCTTAGGCGCGCGCCTTAACTACTATGCTTTACAGTGATTTTACTTTCCCCCATTGTTTCCTCTATCGATATGTTACGTTCTTTTGCAGTTTCAACGATAACTTTTGTGAGCCAGCTGACCTTTTTTAACCAAATTTCAGTCCATTAATGTTATTTTTTATACATGCATCAGCTTCTTAAAGTAAAAAAGATTGATGTAATTTTCAATACTACTTGATCATCAGCTTACCCTTAATTATTTCTAGTATGAAGTTGGGTCCAATGAAAATTTAATTTTGGATTGTAAGTGACAGTTATATTAATTGAAAAATACCAATAGCTTTTAGGAATTTGCACCTAATTATTTTTGACCTTTTACTTTCATAAACTAAAACATTTCTTTTCATAGACTATGGCGTTTCTCTATGTCGTATGGAAAAACATTTCACACTATTCCCTTATCAGGCGAATGCCACTTTGGGCAAGGAAAATTATACATTTGAGGAGCTTCTTGATGTAGATGAAATAATACGCAAATCAGTCAACACCAGGCCCATCGCTTTGTAGGATTATTCCTTCATAATTAAGGTTTACTTTCGCTGTTTATTCTGGGCACACTCTGTTAACAGATATTTGCTAACACTAGATTATTCTGTTGCTAGGTAAGCTTCTATGCCAACTTTCCCACTCCTCCATTCTATTTCTTTTCTCAGCATAAAACGAAGGCCCTTTGATTATTGACACCTATAGTTTACCTTTTATCTGTAGAGGACACACTGATTGCAATCTTGGTTTGCGAAGGTTTTTTTTTTTTAAACCACGTTTTGGTTACATTAGATGAGATGATCATTCATTTTTTCATTATGCAAAATTAGTATTAGATCAAAAAGAGGTTGCTAGTTGCTACGCCATAAAGGTTACTCATTTAACCCAGTTTAAGTTATTAAAGAAAACTACAAGGTTATGATATCATGTGAACCATTTATTCACAAACAACTGTCAAGTTCAACCTTTGAACAAAATTTGAAGAACTTGGTTATTCCGATGAAAGCTCTTACTGCACCTGGACTATTCAAGTTAATGTGCTTCAATATATTGTTTCTTAGTTTTCTGATTTTTGGTACAGTGTTGAGGATAATCATTTACTTATTAGGTTAATTTTTACCACTTGCACTCATGAGCAGAAATTAGAATTGGAACTGTCGTAGGTTCCAGGGCTTATAATTTTATTGTAATTATCATACTACATAAACAATATTAAATTGTGTTGTGTAAATTCTTGCTTTCTTGCACTGTTAGTGCCTTATAAATTGTAATTTTGTCCAAAAAAATTGTGTACACAAACAAAAACAAAAAAAAAGAAAAAAAAGAAAAAAAGAGAACAACAACTGGATAAATGTTTTTTTCTTCCTCTTTTTGTGGCAGTATTAGACAGCTTAAATCTACAAGATCGCGTGAATATACTTAGTGAGTTATGAACTGGTTACTTTTTTAAAGTGCAAATGACATACATATTTTGTTGAAGCAAGACCAAGTATGGTTTAATTTAATATTACATATTTAGCTTTTAGAGAACCATTAAATAAGATGTTCAATATACCAACAGTTCCAAGTTAAGCATCCTAATAACCCTTGCAATTTTATTTCGTATGCTTTTGTATTTCACACAGGCATTAATTATTTGTTGTCATGGCTAATTTTTGAATTTAACCCTAAGCAATCAACTATATGTGAAACGTAAGACAAAGGTGGAACATGTGGAATTCTTTTTTAGTAATAGTTTGTAAGCATATTTATCCATATGTATTTAGCAACGTTGAAATAGAACTTTATAAATGATAGCAGCCTATTGTACTTCAACTTAAAACCAAAAACAACTTTTTATCTTCTAAGAAAAAAAAAAGAGTAACAAGTTTAGTATGTCCAATAGTTTGTTTCATGTTTCCTTTAGAAATCTATTTAGACAAACCTTTGGTTGTAAGCATCTTTGACACTGTATTCGTGTTTTTGGATTATTTTTTTCACCCTTCCTTTTTGTTGATAATAATTGTCCTTTTTATGAATTTTGAAGATGACTCCCGTTCATGTGTCATATATTTGAATCCATGTCGATTGATCATATAATGGAATGCAGCTTTATTTCAAGTTGAAATTGATATATGTTTGCTTCACAAGTTTATTCTTAGGTTGAGCATGATATAACTAAGAATAAAGCAGTAATTATCAATTGTACCAACTAGCTAATGTAATGACTCTCATGATGTATCTTTAAATTTTTTCCATGTTTTTTGTTCATGCCTAAGTAATAAAGGTGCAATCATGCTAAAGCACACCCAACAATAAACAAATTTTTGTTGCAGGGTTGTCAGTTTAAAAAACAGTGAACACTTTCTCGATCACTGCAGTCATTTTCTTATAAAGTCATATGTGTGGAGTTTATAATAAAAAACAACATTATTGAAAAACTTTAATTGGTCGAACATTGTAATGTGTAATTGTATGTATTTTAATTTTGATGTATACGGCGGAATCAAATCTATTTTTTTTAATAAACATTTTGTAAACAAATTGTAGCTTAATTTTTTTACCATGTTTATTAATTTATTTCTTTCCATGTTTGGTACAAATATTGTCTACAGTATTTCTTTCCATGTTTGGTACAAATATCGTTTTATTAAATAAATTCCTATATATAATTCAAATAAAATATTTAAAACAAATTTAAATATTCAGAATTCAACGGCTGAAAATCCGGGTCGTTACAAACTTCATCCAATTCTCGTCTCGTTACAACAGCTCCGGCCTTAGAACTTTCAGCAACTTCAAATTAGTTGGTGAGGGGAGTATTCTCATTGTTGGCGACATCATTAGTATCTTCGACATTTTGACTAGTGATCCTTTTTGATGGTCTACCCGGTTTACCCATAATTTCAGGCAAGAGCTTGAATTAGATCATAGTGAGATTGGCTTAGATTCTCAATGCAAGATCTTGAACCTTGTGAGAGAGAGTGTGAGAGAATGGAAGATCGAATGCGTGCCCCACAGTAGGCGCCAAATGTTGATCCCAAAATTAGAATCAACACCAAAGGTATTGAAAATACATCACAAAATGTAGAAAATAGTAGAAATGGAGCCACAAAATAGTAGGAATGCAAGTAGAGGACACAATGTTTTATAGTGGTTCGATCAAGCGTGATCTACGCCCACTTTAGAGAATGATTCCATTATCACATCTAGATGGATTTATAAAGAAAGAATATCCTCTCGTTACATTCATCATTAATCTCAATACTTCTCTCTTTAGATATATTAGAAATGGTTAGGGAGAAACTCGATGAAATTCTTCAAATGTGACAAGTGATTGGACGAATCTAGACTTTCTCATGATCTTTAGTGAATTCTCATGACTTCATAATGGATTCAGAGTTAGATCTTCAATTCGAGGTGGTTGGAGACGATCAAATCCTTTATAAAAGGTTGAGAATTATTTTGGGCAGCCCTTTGGGGTCATGAAAAAATTCTCCCCCTTTGAAGTGAAGTTGAACCCCTATTTATAGGAGTAGGGGATGGCTGAAATATAGCTCTCAGGTTTTGGATCGGCCTATTGGGTATTTACGAAAATGCCACTGCCAGCTATCGCCAGCTATTGCCAGCTAATTGCCAGTTTTCAAGTACCAGATCGATCCAGTTTTGTCCCGACCCGATCAATATTAGGCCGGTCCGCTTGATGATGAACACGCCGACCCGATCCACTTGAATGGTCCGACCCACTCTCTATTGGACAGACCGATCTGATGCCGTTAAGCTAGACCGACCCGCCGCATTCCACTATGCCGACCCGATCCATTGCGCCAGGCCAAATTGCTACTTCCAGTGTGGTTCGACCCGATCCTCCTAAATAGGCCGACCCATTGTTTTGTGGAACTAGACCGACCCATATCAGTGTGTACAACTTTTGCGAGTAACATCTACAAATTCCAATCTCTAAAGGAGAAGAAAAACAGAAGAAAAGTATGATTACATGTAAGAAAATATAGTATTTATTTTAAGCAGGAATAAGGATTTCCCCATATGTTCATGTACATGATCCTTGAAGAACATGGTTGTAGCATCAAAAAGGGACAACAAACTCAATAATAATAAATGATAATCAAATGTACAAGAGATGAGGGTAAAAAATGAATGAAGGCACGGAAGCATTCACATGCTTTTGGGCCCGTACTCCCACCAAAATCATATACACTGCCAAAATAGAACGATGTATATATGTGCACATGATTCAACTGGCAAATGGGAAAATGAACTCATTCATTCAACATAAAAAAGGCTAAACATACATGTTAATCGGCCACAACATATGCCCAAGTCCCATATCTAGACCTGATCAGCAACTACAGCTTGATCATCATAATTCCTATGCCATGCCCATAAAGCATGAGTTTTATTCATTGTAACTTAATTTAATGAATCCCTTGATGTTTAAAATGAA
Source organism: Allium sativum (assembly GCA_030737875.1). Classification (NCBI taxonomy): domain Eukaryota; kingdom Viridiplantae; phylum Streptophyta; class Magnoliopsida; order Asparagales; family Amaryllidaceae; genus Allium; species Allium sativum. Next base: position 792,551,517 of record CM060918.1, on the reverse strand, counting down.
TCATTGACTATTTTCAATAACTAACAATTCTTTGAAAGGACAATATGTATAAAATTATCTGGTACGTATTGGACATTGAAGAACAAGAAAAAAACTAGAGAGGAGGAAGTGTGACTTAATTAGAAGAAGAAGAAAGAATTCATGGATGAGAAAATTTTGCAAACCAAGTATGCTTTTTCATTCCACGTAGCACGGTTTGAATGATTCATACAACTATTTTGCAACTAACCAAATGACACTAGACCTGTTACAATTGTAGAATCATTCTTAGCGCTATATTCCAAATATAAAAAATGGCACTGCATTTGTTGATGATAGATTATGCAGTTTTTTATCTGTGACACTCCGTACTCTACATACTAGAGTATCTTACAAAATTAATATTTATTCTATTTAACGTCGTATGACTAAAATTTTAAAGGATAACCGCTATTGTTTTCTTTACAACCTTTTTCAATTATTTCTATAATTGTTTTTCATCTAAAATTTAGATAGGAGTTGCGCTAAGACTTGAAACCGCTTTTATTGAATTGAGATAATGATTTCTCTTTTTCCAGTTATGCTAAGTTCTTGCTATCGTCTCTTTCTTTATTGCAACTTATTTCATCGAGTTATGAATTAAACTAATAGGGTTTACCTTGTCAATGCTTTCCTTTATGCATGTGCAATATAAGAGAAGTTGATGCAACAATAGGGGAAGAGGTTACCTCGAATATTCCATGTCCAAAACTGCTTTGTCGATAAGCACTATAATCAGGTTGCCGATCCCAGCAAAATTTACCAACGGCAGGACCCTTAGTAAAGTTGAAAGCACAGAAGCTTCCAGACCAATCTGGTGTGATCTGCGGCTCAGGACATTGCCTTGGATCATCTGCATGAGCCACTGCTATCTTCTCTTTGTTGCCTCCATCTCCAACCATGATGTAAAGAGAAGCACATTCATCGAGTCTGTAGTTGTACACTCGGTTTGACCTTTCATAAGCATGAACCTTTCATAAGCATCTCATGATTTCCTTCTACCAACATTATCTGTATTTCTGTTAAACTCGGCTTTATAAACCTCCCAGTAAACCCATTGAGGCTGATACGACTCATAAATAGGAGTGTGACTGAATGAACAAGAATAACAGTCCGAGCTAGTTCAATTTTGTGTGACTGAATGAATAATTTCATGCTTCTATTTGATGAACTTGATACCAGTTTATTAGATGTCAACACTTTAATGCTTATCTATTAGAGAGTAACTACTTGTAAATAATAAGTAAAAACTATACCGAACTGAATAAATATCCAACATACCTTCAATAGACATGTGGTCTTTGACTAACAAAACCGTAAGACAAACCACCTTAGAAGTATGTCAATAAGTTCAATTATATCTTTCAAGCTTGATAGAAGAGCCTGTAACCAAGAAGACACGTTATAATTTTAAATAATCATGAAATATGACCAAACTGTAATGAAAAATAAGAAATTTACCTTCTGCAACATGTCAAGGCCATCAACATGTATTCTAAAATTAGAACTAAAAAAAGTCGATGCAAGTCTTCTCTAAAATGTTCAAGGAAATCACACTGCAAAATGTACCAGCATTTTAAGATGTTAATCAAAGGGACAATAACTAATTATACTTAACAATAAATGCGACTGTGTATTTCACTATTATGAACAAAAATATACCTGTTTAATTTGATAAAAGAGACCATGATTTTAGTTTCATAGGTGAGAGAATAACCAACAGCTAAATTCCTGCATATTAGAAAATCATGTACTGAAAATGATTCAAATTGCAAGAATGCAAAGGAGGAACTGAAAATTATTAAAAAATCATGGATTGAAAATTCCGGCGTATTATAAAATCATATTCAGGACATGTGGTGGTGCTGTAATGCACAAAAGTTTACAAAATGCTTTACTGGTACAGAATCATAACAAGTAACATAGCAACAATTTTCCATGAATATAAGTAGATAAGGATAAAGGTCTGCCTTTTCTTTAATAGAGCCTTTGACATCATTAATAAGCCTTGAAAATACTCTAGTATTCGCAAGATAGCCAGCTGCATATACTGTGTGACAAATTTAAGACAATAACTATACACTAACCTTAAACTTGGATATTTGATTATATTAATTATAAACTTAACCCTAAGGAACATATACTATGTATTCATTCAGACCAGTTTGAGGAGTCCTCAATAGCACCAGAGATATTTGAAGATCAACATCAGTTTGTTAAAGAAATTGCAAAACATATAAAAGAAACAGGCAAAACTAAGAGTAAATATTCGATTTCCACAAATTACCATGATCAGTTGTTTCCACTGAAAGCGAATACCCATCCAATATCATATTCATACCACATCATTTTTATTTACTATTTCTCAAAAGTCATGGTTTTCACATATATCTTTGAACTAAAAAAAAATATGAAATTACACTGTCAAAAACCCTTTCTAAATTTGTACCCCAAATTAGGATAAAAATATTGGTGCACATAAATATAAAAGTAATGAGAATGACATCAACATAAAACACGGTTAGAACCCAAGGTTGAACCAAGAATAAATCCAAGCATGACAAGCATTTGACAAAAGGAAGTCAACATAAAAATTCCAAGGTTAGTTTAAATAATAAAAAAATAAGAAGAAAAGAAACTGATTTTTGATACTCAATGTATCCTTCTGAAAAGCTTAATTCCAGAAAATAAAGGTATTATAGTGATTCAACACGATTTTCTTACTGTGATTCTAGAAAGTTAACTGCACCAATACAATCCAAAATATTGATAACAGAGCATATTGATTATTACAGTAAAAATGCAATAAGTACCGATAGATATTGGTACTTTTTGTTAATATATTTAGGATAATAAATATAAATATTTTTATTCAATGCAAACACCATTTGTTAGCCAAAATTGCAATCAAGTTTGACATATAAGAACACAAGCTTGGGTAAACCCTAGCTGAAAGTTCTCGTATAGGGCAAGCACTATGCTGTCACAAGTAAAGATGCCATATATAAACCTTAGACAAATTAAAGAAACAAAACGCTGAAAACGATGTGTGCAAAAACTATCAGACTGCAAGGTTAATTTTCACTTGCTCATTACTGCACAATATTTCTACAAGCATATATAAAATAGCTATGCTATGTTCGTACTTCTTCCCACTTGCAGGTGAGAAAATATATGACCAGCTTTGTAGATCATACGTAATTTTTTGAACATGAAATTATGGAGCTTAGCTTGCAATGTATTAGCGTCCACTAATCAGTGGCTTAATATTAACGCAGATGTACAATTTTATTTCATTTTGCAATAACACGGTCAGCTATAAATTCTCTGACTCACTCATTAAACTGCAATAAGGTTTGTTCAGATTAAATATCACTGACTGACAAGAAATGGGGCATACCTTATCGTGGTTTCACTAAGATATTTGAGGAATTATTTAAAACCACGTGTAGTAATGAATGAACTAATATGAAAATTGTATGGTATATAAACTTATAAAAAACTAAAGTAAAACTTACCAAAAATACCTTGTATTAATCCATTTTACTGTATGCTGATGATTTTGCTGGTATTTGGGAGAGCTACAAACAGTAATGCTACTGTTGTTAGTGACATCTTTAAGATGCTACAAAACAAAATGGACTGTGTATAAATGCTACATCTGATTTTTTTAAGAAACATATTTTATGCAAAAATTGTTTTATTTAGAACATTTATGCTTCAGGGACTCAATTAAAATCAAAACACGAATTTTTAAAATTCATCGACTAAACCCATTTTCGAGTACTAGGGTTCCAACATGGGTATCAAATAATATATTGTTTGCTTAATACCACACCCTCTTCCTAGTTCCTTCTACCGCAAAACTTCTGGTGGCCACCCCCTCCTCTCGTCTTTGCTACTGCATTGTTGGAAGCCCCTTGATCAATGCATGTAATAAATTATAACAGACAACACTCAATGCTATAGCTTTATATTTGTTGCTTATAATAAGAAATATATTTCCTTCGAAAAATTGTTAATCAATGAGCTTCTTAATTAAATTTAAGCAGCTTTAACGTTAATACTTTCTCTGTAAAACCACTCAAAAATGAAGTAAAATGCATTTGACAGCCAATTTCACTTTTTCGACATCAGGGAAGTAAACCGTCCAGTAAGCGCACAACACAAATCATTAAATTACAATAGCTGGACTTTTATGGTATATTTGAATATAAAATGATAAATGTTTAGAATGTATCAAAAAAAAAAAAAAAAAAAAAAAAAAAAAAACACCAAGAGGCCTGTTGAGCGAAACATGATACAAAATAGAGTAGCATGTTGAGCTAGAGCGAAACATAATATATTTATATATTCAGTTTGAGATGAAGTAGATGCGAAGAGTTGCTTTTAAACTTTACAACCAATGATGTTCTACTGGTCAGTTGCAATTGTTCATTTTACTGCAAAACATGTTCATAATATAATTATTATTTTTCATGGTCAACTTATAATATAATTATACCAACATGTTACACTATGATGCATTTTACTGCAAAACGTTATTTATACCTAAATTCACTTCCTTCAGTTCAACCCATAGCATGACACACCATCATTCAACAAAACCTGCAAGCAACAAGCTTCTAGCTGCAAATATTCCTTCAACCACTACCTGACAGCAAACTACAATTTGCAACAAACTGACTCATTCCCTCAATCATTTTTAGAATACGCATGTTCTAACATGTTGGTATCGATTCTAAAATTTAATTTAATTTACAGAATGCTAAAATGTCATACAAAGCTATTGATACACGGCCATCATTTTTAGAATACATACTTAAGTGAAAGGTGGATGAACAAGTTTGTGGTATCCCAAGGTTCAGGTTTTAATTTGTTGATGACATGGACTATACAAAAAACGTACTATACATGATCTGCTAACAATGAGTTAGAACAAATGTTGACGGTGTCATACATGTTGTATTGTTTTCCTCCTAATTACTAATATAAATCAAATAGATGAAAACGGCTAATCACAAGCATAATACTACTTCCAATGATACAATTCCTTTCCAACCGATTCCACAACAAGACTGTTAGCGCTAATATAATTTAAGATCAAAAAGGATTAATTGGACAAAACAAAATTTACCTAAAAAAAGAATTAGAAGTTTGATCATCAAATCATCATCAAAATTTAATTAGCTAAGAAAATCAATTCTAATCGAGGATATACCGATATTACCTTAGGTTGTTCCAATCAATGAATAGCCACCGAGTGAAGAAGTCTCGTTCTGATAGACAGTTAACAACAACAAAAAAAAACATAATAATATAAGATTGAGATTTACGCAACCATTGATCGAGGGTTACTTCGGAGGAAAAGGAAAGCGATGAGTGCTGGCATGGGAGATCTGAGAAAATCGCAGGAATAAGGGTTTGCAGAAAAGAAAAGCAAGGCGGCCTAATTTTTTTTCTTTTTGGAATCACGGGCTGAGAAGGGTAGGAAAATTGGGCTTGTGATTTGGAACGGTGGTATCATAGATAATTAAGGAAAGACGTTAACTTATTTGCACCCAAAATTATATATTTGAAATTATCAAAAATATTGGAAACACTTCAAAAGATATAGCAACACTAGATACTTGTTTCAAGCCTATAAACTGAAATAAAGAGTTTCAAATGAAAATTATCATATGTTTCAAATTTACTTATTTGGTGTAGTGCTAAATGATTAAATTATGGTTCTGGTAAATTATTCTGTACGATATTCCAGATAGTCATGTTTCTTCTTCCATTCATCTAATAACCCACATGCCTCAAAACTTTATTCCCTTTCAAAATCAGATGAGTGCTGGAGTAATCACAGCATCCTCCAAAAAATCGAAAGTAACTGTTTTGAAACCTGAAGTGGATAACGACGGCTTGCCTTTGATTGAAGATGCCCGACTCCCGAATTTGAGGATAGATGGAGGTCTGGTTAAGACTTTCATTGGGTGATGCTGAAATCGTTGGTGTTAAAGTTGCTTGAAAAAGATGCCTAAATTTTGGTTAAATAAATACACTGTGAGGTAAGGAAAATATTTCAAATTTGCAATAGCGAAATCTATAATTAGCTATTAATATATTATAACCTGTATGGCCAAATTCAGTATTCTAATAGCTAAGCTGTTATTTTCCCCTTTTATGGACTGACTTACCTTTGTAGGTAATATATTTCCATTATGAAAAATCAGATATGCTATTTGAAAATCATAATTAGCAAGATGCTCAATTTTGTCATGGATATCTCCTTTTTGGCTTTGAGTTATTCTGATGCTAATCTATAGCCTAAAGATGAAAATTATACAGTGAATTGGAATAGTTCTAAATAGAGGTTGAAAAGCTTTTGCGGCAGAAATAATTGCTATATTTGATATTAACATGATTTTGCTCCTTGGCCTGTTATTACTTGAGACAGGAAAGGTCATGTTTGGAATATAATTGTTGATACTGATAACAAATGTAGGTGAATCTGCTTGGCTATTCCATAAACTAAATTTACCTAGAATATCCTGTATAATTTTTGAGAACAGATTAATCAAACACTCTTATTTTTGAGAAGTTGTTATCAATTCATGCATGACTATTTTACACATTGATTCATTATGGACAAAAGAAGCATTTTAGTGATTTTGGAATTTTTCCAAATACATTTCAAAAAGCTTTTGAATGCATAAATAATAACCATATCTAACATTAATGTGATTTTTTCTTTTGTCTTGTTATGAGTTTGAGGCAGGAAAAATTGTACGCAAATACTCTTATTTTTGAGAAGTTGTTACCAATTCATGCATGACTATTTTACCCATTGATTCATTGTAGACAAAAAGGAGCATTTTAAGTGATTTTGGAATTGTTCCAAATACAGGTCAGATAGCTTTTCAATGCATAAATAATAGCCATATCTAACATTAATGTGATTTTTCCTTTTGTCTTGTTATGAGTTTGAGGCAGGAAAAATTGTACGCAAATGCATTACTGGAAAAGGTAAGTAATTTCAGTTTGCCATGGCCAAAGTCATCTTCTATATTCTTAGGCTACATCCTTATTTTTGAAGTTATTATAAGGAAAATCCCTATAGCAGTGAATCTGTATATTAGATCCCTTTTTTTTTTTTTTTTTTGAATCATAAAATACAAAATAGTTCATAGTATTTGACAAAACACAAAAGTTAGCTTGCACTTTTTAAAAAGTTTTTCAAACTTTGAAAAATTAATTATTTTTATTTATAAATAATAATAGTTGTTATTTAAGTATAATTTCAGCAAATAACTTTAATTTTTTTTACCATTGTTGAATTAAAAATTTACGATTTTTGCTAAAAACTACAACTTTTCTTGAATTTTCAGTTTGACAAGTGTAGGGCATCTTGCATTTTCCGTTGTTTAAAAAAAAAAACGATTTAACTTACAAAATCATTTTTACAGAGACTTTCCTAACAACAACAACCTATAGCTTTTTTACTTATCCTAATGATTACCATACCCGCGTTTGCAACAGAAAAAGCTACTTCATAATCTGTTTTTATACATTTCAATACCGAAAATGATGTAGGAATTCACAACAAATTGTACATCTTCATTTTGGGGCTATTGATGAGCCAGTATACACTAGCAGGATATGATGCGTCTGCAAATATCGTAATTTCTATTTTATATGCTTGGTTATTTTATCCGTCCAACTTAATAACGTTGGTTGTGTTGTAAGAAATTTGTCATGGATTGCGTTCAGTTTTGAAAGACAATCTAACATAATGTTGCAAAACATATTGTTTTATCTTTTTCCACAAATTTGTGTTACATTTTTAACTAGTAAAGTGGAAATCAGAACATATTATCCTGAAACGGTGGACTCCATTGCCATTTGAATTCAAAATCCAACTGTCATAGCTATTAGGAAAAGATGTCGGCTGGCTTCAATAGTTTGATTTGTTCTCGAATACAAAAAATAAAATAGTTGAAGAAGAAGAAGTCATTTGTTCCAATATTGCGCATTCTTATCATTTGCCTAAACAATCATAACTTTATCATTTTAGAATGTTTCCTCAGTACACAAATGGGATAAAACATTATTAAAAACAACAGTTACATCTAGCCTTGGGTTGGTAAGTTTAGCCCAAATTAAAACAGATTTGATATACAATCCTATTATTGTAGTTATATGGGTTGATTTTTATATATAGTTCAGTACACAATCAGACTGTCGTTGTATCATTATTGAGTGATTCATAACTAAATTACTGCTATAAACAGCAATAGAAAACAGTAGGCCAAAAGTAGAATATAGTATACTATTCTATTTCTTTTCATCCATTATTCTCGAAATCCCAAACCATATAACTCAAAAATATAACTTATATTAATGTTCCCTATAGACAAAAGAAACAAAGAATGCATATGTTAATGGGCCAAAAGGCATAATTAAATCGATCGATAGCTATTATTGTTAGATGGGGATAGTTGCTTGGCATCACATATGCAGTCGCTAGTGCTATATCTGTTAGACAGAGACAATGACGCAGGAGGGTGTGCAACTGTTGAAGTGTTTTATCTAGCCTTCGAAGGCAAATTTGGCAATGGAACTTAAGGGATTGTCTGCTTAGGAATTGTTGCGGTTGCCGTATTCTTTTGTGGTATGATTTTAGTAATAAGCAATTCTAGGTACATTTCAATCGTTACATTTTACCGCTATGTTCTTTAGTTTGGCAGATATTAATATTCCACAATATATGTATTTCTAAGGATTTCTATCTATAAATTCTTGTATATGCAGGACGACTATGAATTTCTAAGAGATGGAGTAATATATGTATTTCTAAGGGATTCCTATTTTTGAATTTTAGCAATGTTAGTTATTGTTAATGATAATTGTACTTGAATGTTATTTGTTTAAATAATGTAATTCAGTAATATTCGATTTATTTATTACATTTGTTCTTATATTTTTCATCTTCTTTGATTAGATATTCACAAATATAATGATGTGTTTTGAGTTAATATTTGTTTGATTTGTCCTTTTATTTTTTGAATTCAATAATAATTTATTATTAGGGATTGTTAAAGAGACTCCACATTTGGTTAAGAGAAGGACCAATTTTTATTTATTGTATAATTGTTATGGGGAGGACAAAATAAATCAGCCTCCCCTTAAACATATAAATTAAAATTCCGATATTAACCCCCTATAATCATCATTAAAATAAACCATGTAACTTACACCTTAATTAATGCTAACAATTTAATAATGCGCATAAAAATAAAAAGGCTAATTCTATTTATACACCAAAAATTGCTAAACATAAACAAAAAAAATATAGTAAACTACTATACACCATATATTATTTTACATACACCGTTTCTTTTACTAAATTATCAATGTTCTCATCTTATTTTTCTTTCCTCTTTCAAACTTAAAACACAATTACCCAAAATTAGAAATTTTGCATCAAACTGAGTAAAATTTAATAAAATGAAATTTATTTCTTTTACTAATACTGTAATTTTTTATAAACTTTTTGAAAAAGAATTCAATTTCAACAAAATTACTGTAATTTTACAAAATAAGTCAACACTTCTAAATTAGACATTATTTTTGAATGTTTTCTTAGTTGTAATTTTAGATTTCATGATTAAATAATTCATTAACATCTTTGTTAACATATATTGTTTGCAACAAGTTTTAATACTTTTAAGAATAATTTGACTTTTTATATGCAAAAGTTTTAAAAAAGCAATTATGAGAAAAGAGTAATTCAGTAATATAATTTATAGAAAAATAATGGTATATGTTAAGTGGTTTTCGATGTATAAATAGAATTTACCAAATAAAAAATAGATACATTTAATGTAATGGAGATACAAGAAAGCTTCATGGTGATCAGAAGGCATCAGATTAGGTAATTAATTTCAATTTCATATTAGAATTGGTATGGTTAATTTAAAATAAATGCAAAAACAAAATTTTTAATCTAATGTGTTGTATCTAATTTGAGTAATTGATATGTTTAGTAATTTCCAAGTTTGTTATTTGCGTTGAATTTAGTAAGCTAGAGTTTAACATAAGAGACAAGCCTTGGGTAGTTTGGTCTCGTTTTCTTTTCTTTTTCAAATAAACCAAACCCCCCTTAACAACAACAAAAATAAGCTGGAGTCCCCTTAAAATTATCCTCCCCTTAACCAAATGTGAAGTACCTTTAACAATCCCATTATTATTTAGAACTTCTATAAGCTTGTTTTTTATAGTGTATTAATCATTCCTGATATAATATATATGTACTTGAATGTGTGTGATTTATATCAATACTATGATAGCAATTACTAATTATCAAATTGGCTTACATGTTTAAACCTTAATATAATTTGATCTACAATTTTCTTAATATTTTCATTTTTTTTTCAATGCAGCTATTTTATTTATTAAATTCAAAATTAAAAATACATTTTTTTTATATTATACAACTTAACGGTCGGTTTTTCCACCGTTGTACTGCAGCAGTAGTAAGTTGGTAACCTAATGTTTCTAAAAACAAACTGCGAAACCCACCCGTACACTGGACAGAGCAGTCATTCTAGTTTCTATTTTCTGTCGGATTTTTTTTGGATTTGGCCCCCTTTTATAAACTTATAACACATTTAGCCTTGTTTGAAAACTTATTACGACCGTAGCCTGGTTTATGTCACATCAGCTGGAAACAGTTATTTAACACAGCGTTATTTGAAATAACGCGTGAAGCGTTATTCAAGATAACGCAAACATGTTTTTAAGTTTAACCCCTGTGTTTCTCCGTAGAATACAGGAGCGTTATCTTAAATAACGCTAGCGAGCGTTATCTTGAATAACGCAAATGATTAGCGGTAAGTATTTTTGGAAGAACAGTTTAATGCGTTATTTAGAATACCGCTTTAAATCGTTATCCTAAATAACGCAGAAATAAAATAATGGTGTGTTAAGTCTTACAGTTTCCTTTTGCGTTATTTCAAATAACGCTTCACGCGTTATTTGAAAAGACACGCAGACGTGATATACAGTCAGCCGAGAGTATCTTCCTCCTCACTTTTTCTTAAAACCTATTTTTTCAAAACCGAAAACCCTAAGCTTCTAACCCTATTTGCTCAACCTAATATCAAATTTTAGGGTTTGTTGATCGAAATTCATCGCCATGGCAAGCTCATCAACACAAGAAGCTCCGGAAGGTAAAAAAATTCCTCATTTTGTTGATTTCTTATAAAATTTAGGGTTTGTCCATGATTGAGGAAACTTGTGAAATAGCTTGTAATTGCTTTAATGGGTTCAATGTAGTTGAAATTATATAGCTTTCAACATTGATTTTGGTTTTTTCGCTACATTTGTGTAGAGATTGTTGAGATGGAACCGGGACCTGTAGATGAAAGTGTCCTATATTTGCAACAAAGGCATAGGTCGAGCAATAACGCCTTGATGGCGGTATCTATATATGGTGTTTGTATGTTGGCCTAAAGTAATTTTTTTTTTGTATGCATGTCTTACATTGTATGTTAAATTTTATTTACAGGGAAAAGATCCCGTTCAGATTATAGATCACACAGTTTCCGTTGGCACGGTGACCTCCGCACATCCAGAAGTTTTGGCCATGCTTGATCGCGCTGGATTTCGACTAGTACACGGGTTGAAATACGTTCAACTCGATCGTTATCTCATCACTGCCTTAGTCGATAGATGGAGACCGGAGACATCGACATTCCATTTTAGAGGTGGAGAGATGACCATCACTTTGGGTGATGTGGCGGTCCTGCTAGGCTTGCCGATTGATGGCGCTCCTTTGAGGACTCCAGAGGCCGGAGACTACATGGAGATGTGCCAGCGGCTTTTAGGTATTACGCCTCCTGCGGACCAGTGGATGGGAAATGAGCAAATTATAACTAGTTGGTACAAAGCACAGTTTGAGCATGACATTCCACATAATGCCACGCAGGAGCAGATAGAACAGCGTGCTAGAGCTATCATACTCTGGATCATTACTCAACGCCTGATCTGCGATCATTCTAAGACTCGGGAGTGGCTGAAATGGTTGCATTTTATTGAGGATTTTGATCATTGTCGGCAATATTCTTGGGGCAGTGCGACATTAGCGTACACATATACGGAACTTAGCAGGACCGTTTTGCTTGAGAGCCTTATATGGGAGGTTATCCTTCTTTGATACAGGTACTTTATTTTCGTATGTTTATTTGCTTTTTTTTTGGCATGTCGTGTTTCTTTATCAAATTTCTTTGTAGCTATGGTCGTGGACGTATATTCCCCTTGGTAGACTTGAATTAAAGCACCCCAATATTGATATTTCTTTTCCTTACGGGGCTAGGTAATTTTATTCCGTCAATTATTTATCTTATATGTGTTAACTTATTTCCTCTATCTCTTACCAAGTCACAATTACAGGTGAGTTGGAAAGAAGAGCACTTCGTCAACTCCGAGGCATAATCTAAAATTCTATCGCAATGAGCTCGACGTGCTTAGTCTGGATGTTGTTACATGGACCCCCATATGCCCAGGATTTTGAACAGCTTCCGGCCTTATGTACCGTGTCTTTCCATCCGTGGACCGCCCATATACCCATTATATGTTTGAACGATGTAGCATATCACCTTCCTGACCGGGTGATGCGTAAGTTTGGACTTAGACAACATCTTCCTGAACCAGCCCCACATTACAGGATTAACTTAGAAGTACCTGGGGAGTACGAGGCAGCCATTGAGACATGGAACCATCGGCACATGCACACGCAGCAGCAGCGGGAGTTCACCTTGTCGGACAAAGAGTATTGCACATGGTATTGGCAGATTACCCGACGATATATTCTTCGCAGCGTGCAACCTCTTGGTGCCGTAGTGGAACCGTACACTCCTAGAGCTCCTCTTGAGAGGAATGTGGTATGAAAACCGTGCTAACAAATGTAATTATTTTTTTTTTTTGGCAAGTTTGAGTTTTATGCAAGTTAACTTATAAAATGCAGGCGGATGGGGTGTGCCGGGCTATAGAAATGGTTGATGAGTTATCTTATGATGTTCCCGAACAAAGTAAGGGAAAATGCTTTAGCATAATGCGCATTTTGCAAACAATTTTGGGAAAGAACAGGCTTGAAAGACCAGCACAACCTCCCCCAGCTCAAGCTTTAGCACCCGTAGAAGCTTCGGAGGCACAAGAAGTCCGCGACATTCCTCCGCCGCCAACTACTAAGGTTTATACATCACGGAGGAAAAAGGTGGCGTCAAGGGGAAATGGTAAGGAAGCAGAGTCGTCTCAACCAACACAGGTTGTGCATGGTCCGTCACAGCCCCAAGAAGGTTCCTCATCGTCTTCGCATGAAGATGTACCTCCAAAAACGAAGAGGAAGCAGAGAGAAACTCCTTACTAGCAACAGATCCTGAAGTAGTTGGTCCATAGAGTGGTGTTGTATTTTGTAGGTTAACTGTTATTTTTAGCTACTTGAACTTTTAATTCGGATGTTGAAATTGTGTAATGTTTTGAGGTTTGTGATTAACTCGGATTTGGAGTTGTAACGTATGCTTATTTTGGTTTATGTGACATCTTTTTGGTTTGCCGTAGTAGGCTCCAATGTTTGCTTTTGGTTGTTTATCGTTATTGGCTTTAAGTTGATGAGTTTATGCATCACTGTGCAGGATATATAACTTGTAAAGCACCACGATTGGAAGCTCTCATACCTAAAGAAATGCGACAAAAGGACTTTGTAGCGGTGGACGGAAACGGCGGAAGAAATAAGGGTAAAGCCTTAGCGATTGGTGAAGCAGTACCACGACAATATTGCAATTGTAATGTCTATTGTCATGTGCATGTTGCGAAGAGTAAGGCAAACGCTGGTCGACGGTACTACGCTTGTGGGCGATATCCGGTTTGGTTATCTGTACCGCACTTGGTTACGCCTTGTCGTTACACGGAGTGGATTGATCCTCCATTATGTCGAAGAGGCCACGAGTATGCCCTGGAGATGCAAGAAAAGAATGCACAACTAAAGACCAAAATTTACCGAATGCGGGAAAAATATGACTCACTGGAGTCCACCGTTCCTAGATATCCTAATGAGTAATGTAACGGTCTTGGTATCGTTTTATGTAGCATTCAAATGTATCGTTATATGTAGTGTTCTAATGTATCGTTATATGTAGCGTTCGAATGTAGTTGTAATGAGTAGTGTATTGGCGTTTAATGTTGTATCATTTCATTTTTCGTACTGCCGCATAATGTTACCACTAAGTCAATTCTCCAAAACATATTTCATTTACGTAATACAACCAAGATAAATGTTACCACACACATAAAACAACAGGATAAATAGTTACGACATATGTCTTATACATAATAAAACCAAATAGAAACGTACGCAATGTAATAAAACAGGATAGGTAGGTACTACATAACACTTAGTAAAGTCTATATCACTGTAGTACAACGACTCTTCTTATGGCCATTTACTCCACACTTGCTACACCTATTAGATCTAGAAGACTGCCCCTCGTCCATGGTGCCTTTAATTCTAGTAGATCTAGGTCGGCCCGGTGCTCTCCGAGCTTGCGGGGGAAAAACCATATGTCCTGAAGGTTGCGGCCAATAGCGCTTGTCACGAACTGGATGAAACTCAGGCGTGTAGGCCGCATGATAACTTTGAACTGTGTACCAGTTGGACGCGAAGTCGTGATGAGCTCTTTTGGCCCCATTTGCCACTGCCGAACATGCAGCTATAACATGCGCACAAGGAAGGTGCTGTAGCATTGGTATGTTACATGCCCATGAACAAGTATTACACTCTATCTTTACTGTAAATTCATCACCGTAGTAGTGTATTACAACCCATTCATATTCGCCGAAGCGAACTATTCTGCAACGTCTTGCTTCTTCGGCTCTTTCAGCTATTTTTGCCTGCCACTTTGGGGTTAATTTGCATACCGAACCAACAACATTTTGCCGCCTATTACAGAAATAATCCACCGATCTATAGAAGGTACGCGCAACCAACGACTTAACTGGAAGCGATCGTGCACCTCTTAGCACACCGTTGAAGCTTTCAGAAGCATTTGTCGTCATTACATGAAACCTTCCGCCATCGTCTTTAAACAAAGCCCAATTTTCCTCTTTTCCTCCCAAACTTCTCTCAATCCAGTTATGAGCTCTTACGTTGGCCGTCTTAATTTCCTCCCGAAGCTTACAATACTCAACCTCTTCTGATGCACATGCCGCCGCGTAGAATAAACCAGTCAAACGTTGATCTCTATAGCCGGCTTTTTGAAAATTTGCTTTTAGATGCCTCACGCAAAATATATGCTTATGTGGCTCTACCCATCTTTCCTGCAATGCGATAGAGATTCTTTTCATTCTATCAGATATGAAAGTAATACAGCGGTTGTTTACACTATGTATAAACCGTCTCATACAGGAAAAAAACCAAGCCCAAGATTCAGCCGATTCGGACTGAACAATGGCATACGCCAATGGATAGAGTTGATCATTTGCATCCGTTGCAGTGGCTACGAGTAGTGTACCTTTATATTTGCCATACAAATAGGTGCCATTGATATAAAGCAAGGGACAACAATGTAGAAATCCTTCAATGGAAAGGGCCAAATGCCCAAAATGCACGTTTAAATAGAACTTCATATGTTAATATATGGCTTACACTACCGGGATTTGATCTTCTAATTTCATCAAAATATGCCTGTAACAGTGAATATGACTCCGCCCAATCCCCGTAAACCACAACAATTGCCTTGCTCAGAGATCTCCAAGCTTTCATATAACCAATCTTAATAAAAAATTGTTCTTCAACCAACACTTGAACTGTTCTAGCTGATATGTTTAAATCAGACTTCACAAAAGGCATGATCTTCGAAACCAGAAATGTTGATGTCGCTGGGCGATTGCTTGAATTGACCGTTGGATTAACGCAAGTATGCTCCCCTCTATACTTCTTAACAACCCACAACCCAGTCTGCGATTTTTTGGAATCAATTGCATGAATTCTCCACTGGCAAGTATCGTCGATATTGCAAATGGCAGTATACATTTCTTTGTTGGACCTAATGGGCTTAAAAGAAACAGCATGTAAAATGGACCACTCACTTAGTTGTTGCAGAAATTTAGCTTTGCTCTCAAATACAAGACCAGCTTTAAAGCCACTTTGAAAGTAGGAGGACGAGAATAATTCTCCCCTACTTTGCAAGTCCTCGACAAAAGATCTGGCTAACATTTGCGCAGTACACATGTCCTCATCAAGGGGAATCTCCATCGCAGGTTCGTCATTACCCCCATCTTCTTCATCATCTTCATCATCCATCTCTTCAGCTCCGAAGTCAAAGTTCAACGAATCATTATTTACTTGCATGTTGTCAAACCATGCGTGATTGTTATCGGGAATCGAAGCAACCATCATGTTGTCCAAAGCAGGTCCAGGGTTCGTTTGTAGGTCTACAATTCCATCTACTTGACTCGCGTCATCGCATGCATTCTCTTCGAACGGTGATTCACTACAAGAAAAGGACATTTTTATAGTGTTTAAAAAATGCTATGAAAGGATAAGATGGCATTTTTAAAAACGCTATATATCAACATGTTGTAATATGTCAAGGGTCTACAATAGCAACCTAATGATCGCTATAAAAAACATGCTATAAATGATGTTACTCACAACGTTTCAGAATTGCTATTAAATGGGCGATTTGTAACATACAAATTCCTATCTATGGCGATTGTTGCTTGCTATAAAACTTTTACGCAGAGTTGTGGTTTATACGACTATTATCTATGACGTCAATTAATTGCTATTTATAGCAACTATAAACGCTATTGATAAGCATTGCTCGATTATTATAGCAATTACAGATGCTATAGAAATTTCATAGCCTGATTGCTATAGCAACTATAAACGCTATAGAAACACCATAGAAAGTTTAGCTTGTATTTTATGACATTATTTCCTTGCCATGAATGGTATTTAATAGTTGCAGAATATTTTTTATTGCACTAGCATAATGCTGTAGTATGTACAACTATTATCAAAAGTATTTCATGCATAATATTAAGAAGATAATTACTTGTGATCAAAAGTATATCATACAAAGTTCGAAGCATATAAATATTTGTGATCAAAAGTAACAATTCTTACAATCGTTGCTAGCCAAAACAATACATACAAAAAAGAACAATCCATACAACCGAAGCTAGCCAAAACGATATATAGTAAAAGCAAAGATATATGAACATCGACACAAAATACACTTGAAGGAGAATGAGTGCAACAACATAGTTTTTCATGCCTTTCAGCATAGCGTAAATGTAGAGCATCATACAACGCCTGTCAAAAAAAAACATACATCTATTAGTCATAAAATTCGAAACATGCAGGGTTTAATGTTAGCAGAAGAAAGTACACTGGCCATCTAAACTAGCACAAACTAATAAGAATGATTTGTCATGTTCTAATGGGATGCCCTAGAACTTAACAAAACTTGGCAGATGAACTTAAGGACAGGAAAGTAACTAATCAGTAATAACTCTCCATGTTTTATTAAAACTTTAAAGGTTGACCTACATTAATTAAGTTGGATTTATACCCACAAACGAAATATTCTCTCATCAACACTTATCGATAATAGTAAGACACTGTCTGAGTCAAGAAACTTGCCATCAGACAGACCATGGATAAGTGGTTCTAGACTGCTCAACAAACTAGGATATAATACAGTAGCATTCATAGGTTGATAGCAGAGCAAGTAACAATATACATAATGGCACTTGGCAACCATCAACATTGCAACAAACAGAGGTATTAATCAGGATATTAACAAAAATATGGTTTAAAAACAAGAATAACTTTTAAAGAAAGAAGTTATACCATGATTTCACATTATAGTTCTTATTCCAGATCATCTGGCTGGTTCCCATGAATCACATCCATACTAACATTCCTGACAAACCCAGTTTCCTAGAAGCTCTATTATGCTCCATAACTTCTGCCACAATATATAATCAATTGTAAAATCTCTTTTAAAATTAGATAGAACTCAGTGTTATAATATTTAACATTTTTTCATTGTGATATATCATATAATTGATAGAACATAATATTATAATATATTGCAAATGCATACGCATGGCATTGCATATGCATGGTAATGCATGGCAAATGCAAATGCATCTGCATATTCCTGGGGCATAAGCATCTGCATATGCCAATGCATGAATTTTATGGCGAACGCAAATAGATCGGCATATGCCTAACGCATATGCATCTGCATATGCTAATGCATTTGCATTTGCATGCCAGTACATGTGCATATGCCAATACAATTGCATTTGCATGCCAGTACATTTGCATCTGCATACGCAAATGGGATGCTCAGTTTCGAGCCTGAAAGCTCAGTTTCAAAACTGCACAGATTGTTGTAGTGTAGACAACATTTTCTAGTCGAATGCATGCTGATGATTATCCCTCATTAGCAAATCTTATATATGCAGTTAAGAACATAAATGGTGAAATATAATTTATTTTCCCAAATACCATTTATAGACGGAACTATCTAATAATCATAGTTGCTCTAAGTGATACAATGATGTATCGGATGATAAAAATATAATTTAGTACAGTAGATATCATGTAACCTGATTCAATTTCCAAATTTCCCCACATAATGGATTGTACACAACAACTCACTAAGTTGAACCAGTTTGATTATTAGGGGCATGCAACAGACGTTTGACATGTGCTTTGCTAATTTTGTCAACTGACTACATCACCATTCCCCCATCTATAGTGAACACCTGCATTTTCCATGTCTTTTTCTTTAGTAAATATTTTATTTTAATCGGCTTTTGCATTATTACTATTTCTGATAAAACTAAACCAATGACGGTGAAATTTTTTACCTGTCTACTAATATAACCTGGAGCAGGCGATAGCAAGAAACTCCACTATTCTTGCAACCTCTTCAGGTTTTCTGTACCTCCCTGTTAAATGGGAACATGCACCATTTTAAGCATACTATAATAACTTTATGCTCTTTATTAAAATATATCATAAATACCATGTAGGTTTTGACTTTGAACTTTTGAGAATACGAGAATTTCAGCATTCAGAGCAACAAAAAAGAAATAGAATGGTTTTTTACCTAGTGGAATAGACTGCAAGATTTTCTTCTCTATTCATCCCCAAGCTCAGCAGTCATATCGGATGCGATGAATCCAGGAGCAACTGCATTTACCTGATCATCGTTCAGCTTCAAAGTTTAGCATTTAGTGATGAGAATAACTTTAAAACATATCTAAGTTCCAACAATTTTATTTTTATCGCCATAACTTCAAATCTTTTTTCATTATAAAGCTTAAAAGCACTTTAATGATGAAAATAAAATATAAAGTTAAAAAAACTTTAAAGTTTTAAGGTACATTGATATAATACGCTTACAATAACATACATTGACAGGTAAGAAAGACTTAACTAATTTGGATAAACCCCCACTAAATATTTTCATAGATATACTAGCAAAGCTGACTACCTTGCAGCAATCTGAATTCCGTCCAGCATGAGTTCCGGTTAACATTTTTCAGTCCAAACTTGCACAACAGACAATATCTGAGCTAGCAATATCTGAGCTACCAACTCCTTTATTTGCGTTGACCATCAGTCCATCACAAGCTAAGACATGATCATAAGTTATATTTGCGAGCCAAGTTAGGCTGGATTTGACTGTTGTTTCTCCCTAAATTCATTGATCAAGAAATCAATATGAATCCGTAAATGCTCAGGCATATATTAAAATAAAGCGATATGGTTTTTACTGTAACAATTTTTAGTAATGTTTTTCACCTTTTTTACTTATCTGGGGAAAATGGGTACATTGTTTTGTTTCATGAATAAAATTGATTTTAACGTTGTGCTGGGATTTATATTTTGATTTAAAGATAGATACTATTGTTTTCTTTGAAAGCATCATACCTAGAAATATATGATAGGTTTGCTATGGATAGGTTGGGATTTCATATCAAGTTTTCTTGCTTGGAAAATTCTAGGAACGACTTGATTGTCTGCTTATTCCATAGGTCTGAGTCCCTGCTTATTGGACCATGTCAATTAAATTGCTTATTTTTGTTGAATCTCATTTGCTAAGATAAATGCTTTAGAATATTTATTTATATTTGATATCTATTTATTATCTTATTAGTATGTCCTTGCTTAATTATAATTCTAACTATATTCATTTTCAAAATTAGTCATGTTTATTTAATGTTTTCAATTTTCTTGAACACAGCATAGATCCAGATAGTTTCTAAAAATCAAGTGAAGAAAGCAGCATAGATCCAGGTAGTTTCAACGAATCAAGCGAACAAAGCAGCATAGATCTAACTAGAAGTTTCTTAGCAAACCACTTTCTTTACTGTAGTCTAATTCTACCTTTTTTTATTTCTTTCTAGACTTTTTTTTGCTTACCTGCATTGCTTTTGCATAAGAATAAATAGTTGCAAAAAGATTGTATGGCTTGACAACATCAACTTATTTTTGTCATCGTATATGTCTTCACTATGTTCTGGATTTGATCTTTTTATGTTTTCTCCCACCTTTGTGATTGATATCTTCAACCATTTCTCATGTTAAATATGACAATAATGATTCGGTGTTCACAAACTGTGGACGCATGCTATTTGAATTTTTTCATATACCTTCTTTGTACGTGAAGAAACGTTTTGTTTCCATGTTCCTTTTCCAGAAAACCTTTGTATAAGTAGGCGCTAAATTTAAGATAATTATTATTCGTCTAGACGCTGTCATAGTCTGCTGCTTGAATATATTGTTGCTTGGATTACATTGGCACATATGTTGCTTGCTTAATTTATAATTGACATAGTACGATCCACACATTGCTTCATTACGCAGTGGAAACTTAACTGAAAACTTGCATGTGATCTGCATGCAATTGTTGAATTTAATTTTCAAACTCTCATTTTTAAAATTGTTGCTGGTATTAGCGGTAACTCCTCTTGACATGGCGGAATAATATTTGAGCTAATATTATTAAATCACTGGCCTACAGGTTAATTTTAATTGCAAAAGAGTTTACTGAGAGACAAAGATTCATGTGATACTTGCAAATAGAACATGTGCAGAGCTAACTGAGCATATGCTGAAACAAATGTAGTCAAACTATAAAAAAAGACTTTTATAATGCAAGATTTAAGCAACATAAAGTGAATGCAGGCTTTAAAAAATTAATTTGACGTTATACTGCTGAGAAATATAAATGATGTAGGTTTTGTTCATTTTTCTTTAATGCAAGTGTTTACATACTTGAAAATCATATATTGTATTTATATTGTTTATTTATGGTTGGCGAATTGATCTATGTAAGCCAATCGGTTGCTACTGCTTATATGGTTTAAAATCAAACAATGCTAACAAATAGCATGACACGGTGGTTGAGGGTTTATGGGATTATCCTACCAAAATTTATGGCATTAATTTCTCTTTGCATTTATGGTTAATAGTTTCATTATAGCACATTAATTTTTCAAATGGCTGAAACATAACTGACGGGAATGGACATTCAACATGTATAAAGAAATCATGAATACAGTTGCATAATTGATTGAGCAACGTGTAATAATTTCCCAGTCTTAATTAGTTTTTCGATATTTGTAGTTGGAGCTGCTTAAACTAGGGGGTTGCCAAAGACATGGAAAGATAGGCTCAACCATCACATTAAGGAACATAGAGAGGAGGAATCACAAAGATCTTATGGTGTAGTTGTTGGACGATTGGACTCAATTGGCTGTTTCGATCAAAAGGGTGCTCAAACCAAGGTACAGCCAGATGGATACCTTCAGAAACATGTCTATAAAACTTTACAAGAGGGCTACGACCGTCCAGAAATCAGTTTCTAGTACTAAGATATATCCATACATATACAATTAATGCCTCGCTGTAATCCGGTAGCGGATTTCTACAGTTACGACTCCAAATAACCTGAAAAATTAACATTCTAGACTCACCAAAACTGCCTTAAACAGTAGTACTGCCCTTCCACCACCACAAATCACTGCCAATTCAGTTAAACCATCAACCAATACACCTTCACAACTAAATTCCTGCATCGAACAACCTACTTCAGCCTTGGAAACTCCGCCAAAACATTTCACATTCAACACCCTACTTCATAAAGCCTTCAACCATCACCTGAACAACACCCATCCCATAACAAGCCTTCAGCAAACCTGCTGCACATCCAACTTCAACACTTCTACCGATTACCATTAATAATTCACACCTCAGAAATCCATCAAATTCAACTGCGAACAGACCATTCTCCAGTCTTTAATCAAGCCTGATACATTTTTCTATCTTTAATTTAGTCTCCAGTCTTTAATCATGATAAGATTAATGGATGTCTAGCTATGAAATAGAAAACAAGTTTATTTTGCTTTTTATATTTTGGGAGATAATAAAAACGCAAAGAGCAATTAAACTCTTTCGTTTGATATGATATTGTTATCTGTTCAATTAAATTTGATGAAAAACTATAGTACTTTTTCTTGTTTTTTAAAATTATATAAACCAGCAATTGGTTATTCTTAGTTTCAAGGTTATCATGCCCTAACTGGTTTCATTAACAACGTAATCTCATGATTTATAATCAATATTATAAGACCGAAACCCGGTAAGATCTAACCTTTAATAACTTGATCCATGAACAATTTCACACTTTTGAAACTGTTTTAAACTTCAGATCTTATATAATCAGCATAATTTAAACTGCTTTAAACTGATTTATACAATCAGCATAATTTCATTCACAACACAGTTTATTTTAAACTGTTGAAACTTATTTACACTTCAACCTATAAATTATATTCCAACAAGTAGAATATTAATTTTATTCAATACTTATTTTTTTTTATTTAATTATTTATCGTACAACCACAAAATAGTAACCACGAAATAGATCAAAATTTTCTATTATTTCAATGCCATAAAATCATTAACACTACTAATTGTTATCATTTTTTTCATAGAATAATCTCAAAATACACAAATGTTATTTATTTTACAAATGGATTTAAATGGATTTTGAGTTCATAGAACACATATAAAATGCTGAATTGAATTTTGAATCACTTTATTTCTTTTTTATTCCCATACAATTACAAAAATCAAAACATCCACTACTTAGCACATCTCCTCCATCCACCACATCATTGTCAATCCCTGTATTCACCAACCAGAACCTGACCCTCAAGTGTGGTACTCCAATCACTAGAACAACTCAATGCAAATACAACCAAAAACACGTGGCATTCATATCACAATCCAAAACTACAACCAGCACAACCTAATACACTATAACAACATCAGCGGCCTGCCATAGACCTTAACTCTTCATTTAACAACATGATCATCTCCCTACCTTAATCACCTCCATTTCAGCGAAATTAACAAGCAAACAAACAAATTCAGGTGTGACCTAAGGACCATTAATAAAAAAGAATAGTATATTAAAGCATTTTCATTGTTTCAACTATATAAAACAATCACAGTTTGAAAACTGAAAAATGTGACCTAAGGCCCACTAAGCATGCTGTTTGTATAGACTGGATAGTTTGCCTAACTTGTGTGTCAAAAGTCAGTATCATATATGATACATTTTTCTAATTCCACTAACATTAACATGAAAAACTTACATTAAAGGATCCAAGTTGAGGAAGTCATGGTTTGGAAACACACGTTAACATGCACATGCATTTTCATTTCATTTGAACTCAAAATATTTGATATAAAACGAAGTCTAGCGCAACATAAATACATAGACATGGTAACCATAAAATAATAAGATGAGACAATAAAAGATACATGATTTTTACAGCAGTCATGTATTCTTTTGTTACACGAGGATTTTCGGAGGAGTGTTACAACTAGAATTAAAAGTGTATGAGATTTTAGCCATTGTATTATCAATGAAATTCTTACAAATATATATATATATATATATGTTTATGTTTATCATTTGCACTTTCCCTGCTATGTTTATCAATGAAATTATGAGGACTGTTACAACTAGTGTCTATTTGGGATACTTGGTGATTTTTATATTTTTTATAATATATAATATTTTTTATTTATTGGAGGAAGAGGAACATCATCTTCTCTGCTTTCTCTAAGTTGCAATGCGTTACTGCAGCTAGCCGACATTCTGTGCTAGAATATAATAAATAAATCCGATTTTGCAAAACTTTTGCTATCACACATAAGAATATAATAAAAACAACACAACAATTCAAACTAAGTGGGCATGCAGCAGAGTAATTTGTAACTAAAGTGGTGGGATGAGATTATTTTGTAATTAATAATAACATAATTCACAGTTATTTATTATATTTATGATATGAATATGGCATGCATAAGCACTTTATATAAAACGAAATATCGGATCTAAGCAGTAAAAAAACACAAATGAATGTAGGATATGTTTGAAATATACCATTGTCCTCTGGTAGACAGAAGCTCGTGGTAACAAAAATGAAGCATAGTTAAAAAAGAGACATTGTTCTAAGATGGATCGTGTTAATAAAGGATAGACGATCGAGTTAGAAACATCTATATGAATGCATTTAAAGGCAACAAATAAAATAATGAAAACATATCAGTTAAGTTTACTATTCTGGATAAATAAGGTTGGAAGTGGCATTCAACTTTAAGTCCGAGAAAACTGAACTATAACATGTAAATTGAAGTACTTTTATCTGCTTCGTGTAGACATCTATGAATCATGAGTGTTGCAAGTTATCATCATTTAAATAATGATATTAGGCCGTGACTTCGAACATTTAGATTTAAATGACATCTTCTACTTGAACTAAATCTTTTTTATGTCAAAAGCTAAGCATAATTCCCTAACGAGGAACGCTAAGTAATTTTCATGAAAAAAATAAAAATACTGTTTGTCTGTTAAAATTTGAGAATTCAGTAGTAAAATATTTGTAGAAAGAGCAAGCAAACAAGAGAAAACACTAAAAACTGCAAACTACAATAAGTTGGACATGTAATTTATGTAGGCTTTGGAGTTAAATTTAAGTAACTGAAAACAAGCAGATTTCCAATGAAATATACTAAAATATATAGAAATTTGAGTTTACTAAAATATACTAAAATGAACAGTATACGGTCCCTTAAAAATAAAATATCATCTTCGCAAACCTATAAATCAACAGATGCAAGGGAAAAATGCTAGGCATTTGGGCTGTTGGAAGAAAATGGTTAATACTAAAAGCTGGGCTGTTGGCGGAAATGGTACTAACAAGTAAGCTTGTAAAAACAATTGACAACAAATTAATTTGTGGTTTACAAAAGCTAAGTCGTATTGCCTATAAATAAACTACGTTCAGATTTCTAATTAATAAAACTTGCTTCCAGCAACACACCATCATCTACATAAGGTAGCTTTGAATCTAAATAATAAAATGACATAACCAGCATATAGAGAAACCATATTACAGATTTCTAATGACACAATCTACCCAAGGCATGCATTAACTTAAATTCAAGCATTAATATTTCGCAACTTCATGGATTAACTTCAATTCATAGCTTCGTGCATTATACTTAAGAACCACAGTTAATTTACTGAACCGCTTATCGGCTAAACGAATATTGTTTTTTTTCCTATGTTTCTTATCTATAATTTCATTTAATATCATGTGGAATGAACTTTGTTCCTCCTTTTTCTTAAATTAATCCATTATACAATATTCAGTAGCAATCAGAACTTGGAATTTAACTAAGTACCATCTGCAATTTTCACTTGTTGATACTCTGACATAAATATGAAATGTCTGAAGCATTATTTGCCACTGTATGCTACAATTATTAAATTACCTACATACCTCAGATTTAGGACATTTTGTATTTGTCTGAAATCATTGTGTGTCCAAATTCTAAAACATAAAATAGCTATAAAACTGCAGTAATTTCATTTTGCACTAACAAAATTAATCACGCATCATTATATTCAAGCATTAACTTAAATTCATGCATTAACGTTTCACAATTAATGAAAAGAAGGAAAATTTACCTAATTCAGGGCTTTGTGCTTTTCGGGGCTTCGACGAGCGTTTCATCTTGTAGAGGAATCGCGACCACAAGATCCAATTTGAGTCAGACTTCGAGCGTTTCACAGCTTGTGGAGGAATCACGATTCGGAGGTGCTTTCTTAAGACCCAATTTGAATCGGGGAAAGGAATCGGAGTGGAAAGAAGAGGAGATTCGTAGGGCAGACGATGAAAGGAGATTCGTAGGGAAAACGATTCGAAGTGGAGATGGGATTGACGGTGGTTTTTGGAATTGGGAAAGGCAAAAATAATTAACGTCTGGCAAGGAGGAAAAGCAATTAACATCTGCATAGGAGGGAAACTCAAAAATTTCCGCGCTCAACCCTGCATTAGGTCAAAAAGAAGGCGTCTAAGTAAGCTATCTTTTCTCTAAATAACCAGTGGTCCATCTAAGTATAGCAAGTCAACTTATCGTGCTATCCTACATTGCTGTTAATTAAACATTTTCTTGTAGTGATTGCTCTTTCATGAAATCCTGCGGACTGCTGCATCATGAAAAGATTGCACTTTGATCAAACACTTAAGCATGACTCAAATAACAATTCATTTCTGGGAATATTTAGTCCTGACTCATATGATATAACTCAGATGACGTTGGCTGCAACGGCTATGCTACTTGTGTAGACGGTCCAACATTACTTTGTGTATGATGGTAATAAGGACCAAAACTACAAAATATATGTCGGGCATTAACAACAATTGGGAGAACCAAAATATAACATGTTTAGAAAACCTTTTAAGTTGGGCTTACCTCTGCGTCGCGCATCCAATACTTTCCTGCGTGGGAAATGGAAAGCTAAAATGCGGATTCTGTGTATAATTCATATGCGGGGGGTACGCATAGAACATTTGATGTTGTCCATACTCTGAAACGTTAGAAGGAGGAATACTATTTGATGATGGGATTAGATGAGTTGGACGGAAAGGTGTCGCTCGAACGGGTCCTGAAGCAGCAGGTGCTTCTACCACTAACTTTGTCGTTTTCACAACAAATAACTCTATAGTCTTACAAGCAGCAGAAAACATTAACTCGACATCACAATCGTCAGCAATTTTAATTACCTTAGAACCCGAATTAGTCGGCCAGTTGCATACTAACTCAATATCAAATTGCTCTGCATTAATCATTGTTGACTTGAATATTGAGGCTTTTAATTGCTTCAAGTTACAACCTATCAGAACTTTTACAGGTTTGAAAGATCCACCTTCGTATTTCCCACACTTTCTATCATCAATAACCAACTCACCATCAAAGTAGCATAGAATCGCAATAAACTTAGGAGCCATTCTAATTTACAATAACATAAAAGAATATATTACCAAAAGTTATAGATCCAGAAAAACTAAGATTTAGGGTTTTGAAATTCAAACCTTGTGATGAATCAAACGACGGAGAATAGAGTCCAGTTGACGTAAATCTGAAATTGCTGCTAGATCAGAGCTAAAATTAATGATTGGTTTAATTTTGGAATTTGATTTAAGGTATTGGGTTTCTTTTTTTCAATATGTAGAAAGTAAAAAAGTGAGGAGGAAGAGACTCTCGGTTGACTGTATATCACGTCTGCGCGTCTTTTCAAATAACGCGTGAAGCGTTATTTGAAATAACACAAACGGAAACTGTAAGACTTAACACACCGTTACTTTATTTCTGCGTTATTTAGGATAACGCTTTAAAGCGGTATTCTAAATAACGCATTAAACTGTTCTTCCAAAAATACTTACCGTTAATCATTTGCGTTATTCAAGATAACGCTCGCTAGCGTTATTTAAGATAACGCTCCTGTGTTCTATAGAGAAACATGGGGGTTAAACTTAAAAACATGTTTGCGTTATCTTGAATAACGCTTCACGTGTTATTTCAAATAACGCTGTGTTAAATAACTGTTTTCAGCTGATGTGACATAAACCAGGCTACGGCCGTAATAAGTTTTCAAACAAGGCTAAATGTGTTATAAGTTTATAAAAGGGAGCCAAATCCAAAAAAAAATCCTTTTATGTCCCCATTTTCACAATCACAGCCCTAATTTCCACTTTTTGCACTTAGGGGTTGGATCACCACCTCGGCGCTTCCACCTAATATCCAGATCTGCGTTTACCATCCTCTCCGCCTCTCCTTCGTTCCAGCGCCGCTTCATCAGGTAATTTCATTTCCTCAAATCGTCATTTCTAAATAATTATAACGATTCTGGTTAATGAAGTGAATGTAGCATAATATAGGACCTCATGAATCAAAGTCTTGTTAGGTTGTAAAATGCTTTTGATTACGTTGATCGATTCAGATTCATAATGGATTTTTTGTCATATTTGTTGTAGGAGTTGGTCTCCAATGAGGTTTCGTATTGGACATTGATTTTGTGATTTAGGGATATTTATGATGTAAGAACCCGTAACTTCCCCGTTAAGGAAAGCGTGGATACTTTGAGAACAACACACAAATGAACACATACAGAAGAACATTTCATTGTTATTACAACAATTCCATCAGATACAAGAATATACAGAGTATAAATGAATAAATTACATTCAATAAATATCAGAGATTACAATAAATTACATAGCAGCGGAAAAATATACAAAACATAACTGAAAGTGATACACGGATACAGAGCTTTCCGAGCATCGTTCCAGCTGTAAATCAGGACCCTGTGGATATAAATCTGCAAAACCAAAACTACTAGCTGCCCGTGCGGAAAATAGGGGCACCCAGAGTTTAGGTTAAAACAATAAACTCCAGGTCAGTCATGTGACTGGTGTGAGAACTAAAATAGTTATTAATATTGGTTTTAAAGTTAGGTAAATCAAGGGACCACGCCGTATAACACGGGACGGATTTCCTCCCAAGAATACCAGTGCATAGAACAAACAGCGCAATGCTAAATAAAGAAAAATGAAGCTGTTATAAGACCCAGGTCCCATCACACAATGCAACGCAAGCCGGAGGATAGGGTTTTCCCTTATAACGGCCAAAGCATGCTTGATACGTTTAAAACAAATCATTTGATACTATTTTAGGTGCATAGTGTCAAAACAATTTCAATCATAAATATCAATCATAGATGGCATGGGTACCATATATCATGTCGCCATACTAGTTCTACAATTAAAACCGCAATATCACGTATTGGAAATTGGATTCCATCATGAGTCGAGGCAAGGGGCAAGCTCCTCTCCGCGTTCGAGACACTCTAGCAATGCCTCGGGACCGCACACAGCAATCCCCTGGATCCTCCAAGGCCGGTCCTCTCTTACTTTTGAGGATTGGCAATTCCTGAACACACGTTTCCCGGTCCTTACAGACCTATATCCGAGGCGCCTCGTATCCAACAACCACACAGGTGAAAAGTATATAAATGTCAGGGCTGGTAGGTCACTGACACCACCCTAGCTAGAAAGAAACGTCGTGCACTCCTTGGGTCCGTACCCCGTTTTTGACTCATACCGAGGTGTGAGGCTCGCGAATCCACGTTATACACAAAGCTATGCCACACAGGCCGTGCTTTGATCATCAACCACAAGACTTTGCTTTTCAACAGAAGCCTTGATCAATTGCCACTTACGCGTGCCACACTGGCAATTCACTCCATGCGACTGATGTCCATCGATATACAACCTCTGAGCTCGTACGTCTCAGAGAAGGGCGTTAAGCAAGAGAATAAATTCTCCGCCGCCAAACAGATGTATATTTAATAAAGATCAATCAACACAGAATAAAATCCAATGTCAGACACACAATCCATTTACAAGTTCGTTCTGGGTCTGAACGAAACCGGAGGCACTTTCCTCGCATATCCATCCATCTCCAAGTACGTCTGGACGATCACCAACTGTTTCCCTCATCCTGGGTGTACAGCCCAATCAAGATCATCAGTAATCACCCAAACGATGTGAAGACTTCCGGTCTTCAACCACCGTCTTCATCTTTGACATCTCGTCGAATCGGTTATTCAGAATGGGTAAAAACCCGGCCTTTCTGAATAACCCACGTATATGATAAACAAATGTTACACAAACACAACAAATGCCTCATTCCAACTCAGAATATTCTTTTATTCACAAAATCACATTCTTAGGGAAATGTTCCCATTAATTTTATCCAAGATAAATTCTTCTAAATTTATCCTATAATCTTCCTTTGGATATCGTTTCAAACTAGTCGGGATTAGCGAACCACACCGAAGTAATTATTTATTTTATTTCCCAATCCCAACCTATATATCCCATGGAGCAAAACTGGTGATACTCCATTCCTAACACCACGGTGTTATCGGTAAAATTAATTACCATTTCACGTTCAAATATAATTAAAGATTTAACTATCGCTTTGGAGCAAAACTGGTGATACTCCATTCTCGATCACTTTTCAGATTTGATAATTTAAATTATCAATTCACATTTTAATCTAATTAAAGATTCATTAAAACTCCACTTAGTTTTAATCTTCTCAAAAATCGATATCTTGCCTTTAACTGGGTTAAAGAACCAATGTCTTCTAAAACACGATTCACGATAAACCCAAATCACATTTGATATTAAATACAAGGCTCTGAATAGAAAATATATCGGCTTATATTCAATACCAAATTCTGAAACCAACAAATATCATATTGGAAATAACGATATAAAATATATCTTTCAAATTCCCATAACAATATCTGTATAGTCACGAAATCCAACATCGAAATATTCCGAAGATAATTTCGATTCAACTCCAGTCCAATTCACATATTGGGAATATTGGTTATTTTTAAAATCACTTTCAAATTTAGTTTATTTATTTCACAAATAAATTGATTTTAATTCTAGGTCAAAACTAGTTCATTTCGATAAAAATCTATTTTTATCTTTCCAAATGTGGAGTTTTCCAGCTCAATTCTTTCCAATCCATATGTTATGATTTTACACAAATTATCAATATTTTTAATAATTTTGTCAAGGCCCGTACAGTCGATTTCCATCAACGGCTATCGAACTGCACTTACCGCGACCTTTTTCAAATTTGATTTGGACATTATTCCAAATCCAACCGTTAGATTTCAAATTTCTATTATTCATTGGAAAGCTCTTTTCGATACGAACCCAACGGTTCCGGTTTTAGGAGAATCCGACGGTCGGATCTCCCGCAACGTCAATTCGAAGTCAATGGTCGAAATTCAAAAACTGCCGCGACGCGGCGCGTTCTATTCAGGCCATTATATATATATAATATATATATATATATTATATATTTCGTCAATTTCCTTTTAAAACGTATTTTATAAATCGTTTTAACTTCATTTCAAAACCATTTCAACACTATTTCAATTTCTAATCAAAACTGAATATTTTATATCATTACTATATAAATGATAATATTTTCAAAATGTTATATTTTGAAATCACTTCTTTTCTATATTCATTATAAAAACGAATATAATCGATATAAATATCGTTCACGTCAAAATAGCGCAACTCTAATCAACACGGCTTTATATATTTCAATAAATCCGTTATTCTATTCAACAAATGAATATTTATTCCATTCAACACATGAATCTATATTTCTTTCAACACACGACTAATCTCAACACATGAGTACTGTCAACACATCACTATTTTTGTTATTTAAAATATTTTATAAAACTATGGTATCTATCGTTTGATTTTTTATCAGACTTCTACTGGGAAGTAGTTCTAATTTTAAATATGATAAAGATGTAAATTTCATTGTATAAAATATTTCACTCAACACATGAACATCGTCAGCACATGACTATTTTTATATACAACACATGAATTTTCTTTTATAACATTCATTATTTTCCCGATTGGAATGAGGCTCAATCAATCACCATATAATGTTAATTATATGGATTCCATACAACACATGTATATAATAGCATTGAAAAGTAATCAACCATCACCCAAAGTGCACTACACTGTATAAGCATCAAATATAGATATCTGACGCTTATAACAGCCTGTCAATCGATCGATCGACATATTTAATCAATCAGGATGAGTGAACTTCAAATTTCATCCCAACACCCGTGTGGGGTTTCAAACAATCAAACACAGATTTTATTTGTGCAGTTGGGCGATGTGTAAAATTTATCGTCCCAATCAATGTCCTTCAAATAGGTGTACATAAACAAACCGTCCGGTTTGTAAATGAATATTTTATTTTATTCACTCCCACGTTAAAAATTATATTTTTAACGATAAAATATTCTATTTCAACACATGAATTTCTATTCAGTTCATTTACACAATAAAAATGATATTTTTTATTTTTCTAACATATTTTGGGAAATTTCGGCGGCATAACGGCACGATACTAGAAACGGGACGAGGCCTAGCCTTATCCCCGGTCTAGTGAAGGCCCACGCCATTCACACATCAATCAAATCCATTCCATTTCACCAAACAATTCAATTCAAACCAAATAATCTAACCAACTACACAACCAAACAATTTAACAAACAAGCCATCCATGGTCTGTGGATGACGGGTGTCGGGTGCTACTAAGCACCGTCTGCATCCTAGTATATATATATAACTAGAGAAAGAGATTTTGAGTGAGAAGTTCTCACCGACTAGCTAAACCAAACGCCATGACTCTTCTTATGTAGAAATCTTCGTCGTTCTCGCCTTTTGTCACTTTCACCGCCCGTAGTCACTACATATATAAAAATCACATTTTTATTATCTACATTATATAAAAATCTTATCTTTATACCTTCTATAAGTTAAAAATCGGATTTTTATTCTCTCTATAATATAAAAATCATATTTTTATTTATTTCATATGTCAAAACTGTAGAAGTTTTAAAACGGAGAAAACTCACTTTTTTTCTAACGCCCGGATTCGCTGTTTGGGTCCTAGAATTTGCAAACGATCTTCAATCTTCACACCATCTTTTTTTCTAGCACAAGCACGCCATTCTGAACAACTTTTGCCTAGTGGTCTTCTTGCCGAAAATGTGCCATTTCGCCGGAATTCGCGAAAGTACACGAATTTTGCCGCTTCCGGACAGCAGACTTTAAACGCGTTTTCCGGGCAGCTCTGAACTCCAAAACATGACTTCCATATAGCCAAATCGAAGAGAATTTCGCGCTCTACAACTTTGATCGAGAGGGACTTTGGCCAAAAACGCACCGTTTGGGAGTTATTCGCGAAATACGGTCAGGGACTTATTTGCAAAACGAGTAATTTTGGTGAAAATGGGTTTTTGGGTGTAGCGGGGCCCACGGCCGGAATTGAGGGGGCTGGAGGGGGGGGCGCGGGCCTGATGGACGTGGGGGAGGGTGTGGGTGGCGGTGGTGGGGCCCGTGGTGGCCGCGGTGGTGGTGTTTGGGTGTAGGGTTTGCTAATTGAAGAGAGAGAGAAGAGGAGAGAGAGAGGAGGAGGAGGAGGTGGCCGGAGGGGGGTGGAGGAGGCCGACGGCCAGTGGTGGCAGCGGGGGAGGGTACGGCAGCGATGGCATGGGGTGCGGTGGCCATTAAAGAGGAAAATGTAAAAAGGAGAGGAATAGAGAAAGTGAGGAAGAAAAGGAAGTAAAAGTGTTTATATGCTAGTTTCTCGCGTATCGTCCGAACACAAACGATCTCCGATGGCCGCGGATTTCGGACATGAGATAGTGGACGTGAAGACGAGTCCAAAGAAACAAGTTTCGTCGAATTCCGAGTTCGTTTGACCGTCCGTTAAAAATCACAAAAATGCTCAGATAAGCTCTAAAAATGCGATTTTGGCGCACCTTTTCTTCTCGCACGCTCACATGCTAACTCAAAAAATCAAGCCCTCTTGGATTTAACCATTATTAGAAGATACGAATCTAGAAAATAAAGTAGAATTGAATTCCGAGGTCGTATCAATAATGTTCCTTTGTAAAATGACTGCCCGTTTTGCCCTGAACTGTTTTAGCTCGCACGGCCACATACTGACTCCGTTCGACGCGCCATTTGGAACTCAACAATGATTTGTCATTATGAATCCATAAAAATTTATCTTGTCGAATTCTGAGCTCGTATGCAAAATTTCACTTTTTAAGGGCTATGTATTGTTAACCGAACAACTCCAGCCCATAGCCACTATTCCGGATATCGGAATATATCGAAGCTTATACTTTTCGGAGTTCTAAACGGCATTTTGAACTCAATGGAAGTGGTTTCGAGTCCAAATTCATCCGTATGCAAAATATGACTTTTTGGGCCATGTATAATTTACATAGCGACTATTCTGAATTTTCAACTGGGCATAACTTTTGATTCCTGCTATGAAATTTCGATTTTTCGGATTCGTTGGAAAGATATTCTCAACTAGATCCTAATGTTTTTGGTTTCACTAAAATCCGGATTGTTTTGCACCCGGTACATTCAATTGAAGTTGGAAATTGAATTATCGAACTACCGCGCCATTTTCAATTCCTTTTATAATTATATATAATTATTTATATTCTAACGACGAAGTATATAGATATATACGTTCGAATTATATTCAAAATAAATTTCTCGTCGATTTTATTTAAAATAATCTATTTTAAATATTCAAAATTCGCTAAAATTGCCAAAATAAAAATTTTAAACTGGCCCAGATTTTCCGGGTTATTACAATCTCCCCCACTTAAAACTTTTCGTCCCCGAAAAGGAACAAAGTCGAAAGTGGTTTGATTAATCAACTCTACGTTCGATCTGGCTTGCGTTCTCCAACTTTTCAGTTTCTGAGAATTTTCAAATTCTTCAAAAATTTGGTTAACACCCGGAATTTTCGGAAAATTTCGTCATAACCTCCTTTGTACGGGGAGCACGGGAAAATCCCGAAATTGCCATACAGGCCTTCTGATCTCAAAAAGAAAAAGAAAAAGCCAAGCGGCTAGCCAATAGGCTTATAAAATCATCATCACCCAAACAAAACAGTAAATTATGTAGTAAACATGTACCTATTTGTCGGGCAAACAAATTTTATTCTCTGCTCTAGCCTCCTTGCTATGACCTGTTCAATGTAAGTACAAGTATATGCAAGCAAATGCGACCAATTTTCAATACAATTCAATATGTGATTCAATTAGGCTAATTGGCTAAAAATTAGCAAACAAATAAACAAGCAACACAAACATCAATCAATTAGTGAATTAGAGTTTCAAATTCATAATTTTGATACATATACAAAAATCATGTTTTTGATGCCAATTCACAACAATGTGTTCTAACTATATAAGTTTTGGTTCTCACACCAGTCTAATGGAAATATATAGATATCACACCTTCGAAACACGAATATAAATACTGATGATGTGGCCACATCATCAGAATTATCCCCGGGTGTCTAGAATGTGACCCTATATCTATCCAGTATATTAAAACTTCGACTATACGTTCATGACGCGTATACGCGAAATCTATATATACTCGATTGTCCAAATTCAAAAATAAATAAATAATCAAATACGTATAAAGAGATTTAAATTTTAAAACAAAATTGCTTTCATTTGAAAAATATACTCTTCACACTCGTTCTAGGATACTACTGATCCTATCTCTAACGAGTCATTCTAATTGGATATTACTAATCCAATATCTGATGAATTCTTTCGTATGGTTCTAATGTGTCTTGTTCTCGAGCTCTGTAAACCAAAGCTCTGATACCAACTGTAAGAACCCGTAACTTCCCCGTTAAGGAAAGCGCGGATACTTTGAGAACAACACACAAATGAACACATACAGAAGAACATTTCATTGTTATTACAACAATTCCATCAGATACAAGAATATACAGAGTATAAATGAATAAATTACATTCAATAAATATCAGAGATTACAATAAATTACATAGCAGCGGAAAAATATACAAAATATAACTGAAAGTGATACACGGATACAGAGCTTTCCGAGCATCGTTCCAGCTGTAAATCAGGACCCTGTGGATATAAATCTGCAAAACCAAAACTACTAGCTGCCCGTGCGGAAAATAGGGGCACCCAGAGTTTAGGTTAAAACAATAAACTCCAGGTCAGTCATGTGACTGGTGTGAGAACTAAAACAGTTATTAATATTGGTTTTAAAGTTAGGTAAATCAAGGGACCACGCCGTATAACACGGGACGGGTTTCCTCCCAAGAATACCAGTGCATAGAACAAACAGCGCAATGCTAAATAAAGAAAAATGAAGCTGTTATAAGACCCAGGTCCCATCACACAATGCAACGCAAGCTGGAGGATAGGGTTTTCCCTTATAACAGCCAAAGCATGCTTGATACGTTTAAAACAAATCATTTGATACTATTTTAGGTGCATAGTGTCAAAACAATTTCAATCATAAATATCAATCATAGACGGCATGGGTACCATATATCATGTCGCCATACTAGTTCTACAATTAAAACCGCAATATCACGTATTGGAAATTGGATTCCATCATGAGTCGAGGCAAGGGGCAAGCTCCTCTCCGCGTTCGAGACACTCTAGCAATGCCTCGGGACCGCACACAGCAATCCCCTGGATCCTCCAAGGTCGGTCCTCTCTTACTTTTGAGGATTGGCAATTCCTGAACACACGTTTCCCGGTCCTTACAGACCTATATCCGAGGCGCCTCGTATTCAACAACCACACAGGTGAAAAGTATATAAATGTCAGGGCTGGTAGGTCACTGACACCACCCTAGCTAGAAAGAAACGTCGTGCACTCCTTGGGTCCGTATCCCGTTTTTGACTCATACCGAGGAGTGAGGCTCGCGAATCCACGTTATACACAAAGCTATGCCACACAGGCCGTGCTTTGATCATCAACCATAAGACTTTGCTTTTCAACAGAAGCCTTGATCAATTGCCACTTACGCGTGCCACACTGGCAATTCACTCCATGCGACTGATGTCCATCGATATACAACCTCTGAGCTCGTACGTCTCAGAGAAGGGCGTTAAGCAAGAGAATAAATTCTCCGCCGCCAAACAGATGTATATTTAATAAAGATCAATCAACACAGAATAAAATCCAATGTCAGACACACAATCCATTTACAAGTTCGTTCTGGGTCTGAACGAAACCGGAGGCACTTTCCTCGCATATCCATCCATCTCCAAGTACGTCTGGACGATCACCAACTGTTTCCCTCGTCCTGGGTGTACAGCCCAATCAAGATCATCAGTAATCACCCAAACGATGTGAAGACTTCCGGTCTTTAACCACCGTCTTCATCTTTGACATCTCGTCGAATCGGTTATTCAGAATGGGTAAAAACCCGGCCTTTCTGAATAACCCACGTATATGATAAACAAATGTTACACAAACACAACAAATGCCTCATTCCA
Organism: Allium sativum; assembly: GCA_030737875.1. NCBI lineage: Eukaryota > Viridiplantae > Streptophyta > Magnoliopsida > Asparagales > Amaryllidaceae > Allium > Allium sativum. Next base: position 792,514,055 of record CM060918.1, on the reverse strand, counting down.
ACTCAGAATATTCTTTTATTCACAAAATCACATTCTTAGGGAAATGTTCCCATTAATTTTATCCAAGATAAATTCTTCTAAATTTATCCTATAATCTTCCTTTGGATATCGTTTCAAACTAGTCGGGATTAGCGAACCACACCGAAGTAATTATTTATTTTATTTCCCAATCCCAACCTATATATCCCATGGAGCAAAACTGGTGATACTCCATTCCTAACACCACGGTGTTATCGGTAAAATTAATTACCATTTCACGTTCAAATCTAATTAAAGATTTAACTATCGCTTTGGAGCAAAACTAGTGATACTCCATTCTCGATCACTTTTCAAATTTGATAATTTAAATTATCAATTCACATTTTAATCTAATTAAAGATTCATTAAAACTCCACTTAGTTTTAATCTTCTCAAAAATCGATATCTTGCCTTTAACTGGGTTAAAGAACCAATGTCTTCTAAAACACGATTCACGATAAACCCAAATCACATTTGATATTAAATACAAGGCTCTGAATAGAAAATATATCGGCTTATATTCAATACCAAATTCTGAAACCAACAAATATCGTATTGGAAATAACCATATAAAATATATCTTTCAAATTCCCATAACAATATCTGTATAGTCACGAAATCCAACATCGAAATATTCCGAAGATAATTTCGATTCAACTCCAGTCCAATTCACATATTGGGAATATTGGTTATTTTTAAAATCACTTTCAAATTCAATTTATTTATTTCACAAATAAATTGATTTTAATTCTAGTTCAAAACTAGTTCATTTCGATAAAAATCTATTTTTATCTTTCCAAATGTGGAGTTTTCCAGCTCAATTCTTTCCAATCCATATGTTATGATTTTACACAAATTATCAATATTTTTAATAATTTTGTCAAGGCCCGTACAGTCGATTTCCATCAACGGCTATCGAACTGCACTTACCGCGACCTTTTTCAAATTTGATTTGGACATTACTCCAAATCCAACCGTTAGATTTCAAATTTCTAATATTCATTGGAAAGCTCTTTTCGATACGAACCCAACGGTTCCGGTTTTAGGAGAATCCGACGGGCGGATCTCCCGCAACGTCAATTCGAAGTCAATGGTCGAAATTCATGAATTGCCGCGGTGCGGCGCGTTCTATTCAGGCCATTATATATATAATATATATATATATATATATATTATATATATTTCGTCAATTTCCTTTTAAAACGTATTTTATAAATCGTTTTAACTTCATTTCAAAACCATTTCAACACTATTTCAATTTCTAATCAAAACTGAATATTTATATCATTACTATATAAATGATAATATTTTCAAAATGTTATATTTTGAAATCACTTCTTTTCTATATTCATTATAAAAACGAATATAATCGATATAAATATCGTTCACGTCAAAATAGCGCAACTCTAATCAACACGGCTTTATATATTTCAATAAATCCGTTATTCTATTCAACAAATGAATATTTATTCCATTCAACACATGAATCTATATTTCTTTCAACACACGACTAATCTCAACACATGAGTACTGTCAACACATCACTATTTTTGTTATGTAAAATATTTTATAAAACTATGGTATCTATCGTTTGATTTTTTATCAGACTTCTACTGGGAAGTAGTTCTAATTTTAAATATGATAAAGATGTAAATTTCATTGTATAAAATATTTTACTCAACACATGAACATCGTCAGCACATGACTATTTTTATATACAACACATGAATTTTCTTTTATAACATTCATTATTTTCCCGATTGGAATGAGGCTCAATCAATCACCATATAATGTTAATTATATGGATTCCATACAACACATGTATATAATAGCATTGAAAAGTAATCAACCATCACCCAAAGTGCACTACACTGTATAAGCATCAAATATAGATATCTGACGTTTATAACAGTCTGTCAATCGATCGATCGACATATTTAATCAATCAGGATGAGTGAACTTCAAATTTCATCCCAACACCCGTGTGGGGTTTCAAACAATCAAACACAGATTTTATTTGTGCAGTTGGGCGATGTGTAAAATTTATCGTCCCAATCAATGTCCTTCAAATAGGTGTACATAAACAAACTGTCCGGTTTGTAAATGAATATTTTATTTTATTCACTCCCACGTTAAAAATTATATTTTTAACGATAAAATATTCTATTTCAACACATGAATTTCTATTCAGTTCATTTACACAATAAAAATAATATTTTTTATTTTTCTAACATATTTTGGGAAATTTCGGCGGCATAACGGCACGATACTAGAAACGGGACGAGGCCTAGCCTTATCCCCGGTCTAGTGAAGGCCCACGCCATTCACACATCAATCAAATCCATTCCATTTCACCAAACAATTCAATTCAAACCAAATAATCTAACCAACTACACAACCAAACAATTTAACAAACAAGCCATCCATGGTCTGTGGATAACGGGTGTCGGGTGCTACTAAGCACCGTCTGCATCCTAGTATATATATATATAACTAGAGAAAGAGATTTTGAGTGAGAAGTTCTCACCGACTAGCTAAACCAAACGCCACGACTCTTCTTATGTAGAAATCTTCGTCGTTCTCGCCTTTTTTCACTTTCACCGCCCGTAGTCACTACATATATAAAAATCACATTTTTATTATCTACATTATATAAAAATCTTATCTTTATACCTTCTATAAGTTAAAAATCGGATTTTTATTCTCTCTATAATATAAAAATCATATTTTTATTTATTTCATATGTCAAAACTGTAGAAGCTTTAAAACGGAGAAAACTCACTTTTTTTCAAACGCCCGGATTCGCTGTTTGGGTCCTAGAATTAGCAAACGAGCTTCGATCTTCACACCATCTTTTTTTCTAGCACAAGCACGCCATTCTGAACAACTTTTGCATAGTGGTCTTCTCGCCGAAAATGTGCCATTTCGCCGGAATTCGCGAAAGTACACGAATTTTGCCGCTTCCGGACAGCAGACTTTAAACTCGTTTTCCGGGCAGCTCCGAACTCCAAAACATGACTTCCATATAGCCAAATCGAAGAGAATTTCGCGCTCTACAACTTTGATCAGACTTTGACCAAAAACGCACCGTTTGGGAGTTATTCGCGAAATACGGTCAGGGACTTATTTGCAAAATGGGTAATTTTGGTGAAAATGGGTTTTTGGGTGTAGCGGGGCCCACGGCCGGAATTGAGGGGGCTGGAGGGGGGGCGCGGGCCTGATGGACGTGGGGGAGGGTGTGGGTGGCGGTGGTGGGGCCCGTGGTGGCCGCGGTGGTGGTGTTTGGGTGTAGGGTTTGCTAATTGAAGAGAGAGAGAAGAGGAGAGAGAGAGGAGGAGGAGGAGGTGGCAGAGGGGGTGGAGGAGGCCGACGGCCAGTGGTGGCAGCGGGGGAGGGTGCGGCAGCGATGGCATGGGGTGCGGTGGCCATTAAAGAGGAAAATGTAAAAAGGAGAGGAAGAGAGAAAGTGAGGAAGAAAAGGAAGTAAAATTGTTTATATGCTAGTTTCTCGCGTATCGTCCGAACACAAACGATCTCCGATGGCCGCGAATTTCGGACATGAGATAGTAGACGTGAAGACGAGTCCAAAGAAACAAGTTTCGTCGAATTCCGAGTTCGTTTGACCGTCCGTTAAAAATCACAAAAATGCTCAGATAAGCTCTAAAAATGCGATTTTGGCGCACCTTTTCTTCTCGCACGCTCACATGCTAACTCAAAAAATCAAGCCCTCTTGGATTTAACCATTATTAGATGATACGAATCTAGAAAAAAAAAGTAGAATTGAATTCCGAGGTCGTATCAATAATGTTCCTTTGTAAAATGACTGCTCGTTTTGCCCTGAACTGTTTTAGCTCGCACGACCACATACTGACTCCGTTCGACGCGCCATTTGGAACTCAACAATGATTTGTCATTATGAATCCATAAAAATTTATCTTGTCGAATTCTGAGCTCGTATGCAAAATTTCACTTTTTAAGGGCTATGTATTGTTAACCGAACAACTCCAGCCCATAGCCACTATTCCGGATATCGGAATATATCGAAGCTTATACTTTTCGGAGTTCTAAACGACATTTTGAACTCAATGGAAGTGGTTTCGAGTCCAAATTCATCCGTATGCAAAATATGACTTTTTGGGCCATGTATAATTTATATAGCGACTATTCTGAATTTTCAACTGGGCATAACTTTTGATTCCCGCTATGAAATTTCGATTTTTCGGATTCGTTGGAAAGATATTCTCAACTAGATCCTAATGTTTTTGGTTTCACTAAAATCCGGATTGTTTTGCACCCGGTACATTCAATTGAAGTTGGAAATCGAATTATCGAACTACCGCGCCATTTTCAATTCCTTTTATAATTATATATAATTATTTATATTCTAACGACGAAATATATAGATATATACGTTTGAATTATATTCAAAATAAATTTCTCGTCGATTTTATTTAAAATAATCTATTTTAAATATTCAAAATTCGCTAAAATTGCCCAAATAAAAATTTTAAACTGGCCCAGATTTTCCGGGTTATTACATATGAGCAACTGCTACCTCATGATAGAATTTAATCTTCTTCCCCTCAATTCTAATATGGATTAATTGTCAAGAATAATCCGAAGTTTAACGTGTCTTCCCATAATAATCCCAAGTTTGGATTATTTCTGGATAATCCGAAGTTTGGGGGGTGTCTTCCCATATTAATCCCATTTACTGGTGTCTTCCCATATTAATTCAAAGTTTGGGAGTGCCTTCCCATATTGATCCCAAAATAACACATCAAAAAGTCATCGGGATCATTATGGGAAGACACCCCCCCAAACTTTGGATTATTCAGAAATAATCCAAACTTGAGATTATTATGGGAAGACACGTTAAACTTTGGATTATTCTAGACAATTAATCCTTCTAATATTGAGCCACGTCAGATTTTCTTCCCCTCTACTATCCCTTTCCCTCTACGTAAATAGCGTGTTGCATGCCCTTAAGCTCCAATTTAATTACCAAAAATCACGCATCCCATTTCAAAAGGAAAAAAAAAATACACATAATCAACTCAAGGCAGGTGGTTGGGGAATGTCATCCAAAGGGAGTGGCTACGACCTGGTGGCCGATTTACTTCGAATCTTATGTATTTTGAGGTTGACCTACTTTCACTTCAAATAAATCAGGCTGCCTATCTGGAAGACAGTATTTTCTGCCCCAAAAAAAGCCTGATCTCAAGAAGGAGGTCATGCCAGCTGACATTGTTAGGTAACTCGAACCACTCCGCCAAAATGATTATGTTTACAGTATTTGAATAAACATTTTTTCTTCTGTTTACCACAATTAGATTAGTCTTTAACAGCTGTGTTAAATTTGAAGTGGCATTTGGCACATTCTAAGATTATTTTTAACTCTTTAACTGTCAAGCTGTTATCTCTGATTCTCTTGAAACACTGCAAAATGCAACTGAACAATATAAATATAATGTTTTGTGATGTGAACCTAAACTTTAAACAATTTTATATTTTAATGGTAAAGACAGAAAAAAGGACAAGTTATTGGCGTGGCGTTCCCAGTGCATTACACGTTTCAACTTACTTTTTTCACTTCATGCACATCAGTGACTAAGAAGCTTTCCATTTACTAGTTGCGATTTTTCTTTGTTGCTGCATGTATCTTCTGTTGATCTTAAAAGATATCAAGCATAATGATTGCTTTATTATCATAGTTGGGGGTTTACATTATTCATTTGTTTTTGCACGTACACCGTGCGCCTATATTGCTCAGTTATAACCCAACTTCTTCCTTCTCTTTATGCCATCCCCTTGCTATTATTTTCTCTCTTGGTCCAGCTTATTCGCCGTTTTCTTGAAAAACATCTAGAATATTTCTTGGTTGCACTAACAAATGAAATAATTTATAAACTATGATTGTACCATGGTTGAATCTTATGTCAAATGATTATTTAACTAATAATAAAATAATATGAGGTAAGCAAATTGTAACTTATTTAGATGATTGAATGGGTGATGCCAGTTTAACAAATCAGTTTTTAGAAAGTGTTTGTCTTGGTTTTCATTATAGAATTAAATATAGTGTAAAGGTGCGAAGTTTTATCAGTATAAAATATAATGGTCATTTACTGAATTGAACTTAGTGTAAAGGTGTAAAGTTTTATTAGTATAAACTATAAAGTGGTTGACATTTTTCAACATGCAATGCTTTGAGCTTATTTTACCATGCTTCTCAGATTTTGGTGCCAAAAATAAAAAATAAAATCATGCCAATTCAAAATGATATGCAGTTACTTAATATACATAAAGTGGTTGACATTTTTCAATATGCACTTATGTTTATCCCTCCGATTGCAACTACTTTAACTTAACAGTGAATAACTACTTTTTAGTTCTCTCAATTTATTTCACGTCAACTTGGATTATGGTAAACCAATTGCGTTTTAACTGTAATAGTTATTGCTTTAGTTATTTTCTTATGTTATACTAGTTTTCAATTTAAAAATATTTGTTAGAAAAGTTTTATGTAACATCCGCGCTCTGCTGTTTTTTTTAAAGGAAATCAATTAGGATGATATTGTATCCTGCACAACGGACTGTTCTAACTCCTACCAAGGTAAATATTCATTGCCCTTTCCCTTTGAACACATTTGAGCTTAAACTTTTTCCTAATGTATTTTTGGTTGATCAAGGTTTTTAATGTGAATTTAATGTCTTAATGGAGTACTCTTCCTCGTATCTAGCATTTAATATATCATACATCCGTGAAAAAAATAAAAAATAAGTATATACTTCCAACTCTATTGTTATAACCGTAGAGTAATCTTTTATTACCGAAACATTTCAATCATCTCATTCGTTGGCTAGATAGTCTCATTTCACATCGTTGTTTAGACCAAGTAAACAAGATAGTAAAAAGACAGAAAGGTAAGAACTAGGAAGCATGGGTACGGATGCGGGTGTGCGGTACGGGGATACGGGAATTCGACAAATTCAAAAATACGAGGATTCGGATGCAGAGGGATACAACAAATATTAAAAATATACTATATACATAATTAAAGACGCATCTATACTATATTATAATTGCTGAGTTTAATTTCAAGAGCTCATAACCCTTCTCAAGTTTTGTAAAACTCAACAGTTTCCCTTTAGTAATTCGTCATTTCAGCATGTTTCTTCTCCAAAATAGCCTATTCTACACGATCTATCTCATTCAGCAATGCATAAACCTAATTTGAAGTTCTCCTTTCCTCCTCACCCAATAACGCCTTAGCCTAATTTCGAAATAAGTCTAATGGCCATCCTTTCCTCTTCCCTCAATTATGCTTAAACCTAACTTGAAGTCCTCTGACAACCGATGCTGATCTATCAATTCGCTGATGTTCGGCTACCATGTCGTCGTCGTTTGGATTAGCAAAATGACCATCAGGTAGCTACTCCTCTCCATCCCTTCTGGTTCAGTCGATAATTTTCAAGGTAATCTGTGTCTTTTGGCACCGCCATAGATGTTGTTGATGGTTAATGAACTATGTGGTGTCTTCCTATTTATTCCAGTTTTAATTCGTTGAAACAATTTGCCCAGATTTGTTATCTGGGTGTGGATATCTTCCTTAAATAGTTTTTTGATTCGTTTAATTGTTAGCATTTTATATTTGGATCTGTTTTTCTAGGTTAGGATTTTGTTAGATGTTTTATCTACTTTTAGTTTGGTTTCGATTTTGAGTTCAGGTTTATGTATCTTCCACTTTTGATTTGTGAGATGATGGTATTCAGGTCAAAAAACTTGGTACTTGCGTGTTTGCTTTCACAACATGGATTCAGATATTATTTTACTTTTCCGATTGCCTTTACAACATAGTAGTTAAGGCACTAAGGCACAAGGCTTGAGCCTTGGGCTTTTTTGTTGGACTTTTATACAAGCGCGGGCTTTTTTACTAGAAAAAAACTGCACTATAAAATGCTAGAAAAAACGATGAATTTAGTGGTAAAAAACATAGATTAGTAGGTACGAAGTGACTAATGCAATTCCGAAACTAAAACGATCACAAATTAAAGTTTCAACCGAGGTTTGAAAACTCGGTTTCGGGTTCGGTTTCGGTCATTTGAAAATTTACTGGTTTCGGTCAGTTTCGATTTTGGTTTTGGTTTTGGTTCAAAAATCAATTTTTTATATTTTTATTAGTTAGGCTATATTAAATTAAACATTATAAATCAAAAGTTAGGTAAAGCCCAACCCAGCAGCCCAATTAACTCAGCAGGTCATATTTGATTACACTGTAATCAAAATCCCAATTAACTCAGCAGGCTTAATGTAATAAAAATTTACATTTACATTGTAAAATAATTTAATTTAGCAGGCCTAATAACTCACCAGCCCCATTAATGTCAACCCTAACTCAGCAGCCCTTTCAAAATCCCTCCACGCTTAATTCCTTCTCAAGCCAGTCTGTCTTCTTCGCTCCAGACCTAGCCGACATCGACTAATAGAACGTAGAATTTAGGATAATACCGCTCAATCAACTTCAGCTTCAAGAAGGCTTTCAATTTCGCCGCAATCAAACATGAATCGCTCCAGCTCGATTTTAGCTGGAGGTAATTTATTTTCGTGATTATTTTGATTCGATTGCTTTTCCATTTGCTTTGTGCTTTTGAGCATCTTCCTACGACATCGATTCAGTTTTTTTTCCACCTAGTTTAAAAGAAACGAGTTTTTGCCCTAGTTTTGTCTCGCCTCTGGCCGAAACCGAACCGAGATGACCGGAATTCCGGTGTTTCGGCCGAAATTTCATACCTTGGTTTCAACACAAAAAACATAGAAGTTTTAAGTCATAAACAACACGACTGCGATAACAAAAGGCTAGAAATGATAAAGGAATTGCAATTCAAGTTCAACCTGATCTACTAATTCCAATTATCATCATCATCCTCCGAACCATCACCGTAGTCTTCCTCCTCCTTTGAATCATATTCAAAATTATCATCATGTGAATCATCCTCAAAGGTAGCTTCCTCTTCAATTTCAACAAAATTAGGTTGCATAGTCAAGCTTTTTCTTTTCCTTTTGACTTGGCAATGGCATGCTGCCTAGTCATGTGCAACGTTTCTCCTGCTCTTGAAGCGCGTGTCACATCTCCTCATGTCAACGTATCTCCTTCAAAAACCAACTCATCCTCAACTTCAACATCTGAATTATCTCCTTCAACCATGCGGCCGGTCATCCACTCATTTGAAGCATCGATATCATCCAAAGAAATTGGATCAATCAAATCCTTTTGCTTAAAGCGGTTCTTTAAATTTTGATTGTACTTGATAAACACTAGCTTTTGAAGCCTTTCATGCTCAAATATATTACGCTTCTTGCTATGGATCTAAATTTAAAAAAAATGCAAACGTCACAATGACAATATGTTTGAAATTTAAAGATATAAACAATTAGAATTTAGAATTATTATGAAGTATTATGAAACAAGCTTACATGCTCAAAAATGCTCCAATTTCTTTCGCAACCGGATGCACTACAAGTCAAGCCTATAATTTTTATCGCAAACTTTTGAAGTGTAGGGGTTGAATTTTCATATAAGTTCCACCACTCGGCTAAGGAAAAAAGTTTAAACTAATTAATACTTAATATCGGTATATTACTTATCAAAAAAAAAAAACCTAAAATTATAAGCTAACGCTTACCAGGGGATTTTGTCTCTTGAATTGATTGCTAAACTAATACCAAATTGCCCCTCTGCTTTCTTATATAAAGATAATTCATCCATCACCTTTGCTTGTTTGTCGTTGGGAAGAAGTCTCTCAACACATTTATACAACCCACCCATTACTTCTATACTAGGAAGCATGGATGCGGGTGCGCGGTACGGGGATACGAGAATTCGACAAATTCAAAAATATCAGGATTCGGGTGCGGAGGGATACGACAAATATTAGAATATTAAAAATATATTATATACATAATTCCAGACGGATTTGTAAATAAAACATCAGACCAATAACATAATTACATACGCATCTATAATTCAACGGATTTGATAACTGTAAACGATGAGGACCGAAGTTCAAAACACAAGTGCTATTTTGAACTATTGCTACAAAGTTTGTTGACCCCATTTTAACTGGGGTCACCGTGACACGGTAACCCCAGTTAAAATGGGGTCAACAAACTCGTATTGCATTACCTATATAAACATATAAAAAAAGACCTTATTTTAAATCAAATCACATAATTACATAATGTAGAGCATTTTATACTGTGTTGCTTTTATACTTTGTAGCAGTAATTTGTTTGTATTCTTCTTTAGTTTGCTGTACATAGTATTTTTTGTTTTTGCTGTAGGTTGTTTTGTTGTTTTGCTTCGATGTAAGTATTTATATATTGTATTGCTTTTGTACTTTGTAGCAATAGTTTGTTTGTATTCTGCTTTAGTTTGTTGTACATAGTATTTTTTGTTTTTGTTGTACGCTGTTTTGTTGTTTTTCTTCGATGTAATAAATACTTTTCTGTACTGCATTCGGTCAAAAGAAATAAAATACTACTGCTCTGTACTGTATTCGGTCAAAAGAAATAAAATTAATCTCTTCCTTCTTCGTGGTATCAAAGCACGTCTTCCTCTCTCCTTCATTGCCACCAGCTCGTCTTCCTCCTACCCAAATCGATCAGCGCGTGTAGGGCCTCCAACCCTAAATCGGAGTCGCGCCCACCTGAAGCCCTAGTGCCGTGACCTCCGGCAGTCCCCTATGTCGCGCGCCTTCAAAACCCTAGCCTACCTTCAAAAGCTGGGGATACGCCAGAAGCCGTACCCTGTACGCACCTCATGCAACACCGCCGCACCCAGCCGCACCCATACGCAGCACGCCGCCCATCCAGCTGCACCCCTGCTTCCCAGCTTTTATATCATTCTCAATGGAGGGATCTTTGTAGAAGAATTGTGGATTGAGAAAATGGCCCGCCGCAAGCAATGGATGATGGAGTTGACAATCCTATCTTTTTATCAATTATGGCAAAAATATCTGGCAAAAATATCTATGTAACTCTCTTCATTTTTAAAAGATTTTTCAATGGCTTCTTTAGCTCTTTCCATTGCTTCATATATGTATCTCATGGCCGGTCTTTTTCTCACCATCGACTAGTCAAAGAACACGAACTAGATGGCCCATCACTTTAAGAGTATGAGTGACACCATTCCAAAAGTGCGTATTCAAAACCGTATCACAAGCTTTCTTCCCTTTTATTTCTTTTGCCCACTTGCTTCTATTCCACTCTTCGGAAGTGAACATTGCACGTAGATAAGTTTTTGCCTTGTGCAAACTTTGCAAACATAGGAAACTAGTTGCAAAACGTGTAACACCAAATCTCACTAGTTCCTTGTTTCCATTAAACCTCCACATCATATTCAAGACGCTGCTATGGTTATAAATAAATCCCGTGAGGGCAACTCCTTTTTTAGTTGTGTTTCCCTCTTTATTTATTTTTCCAATATTTTCAAGAATATGGTCAATGCAATTAGCAACTCACCAAGATAATAAAAGATAAAAATATGAATTTCATTAGTTTCAAGCTTCAACAAAGATGAGTAATTATTATTTCAAATTTTATGAATATGTATTTAGTAATTAAAAGTATACTCACCTCCTAACTTAAAATTACTTCCATTATCCGTTATAACATGAACAACATTCTCCTCGCCAATTCTTTTGACATACTTGTCAAGCAACTCAAATATATTTTCTTCTGATTTGACATAAGAGGATGCATCTATAGATTCCACAAACATTGTTCCTAAAGAACAATTTACAAAAAAGTTTATCGATGTTCTTCCCTTTCGATCTGTCCACCCATCTGACATGACGGAGCAACCATATTTCACCCATTCGATTTTATGCCCCTTCATTGATTCATTTGTGTACTCAACTCTTTATTTAGCGATGGAACCCTCAATTCATGGTAACATGGAGGCTTTAAATTAGGTCCATTATCCATATCTACCGATTGCTTCAATCATGTCCCTAAATGAATCCATACGAGCAACATTAAATGCAATACCGGCTTGATAAAAAAAACGAGCAATATATTAATTGGTTCTAGCTCTCAATTCTTTATCACATGCTTCATTAATACTTGATTGGCTTAACTTGGTCAATCCTAAAATTTTGTCTTGTTCTTTTTGCTTTGAAGCCATGTTACTCATTAGCAAATCAATTGGACCTTTTGCATTCCCCCTTAATTGCGTTGCCTTCTTTCCAACATTCCTTCCACCAATGTTCAATCTCTTATTAGTGGTCGCAACTTCTTCAACTACATCATCTTCCAAATCCAAACTATAGTTCTCTAACTCATTGCTCGCATTAGTTTCAAAAGCATCTGTCTTCCAACGTTGTTTACTTGCCATGGCTTCCTTTAAAATAGTTCTCACTTCGGGTGGACATTTAGGACATGCGCTAGCATTTTTAAAGCCACCAATTTGATGTTGTTTTGCTCTATTTATTCCTCCCGAAATGACTTTCAAGCAATACATGCAAGTCACACTATTGGTGTTGTTTTCATCCGCCAATAAATTGTAGTTCCATCAAATGTCTACTCTACGATTTTCAGATACGGCGGAAGAACCAACTGAAGTTTGCGCATTTGGATCCATATCAACCTGAAATAAAATAAGTGATATAAAGTTATTAGTTATTAAACTACTTTACCAAATACTAACAAAAAAAATCATGATGGCATGCTGCATATATCTAAAAAAAACTGTTGCATATAGTTTACTTTTAAACTGCTGCACAAAACTAAAAAAGCTGCTGTATATATTTAAAAAAAAAAAACTGCTGCACATATTAAAAAAAAGTTGTTGCAAAACATAAAAATAAAATTGTTGCATATTATTCAAAAAGAAAAAAACTGCTGCATATTTTTTTTAAAAAAAAAACTGCTGCTTGTATTTTTTTTTTAAAGAACAACTGCAAAACAAAATCAAAAACTGCTGCATTACCATATATTTAAATAAAAGAAAAAACTGCAACAAAACAAAACAAAAACTGCTGCCTATAATAATAATAAAAAATAAAAAAAACCTGACAGTGGCAGCGGAGGCGGTAGAGAAGTGGCAGCGGCGGCGGTAAAGTAGAGGCGGCGGCGGCGGAGGGTTTTTCTTTTTTCTTTTTTTCCGATGCCGACATCGATAGTGGCTCAAATGGGTTGCAAAAACCTAACTCGTTCAAAGAAAAGGCATCGATATTGGGTCGGGCAAAACAAATACTAGGCCCAGAGAAAACAAAATGTTCATTGATGTTGAGGCGCGCCTTACAGCACTCCAGAGCCTCAAAATAAGCCGCCAGAGGCGTGCCTTTTGTGCGCCTCCGTTAGAGGAGGCTCCTCGGCTTCCTGGAAGGCGCAGGCCGTGCGCCTGCTCCTTAGGCGTGCGCCTTAACTACTATGCTTTACAGTGATTTTACTTTCCCCCATTGTTTCCTCTATCGATATGTTACGTTCTTTTGCAGTTTCAGCGATAACTTTTGTGATCCAGCTGACCTTTTTTAACCAAATTTCAGTCCATTAATGTTATTTTTTATACATGCATCAGCTTCTTAAAGTAAAAAAGATTGATGTAATTTTCAATGATACTTGATCATCAGCTTACCCTTGATTATTTCTAGTATGAAGTTGGGTCCAATGAAAATTTAATTTTGGATTGTAAGTGACAGTTATATTAAGTGAAAAATACCAATAGCTTTTAGGAATTTGCACCTAATTATTTTTGACCTTTTACTTTCATAAACTAAAACATTTCTTTTCATAGACTATGGCATTTCTCTATGTCGTATGGAAAAACATTTCACACTATTCCCTTATCAGGCGAATGCCATTTTGGACAAGGAAAATTATACATTTGAGGAGCTTCTTGATGTAGATGAAATAATACGCAAATCAGTCAACACCAGGCCCATCGCTTTGTAGGATTATTCCTTCATAATTAAGGTTTACTTTCGCTGTTTATTCTGGGCACACTCTGTTAACAGATATTTGCTAACACTAGATTATTCTGTTGCTAGGTAAGCTTCTATGCCAACTTTCCCACTCCTCCATTCTATTTCTTTTCTCAGCATAAAACGAAGGCCCTTTGATTATTGACACCTATAGTTTACCTTTTATCTGTAGAGGACACACTACATGTGAGCACTGATTGCAATCTTGGTTTGCGAAGGTTTTTTTTTTTTTTTTTTAAACCACGTTTTGGTTACATTAGATGAGATGATCATTCATTTTTTCATTATGCAAAATTAGTATTAGATCAAAAAGAGGTTGCTAGTTGCTACGCCATAAAGGTTACTCATTTAACCCAGTTTAAGTTATTAAAGAAAACTACAAGGTTATGATATCATGTGAACCATTTATTCACAAACAACTGTCAAGTTCAACCTTTGAACAAAATTTGAAGAACTTGGTTATTCCGATGAAAGCTCTTACTGCACCTGGACTATTCAAGTTAATGTGCTTCAATATATTGTTTCTTAGTTTTCTGATTTTTGGTACAGTGTTGAGGATAATCATTTACGTATTAGGTTAATTTTTACCACTTGCACTCATGAGCAGAAATTAGAATTGGAACTGTTGTAGGTTCCAGGGCTTATAATTTTATTGTAATTATCATACTATATAAACAATATTAAATTGTGTTGTGTAAATTCTTGCTTTCTTGCACTGTTAGTGCCTTATAAATTGTAATTTTGTCCAAAAAAATTGTGTACACAAACAAAAAAAAAGAAAAAAAAGAAAAAAAAAAGAAAAAAGAAAAGAAAAAAAGAGAACAACAACTGGATAAATGTTTTTTTCTTCCTCTTTTTGTGGCAGTATTAGACAGCTTAAATCTACAAGATCGCGTGAATATACTTAGTGAGTTATGAACTGGTTACTTTTTTAAAGTGCAAATGACATACATATTTTGTTGAAGCAAGACCAAGTATGGTTTAATTTAATATTACATATTTAGCTTTGAGAGAACCATTAAATAAGATGTTCAATATACCAACAGTTCCAAGTTAAGCATCCTAATAACCCTTGCAATTTTATTTCGTATGCTTTTGTATTTCACACAGGCATTAATTATTTGTTGTCATGGCTAATTTTTGAATTTAACCCTAAGCAATCAACTATATGTGAAACGTAAGACAAAGGTGGAACATGTGGAATTCTTTTTTAGTAATAGTTTGTAAGCATATTTATCCATATGTATTTAGCAACGTTGAAATAGAACTTTATAAATGATAGCAGCCTATTGTACTTCAACTTAAAACCAAAAATAACTTTTTATCTTCTAAGAAAAAAAAAAAGAGTAACAAGTTTAGTATGTCCAATAGTTTGTTTCATGTTTCCTTTAGAAATCTATTTAGACAAACCTTTGGTTGTAAGCATCTTTGACACTGTATTCGTGTTTTTGGATTTTTTTTTCACCCTTCCTTTTTGTTGATAATAATTGTCCTTTTTATGAATTTTGAAGATGACTCCCGTTCATGTGTCATATATTTGAATCCATGTCGATTGATCATATAATGGAATGCAGCTTTATTTCAAGTTGAAATTGATATATGTTTGCTTCACAAGTTTATTCTTAGGTTGAGCATGATATAACTAAGAATAAAGCAGTAATTATCAATTGTACCAACTAGCTAATGTAATGACTCTCATGATGTATCTTTAAATTTTTTCCATGTTTTTTGTTCATGCCTAAGTAATAAAGGTGCAATCATGCTAAAGCACACCCAACAATAAACAAATTTTTGTTGCAGGGTTGTCAATTTAAAAAACAGTGAACACTTTCTCGATCACTGCAGTCATTTTCTTATAAAGTCAAATGTGAGGAGTTTATAATAAAAAACACATTATTGAAAAACTTTAATCGGTCGAACATTGTAATGTGTAATTGTATGTATTTTAATTTTGATGTATACGGCGGAATCAAATCTATTTTTTTAATAAACATTTTGTAAACAAATTGTAGCTTAATTTTTTTTACCATGTTTATTAATCTATTTCTTTCCATGTTTGGTACAAATATTGTCTACAGTATTTCTTTCCATGTTTGGTACAAATATCGTTTTATTAAATAAATTCCTATATATAATTCAAATAAAATATATAAAACAAATTTAAATATTCAGAATTCAACGGCTGAAAATTCGGGTCGTTACAAACTTCATCCAATTCTCGTCTCGTTACAACAGCTCCGGCCTTAGAACTTTCAGCAACTTCAAATTAGTTGGTGAGGGGAGTATTCTCATTGTTGGCGACATCATTAGTATCTTCGACATTTTGACTAGTGATTCTTTTTGATGGTCTACCCGGTTTACCCATAATTTCAGGCAAGAGCTTGAATTAGATCATAGTGAGATTGGCTTAGATTCTCAATGCAAGATCTTGAACCTTGTGAGAGAGAGTGTGAGAGAATGGAAGATCGAATGCGTGCCCCACAGTAGGCGCCAAATGTTGATCCCAAAATTAGAATCAACACCAAAGGTATTGAAAATACATCACAAAATGTAGAAAATAGTAGAAATGGAGCCACAAAATAGTAGGAATGCAAGTAGAGGACACAATGTTTTATAGTGGTTCGATCAAGCGTGATCTACGCCCACTTTAGAGAATGATTCCATTATCACATCTAGATAGATTTATAAAGCAAGAATATCCTCTCATTACATTCATCATTAATCTCAATACTTCTCTCTTTAGATATATTAGAAATGGTTAGGGAGAAACTCGATGAAATTCTTCAAATGTGACAAGTGATTGGACGAATCTAGACTTTCTCATGATCTTTAGTGAATTCTCATGACTTCATAATGGATTCAGAGTTAGATCTTCAATTCGAGGTGGTTGGAGACGATCAAATCCTTTATAAAAGGTTGAGAATTATTTTGGGCAGCCCTTTGGGGTCATGAAAAAATTCTCCCCCTTTGAAGTGAAGTTGAACCCCTATTTATAGGAGTAGGGGATGGCTGAAATATAGCTCTCAGGTTATGGATCGGCCTATTGGGTATTTACGAAAATGTCACTGCCAGCTATCGCTAGCTATTGCCAGCTAATTGCCAGTTTTCAAGTACCAGATCGATCCAGTTTTGTCCCGACCCGATCAATATTAGGCCGGTCCGCTTCATGATGAACACGCCGACCCGATCCACTTGAATGGTCCGACCCACTCTCTATTGGACAGACCGATCTGATGTCGTTAAGCTAGACCGACCCGCCGCATTCCACTATGCCGACCCGATCCATTGCGCCAGGCCAAATTGCTACTTCCAGTGTGGTTCGACCCGATCCTCCTAAATAGGCCGACCCATTGTTTTGTGGAACTAGACCGACCCATATCAGTGTGTACAACTTTTGCGAGTAACATCTAAAAATTCCAATCTCTAAAGGAGAAGAAAAACAGAAGAAAAGTATGATTACATGTAAGAAAATATAGTATTTATATTAAGCAGGAATAAGGATTTCCCCATATGTTCATGTACATGATCCTTGAAGAACATGGCTGTAGCATCAAAAAGGGACAACAAACTCAATAATAATAAATGATAATCAAACGTAGAAGAGATGAGGGTAAAAAATGAATGAAGGCACGGAAGCATTCACATGCTTTTGGGCCCGTACTCCCACCAAAATCATATACACTGCCAAAATAGAACGATGTATATATGTGCACATGATTCAACTGGCAAATGGGAAAATGAACTCATTCATTCAACATAAAAAAGGCTAAACATACATGTTAATCGGCCACAACATATGCCCAAGTCCCATATCTAGACCTGATCAGCAACTACAGCTTGATCATCATAATTCCTATGCCATGCCCATAAAGCATGAGTTTTATTCATTGTAACTTAATTTAATGAATCCCTTGATGTTTAAAATGAATCATTGACTATTTTCCATAACTAACAATTCTTTGAAAGGACAATATGTATAAAATTATCTGGTACGTATTGGACATTGAAGAACAAGAAAAAAACTAGAGAGGAGGAAGTGTGACTTAATTAGAAGAAGAAGAAAGAATTCATGGATGAGAAAATTTTGCAAACCAAGTATGCTTTTTCATTCCACGTAGCACGGTTTGAATGATTCATACAACTATTTTGCAACTAACCAAATGACACTAGACCTGTTACAATTGTAGAATCATTCTTAGCGCTATATTCCAAATATAAAAAATGACACTGCATTTGTTGATGATAGATTATGCAGTTTTTTATCTGTGACACTCCGTACTCTACATACTAGAGTATCTTACAAAATTAATATTTATTCTATTTAACGTCGTATGACTAAAATTTTAAAGGATAACCGCTATTGTTTTCTTTACAACCTTTTTCAATTATTTCTATAATTGTTTTTCATCTAAAATTTAGATAGGAGTTGCGCTAAGACTTGAAACCGCTTTTATTGAATTGAGATAATGATTTCTCTTTTTCCAGTTATGCTAAGTTCTTGCTATCGTCTCTTTCTTTATTGCAACTTATTTCATCGAGTTATGAATTAAACTAATAGGGTTTACCATGTCAATGCTTTCCTTTATGCATGTGCAATATAAGAGAAGTTGATGCAACAATAGGGGAAGAGGTTACCTCGAATATTCCATGTCCAAAACTGCTTTGTCGATAAGCACTATAATCAGGTTGCCGATCCCAGCAAAATTTACCAACGGCAGGACCCTTAGTAAAGTTGAAAGCACAGAAGCTTCCAGACCAATCTGGTGTGATCTGCGGCTCAGGACATTGCCTTGGATCATCTGCATGAGCCACTGCTATCTTCTCTTTGTTGCCTCCATCTCCAACCATGATGTAAAGAGAAGCACATTCATCGAGTCTGTAGTTGTACACTCGGTTTGACCTTTCATAAGCATGAACCTTTCATAAGCATCTCATGATTTCCTTCTACCAACATTATCTGTATTTCTGTTAAACTCGGCTTTATAAACCTCCCAGTAAACCCATTGACGCTGATACGACTCATAAATAGGAGTGTGACTGAATGAACAAGAATAACAGTCCGAGCTAGTTCAATTTTGTGTGACTGAATGAATAATTTCATGCTTCTATTTGATGAACTTGATACCAGTTTATTAGATGTCAACACTTTAATGCTTATCTATTACAGAGTAACTACTTGTAAATAATAAGTAAAAACTATACCGAACTGAATAAATATCCAACATACCTTCAATAGACATGTGGTCTTTGACTAACAAAACCGTAAGACAAACCACCTTAGAAGTATGTCAATAAGTTCAATTATATCTTTCAAGCTTGATAGAAGAGCCTGTAACCAAGAAGACACGTTATAATTTTAAATAATCATGAAATATGACCAAACTGTAATGAAAAATAAGAAATTTACCTTCTGCAACATGTCAAGGCCATCAACATGTATTCTAAAATTAGAACTAAAAAAAGTCGATGCAAGTCTTCTCTAAAATGTTCAAGGAAATCACACTGCAAAATGTACCAGCATTTTAAGATGTTAATCAAAGGGACAATAACTAATTATACTTAACAATAAATGCGACTGTGTATTTCACTATTATGAACAAAAATATACCTGTTTAATTTGATAAAAGAGACCATGATTTTAGTTTCATAGGTGAGAGAATAACCAACAGCTAAATTCCTGCATATTAGAAAATCATGTACTGAAAATGATTCAAATTGCAAGAATGCAAAGGAGGAACTGAAAATTATTAAAAAATCATGGATTGAAAATTCCGGCGTATTAGAAAATCATATTCAGGACATGTGGTGGTGCTGTAATGCACAAAAGTTTACAAAATGGTTTACTGGTACAGAATCATAACAAGTAACATAGCAACAGTTTTCCATGAATATAAGTAGATAAGGATAAAGGTCTGCCTTTTCTTTAATAGAGCCTTTGACATCATTAATAAGCCTTGAAAATACTGTAGTATTCGCAAGATAGCCAGCTGCATATACTGTGTGACAAATTTAAGACAATAACTATACACTAACCTTAAACTTGGATATTTGATTATATTAATTATAAACTTAACCCTAAGGAACATATACTATGTATTCATTCAGACCAGTTTGAGGAGTCCTCGATAGCACCAGAGATATTTGAAGACCAACATCAGTTTGTTAAAGAAATTGCAAAACATATAAAAGAAACAGGCAAAACTAAGAGTAAATATTCGATTTCCACAAATTACCATGATCAGTTGTTTCCACTGAAAGCGAATACCCATCCAATATCATATTCATACCACATCATTTTTATTTACTATTTCTCAAAAGTCATGGTTTTCACATATATCTTTGAACTAAAAAAAAAATGAAATTACACTGTCAAAAACCCTTTCTAAATTTGTACCCCAAATTAGGATAAAAATATTGGTGCACATAAATATAAAAGTAATGAGAATGACATCAACATAAAACACGGTTAGAACCCAAGGTTGAACCAAGAATAAATCCAAGCATGACAAGCATTTGACAAAAGGAAGTCAACATAAAAATTCCAAGGTTAGTTTAAATAATAAAAAAAGAAGAAGAAAAGAAACTGATTTTTGATACTCAGTGTATCCTTCTGAAAAGCTTAATTCCAGAAAATAAAGGTATTATAGTGATTCAACACGATTTTCTTACTGTGATTCTAGAAAGTTAACTGCACCAATACAATCCAAAATATTGATAACAGAGCATATTGATTATTACAGTAAAAATGCAATAAGTACCGATAGATATTGGTACTTTTTGTTAATATATTTAGGATAATAAATATAAATATTTTTATTCCATGCAAACACCATTTGTTAGCCAAAATTGCAATCAAGTTTGACATATAAGAACACAAGCTTGGGTAAACCCTAGCTGAAAGTTCTCGTATAGGGCAAGCACTATGCTGTCACAAGTAAAGATGCCATATATAAACCTTAGACAAATTAAAGAAACAAAACGCTGAAAACGATGTGTGCAAAAACTATCAGACTGCAAGGTTAATTTTCACTTGCTCATTACTGCACAATATTTCTACAAGCATATATAAAATAGCTATGCTATGTTCGTACTTCTTCCCACTTGCAGGTGAGAAAATATATGACCAGCTTTGTAGATCATACGTAATTTTTTGAACATGAAATTATGGAGCTTAGCTTGCAATGTATTAGCGTCCACTAATCAGTGGCTTAATATTAACGCAGATGTACAATTTTATTTCATTTTGCAATAACACGGTCAGCTATAAATTCTCTGACTCACTCATTAAACTGCAATAAGGTTTGTTCAGATTAAATATCACTGACTGACAAGAAATGGGGCATACCTTATCGTGGTTTCACTAAGATATTTGAGGAATTATTTAAAACCACGTGTAGTAATGAATGAACTAATATGAAAATTGTATGGTATATAAACTTATAAAAAACTAAAGTAAAACTTACCAAAAATACCTTGTATTAATCCATTTTACTGTATGCTGATGATTTTGCTGGTATTTGGGAGAGCTACAAACAGTAATGCTACTGTTGTTAGTGACATCTTTAAGATGCTACAAAACAAAATGGACTGTGTATAAATGCTACATCTGATTTTTTTAAGAAACATATTTTATGCAAAAATTGTTTTATTTAGAACATTTATGCTTCAGGGACTCAATTAAAATCAAAACACGAATTTTTAAAATTCATCGACTAAACCCATTTTCGAGTACTAGGGTTCCAACATGGGTATCAAATAATATATTGTTTGCTTAATACCACACCCTCTTCCTAGTTCCTTCTACCGCAAAACTTCTGGTGGCCACCCCCTCCTCTCGTCTTTGCTACTGCATTGTTGGAAGCCCCTTGATCAATGCATGTAATAAATTATAACAGACAACACTCAATGCTATAGCTTTATATTTGTTGCTTATAATAAGAAATATATTTCCTTCGAAAAATTGTTAATCAATGAGCTTCTTAATTAAATTTAAGCAGCTTTAACGTTAATACTTTCTCTGTAAAACCACTCAAAAATGAAGTAAAATGCATTTGACAGCCAATTTCACTTTTTCGACATCAGGGAAGTAAACCGTCCAGTAAGCGCACAACACAAATCATTAAATTACAATAGCTGGACTTTTATGGTATATTTGAATATAAAATGATAAATGTTTAGAATGTATCAAAAAAAAAAAAAAAAAAAAAACCCAAGAGGCCTGTTGAGCGAAACATGATACAAAATAGAGTAGCATGTTGAGCTAGAGCGAAACATAATATATTTATATATTCAGTTTGAGATGAAGTAGATGCGAAGAGTTGCTTTTAAACTTTACAACCAATGATGTTCTACTGGTCAGTTGCAATTGTTCATTTTACTGCAAAACATGTTCATAATATAATTATTATTTTTCATGGTCAACTTATAATATAATTATACCAACATGTTACACTATGATGCATTTTACTGCAAAACGTTATTTATACCTAAATTCACTTCCTTCAACCCATAGCATGACACACCATCATTCAACAAAACCTGCAAGCAACAAGCTTCTAGCTGCAAATATTCCTTCAACCACTACCTGACAGCAAACTACAATTTGCAACAAACTGACTCATTCCCTCAATCATTTTTAGAATACGCATGTTCTAACATGTTGGTATCGATTCTAAAATTTAATTTAATTTACAGAATGCTAAAATGTCATACAAAGCTATTGATACAGGTCCATCCTTTTTAGAATACATACTTAAGTGAAAGGTGGATGAACAAGTTTGTGGTATCCCAAGGTTCAGGTTTTAATTTGTTGATGACATGGGCTATACAAAAAACGTACTATACATGATCTGCTAACAATGAGTTAGAACAAATGTTGACGGTGTCATACATGTTGTATTGTTTTCCTCCTAATTACTAATATAAATCAAATAGATGAAAACGGCTAATCACAAGCATAATACTACTTCCAATGATACAATTCCTTTCCAACCGATTCCACAACAAGACTGTTAGCGCTAATATAATTTAAGATCAAAAAGGATTAATTGGACAAAACAAAATTTACCTAAAAAAAGAATTAGAAGTTTGATCATCAAATCATCATCAAAATTTAATTAGCTAAGAAAATCAATTCTAATCGAGGATATACCGATATTACCTTAGGTTGTTCCAATCAATGAATAGCCACCGAGTGAAGAAGTCTCGTTCTGATAGACAGTTAACAACAAAAAAAAAAACATAATAATATATGATTGAGATTTACGCAACCATTGATCGAGGGTTACTTCGGAGGAAAAGGAAAGCGATGAGTGCTGGCATGGGAGATCTGAGAAAATCGCAGGAATAAGGGAATCGCAGGAATAAGGGTTTGCAGAAAAGAAAAGCAAGGCGGCCTAATTTTTTTTTCTTTTTGGAATCACGGGCTGAGAAGGGTAGGAAAATTGGGCTTGTGATTTGAAACGGTGGTATCATAGATAATTAAGGAAAGACGTTAACTTATTTGCACCCAAAATTATATATTTGAAATTATCAAAAATATTGGAAACACTTCAAAAGATATAGCAACACTAGATACTTGTTTCAAGCCTATAAACTGAAATAAAGAGTTTCAAATGAAAATTATCATATGTTTCAAATTTACTTGTAGTGCTAAATGATTAAATTATGGTTCTGGTAAATTATTCTGTATGATATTCCAGATAGCCATGCTTCTTCTTCCATTCATCTAATAACCCACATGCCTCAAAACTTTATTCCCTTTCAAAATCAGATGAGTGCTGGAGTAATCACAGCATCCTCCAAAAAATCGAAAGTAACTGTTTTGAAACCTGAAGTGGATAACGACGGCTTGCCTTTGATTGAAGATGCCCGACTCCCGAATTTGAGGATAGATGGAGGTCTGGGTAAGACTTTCATTGGGTGATGCTGAAATCGTTGGTGTTAAAGTTGCTTGAAAAAGATGCCCAAATTTTGGTTAAATAAATACACTGTGAGGTAAGGAAAATATTTCAAATTTGCAATAGCGAAATCTATAATTGTAATTGTGGTTCAATTAGCTATTAATATATTATAACCTGTATGCCCAAATTCAGTATTCTAATAGCTAAGCTGTTATTTTCCCCTTTTATGGACTGACTTACCTTTGTAGGTAATATATTTCCATTATGAAAAATCAGATATGCTATTTGAAAATCATAACTAGCAAGATGCTCAATTTTGTCATGGATATCTCCTTTTTGGCTTTGAGTTATTCTGATGCTAATCTATAGCCTGAAGATGAAAATTATACAGTGAATTGGAATAGTTCTAAATAGAGGTTGAAAAGCTTTTGCGGCAGAAATAATTGCTATATTTGATATTAACATGATTTTGCTCCTTGGCCTGTTATTACTTGAGACAGGAAAGGTCATGTTTGGAATATAATTGTTGATACTGATAACAAATGTAGGTGAATCTGCTTGGCTATTCCATAAACTAAATTTACCTAGAATATCCTGTATAATTTTTGAGAACAGATTAATCAAACACTCTTATTTTTGAGAAGTTGTTATCAATTCATGCATGACTATTTTACACATTGATTCATTATGGACAAAAGAAGCATTTTAGTGATTTTGGAATTTTTCCAAATACATTTCAAAAAGCTTTTGAATGCATAAATAATAACCATATCTAACATTAATGTGATTTTTTCTTTTGTCTTGTTATGAGTTTGAGGCAGGAAAAATTGTACGCAAATACTCTTATTTTTGAGAAGTTGTTACCAATTCATGCATGACTATTTTACACATTGATTCATTGTATACAAAAAGGAGCATTTTAAGTGATTTTGGAATTGTTCCAAATACAGGTCAGATAGCTTTTCAATGCATAAATAATAGCCATATCTAACATTAATGTGATTTTTCCTTTTGTCTTGTTATGAGTTTGAGGCAGGAAAAATTGTACGCAAATGCATTGCTGGAAAAGGTAAGTAATTTCAGTTTGCCATGGCCAAAGTCATCTTCTATATTCTTAGGCTACATCCTTATTTTTGAAGTTATTATAAGGAAAATCCCTATAGCAGTGAATCTGTATATTAGATCCTTTTTTTTTTTTTTTTTTGAATCATAAAATACAAAATAGTTCATAGTATTTGACAAAACACAAAAGTTAGCTTGCACTTTTTAAAAAGTTTTTCAAACTTTGAAAAATTAATTATTTTTATTTATAAATAATAATAGTTGTTATTTAAGTATAATTTCAGTAAATAACTTTAATTTTTTTTACCATTGTTGAATTAAAAATTTACGATTTTTGCTAAAAACTACAACTTTTCTTGAATTTTCAGTTTGACAAGTGTAGGGCATCTTGCATTTTCCGTTGTTTAAAAAAAAACGATTTAACTTACAAAATCATTTTTACAGAGACTTTCCTAACAACAACAACCTATAGCTTTTTTACTTATCCTAATGATTACCATACCCGCGTTTGCAACAGAAAAAGCTACTTCATAATCTGTTTTTATACATTTCAATACCGAAAATGATGTAGGAATTCACAACAAATTGTACATCTTCATTTTGGGGCTATTGATGAGCCAGTATACACTAGCAGGATATGATGCGTCTGCAAATATCATAATTTCTATTTTATATGCCTGGTTATTTTATCCGTCCAACTTAATAACGTTGGTTGTGTTGTAAGAAATTTTTCATGGATTGCGTTCAGTTTTGAAAGACAATCTAACATAATGTTGCAAAACATATTGTTTTATCTTTTTCCACAAATTTGTGTTACATTTTTAACTAGTAAAGTGGAAATCAGAACATATTATCCTGAAACGGTGGACTCCATTGCCATTTGAATTCAAAATCCAACTGTCATAGCTATTAGGAAAAGATGTCGGCTGGCTTCAATAGTTTGATTTGTTCTCGAATACAAAAAATAAAATAGATGAAGAAGAAGAAGTCATTTGTTCCAATATTGCGCATTCTTATCATTTGCCTAAACAATCATAACTTTATCATTTTAGAATGTTTCCTCAGTACACAAATGGGATAAAACATTATTAAAAACAACAGTTACATCTAGCCTTGGGTTGGTAAGTTTAGCCCAAATTAAAACAGATTTGATATACAATCCTATTATTGTAGTTATATGGGTTGATTTTTATATATAGTTCAGTACACAATCAGACTGTCGTTGTATCATTATTGAGTGATTCATAACTAAATTACTGCTATAAACAGCAATAGAAAACAGTAGGCCAAAAGTAGAATATAGTATACTATTCTATTTCTTTTCATCCATTATTCTCGAAATCCCAAACCATATAACTCAAAAATATAACTTATATTAATGTTCCCTATAGACAGAAGAAACAAAGAATGCATATGTTAATGGGCCAAAAGGCATAATTAAATCGATCGATAACTATTATTGTTAGATGGGGATAGTTGCTTGGCATCACATATGCAGTCGCTAGTGCTATATCTGTTAGACAGAGACAATGACGCAGGAGGGTGTGCAACTGTTGAAGTGTTTTATCTAGCCTTCGAAGGCAAATTTGGCAATGGAACTTAAGGGATTGTCTGCTTAGGAATTGTTGCGGTTGCCATATTCTTTTGTGGTATGATTTTAGTAATAAGCAATTCTAGGTACATTTCAATCGTTACATTTTACCGCTATGTTCTTTAGTTTGGCAGATATTAATATTCCACAATATATGTATTTCTAAGGATTTCTATCTATAAATTCTTGTATATGCAGGACGACTATGCATTTCTAAGAGATGGAGTAATATATGTATTTCTAAGGGATTCCTATTTTTGAATTTTAGCAATGTTAGTTATTGTTAATGATAATTGTACTTGAATGTTATTTGTTTAAATAATGTAATTCAATAATATTCGATTTATTTATTACATTTGTTCTTATATTTTTCATCTTCTTTGATTAGATATTCACAAATATAATGATGTGTTTTGAGTTAATATTTGTTTGATTTGTCCTTTTATTTTTTGAATTCAATAATAATTTATTATTGGGGATTGTTAAAGGGACTCCACATTTGGTTAAGGGGAGGACCAATTTTTATTTATTGTATAATTGTTATGGGGAGGACAAAATAAATCAGCCTCCCCTTAAACATATAAATTAAAATTCTGATATTAACCCCCTATAATCATCATTAAAATAAACCATGTAACTTAAACCTTAATTAATTCTAACAATTTAATAATGCGCATAAAAATAAAAAGACTAATTCTATTTATACACCAAAAATTGCTAAACATAAACAAAAAAAATAAAGTAAACTACTATACACCATATATTATTTTACATACACCGTTTCTTTTACTAAATTATCAATGTTCTCATCTTATTTTTCTTTCCTCTTTCAAACTTAAAACACAATTATCCAAAATTAGAAATTCAGCATCAAACTGAGTAAAATTTAATAAAATGAAATTTATTTCTTTTACTAATATTGTAGTTTTTATAAACTTTTTGAAAAAAAATTCAATTTCAACAAAATTACTGTAATTTTACAAAATAAGTCAACACTTCTAAATTAGACATTATTTCTGAATGTTTTCTTAGTTGTAATTTTAGATTTCATGATTAAATAATTCATTAACATCTTTGTTAACATATATTGTTTGCAACAAGTTTTAATACTTTTAAGAATAATTTGACTTTTTATATGCAAAAGTTTTAAAAAAGCAATTATGAGAAAAGAGTAATTCAGTAATATAATTTATAGAAAAATAATGGTATATGTTAAGTGGTTTTCGGTGTATAAATAGAATTTACCAAATAAAAAATAGATACATTTAATGTAATGGAGACACAAGAAAGCTTCATGGTGATCAGAAGGCATCAGATTAGGTAATTAATTTTAATTTCATATTAGAATTGGTATGGTTAATTTAAAATAAATGCAAAAACAAAATTTTTAATCTAATGTGTTGTATCTAATTTGAGTAATTGATATGTTTAGTAATTTCCAAGTTTGTTATTTGCGTTGAATTTAGTAAGTTAGAGTTTAACATAAGTGACAAGCCTTGGGTAGTTTGGTCTCGTTTTCTTTTCTTTTTCAAATAAACCAAACCCCCCTTAACAACAACAAAAATAAGCTGGAGTCCCCTTAAAATTATCCTCCCCTTAACCAAATGTGAAGTACCTTTAACAATCCCATTATTATTTAGAACTTCTATAAGCTTGTTTTTTATAGTGTATTAATCATTCCTGATATAATATATATGTACTTGAATGTGTGTGATTTATATCAATACTATGATAGCAATTACTAATTATCAAATTGGCTTACATGTTTAAACCTTAATATAATTTGATCTACAATTTTCTTAATATTTTCATTTTTTTCAATGCAGCTATTTTATTTATCAAATTCAAAATTAAAAATACATTTTTTTTGATATTATACAACTTAACGGTCGGTTTTTCCACCGTTGTACTGCAGCAGTAGTAAGTTGGTAACCTAATGTTTCTAAAAACAAACTTCGAAACCCACCCGTACACTGGACAGAGCAGTCATTCTAGTTTCTATTTTCTGTCGGATTTTTTTTGGATTTGGCCCCCTTTTATAAACTTATAACACATTTAGCCTTGTTTGAAAACTTATTACGACCGTAGCCTGGTTTATGTCACATCAGCTGGAAACAGTTATTTAACACAGTGTTATTTGAAATAACGCGTGAAGCGTTATTCAAGATAACGCAAACATGTTTTTAAGTTTAACCCCCGTGTTTCTCCGTAGAATACAGGAGCGTTATCTTAAATAACGCTAGCGAGCGTTATCTTGAATAACGCAAATGATTAGTGGTAAGTATTTTTGGAAGAACAGTTTAATGCGTTATTTAGAATACCGCTTTAAATCGTTATCCTAAATAACGCAGAAATAAAATAATGGTGTGTTAAGTCTTACAGTTTCCTTTTGCGTTATTTCAAATAACGCTTCACGCGTTATTTGAAAAGACACGCAGACGTGATATACAGTCAGCCGAGAGTCTCTTCCTCCTCACTTTTTCTTAAAACCTATTTTTTCAAAACCGAAAACCCTAAGCTCCTAACCCTATTTGCTCAACCTAACATCAAATTTTAGGGTTTGTTTATCGAAATTCATCGCCATGGCAAGCTCATCAACACAAGAAGCTCCGGAAGGTAAAAAAATTCCTCATTTTGTTGATTTCTTATAAAATTTAGGGTTTGTCCATGATTGAGGAAACTTGTGAAATAGCTTGTAATTGCTTTAATGGGTTCAATGTAGTTGAAATTATATAGCTTTCAACATTGATTTTGGTTTTTTCGCTACATTTGTGTAGAGATTGTTGAGATGGAACCGGGACCTGTAGATGAAAGTGTCCTATATTTGCAACACAGGCATAGGTCGAGCAATAACGCCTTGATGGCGGTATCTATATATGGTGTTTGTATGTTGGCCTAAAGTAATTTTTTTTTTGTATGCATGTCTTACATTGTATGTTAAATTTTATTTACAGGGAAAAGATCCCGTTCAGATTATAGATCACACAGTTTCCGTTGGCACGGTGACCTCCGCACATCCAGAAGTTTTGGCCTTGCTTGATCGCGCTGGATTTCGACTAGTACACGGGTTGAAATACGTTCAACTCGATCGTTATCTCATCACTGCCTTAGTCAATAGATGGAGACCGGAGACATCGACATTCCATTTTAGAGGTGGAGAGATGACCATCACTTTGGGTGATGTGGCGGTCCTGCTAGGCTTGCCGATTGATGGCGCTCCTTTGAGGACTCCAGAGGCCGGAGACTATATGGAGATGTGCCAGCGGCTTTTAGGTATTACGCCTCCTGCGGACCAGTGGATGGGAAATGAGCAAATTATAACTAGTTGGTACAAAGCACAGTTTGAGCATGACATTCCACATAATGCCACGCAGGAGCAGATAGAACAGCGTGCTAGAGCTATCATACTTTGGATCATTACTCAACGCCTGATCTGCGATCATTCTAAGACTCGGGTGTGGCTGAAATGTTTGCATTTTATTGAGGATTTTGATCATTGTCGGCAATATTCTTGGGGCAGTGCGACATTAGCGTACACATATACGGAACTTAGCAGGACCGTTTTGCTTGAGAGCCTTATATGGGAGGTTATCCTTCTTTGATACAGGTACTTTATTTTCGTATGTTTATTTGCTTTTTTTTGGCATGTCGTGTTTCTTTATCAAATTTCTTTGTAGCTATGGTCGTGGACGTATATTCCCCTTGGTAGACTTGAATTAAAGCACCCCAATATTGATATTTCTTTTCCTTACGGGGCTAGGTAATTTTATTCCGTCAATTATTTATCTTATATGTGTTAACTTATTTCCTCTATCTCTTACCAAGTCACAATTACAGGTGGGTTGGAAAGAAGAGCACTTCGTCAACTCCGATGCGTAATCTAAAATTCTATCGCAATGAGCTCGACGTGCTTAGTCCGGATGTTGTTACATGGACCCCCATATGCCCAGGATTTTGAACAGCTTCTGGCCTTATGTACCGTGTCTTTCCATCTGTGGACCGCCCATATACCCATTTTATGTTTGAACGATGTAGCATATCACCTTCCTGACCGGGTGATGCGTAAGTTTGGACTTAGACAACATCTTCCTGAACCAGCCCCACATTACAGGATTAACTTAGAAGTACCTGGGGAGTACGAGGCGGCCATTGAGACATGGAACCATCAGCACATGCACACGCAGCAGCAGCGGGAGTTCACCTTGTCGGACAAAGAGTATTGCACATGGTATTGGCAGATTACCCGACGATATATTCTTCGCAGCGTGCAACCTCTTGGTGCCGTAGTGGAACCGTACACTCCTATAGCTCCTCTTGAGAGGAATGTGGTATGAAAACCGTGCTAACAAATGTAATTTCTTATTTTTTTTGGCAAGTTTGAGTTTTATGTAAGTTAACTTATAAAATGCAGGCGGATGGGGTGTGCCGGGCTATAGAAATGGTTGATGAGTTATCTCATGATGTTCCCGAACAAAGTAAGGGAAAATGCTTTAGCATAATGCGCATTTTGCAAACAATTTTGGGAAAGAACAGGCTTGCAAGACCAGCACAACCTCCCCCAGCTCAAGCTTTAGCACCCGTAGAAGCTTCGGAGGCACAAGAAGTCCGCGACATTCCTCCGCCGCCAACTACTAAGGTTTATACATCATGGAGGAAAAAGGTGGCGTCAAGGGGAAATGGTAAGGAAGCAGAGTCGTCTCAACCAACACAGGTTGTGCATGGTCCGTCACAGCCCCAAGAAGGTTCCTCATCGTCTTCGCATGAAGATGTACCTCCAAAAACGAAGAGGAAGCAGACAGAAACTCCTTACTAGCAACAGATCCTGAAGTAGTTGGTCCATAGAGTGGTGTTGTATTTTGTAGGTTAACTGTTATTTTTAGCTACTTGAACTTTTAATTCGGATGTTGAAATTGTGTAATGTTTTGAGGTTTGTGATTAACTCGGATTTGGAGTTGTAACGTATGCTTATTTTGGTTTATGTGACATCTTTTTGGTTTGCCGTAGTAGGCTCCAATGTTTGCTTTTGGTTGTTTATCGTTATTGGCTTTAAGTTGATGAGTTTATGCATCACTGTGCAGGATATATAACTTGTAAAGCACCACGATTGGAAGCTCTCATACCTAAAGAAATGCGACAAAAGGCCTTTGTAGCGGTGGACGGAAACGACGGAAGAAATAAGGGTAAAGCCTTAGCGATTGGTGAAGCAGTGCCACGACAATATTGCAATTGTAATGTCTATTGTCATGTGCATGTTGCGAAGAGTAAGGCAAACGCTGGTCGACGGTACTACGCTTGTGGGCGATATCCGGTTTGGTTATCTGTACCGCACTTGGTTACGCCTTGTCGTTACACGGAGTGGATTGATCCTCCATTATGTCGAAGAGGCCACGAGTATGCCCTGGAGATGCAAGAAAAGAATGCACAACTAAAGACCGAAATTTACCGAATGCGGGAAAAA